>CM040437.1:38110967-39310967 GCA_022702705.1 Papilionanthe hookeriana x Papilionanthe teres | reverse complement strand
ACCTCTTAGTAACATTTTGTCTATTTGGAGCTCACGGGCGTCAACTTCCAAGTATGCTAACATCTGAAGGTTCATTATATTGATCGATGCTCCTGGATCAGCTAACACCCTAGAGAGTGTGAACTTTCCGATAGTGACTGAGATGTATAAAGGTCGGTTGTGATCAGCTGTTCCGAGCAGTAAATCATTGTCCATGAAAGTAACACCAAACTGTCCTTTTAACAAGCAAACCTCATCTAAGGAATTACCGACCATTTGTGCTAAGCAAATTTATGGATCAAGTAAGGCCTTGATCAGAGTTTCCCTCATCTCCTTTGACAGGATCAGAGTGTCGTAGATGCTCAGTTTGGCTGGTAGCTTCCGAAGATGGGCTAGCACGTATAATCCACTTTATTACTTGGCTCTTCAGCCTCTTCCAGAATGGGCAATTCTTCCGCTGGGGTTGGCTCTTCCTGAGCAACCACTTGCTTTCCTTTATCTTTTGGTCCCACTCTTGGGGTAGGACTTTTCCACTTTTCAAATTTACTTATGTTATTTCTTCTGAATCTGGTGTTGAATTTTTCGGTGTCTCTTCTTGAATCTGCATGACTGGCTTTTCGGTAGCTGCTTCGGAATCTGATAACTCCAATTCTATCATAATCAGAGCTCCTTGAAATTCACAAATGAACTCGTCGCTTCCTGGGCTTTCATAGCAGCTCTTATGGACATCTTTTCCTTCATCGCCATCGTTGATGTTTTGTATGATTTGAGAATCGTTATTCGTATTGAAATCAAGATCCGGGTTAGGTTGGTTATCGTTAGTTACGTAATCGTTAGAAACAGTCAAAACGTAGCCAACACCAAAACTCTTATCATTATAAGATCCTGCCGCGGCGAGTAAATAATCATACAAAGTCAGAGGTCCAAGGGAGTTCTCCACCGAATCAGAAATAACCATCCTAGGAAAAGCAGCCCCTACTCTACTCTTCAGAGCCTTGGACTTCTCTTTTTTTGAGATCTTCTCCTCCTTTTGGAGCGGTTCTTTAATCACAATCAATAGTGCTGGCTCAGCTGGGTTTAAACTTTGAACTGAAGTGCGCACCGAAGCAGTTTGGATACGATCCAAAATTTTCTTCGAAGACCTCATCCAAACAGTGCTCCATCCATCATCAGTCGTGTACGGATCTATCAGAACAATATGATCCGCCGAAATAACATTAACGGAACCTCTTTTTTGGGGCTCCTTCATGTACTCTTTCGGGATCGTTATGTTCCCTCGACTGAGGTTATACTCGAGCCAGTTTTTGAAGGTGACACAGTCCTCTATTTTGTGCCTGAGCATCCTATGGTAAGGGTAGTAATTCATATGATATTTCTTGTCGACTTCCTTTGGCCTCCTGGGCTCTGACAACTGAAATTCGGGCGTCTTAATCAAACTGTAGAACATCTTGGCCACTACTTCAGTCTTGAAGGGATATTCCTTATTCAAAAGATCCTTCAGGGCCTGTGTTAGGCGAGGCGGCGGTTGATCAAGCTGATGTGGAGACTGATAACTCGGTCGAGGCTGTTGATAATTTCGTAGCGGTGGTTGATAACCTGGCTGTGGCCGCTCCGGCTGTATCTACACTGGGTGTTTACCCTTATCCACTGTAGCAATGATTCTAGATTTCTTCTCGAATGCTTTCACTGGCTTCTGCTTATCAGCTTTGTCGACGAAACTCAGCTGCTTTGCTTCCTCTTGCAAGCTCCCGCCTTGCTAAGCAACTTCTCGAAAGTCTTAATTGTGAATCCTTTGAGGAGAAGTGCTATCGGAACGTGGATGCTCTTAAGTAGGATACTGATTGCATGCTGTTCTTGAAGTTGTGGTTCACACTTCATGCTTAGATATCTCTATCGAAGTATGTAGTTGACTAAGGTTTCATTCGGTTTTTGTTGCTCCACCACTAGATCACCGATAGTGATGTGGTGCTGAGCCCCAGCAAACCGTTTAACAAAAAGGTTTTCCAATTTTGAGAAAGTCTTGACCGAACCATTTGGCAATTCCACGTACCAATCAAAGGCAATCTCTGATAGGCTGCGGACGAACTAGCGAAATAGCAAAGCATCGCTACCCCGCGCGTTGCAGCAACTCACACGAAAGTGTGCAACATGTTTTCGGGGGTTTCCCGTTCCATCGAAAGTCTTAAACATAGGTGGTACGAGGCCCTCTGGGTATTGGATGGCATCAAATTCTTCGGGGTAAGGTCTACCCGTCTGGATAGATGCTCCATTCTCGGATAGGGCTAAGGCTTCTCGCACCTGCTGTTCCACCATGTTTTTATTGTCCTTTTCGGGTATCATGCTTTGCGCATAATCTTTCTTCAGCTGTTCATCGCCATTGACTGATGTAATTTCTTTTCCTCCATCTGCAATGTGAATGACCTCCGGGGGCATTTCCTTTTGAGGTTGAGGCTGACTTTGAAGTGTGGCTAGAGCGGCCGCCATTTTTTCCATCTTCTTCTCCATCTGATAAATTGTATCGTCTTTTTCCCGTAGACATAGTCTTAGTATGACCGGGTCATCTCCTTCTGAAGTTGATGGAGCTCCCTACAGAGCTGATGACACTCGGGTCTCGACAACGTTAATCTCGGCAAAATCCTCGTCCATGAATTCTGACAAGTCTTCTTCATTCTCTGATTTTTCTTTCTGCTCTTTGGCCAACTATTGAATGTCTGACCTTAACTTTTCTAAAGTTTCTTCGAGTGAATTTCCTCTGACAGTCCTATGACTGGTAGACTATACTTGAAGAACCTCATCCTCTGGAGTTGTCTCTGAAACTGCAGCACTCTTTTTGGCTCTGTACTCAGTATCAGAACTTCTCATTTCTGGCTTCTCTGCCAGTATTAGCTCTTCGACTTTAGGTCACCACACCATCTTTTTTGAAATTGGGTGACTAGAACCAGATGCTTCATCAGCGGTAGGTTGAGAGGTGGCGTGCCTACTAAGATGAGGGCTAGATACCACGGTAACTTCTTGCTACTTAGTTTCCTCTTCTTTGGTAGAAATTCCTTTTAAATGGTAGGGGGAAGCACCCTCGGTCCGAGACGCGCCCTGGCAGGTATTCTTCCCCATCTCCTTAGAATATCAGACACAGAACAATTATCCTTTCTCGCCAACTTCTCAATTATCGTCCATAATAGAGTAAGGGGCGTACTTCTTGTCTTTCATTCTTTACCATCATAATATGCTGGTCAGGGTAATGTGGCAGTGATCCTCTGAGCACTTTCCTCCTCAAGAGCGGTAGAAAGTGGGTAAAATCTGTTTCCTTCCAACAGGGGTGAAATCTTTGACAGTTCTTCTTCCTCTTCTGGGATTTCTTCAGGAATGGTAACTTCAGCAGCTTTGGTCTTTCTGATTTTAGCAACCTTTCTGTTCTTATTCCTTCTTTGTGTCTGGGTTAAGGGTGCAAACATTAAGCTGGACCCGATCTGGAAAACGGACGGTGTTGCAGCAAAGGTCTTACCCTCCACGGTAGCGGGTTTATCACTCATCTGGACTTCCTTCCCTTTTCATTTGGCGGGGGGTAGGTATAGTGATGACCGGACTTGTGGGGGTAGATGATCCATGAAAAAAATACCTATTTTTATGCCATGATTTTTATCAAATTTTTAAGGATATTGTGCTTTAATGAAAGGTATTTTTGTGTTTTTGGATATAGGTGATGGAAAAATGTTCAAGAAAAAAAAAAGTGAAAAAGGAGCAAAAAGGAACAAAAAGGAGCAAAAATGGAGCCAAAATGCAAAATTGTCAAAATTATTGGTCTGGCGTCTAGGCGCCAGAATCCGGCGCCTAAGCGCCTGGTCGATACAAGATCTGTCAAGATTTTTGACGACTTTTGGACGGTTATTTTAACGGTGTTAGCGGTTATTGGACCTTCTAGAAGACCGACAGTTGTTCCTGGTTTATATGACATGTGATGCAATGTATTTGGACGCTTGGAAACAGTTTTAATCGCGAAGAGGTGCGATCCAAAGTGAAGAGGTGCGAAGAACTGGACGCAGAATTCGGCGCCTAGGCGCCAGATTCCGGTGCCAAGGCGCCAGATTCCGGTGCCTAGGCGCCAGACACACCTTCTAGAAGATTCATTGAAGGTGTACACATTTTGAAGAGGTGCCTCAAGGCAACCCTTGAAGACTATAAATAAGAGGGTACTCCTTCAGAGAAAAAGGCCTATACGCCCCACATAAACCCCATACATCCCCCTATCTAGAGCCCCATCTAGAGGGAGAATTAGGGAAATACTTTAGGGCCACTTTTATTAATTAGTGAGTTTATTTAGAGTGTGTATTGAGAGTTAAAGGAGTTGGTGCTTTTGAAGTTTATTTGCTTTGGAGTCAGAAGAATTCAGAGGTTCTGTAGGAGAAACACTTGAGATAAGTATTTGTAATTTTATTCAAAGTTTTATTATCATGTTTTGTTGTTTAAATTCAATGTGTTCTGAGTAGTTAGTTTACTTTCTCCTTTCAATTATGAAATGATAAATAAGATAATATAAAATTCGATGGAGAATTAAAAACTATTTATATTTTAAAACATTGTGACGATATTAATACTAGATCTTCATTTACTTTACAAATTGATCACTTGTATTGTTAAAATCTGTTGAAGAGTTTTGATACCTAGAAGGAGATGAATTCTTAACTAGTAGATATCACATGAATCCTTGGGTAGTCGAAGGCCTTGTGCGGGTTATTCAAGGTGAAGTGCAAATAAATAGGAAGATATTATATGATGGGCGTAGAATTAATAAGTTTTTTGAGTGACAGACTAAAATCTTGTGATTTGGTTTATAGAGAAGGAAAGGGTCACTAGTAGGGCCGACCATAGCCACCATTGGACATCTAGTAGTGTGAGCCTAGATTAACCCATTTTACTAACAATACATCCGGACCTGATCTATAGGCTAGCTAATGTTCGTTACACCTGGATCAAAGGGTAAACAATATGAATGCTTCTATTTGGCACAATACCATAAATTTATATTCTCCACGAATATTATCATTATCTTAGAAAATCTTGGATTAATTGAAAGGAAGAAAGTTGTGTTCTTATTGCTATTTACACCAATCATTTCATGACTGCTATATTATTGCATCTTTCATTACTGCTTTATAATTGCATCTAGTAAATTAAAAATATCAAATATGCAAACTATAAAAGAAATACATAAAAATTAAATTAAAATATTTAAAAATCCATAACTCACTCCTCGTGGGATCGATACTGAGGACTTTGTTTCAAAGCCCTATATTACTTGATATGATACGCATACTTGCGTAGTACCCCTAGTGTGTAAAATATTTTTAATAAAATTATATTTGTATACACTAGTTTCTATTATTATCTATTACATATATTTGAAAGCATTAATTATTATATTTGTCATCAGCGGATTGCGGGTCAAGTTTTTAGCGCCGTTGCCGGGGATTGAATTTTTAGTACGCATATATATATAGCATTGGGTGAATATTTGGCGCCGTTGCATGGGGAGGAGTGAAGTAGATTTTAAATATTTTTATTTTATTCATTTTCTTTTATTGTCAAAAATATAAAATACCAATATATATATATATATATATATATAAAATAAAATAAGATAAAAAATTTTATAAGTAGAGATTTTATTTCTTGTTAATTTACTTTTTATGCGTAGTGCTGGATTTAAAGGATTATTACCTTTAGATTCTGAATTAGAAAGAACTATTAAAAGAGTTAAAAAAAGGAAAACAAACTAAAAAAATTCAAGAGATAGCTAATTTACATAACAATTTACAAAATCCATTTGAAATTAATGAACAAAATGTTTACAAACCATTAAGGGATTATGTTAACCCTACAGTTGATGAACTTCATAATAGTATTCAAATACCTACTGTAGATGCTAATTCTTTTGAGCTTAAACCATCTATCATTCAAATGGTTCAAAATAATCAATTTGGAGGAA
The DNA here is from genome assembly GCA_022702705.1 of Papilionanthe hookeriana x Papilionanthe teres. Classification (NCBI taxonomy): domain Eukaryota; kingdom Viridiplantae; phylum Streptophyta; class Magnoliopsida; order Asparagales; family Orchidaceae; genus Papilionanthe; species Papilionanthe hookeriana x Papilionanthe teres. Next base: position 39,305,005 of record CM040437.1, on the reverse strand, counting down.
CACCAAATGAGGATCCAAATTTACACCTTGCTAGTTTTTTAGAACTTTGTGCTACCTTTAAATATAACAATGTTTCTGATGATGCAATTTGACTTAGACTCTTTCCTTTTTCTTTAAGAGATAAAGCAAAGATGTGGTTGAACTCATTAGCAACAGGTTCTATTAAAACATGGGCTAAAATGGGACACAAATTCCTTGCTAAATATTTTCCTCCTTCTAAAACTGCTAAATTAAGAAATGATACTACTTCATTTAGTCAATTTGACGGGGAGACAATTTATGAAACTTGGGAAAGATTTAAAGAACTATTAAGAAAATGTCCTCATCATGCTTTACCTGATTGGTTAATTATTCAAACATTTTATAATGGTTTAATTGGATCACTAAAATCATTTATTGATGCTACTGTTGGAGGTTCTTTAATGTCTAAATCATTTGAAGAAGCTTATACTTTGATTGAAGAAATGGCTAATAATAATTTTCAATGGTCTTCTAAAAGAATTAATTCTAAAAGAATGTCAAGTATTCAAGATAACAAAGTCTTTTCTATCTTAGCTTCACAAGTAGCTGCAATATCTAAGAAATTAGATAATTTTGCCATCAACATATCACATAACTCATCTAATATTGAAGATTCTCAAACTATTGAAACTTTACAAGCTATTGCTAGTAAATATAATCCGTATTCAAATTATTATAATCCTGGATGGAAAACTCACCCTAATTTTAATTTGAATAATCAACAACAACAATGGGGTAATAATCAATCCCATCCAACTAGACATTAGAATAATCAAGTAAATCCAAATTATAAACCACCTGGATTTAATAATCAACAGAAAAAATTATCTGTTGAACAAATAATTTTACAAATGAGTAATCAATTACAAAATCAAAATACTGTTATTCGTAATATTGAGAATCAAATGGGGGCAAATCGCTAATTTAATTAATTACAAACCTCCAGGAGCACTTCCTAGTAATGTTGAAATTAATCCAAAAGAAAATGGAAAAGAACATGAACATATTAAAGCTGTACAAGTTAGAAGTGGAAAGGAATTAAAAGAAAGAATGCTGAATGAAATTGAAAAAGAGATTGAGGTTGAAGAGATTGAAAAACCTAAAGAAACTCCTTCTCCTAATCAAGATCAAACTAATATTTCTATTAATGTGGAAGTTGAAAAACCACCACGACCTTTTCCTCAAAGATTAAAATAGCAGAAGCTTGATCATCAATTTTCTAAGTTCTTTGAAATTTTTAAGAAACTTACTATAAATATACCCTTTGCTGAAGCCTTGGAACAGATACCAACTTATGCAAAATTTATGAAGGATATATTAAGTAAGAAACAAAAATTTGAAGCTTTTGAAACGGTTGCACTAAGTGAAGAATGTAGTGCAATAATTCAAAAGAAATTAGCTCAGAAACTTAAAGTTCCTGGAAGTTTTACTATACCTAGTGCTATTGGAGAAAAATTTTGTGGAAAAGCTTTGTGTTATTTAGGAGCAAGTATTAATCTCATGTCATTTTCTATTTATCAAAGGTTGAATTTAAGAGAGATTACTCCCACCACTGTAACCCTTCAGTTAGCTGATAGATCTATCACTTACCCTAAAGGAGTTATAGAGGATGTACTTGTTAAAGTAGATAAATTTATCTTCCCTGTAGATTTCATTGTGCTTGATATGGAAGAAGATAAAGAAATACCAATTATTTTAGGGAGACCTTTTCTAGATACCAGGCGAGCTATGATTGATGTGCAAAAAGGAGAATTAACTATGAGAGTTAATGATCAAGAGAATAAATTCAATGTTCTTAAATCGATGAAGTACCCTGACAAAGAAAAATGTTATCGAATGGATATTTTTGATTTTATAATTGAAAAACACTATCGAGAAAAATGTAAAATCATTCCTGAAGAAGAAATTAAATTTTTAACTGATAAAAATGAAGAACTAAAAGAAGATGAATTACTTAAAGAAACTCATTATATTAAAGATAACTGGGAAACTTTAGACATAACTCAAAATGACATACTTTTACCCTCAATTTAAAAAGCCTCTGAACTGGAATTAAAAATGTTACCTTCACATTTAAAGTATGCATTTCTTGGAAATTCATTAACTTTACCTGTTATTATTTCTTCTGAGCTAAGTTTAGATCAAGAAGAAAAATTAATAGGAGTGTTTAAGAATTATAAAAAAGCTTTTGATTGGACTATTGCTGATATAAGAGGAATAAGCCCTTCGTATGCATAGAATTTTAATGGAAGAAAATTTTAAACCCACTATTGAACCACAAAGAAGATTAAATCCTATCATGAAAGATGTTGTTAAAAAAGAAATTTAAAATGGTTAGATACTGGATTTATTTATCCTATTTCAGATAGCCAATGGGTATGTCCTATTCATTGTGTTCTGAAGAAAGGAGGAGTAACTGTCACTGTCAATGATAAAAATGAACTAATTCTTACAAGACAAGTTACTGGATGACGAATTTGCATTGATTATCGGAAGTTAAATGATGCCACTAGAAAGGATCATTTTCCTTTACCTTTCTTGGATCAAATGCTTGACAAATTAGCTGGACACTCATATTTCTATTTTCTGGATGGATATTCTGGTTATCATCAATTACTTATTGCTCCTGAGGACCAAGAGAAAACAACATTTACAAGTCCTTATGGAACATTTGCCTTTAGAAGAATGCCTTTTGGTTTGTGTAATGCACCTGCAACTTTTCAAAGATGTATGATGTCAATATTTTGTGATTTAATTGACAAAGGAATTGAAGTATTCATGGACAATTTTTCAATTTTTGGAACTTCTTTTGAGTCTTGTTTGGAAAATATTTCCAAAGTTCTGAAGAGATGAAAAAACAAATTTAGTTCTTAACTGGGAAAAATGTCAATTTATGGTCACAGAAGGCATTGTACTTGGTCATAAAGTTTCACAAAAAGGGATGGAAGTTGATCAAGCAAAAGTAAAAATTAATGTTGAACTGCAACCCCCTACAATTGTTACTGATGTGAGAAGTTTTCTAGGTCATGCTGGATTTTATAGAAGATATAAAAAGGATTTTTCTAAAATTGCTAAACCTCTTTGTCATTTATTGGAAAAAAAGCTAAATTTAAATTTAATGAAGACTGTATTAATGCTTTCAATATTTTAAAAGACAAATTAATAACTGCACCTATAATTATTTCACCTAATTGGAATAAACCTTTTGAATTAATGTGCGATGTAAGTGATTTTGCAATTGGAGTTGTATTGGGACAAAAATATGAGAAAATTTTCAAAGTTATATATTATGCTAGTAAAACTCTTACTGAAACTCAAAGAAATTACACTACTACTGATAAAGAGCTTTAAGCTATAGTATATGTCTTTGATAAATTTAGACCTTATCTTCTTGGTACCAAATGCATAGTTCATACTGATCATTCTGCTATTAAATATTTAATGACGAAAAAAGATGCCAAACCTAGACTAATAAGTTGGGTTTTACTTCTACAAGAATTTGATTTTCAAATAGTGGATAGAAAAGGAACGGACAACCAAATTACTGATCGTTTATCTAGAATTAAGAATGATGTTATTACTGAAGAAAATATAAATCAGAAATTTCCTGATGAACATTTGTAAGATATTCAAGGATGCTAAACACCTTGGTATGCAGATATAGTTAACTATTTAGTTAGCAATATTTTACCTTATGGATTGGATAACAAATTTATTAAGAAATTTAAAAATGATGCTAAATTTTATATTTGGAAAGATCCTCATTTATTTAAATTAGGAAGAGATTCTGTAATTCGTAGATGAGTACCTTATGAAGAAACTTATGCTATTATTCAAAAATGTCATGATTTCGAATTTGGAGGACACTTTGGAGTAGATAAAACTGCATTTAAAATTTTAAATTCAGGATTTTATTGGCCTACCTTATTTAAAGATGTGAGACATTATGTGAAAACATGTGATCGATGTCAAAGGATGGGAAATATATCCAAGAAAGATGAAATGCCTTTAAACTATATATTGGAAGTTGAAATTTTCGATATATGGGGTTTAGACTTTATGAGACTATTTGTACCATCATCGGGAAAGATTTATATTTTATTAGCGGCTGATTACGTTTCAAAGTGGATTGAAGCTGTAGCTTTACCTAGCTGTGATTCCAAAAGTGTTTCAAAATTTTTAAAGAAGATGATTTTTTCAAGATTTAGAATTCATATGGTAATTATCACAGATGGTGGAAGTCATTTTAGAAATATAAGAATTCAATCATTATTGGAAAAATTTGGAATCAAACACAGAATTACAATTGCATATCACCCACAAACAAGTGGAATGGCTGAAGTATCAAACAGAGAAATTAAAAGAATTTTAGAGAAGACTGTTAATCCTAAAAGAACTGATTGGTGTTGACCTCATTTTTGATGAGGTCTTCTCTCCTTCTTTTTAGTACTTAGGATCTAGCCTTAGGCTTTTCCTTTGACTATCCTAGAGGATTAGAATCGGGACCCACCACTTAGAAATTCAAACCACTTCTTAACTCCCTGCAAACTCCACAAACTTGATTGTAGACCCATAATCACCTAGAGGGTTGAAATCAAATGTGGAAGTTTAAAGGATGAGTGCCTATAGGACTCTTTGGCCTTAGGACTGCCCTGGGTGGCCTGGTCTGGTGAAGGGGCTGACTTACACTCACACTACACTTATACACTACACTTTCACACACCTCCTAAAACCACACCCATACCCAATTTGACCTCCTGACTCATGAAGGTGATTCACATGGATGGTCCTTAACCCCTAAGCCCTTAGCTAAGAGGGTTAGGAACAACATAGTGAATGCCTCAAATGAGTCCTCTCATGGCTCATATAGGCTTAACATGGCTCAACCAAAATGATTTCATTTCACTTACATTTACCCAATCTTCAATTTTCTAAATTTTTAATTTTTGACCCCGGGAACCCTACACCCGCCTAGCCTACCCAAAACCCTTGAAATTACCCAAAGTTTTCAAAATTCTCCAAAATCACCCAAATTCCTCAAAACCAATCCCAAACATTCCCACACCACTCAAATTGATCATTCATAGCCAAAAATACCAAAAATTCCAAAAATACCTCCCAATACCCTCCAAATACCCAAAATGCCCCTCTTAGCCAAAAAATCCAAAAATTCAGAAAATTTCCAGAAAATTCCAGAAAATCCCAAATATTCCCAATTTCATTTTATTTAACTACACTATGGGCCAATTTTGTCAATTTACCCCACTTTTGTCAAAATCCCCAATTTGACCCATTTTAAACCAAAGTGAACCCAATGTCAAACCAAACCTACCCAATTGACCCAAATTCTGGTCCAATTCAATTCTAAACTTCAATTCAACATCCCCAAAACCAATCTAGACCAAATTCAAGCCCAATTTGATTGACATTTGAATCCAATTTCACTTTTGACCTTAAAGCCCAATTTGGACCCATGACCCAAACTTAGCTCAAACTCACCCAATTCAACTCCAATTAACCCCAAATCTTTTATAAACCTTCCCTAACATCCCCACAAACAAAATACTAACATGATTTTCCCAAAATTTAGACCCAAACCCCACTCAAATTCAACCCAAAGCTAAAAAACCAAATTTTGACCTAAGCCCAAACCTAACCCAAATGAGCCCAAATCCCAAAATCAAAACCCAACCAAAGTCAAAATCTCTTTGAAACACTCCCATAAACATTTACCAACATTAATTTTACATCAATTTCAACTCAAGCCCAACAATGGCCCAAGTTAGCCCAATTTGACCTACATTGGCCCATTTACCAAAGAGGCCCAAATCCAACCCCATTCAAACCCAAATCACTCCAAACTCATTTCAAATCACTCATGACATATCCCTAAACCAAACCCAACAATTATTTGGCCCAACCTTTTACAAAAAATTCCCATCCATGAATTCATTCTTAAACCTAAAGGCCCATCCCCTTAGCCTTCCTAAAAGCCCATCAAAAATAATTTCAAAAGGCCCAAAGCCCACATGACAATCCTCTATCATCATCCATTTGAAAAAGCCATCTCCTAAGTTCTAAATCCATGATAAAATAAATCCAAATCAAGCCATATGCTAAATCCCATCAAATCAACCCTAAATTACCAAAATTTTTAAAGCCTTTTTACATGAAATTGACCAAACTTTTCCCCAAGCCAAAGGTGAGCCATGAAGCCATGCATGAGCCCCATGGGAGCCATGAGAGCCATGGGATCTACTTTCCACCTCACCAAACCATTAATGGCAAGAGAGGGGATCTCTTTCTTAAACCCTTTTAAACCCTTTTTACCTTAAGCATGTCACACACTAAACCATGCTTAGCCACCTCACCATGGATGGAGACTTCACCACTCCTTCTAAGCTGACCTAAATGATTCCCTCAGCTCAAAATCAGGCCTTGGGGAGGTGCACCAAGCCTATTTCCATGGGTTGACCCAAACCAAGCCAAAAATGAGCGTTCTCCCATTCCATTTAAATCAAACTCCTTTACACATGTCCATGACCAATTGATTGCACTAAACCCCAGCCCTGACCCACCTGAACAAGATGGTGACCAGTGCACAGCCGGCCGGCCCACCAGGCCGCCGGGAAAACACCATGGTCGAGACCTTGGGAGGAGCAAAAATTCAATTCTCCTTGCCGAGCTGCCCCATGCCCAATGGCCACCATGGCTCGTTCTTCCCTTGACCTAGCGGTGATCCCAAGCCTTAAACCCCACAGGAGGCCCTCCACCCTCTCCTATTTAAACACCACCCCCTCTCGGCCATGAGAGGTGCTGAACCAACCTTAAGGAAACTCTGCCAAAATCATTCCAGACCACTCTCCACACATAGAGCACTTGATTCCCACTGAATTCTAGCCCCAATTCCCTCCATCTGAGCTCAATTTTGAGTTCAAATTTCAGCACAAAAACCAGGACACTTCTTCACAGTGGACCAATCCCTAAATTGATTGGTCCTACACCTTCACCAGACCAAGGGAAGAAGTTTACCAGCAAAAGCCCCCTCACCAGGCCAGCCATTGCTTCCAGCCTCCAAGCTTTGTGATGGGGCTTGGTCGAAATCTTACCTAGACAATTCACCAGGCCAAGGGACTTCATCTGGAGCTTGCTTGGACCCAATCGAAGGTGACACAACTCTCGGATCGAAGCTTCACTTCTGCGAGAAAAGGTATGGACTCACTCTTCTTCCCGAGCTTATAGAGATTCTCCATTTAATTTGAGTCAATTTAAATACATGTTTACCGTATGGATGTGTTTGTCTCCTCAAGACGAATCCATAGAGCATAAGAACACGAAAATCCGTTGAGAATCGAGTGAGAAATTAGGGTTAGAAGGTTGACGGTCACGGGTGCACACCAGTCATAGACGATGACCAGGAGACGTCGGATCGAGCGTGTATCGATTGGACGGTCTGGATTGAGCCGGACAGCGCGTTGGTACGTGAACTGCGGGGCCCTGGAGCACTGAGTCGGATGGCGGCGCCGAATCAGAAGACGACACGCGGCGCTTCGGAGATGCCTGAGTTGAGTTGGCGCCGCGTGGATAAGTAGGAAATTAGGTTATTTTCCTATTTATTTAATTCCCTAAACTTCAAAAATGCATAACTTTGTGTAGAAAAATCAATAAAATAAAATAAAAATACCCTCTTGCTCAGTGAACAGAGGAGAATAATGTGGAAAAGAAATCATTTAATTTCATTAAGTATTTGATTTTCAATAATTTATTTACTCTCTGCACATTTTCAATTCTCCATGCATGTATACAATTCACCATGGTATGAGACCATAGGGTTTTTGAAGCCTCTGAATTTGTGAACATTCCCTGAATTTTCCAAAGTCAGAGGCCATCCCTATCAAGAGTTATTGATTTTTCAATTCTAGGTCACTATTCTGAGTATTTAATTCCAATAATTAGCATGTTGTAAAATAAATTCTAGGAAAATTTGGTGATGTTTATTATGACCAGAGGACCCTAGGAAAAATAGGTTTTGAGTTAACTCACTTGGAATAACCCTAATTGGCTTAAACACCCAAAATGGAGCTTTAATTAATTAGAGCTAATCATACATCAAATTGATTTGAAATCAATTCTCCACTGACCTTTAGGATCAGAGGAATCCACCATAAAAGTTTAAAGTTAATTGGACTTGGTTAGCCCTATCAAATGGGTTGATTAAGCCATTTAGCCAAAATTAAACTTAAAAAATTCATAACTTTCAAAATACTTTTTAAAAATTCACCAAATTGGTTTTGGAGCCTCTCGATATTAGGGGAATTTAAGAAAATTAAAATTACAATTTTCTAAAAAAGTTGATTTTTTGCATTATTTTAATATTTTTTATAATTAAAAAATAATAAAATCACAAAAATAATAAAATTCACCAAAATGTCACATTTTAAATTTTAATCACTTAGGAACAAACCCCATATTTCTCTTAGGTCTCTATGATGAGATATTAAATTTTAAAACCCTAGGGTAATTTTAAAATTAAAAAAAATGTATTTTCTAGTATTCCCACTAAAATAATTATCATAAATCAAAGAAAAATCAGAAAATTATAAAAATTGGTTCTTTGATTTCTTTGATATCAAGGAGATTTTTGAAAAATATAAAATTCATTTTTCAATCTTTATTTTATTTTTAAATTAATTAATACTCCAAAAAATAATTATAATAAAAAGAATATAATTCAAAAAATCACCAAAATTGGTCCAAGTGGTTCTCTGGTCATTAGGAATGTCCCATAGTTTTCTCAAGGATAGAAACTTTCCCTTGGTCATGTTATTGAATTTTCCTTGGAAATCCCTATTTTCTACAAAACATAATTACATAAATAAATTAAATACAAAAAAATCACATTTTCTCCTCTAATGTCTTTATTGACATATGAGTGAAGTCACATAAAAATTTCAAATTCATTTAAGCTCAATTTAGTGAGTTATGAAATTATTAAGGTTAAAGGGCAAAATGGTAATTAAAATTTTAACCCTTAATTAAAACTTTAGGCTTAATAAAATGAAAGAGTAAAATATTTGATCCTAACCTGATTTGGATGATTGAAATTTAAATAATTAAAGGGTAGAAACCTACTAAATAATTTAAAAATAATTAAAATAAACCTTAATTAAGTAATTAATTAAATTTGGAAGAATAATAAAAAAAAATTGGAATTATTAAAATAGGGATGTTATTAGGAAGAGATTTGTTCTTTAATTTAAGCATCCATAAATTAATCACTTCAATAATATTTAATTCCTAATTAAAATGATAATCCAAATTTAAAATTTAAAATGCTAAAAGACTTAATCATTAAATTAAATTAAAATTAAATTATTTAAATTAAATCCTTTTAAAATTTCAATTAAATTAATACTTTAACAATTAAAATTAAATTATCTTTAAAACATAAAAAATAAAATATTAAATTAAAATTAAAAATAAAATAAAATTTAAATTTGAATTAAATTAAACTAAATGAAATAAAATTAAATTAAAACATATTAAATTAAATCAAATTAAAACAAATTAAATTAAATTAAATTAAATTAAAATAAAATAAATTAAATTAAATTAAATTAAATCAAATCATATTAAATTAAATTAAATTAAATTAAAATAAAAAAATAAAATCAAGTTAAAATTAAAATTAAAATTAAATAAATCAAATTAAATTAAAATTAAAACTAAATCAAATTAAATTAAAGTTAAATTAAATTGAATTAAAAATAACATCACCTAAGACATAAAGAAATTCAAAAATAAATCTAAAACAACTTGAACACTATTCCAAACTTAAACCCGTTAATTGAAATTAAATTAAATCACAAATCACTTGAACATCCATGTGCCCTCGAAAGCTTTTGTTGTCATAACTCCTAAACGGAGCGTTAAGTGAAGTATTACTTCACTTATAGGATATTCAAATGTCCTAGTTCACTGAGCAAGGTAACAAAACCTGAACTCCCGAACGATTAATTCATTTGTATAATTAAATTCTCTTGGACTTAAAACATACTAGAGGTATTGAAAAGATGTTTAAGACTCGCCTTAAGCACTTCCTCAATATGATAGGATATCTATAAGAACAATTGAACTTAATTGTTCTTTGATGAAGAAAATCGTCTCAAACCAAAAACACAAGAACCTAGACGTCATAGGAGATGACTAGCTATAGGATTAGGAACTTGGTAGAAAACCATAACCCTTCCCTTAGCTTTACCTAGGAACTTGCTTTAAATACTTAAATATTCTAATTATGTTTTAAGTGCAGCTGGGGATGACGGGAAGACCCTCCAGGTACGCTTTTATTTTATTGTAATTTACCTTATTGCAATTTACTTAATCGCATCGCACTTACTTTTCTTGCATGATAAACAACTGTTGCATGAAAACCAAGACCTTTAGGGTAGTCCTTAAAACAGAAACCAAAACTAAATTAAAAATCACTGCAAGATAAAATTCACCGCCACAACATTTCAAAATATAAAACAACTCAAAATTTAATCACAAACAGAACAACAAAACTACAACTACAACTAAATTAAAACGTCTTGTTGGATGATCGGGAATACCTCGGATGATGTAACCTACGTCGTCGCTAACGGGATTTCCAGCGGTACGAATGAAAGTGTGGAACTCATTTAGTTGAGTTTAGCAAATTCATCTGGACTAAGTGAATCCGATAAAAATAACGATGCCGGAAGGATGGAACCGTGGGATCTTAACCGGTGTTGTTATAATCAATTTTAAGATTTGTTTTAATTAAAACATAAAAAACACTTGGAAATTAAGACCTTCTCTAAACCAAAAAACTTCTCTCATCTCCTGATTTATAACTTCTAAAACTAAACCTCTGCAACAACAAGGAGCTCGGAGCATGGTGGGCAGCACGGCCATCGTCATTAGCAAAACACTGAGTCTACTTCGACAAAACTTTCTTAGAATTAAATAATCGAGCCATAGGACTTCGAGGTAGTTTGCCTAGTGCAACATAAATCCTCAACTCTTCGTTAGGCATTTGCATTGCAAATTAAGCCCTAACCGGTCTTAGGATTCCGAGGTAGTCGTCCGATACGACATAAACCCTTACATCTTCAAGGCTATTTGTGAGATCGCATCATACGAATATAAGTCCTAATTAATTAAAATTGGCAAGATCAAAATATTAAATAAACATTAGGGCTTTCCTAAATTCAAGCCAAACAATAGGATAGTCGAGAAATTATCAAAGTTCGCTTCGAATCTGTGATTTATCCTACCTTTCTTCCTTCGAATTCCAAAAATAAAATGCTCCAAATCTGAGCCATTCCCTATTGAAATTCCAAAATTCAATCCCTTGGAAACTTAAACTTTGATATTCTTGAGAGCAGAACTACTGATTATTATCGAGAGTTTTCTTAGGTGATTCCCATCACTTAAGATGTAATTAACTATAGGGGCTTGCCCTTATAGGGAATTTTAAGAACCCGAGTAATATAAACCCTGTTTAATGTTTTCATATTAAGTAGGGAACTTGTCGGCAAATAAAATGGTTTCGCAGACCAAACGGATGTCACAAACCTTCTAGTTTATTTAATCGAGCCCCACCATCAAACAGTGTGCCTATTCTTTGGAATGGACACACGTTTTTTGGTGCGGTGCTCGTTTATATAAACTATATGAGATGTGAGATCAGTTTGATTTCATATCTTAAAATTTTTAAAATTATTTTTTAAAAATCAAAATACTACTTTCCAAATCATGTATATATATGTAAATTAAATTTAAAATTCGCCGACATTTGGGTTGATAGACTTGATTATGCATTATGGGCTTATAGAACAGCTTATAAGACACCAATCGGAATGTCACCTTACCGGTTAGTTTATGGTAAACATTGTCACTTACCTGTTGAACTTGAACATAAAGCTTATTGAGCGATAAAGGAGTTTAATTTTGATTTGAATACTGCAGGAGAAAAATGATTATTGCAATTGAATGAGATGGATGAAATAAGAAATGAATCATATGAAAATGCAAGGATTTATAAAGAGAAAATGAAAATAACACATGATAAAAAGATTTCAGGAAAAATATTTGAGCCTGGACAATAAGTATTATTATTTAATACATGTTTAAGACTTTTTCCTGGAAAATTAAGATCAAAATAGATAGGACCATATATAATTGAAGAAGTATACCATTATGGAGCTGTGGATGTTAAAGATCCCAAAAAAAATTTTTTAAAGTTAAGGGATTAAGACTGAAGCCTTATTTGGGATATTTTAAAAAGATTTATAAAGAGGCTTATGAGTTGAGTCTACCTGATTAAAAGACTTAATTAGGTTGGGCTGACAACATTAAACCAAGCTCTTTGTGGGAGGCAACCCATAGTTATTTGTTGTTTTGTGTGTTTTTACATTTGTAATGTAAGGTTATGCCTCGGTCTTGTTTAATTTTATATTATTTTAGAAAATTTGAAGCTAACAAGTCTATATTGACTTAAGCTGAAAATTATCTCGAATTATATAAAGCTTAGACATTGGATCACTCTATTTCATATATGAGTAAAAAGGAGATCAAGTTAACCTTCATTAGGATTGCTTATAATTTGTGTTACTGAGTCTATATTGATCTTACCATTCTAAACTACCTATTTTGGAGAACGAAACTTTGAAATTTGACGTTAGGCGAAACGGAGTCGAACATGGTTCCGGCGCCTAGGTGCCAGATTTGGCGCCTAAGCGCCAGAGTAAAACTATGTGTCGATGGGTCCGGCACCTAGGCACCAGATTTGGCGCCTAAGCGCCACAGTTACTGGATCGTGTCAAAACCAAAAATCTTCAGTTTTTCACACGGTTTTCTCATATAAATGACCCTATCTTCGTCCCTAGTCCTTATGCAATCATTATTTCAACCCATACACTCCATTCTTGAGAGATTAGAGAGGATTTTTAAAGAAATGGAGAGGAGAAATCTTGGAGAAGAGGCTAGAGATAAGGATTCAAAGGATCCTCAACCCTACTTCAATGGTTTCATCGCTGTAAGCTTGGAGAAAATATCTAGTCATCTAGATAAGTTTGAAGCAGAGTTTAAAAGCATTGGAGATCGCCTCCATGAGATGTATCATCAAATTGAACATCTATAATGGCAGGCAAAACTTCATTTGATCATCTAGCTGCTTATCAAGATGCTCAAGTGGAGATGTGTGCGAAGAACAATTGGATCGACGAGAAAATGGCTACTGATTTTTCGAGGGCGTTAGTATTCTTCCCCAGTAGGCCAAGCAATCTTCATTGTGAAGATAATGGGAATTAGATAGTGATGTGGTGAGATTGTGATTTATCTAGTGTGTCGTTGTATCGATTTAGTGAATCGATTGTGTTTATTTGTGTGTTTGCTTTTATGTTCAATGTGTGTTGTATTTGGTTTCAAATTTGTGTAGTATGATTGTTGTTAGAACTTGAATCATGTTATGATACTTATCTGAATTGTATTGAGCCCGAAATTGAAAATCATGAATGGAATTAGAAGAGTTTGATTTAAACTTGTGTTTAATTGGTGGATTTAATTTTTAATATTTAAAATTTTTGGAAAATATTTTGGAAGATGGAAACTGAAGAAATACTCTTATGTGAATAATTAGAAGTTTAATTTATGAATTTTGGTGGAAAGTAAAATTTTTAAGAGATTTTTTTTGGAAAGTCGAGTCTGGCGCCTAGGCGCCAGTTCGCCCTGCTTACCCGAAAAACACCATTTAAACTCCCATTAGCCATTTTTGAAGCCTAAGCTTCATCTTCTTCCTCTTTTTTGCAAAAACCCACCTCCTAAATCAATTTTGAGATCAAAACATCAAGATTTTGAGCCCGAAATTACTTGATTTCTTCATCTCAAGGTCAGATCTACACTCTAATCCATTTATTTTTTATTTTCACCATAGTTTTTACTATTTTTGATTAAAAACTGAAATTTTAAGAAAAATTTTGATTTTTAGTATTTCTCCATGAATTTATAAACTCATTTTAAGTTTCTTAAGCTTAAAAAAGTTTAAATCTTTTATTCCTTAATTTATTTGTGTTTTCTTTCACGTTTAGATGGCACCGAAATCTAAGCGAGGAAAGGCACGAGAAAATTTTGACAGTAGCAAGTTCGCGACTGCGACAGCGCATTTCGATATCACGAATTTGCAATGTCCAGAAAATTTATCTCAGAGCGAAGCTTTTACAATCCTGGTGAAATGATGGAGAACACGATCGTTTCGCACAACTGACAACGATTCTGTTATTTCGCCGTTGTTGCTGTTATTCCAGTCGTGCGTGAATTTTATGCTAACTTTTTGGATGCGGAAGACTACGAAGTCTTCGTCAGAGGTGGTGGAGTAGGATTTACTTCAGAAAGGATCAATGTTTTTTATGGACTGCTACCTACCATCAAGTGCCTCTATTCTGGATTATCTCCATCTGAAGGAGATCTTGAGATGATTATTGCTTATTTGACTGACGGCACTGGAGCTTGGAAGATCCAGAACGATAAACGGGTAAATTTCAAATCTTCTAAGTTAAATGGTATTTTAAAGGCATGACATTACTTTATTTCTGCAACACTTATACCTTCCAACCACCTGAGTGAAGTTACTAGAGATCGAGCTATCTTAAACTACTGCATTCAGGAGAGGAAGCCGATAGATGTCGGCAGTATTATTTATGATTCTATGGAGTCTACTGCTAGATCCAGTACTTCTGTAGGACTAGGATTCCCATCTCTGATTTATTCTTTATGTGTGAACAATGGAGTCACTGCTGATATTTCTGAGGAGAAGCTGAAGTCTACCAAGCCAATTGGGCAGGAGAGTGTTAGTATCTATGATCGTCTTCGTGGGAAGAGATCTACAACCCCTTCTACTTCTGCACCTACTCCAGGTAGAGCTTCCACTTCCAGACCTTCTACTTCTACTGCGAGCTACCGTCTAGTTTTTGGGAATCGATGCATGATCAACTTCTGGAGCAGCAAAATGAGTTATTTCTAACTCACTACAGAGTTGATACTATGGATAAGAAGATTGATCACCTATCTGATTACACCCAGAGGAAGAGTGAATATGATGCTTGAGTATTCGAGTCTTTAGTCGGATTCTTGAAGGGTGAGCATGATATTCGGTTTCCCACCGTCCTAGATTTTCACCATATGTTGATCCTAAGGATGTGGAGTTTTCTTTTGGTGATGACGATGACGAGGCTACTGAACGATGATTAGTGGCCCGATTTACCTACGAGATGTGTTGAGTCCGTTGTTAGTTTAGTTTTTGTTGCTAGTACTTGATTGTTGTTTGTTGTTTACTAGTTTAGATTTGTTTATGAGACTTTGTAAAAATTATTTGATGTTGAGGCTCGTTTTAGATATTTAGTTGCGATCGAAATTTGAATGAATTTGTGTTTATTTTTGGTTTCGACTCTACTGTTTAGTATTCTAGAATAGTTAGTAATGTTATTTTATTTCTGCTAGTAATATAGTTATTTAATTCAACTACTGCTATATATAAAGTTTTGAGCCTGCTTACTTTTATATGCTCCATTATTTCTGTAATATTCATAAAAAAGCATGTGTAGAAGTAAATTATATTTCTTTCTAGAATTTTTTTTACATGCTTATAAAATTCCTTTTAAAATTATACTTTTCTTTCTCTCATACTTTATTTTTTTCTGATATACCAAAACTTAAGTTTGGGGGAAGAGAAAATACATGCAAATTTAAATTTTATTTATCCTTAATAAACTAATATTTTCCAAAAAAAATCTTAACATAACATAAGGAATGAAGAATCTATTTAAGATCACTTAAATTTTTTAAATTATAAATAATTTAGTGGACTTAACCAAAATTTTAATAACTTTGATTGATTTTAAGAATGGAATTATTTAACTTAAAGAAGAATAAGATTAAGAAATTGTTCTATTCATAACAGAAATAATTGAATTTTAGAAGTATTAAGAAATAAAAAATTATAACTTGAAAAAGAAAAGATTGAAAATCTTTTTGAAATTCTATTCATGTTATAATAATTAAGTGAAAATGTAAAAGTTTGAAAATATAAGTTAAGGATAGTGAAGTTCAAAATCATTAACAAGGTTATCTAGATACAGTAATCCTCACTGTGAAAAAAAAAAGAGAAAAAGAGGAGAAGCTTGAGGATATGCCTAATCAAAAATTAGCTTTACTTGAATTATCTTAGATGAAGAAAACTAGTTACATACTTTTACTTAATTTTCATGCATGAATCTTTATTTAAGAAAGACTTTTCATGAAAATCTTTTTCTTGTAAATAATCTATGTGATCTTAATATAATAAACTTCTATTATTTTCAAAATGAATGAAAAATTTTTGAAGTCTTATAATTTGGTAGTTGAATATTCTTTAAATTCTTAAAATTGAACTTAGTTAGTGAATTTGGTTAATGATTTACTAAAGCCTTTATAAGATCAAAAATTACAAGGAGCCTTAAATATTTATCTTTCATTCCAAATGTTATACATTTTATATTGTAAAAAGGGTTACTTGAGGACAAGTAACATTTAAGTTTGGGGGATTTTAATCCATGAAAAAATACCCATTTTTATGCCATGATTTTTATCAAATTTTTAAGGATATTATGCTTTAATGAAAGGTATTTTTGTGTTTTTGGATATAGGTGATGGAAAAATGTTCAAGAATAAAAAAAGTGAAAAAGGAGCAAAAAGGAGCAAAAAGGAGCAAAAATGGAGCCAAAATGCAAAATTATTGGTCTGGCGCCTAGGCGCCAGAATCCGGCGCCTAAGCGCCAGGTCGATACGAGATCTGTCAAGATTTTTGATGACTTTTGGACGGTTATTTTAACGGTGTTAGTGGTTATTGGACCTTCTAGAAGACTGGCAGTTGTTCCTGGTTTATAGGACATGTGATACAATGTATTTGGATGGTTGGAAATGGTTTTAATCGCGAAGAGTTGTGATCCAAAGTGAAGAGGTGCGAAGAACTGGACGCAGAGTCCGACGCCTTGGCGCCAGACAAACCTTCTAGAAGATTCATTGAATGTGGACACATTTTGAAGAGGTGCCTCAAGGCAACCCTTAAAGCCTATAAATAGGAGGGTACTCCTTCAGAGAAAAAGGCCCATACGCCCCACATAAACCCCATACATCCCCCTATCTAGAGACCCATCTAGTGGGAGAATTAGAGAAATACTTTAGGGCCACTTTTATTAATTAGTGAGTTTATTTAGAGTGTGTATTGAGAGTTTAAAGAGTTGGTGCTTTTGAAGTTTATTTGCTTTGGAGTCAGAAGAATTCAAAGGTTCAGTAGGAGAAACACTTAAGATAAGTATTTGTAATTTTATTCAAAGTTTTATTATCATGTTTTGTTGTTTAAAATCAATGTGTTCTGAGTAGTTAGTTTACTTTCTCCTTTCAATTATGAAAAGATAAATAAGATAATATTAAATTTGATGGAGAATTAAAAACTATTTATATATTAAAACATTGTGATGATATTAATACCGGATCTTCATTTACTTTACAAATTGATCACTTGTATTGTTAAAATCTGTTGAAGAGTTTTGATACCTAGAAGGAGATGAATTTTTAACTAGTAGATATCACTTGAATCCTTGAGTTGTCGAAGGCCTTGTGCGGGTTATTCAAGGTGAAGTGCAAATAAATAGGAAGATATTATATAATGGGCGTAGAATTAATAAGTTTTTAGAGTGACAGACTAAAATTTTGTGATTTGGTTTATAGAGAAGGAAAGGGTCACTAGTAGGGCCAACCATAACCACCCTTGGACATCTAGTAGTGTGAGCCTTGATTAATCCATTCTACTAACAATACATCCGAACCTGATCTATAGGCTAACCAATGTTCGTTACACCTGAATCAAAGGGTAAAGAATACGAATACTTCTGTTTGGCACAATACCATAAATTTATTATCTCCACGAATATTATCATTATCTTATAAAATCTTGGATTAATTGAATGGAAGAAAGTTGTGTTCTTATTGCTATTTACACCAATCATTTCATTACTGCTTTATTATTGCATCTTTCATTACTGCTTTATTATTGCATCTAGTAAATTAAAAATATTAAATTTATAAACTATAAAAGAAATACATAAAAATAAAATTAAAATATTTAAAAATCCATAACTCACTCCTCGTGGGATCGATACTGGGGACTTTGTTTCAAAGCCCTATATTACTTGATACGATACGTATACTTGCGTAGTACCCCTAGTGTGTATAATATTTTCAATAAAATTATATTTGTATACACTAGTTGCTATTATTATCTATTACATATATTTGAAAGCATTAATTTTTATATTTGTCATCAGCGGATTGCGGGTCAAGTTTTTGGTGCCGTTGCCGGGGATTGAATTTTTAGTACACATATATATAGCATTGGGTCAGTAGAGACAATAGTTTTGGGAGTGGCAACTAGTCTCCTACAGACAGCGATGTGTTCCTCAGCTGGGACCCTCTGGAGGGGAGGAAACTCTTGCGTCGACTTCAGATTGAACAAAATTATGGGTTCCATGGTTTCCTGTACTTTGGCCATTAACACGAAGAGAGTAACATCTACGAACTTGATGTTTGTGTTCTCGAATCCTTGTCTAAAGTGAATGATCGCATCGTCAGGCTGTTCGTCCTTGCTGACTGCCAAGTACAGTCCGTTGGTGACAGAGAAAATCAGCTTCGGTGCAGACATCTTCTGTAGGGTAGATTCTGAACTTCAGTTCCGTACTATGCTTCTTTCCGTCATAAAACTCTTATGACGAAAAAGAAAAACATAGTCCGAACACATTCTTATTCATCTTGTTAGTTTTGGTTTACAAAGTATCTCAAATTTTGTTTTATTTGTTCGCTTAGTTCGTAGTTTAGAAGGTTTGTTTGTTCATAATTAAAAAAGGGTTCGTTAGGAACGAAATAATTAAAGGAGGAAGAGTAAGGGAAGGTAAAGGACCCAATTCAGCATCAGAAAGGGAGAGAAAACCTCACAAGACTCTCATCTCGATGTAATTCTCCTAGGCTAACACCTATTGGGGGTCCACCCCACCTCGGAGAGGCAAAAGGATTCCGGAACCTCTCTGTTTAGGGATGTCTAAACAGTGGCTCCAAAATCCAAGAAGAGTTGACTGTACCCGTTCAAGGTAGAAATGAACATGGTATGTCAACGGAAAGAATGGTAGTTTTGATCCACTAGGGATATGGACTAACTACCGATTTATGAAAGCAAAACCATCTGATCAAAATGGAGAGAAGAACCTATCCCCAACAGAGTCACAAGAAAAGTTATCGGCGTATATTTTTTTTTTCTGGGTTGTGTGTTTAATTTATATATATATGTATATATATATATAATTAAAAAGTAGCATTTTGATTTTTGAAAAATTTTGAAGTATGAAGTCAAACTGATCTCACACCTCAAAAGTTTATATAAAGGACCAGCACATTACAAACCGTGTATCTATCTCGAGGAATAGACATACTGCTTGATAATGGGGCTCGATTAAATAAACTAAAAGATTTGTGACATCCGTTTTGTCTGCGAACTAATTTTATAAGTGGACAAATTTCCCCTACTTAATATAGAGGGATTAAGTAGGGTTTATATTACCTGGGTTCTTAAAGTTCCTTATAAGGGCAAGCCCCTATAGTTAATTAAATCTTAAATGACGGGAGTCATTTAAGAAAACTCTCGATAATGATCAGTGGTTTTGCTTTCAAGAATTTCAAAGTTTGAGGTTTCGAAGTATTAGATTTCAGAAATTTCAATAGGGAATGGATCAAATTTGGAACAGTTATTTTGAGAATCCAAAGGAAGAGAAGTAGGGGATGTCACGGACCCGAAATAGACTTCGGTGACTTCCCGACTATCGTAATGTTTGGTTTCAATTTGAGAGTTCATTTAATGTTTCAATCCTGCTAATTTTAGTTAATTAGACCTTATGTTTGTATGATATAATCATACAAATAGCCTCGAAGATGTGAGGGTTTATGCCGTACCAAACGACAACCTCGGAGTCCTAAGACGAATTAGGGCTTAATTTACATAATAAGATTATGCAAATTCCTAACAAAAAGTTGAGGATTTATGTTGCACTAGGAAAACTACCTCAAAATCCTATGGCTTGGTTATTTAATTCTGGGAAAGGTTAAGCTGGTGAAGACCTATGTTTCGCTGTTGAAGATGGCTGTGCTGCCCAGCGTGCTCCAAGCTCCTTGTTGTTCCAGAGGTTTGGTTTTAGAAAGTGGCAGTTAAGATATGAGAGAAGTGTTTCAGTTTAGAGAGGTTGAAAATTGAGATGGCTTAATTTTTAATTAAAACAAATCTTAAAGTTGATTAAGCAGAACCAATTAAGATCCCACGGTTCCGTCATCCCGGCACCACTACTTTCATCGAATTCACTTAATCCAAATGAATTTGCTAAACTCAACTGAATGAGTTCCACACTTT
This sequence comes from Papilionanthe hookeriana x Papilionanthe teres, assembly GCA_022702705.1. Taxonomy (NCBI): domain Eukaryota; kingdom Viridiplantae; phylum Streptophyta; class Magnoliopsida; order Asparagales; family Orchidaceae; genus Papilionanthe; species Papilionanthe hookeriana x Papilionanthe teres. The sequence goes on along the minus strand of CM040437.1, from coordinate 39,284,475 downwards.
TATTTAGACCGTGGGAAATCTCGTTAGCAACACGTGGGTTACATCATATGTGGGATTTCTGATCATCCAACGAGATGTTTTAATTTAGTTGTAATTGTAGTTTTTTTTGTGATTAAATTTGAGTTGTTTAAATATGCTGGGTTCGATCATTTCATGCATTTGTAAATATAGGAAAGTAAGACATTTAATAAATTGTTGAATGTAAATTGCAATAAACTTAAATTCATACCTGGTGGGCACTCCCGTCATTTTCACCTGTGCTTAAAATACATGTTAAATCATTTATATATTTAAAAGAAAACACCGAGGTAAAGCTAAGGGAAGGTTATGGTTGTCTACCAAGATCCCGATCCTATCACTAGTTGAGTCCTTAGGTGTGTTTTATGGATGATTTTCTTCATCAAAGAACAATGAAATTCAATTGATCTTCTAAAACATCCCATTAGGTTGAGGAAGTGCTTAGGATGGGTCCTAAACATCTTTTCAACACTGTTCGGATTATTCTGAGTCCAAATGAATTTTATCGTATGGATGAATTGAACATCTAAGGATTTAGTTAAGTTTTGATTCTTGCTCAGTGAACTAGGATGTTTGATTATCCCATGAGTAAAGTGACATTTCATTTGACGTTTTATTTAAGAATTATAAGAGTGATAGCCTTTAGGGGCAAGTTAGTTCATTAAAGAATTTAACAATTCTTAATTGAAGTTTGAGTTAATGGTTTAAAGTGATTTAATTTAGTTATAAGGTTTTAGTTAGTCTTTTTAAGTGTTTTAAATGTTTCAAATTATTTAAGTTTGAAAAGTATCTTTTGGTTCAGTTAAGTTTTAATGACTTGAGTGTGTTGTAACTTAATTATGATGTTTTCTTTTTTTTAATTAACTTTTAAATAGTTTAATTCTAATGCCTTGATTATGAATAGTTTTTTTTTAATTGACTTTAATATTCCAGTTTTATTTCAGTCTTAGTTATGGGTGATTTCAGATTAGTTTTAATATTCTAAGTTATTTTAATTTAATTTTAAATCATCTTTCATTAACTTAAGTATCTTAAGCTTTTTTAATTTAATTATAAAATTTCAAGATTATTCCTTTTAATTCTAAACATTATTTGTTATGATATCATTAGTATAGATTAAGTGATGTTTGGTGAATTCATTAATTGGGGATTAAATTTCAAAGTATTAGAATCTTCCTGGGTTAAAATTCCTTAACGTTTAATAACTCATTTTTTTTAGTTAACTTCCAATGTTTAATAATTTAATTAATTAAGGTTCCTTCTTTAAATGTTCAAGGTGATTAATGGGTTTCTACCCCCTTAACTCCCTTAGTTTCAATCATCCAAATGAAAATTAGGATCAAATATTTTACCCTCCATTGGGTTAAGCCTAAAGATTAATTAAGGTTAAACCCTTTTAATTACCTTAATGCCCTCTTAAGCTTATACTTCTCATAATTCATTAAATTGAACCCAAATGAACTTATAATTTTTATGCCACCTCACTCACATGTCAATTAAGACATTAGAGGAGAAAATGTGATTTCTCAATTTTTAATTTAATTTATATAATTAATTTAGTGAAAATAGAGATTTTTAATGAAATTTAACAACATGACAAAGAAGATGTTTCTATCCTTAAGAAAATTATGGGAGGTTTCTACTGACTAGAGAACCACTTGGACCAATTTTGGTGATTTTTTTAAATTTATTTTATTTAATATAATTATTTTAAATGTTGGGGTATTAATTAATTATAAAATAAAATTGAGGTGAAAAAATGAGTTTTAAATTTTTATTAAACCTCTATGATCTCAAGGAACTCAAAGAAACAAATTTTTTATTTTTCTAATTTTCCTTTGAATTTTTAGAATTATTTTAGTGAAAGGGTTGGAAAATCCATTGTTTAATATTAAAAAATACCCTAAGCCTTTAATATTCAATATCTTTACTTAGGGACTTGAGAAAAATATTTGGTTAGTTCCTAAGTGATTAGAGGACCAAATGTGACATTTTTATGAATTTTAATATTTTTATGATTTTTATTATTTTTTAATTATTAAAATATTCAAAATTAGGTTAAAAATGAAGATTTTAGAAAAATTCCAATTTTAATTTTCATAGACTCCTCTGATACCAGAGAGGCCTCAAAACTGATTTAGTGACTTTTTGAAATGTATTTTGAGTTCTATGAATTTTTTAATTTAAAAAATGGTTATGTGATTTGAATAATCCAGTTAGTGGGTTAACTCTTTTCCAATTGGTTTGAAATTTTTATGTGAGATTTCCCTAACCCTAAAGATTAGTGGAGAATTGATTTCATGTAATTTTGATGTGTATTTGTTTCAAATTAATTTAATTTCAATTTTGAGGTTTTAGCAAAATTAGTGTTTTTTTAAGTGAATTAAGCCAAGTTACAATTTTCCTAGAGTCCTCTGGTCCAGAGATACTTCCCCTAATTTTTCCAAATTTTTATGATCAACAAGCTAATTTTCTCAATTAAATTTATACAAAATGACTCTGAACTTAGAAAATAGATAACTTGTCATAGACATAGCCTCTGGCCTTAAAAAATTCAGAGAATGTTCCCAAGATTAGATGCTACAAAAGCCCTATGGTCTCATGCCATGGTGAATTATGCATGCTAATAGAGAATTAAAACATTTATAACAATATTAAATCAATTAAAAATCACAGACTCAACAAAATAACTTGATTCTTTTCTAAATCATTCTTCTTTGTTCACTGAGCAAGAGAGTATTTTTAGTTTATTTTTAGGACTTTTCTATGTAAAGTTATGCATTTTTAAAGTTTCAGGAATTTAATTAATTCAGAAAAAGCCTATTTTTCTACTTATCTGACGCGCCGCCACCTAATGCTAGGCAGATCTGAAACTCCACGTGGCGAGCTCCCATTCAACGTCACCATATAAGTCAACGTGTACTTTTCAGTCCACGGTTCTGTTCGGCTCCATCTTCACCATCCGTTCGATACACGCTCAATCGAATAATCCCTGGTCATCATCTTCATCGTCCACCCTAAAACCTTAAAATCTCACTCGAGACTCAACCAAATCAAGTGTGGTTGGTCTTTATCGATGCATCTAGCCTAGAAGAACACATCTATATGGCTAACATGCATCAAAATTGCACAGAACAAAATGGAGAATTGCTGGAAGCTCGGGAGGGAGAAGAGGTCAATACCTTTACTCTGAGAAGTGAAGCTTTAATCAGAGATGCTTGGCACATTCGTTAGAGTCCCATAAGCCTACGAATGAAGCCTTGAACACTGGTGAAATGTCTAGGTATGAAAGTGTCCAAACCCGATTTGGTGTTCTGGCCAATAGAGCAAATGGCTGGCCTGGTGAGGGGCCTTTCAGTGGGAATCTCCTTCTCTACCTCTGGTGAAGGTGTGGGTGAGTTTAATTTGATTTCTATGGAGATTCAGAGAGTGTCCTGGTTTCTGACCTAAAATTGAACTCTGAAATTGAGCTCAACCAGTGGGGATTATGGCAGGAGGATAGTGGGTCTCTTCTTCTCTAGGATGGGAGAAGGTTTATGAGCAGTTTAGGGGAGTTCTGTGAGAAAAATTTCAACACCTGGTGCAAGGCCAAACATTGAGGATTTTATAGCCATGACTGCCTGGTGGAGCTCAGGGCCAGGCAATGAGTGGTTTAGGCTGCTGAGGACAAGGGCTGAGCAGGCAAGGTGGTTGGAGAGGAGATGGTACACTTCCAAGGTTCAATTTTGAAATTTCAAGGACAAAGGGGTGCTTGGACGTGGCTATTCTGGTGGCTTGGATGGCTGGCAAGGATAGTCAGGTGGCTGGGCAGGCTGAGGAGGAGTGGAGGTGAGGTTCAACTGCATTAATTGAGCTGAGGAGGTTGCTTAAGGGAGATTTAAAGGATGGGACTTAGTCTTAGCAAAAGGCTAAATCCATTGGTCCAAAGTGGTGGACCATTGGTCCATGGCTCAAGAGGCATGGGTTGGGTTAGGTTAAAATCGTCCTAGGGGGCCTAGGGTTGGCTGCCAAGAGGTTGGCTTAGTCAAATTTGGTTTGGTTAGGTTCAATTTAGCTCATGTGTGCACATTGGTTGGTTTGGGTTCAACTTGGGCTAGCTTGAGTTTGAATTTTATTTAGGTCCAAATGTCTTGAACAATATTGTGTAAATGATTGCCCTGAAGAATTTTCATGAAGACATGGAATGGTTTTGAGTTCAATTGAGAGGTCTATTTGGTGGATTTTGGGATTTTGATCAATTTGTGTAAGGTGGGGGCAACTTGGGTCTAAGTTGTCTTAAGGTGGGGTTAGACCCAATTGAATGTTTTAAATGGCTTAGGAAAATGTATTGAAGAGTTCCCAACATCAATTGGGAGGAAATTTTAGGATTAGGCCAATCAATTTGCTAGATTTAGGGCATGTGTTCAATTTGGATTAAAATGGGTGTTCTTGGTTTCAAATAGATTTAAGATAGGCTTGAGCTCAAATTGGGATAATTGAATGTTATATGGGTTTGGGGAGAATTGGTTGACATTAGGTTAATTGGGGAATTTTAGATTTAAATTGGGAAAATTGGGGATTTTAATTTCAAATGAAATTAATCTCAAATGTGGGCCAATTTGGACTTGAATTTGGTTTAAATTGGTATTGGGAATGTTGGTTTAATGTTTAGAATTGAAATTGGGCAAATATAAGGTTAAATGGGCTGATTTGGTTTAACATTGGGTCCTTCTGGGTTAAATTAGCCAACTTGGGATTTTATGTGGAAAGTAGGTTATTTTGGCAGTATTGACTTATGGTGTTGTTGAATAAAATGAAATTGGGAATTGACCCACAATTTTATATTATGATATTTTTAATTTAATTGCAACGACGCCAAAAACTTGACCCCGCTATATTATATGTATAGAATTGTAATTATTTATGTTGTGGATGCTACGCAAGTATACGTATCGTATCAAGTAATACAGGGCTCTAGTGGAGTCCTGGTTATCGATCCCACAGGGAAAGAGAAAATTAAATAACAACTAATTTTAAAATAATAATAATTTTAAAATAGTATACGAAAATTTGGAATTCTAAATTTAAACGCAATAAAGTAAACTAAGTATTTTAATTAGGTAACTTAACTAAGTAGAAAATTAATACGTATTGAAAGTGCGGGAAATTAAACTAATTGCTAAATAAGTCTTAACTATTCGAGAAAAGTATCTTTCCCTTGTTTAGAAATTTAAGTGATTGATGAATTTAAATAGATAATGTTAAGGTCTTGTGACAAATAGGAGCATTCCTATTCTTTACCCTTTGGTCCAGGTGTAAAGAATATTGACTAATTCTATGTTTGATTACTGAATCTGCGGCTAGGCTGGGAGGATACCGACTGCCACTTCAGAGCTCCCACGTTCCCCTCGCCCGAGGGCTAACATCTACACTTCAGCTCTCAAACAATAGGACCGAATTGAATATTTTAGTCTGTCACACTAAAATGCTCAATTCTACGCCCAGTGATATTATTTCCCTATTTATTTGCACCTTCCTTCCAAGGCTTTTGAATTCCCCGAATATCAGATGTAATTTTTACTATAGTTGTAAATCAACACATTTTAACAAATCAAATGGCCAGTTGAAAAGTAAATTAAGTTTTAAGTAAAAATTATCACAATTTATTAATATATATATAAATACTTCTATTTTTAGTTCATCAAGTCACTTAATTTCATAACAGGGAGAAAGACTAAGAAACTACTGATAATGCATGGGAACTAAACTAAGCATGGATTTCATTTAAAGTTAAAAACAATAAATACAAATACTTATCTTGATTTATCCCTGACGTACTCCTCGTAGTTCCTTTCGACTCTTCCTTCCGATGACAAAGACGACTCACTAATTACTCACTAAACTCACTAAAGACTCACTAATTGCACTAATTAAGATTCTAAAGACTACTTAGAACACACAAAAGACACACACAAGACACACAAAAGACTGATTTTCGGCCTCTATATATAGAGGTAAGCAAAGGTCCAAGAGGTGTGTAAGCTTCTCTTCAAAAGGTGTCCAGGTTCAATGTATCTGTGCCATTTGAACTAGCTCGCTGTCAGCGACGAACTACCTCGCTGTCGGCGAGGCTTCTAGAAAGTCTTTAAACCGCTCTATCTCGCTGTCGGGGGGCTCGGGCTCGCTGTCAATGAGACAGTTATAAATCCTTCAGAATTTCTTCCTCGTACCCTCGCCGTCGGCGGGCTCGATCTCGCCGTCGACGGCTCAGCACAAATTGCATTATTTTCTTCCTTTTTGCTCCAAATCCGCTCCTTTTTATAATTTTTGCTTTTATCACCTAAATTCTCCATTCCTGCAACAAAATAAAGAAAATACCTTTCTTTAAAGTGCAATTTCATCAAAAATAGGTATGAATTTCTTAATAAAATTTTCAGTGATCAAAATCCCCCAAACTTACTTATTACTTGTCCTCAAGTAATTTTAGTACTACATAAAAATAATGATTTCTATAGTAAGATTTTTCAATTCAAATAAACTATGAATTAGATTAATTAATATCATGATAAGGTTAAATAAAAATAATTCATGTAATTTAATTAATCTTATAGAAATAAATTATTTAGTTATCAGGTCTAAGATTTCTAGTTTACTATTCATTTCAGGAATGACTATATTTAAAAGAATAACTACTTAAGATATTCATATGATAAGAAATTCAAGAAAACACTATTAGGTAAAATTCTAATCCATAAACATAAGTTTGGAAATATCTAAGTTTTTTCCTTTAGGTTAATTCAAATGAAGCCAATTTTTGATAAGGCATCTCCTCAAGCTTCTCCTCATTTTTCTTTTTTTCTATTTCTTTTCTTCTTCTTTTTTTTTTTTTAATGAGGATTACTGTATCTGGAGAGCCTGTTAATAATTTTGAACTTCATTTTCATCTTCCTAAATTTGAAACTGAGAAATATTTCTTAACTTATATATACTTCATAGTTTTTACTTTATTGATTTTCAATCTTTTCTTTTTCACTTGAATACTTAAGAATTTTAATTTTAAAATATAGTTCTCCTTACTAAAAATAGTTTACTATATTCTTATTCCCTTTAACCAAATTTTTTATTCTATTTAATTAATTAAAGCACTAGAAATATTTCATTTAACTTTTTATAATAATTAAATAAAATAATTCATATTAATTAAATTGAAAAATTTGCTTATAAAAATCATTTTATAATAATTTGAAAATAGAAATTGAGAACAAGTTAATAACTAAATTTGTATTTTACTCCCCCCCAAACTTAAATTTTTATATCTACTCTAAATAATGAAAAAGGGAAAGTAAATAAATCATACCTTTGAAGTTTAGGTATTTCTTTATTTTTTTTTTTTCTTTGAAATTTTTGCAGGCTTTTTCATTTTTCATTGAACCCTTACTGTTAGTATTCTCCATATATATAACAATTTAAAGAAAATGCAGGGATAAAATCTGAGATAAGTATTAAATACAATAATTAAAATTAACTCTACACTACACATATGAATTACTAACATAAAAAAAAAATTAAAATTTATAACTACTAACAAACATATTAAAGAAAAACTAACATTCTAATTAACAAAAAATTTGCAAATAACTAATACATAATCAAACAAACACAAACTCAAGCAAAATAATCAAACAAACATCTAAATTCACAATCCACATAACTACAAAATATTACAAACATAATAAAGTCTTCCAATAACATAACATCACATCAAAACAAACAAAACAAAGTCTCTAATCTTATAAATCAAAGTCCTGAGCTATATCATCTCCTCCTTGATCCGTAGGTCGAGAAGACCGAGCGAGGATGATACCGTGAATATCGGGGGCACTCAGGAAAGACAACATCTAAATCACCACTCCTATAACGACGTTCAGCTTCATAGTATGCAATCTCGTATTCCGAATGTCGCTGGAGATATTCACTATCATAATCGTGTCTTCTCTCCAAATTATCAATCATTTGATCAAAATGATCAAATCTTCTCCCCATTGTCTCTCCAAACTGATCAAAACTCCTCCTATGCAGTGTTAGCTCATTCATCAGATCTTGTAGGGTAGGAGTGGTAGGCTCAGGAGGTTCATGGCTAGTAGAGGGTATATCTCTACTTGACTGAGTGAAATAAATTCTCACTCCTGATCTCCATCATTCGTGGGATTCATATTTCTTTATATTAGCCTGAGTTAGGGGTTCCATAGGCTCTATCCATTCCTCATCATCTCTTGCCTCTACCCCAGATAATTGACAAAGTGCATAGATAAGACCAGGATGTCCTAGTCCTCCTCCATTTTCATTTCTAGCAGTGGCTAATATGTTTTTATATATAACATTTCCCACATTAATACTCTTCTGGTTCTGAATACAGAAATCGGAAGCTCGCTTTATCTCTTGTTACCTCACTATGGTGGTAGGTAGGTAACAAAGTAGAACAAATAAAATAATGTCAGGCATTAGATGTTGCATTTAGCATAGAAAGAGGGAAGTTTACCCGTTCTTGCTGCTTTATCTTCCAGACTCCTTTCCCATCAGTGAGATAGTTAATCACTTCTTCTAATGGTCCTTCCATAGTTCCAAAAGTTTCATATTCGCTCCAGGTGTCTTGAACTTCATAATATGCGTTAATCCTAGCAGCGCTGAAATCGAGGAAAAATCCTCTAACCTTTACTGGTGCATCTTCAGCTTGTGTTAAATTTGCATAAAATTCTTTTACTACTTCCACAGCCGCTCTGTTGGTAACGAAACAGAAGTTTTCCCATCCTCGCTCCTTTATAACTCGCTCTACTTCTCCTCCTGGATTCTTGAAAACTCGATCTTGTATGCACTTTCTTGCTTGAATATTTTGAAAATATCGTGTTTGTGCTCTCGCATTAATGAATCGAGTTTCGTCAAATTCTACTCGACGTTTTTGTCGTGGAGCCATACGATCGATCTGTGAAAATCGTGAAAATTTTCACTAAACTTAAAAATAATCCTAAGAAGGCTTCCTACAACATTTATAAGCAATTTAAATCAAATTCCATGGATTTCCACCGAATATTTCTTCCATATTTTGATTTTTTCCCAAAATTTGCAATGTGGTGAAAATACATGGTGAAAATAAAAAATTTTTGCATAGGAGTGAAGCACTTACCAAGAGAAGATGAAATCCGGTGTTTTTGAGTGATGAAATTGCTTCAAATCCAAGATCTCTCAAGCCCTAGGTCGGTTTTTGCGAAAATGAGAGGTTGAGGATGATGAATAGTGTTTTTGACCGGTCAATTAAAGTGTTTTTCGTGACCTCGCTGTCAGCGAGATTTTTCTCGCCGTCGGCGAGCTAATATTCTTCGGAACCAAAAACTCTCGGGAAAAATCCGCTGTCGGCGGGAAATTCTTCGCTGTCAGCGAGATCGATCTTCGCTGTCGGCGGGATTTTTCTCGCCGTCGGCGAGATTCCAAAAATTTAAATTTCCGAAATTCGTCACTCATTTTCGTCTTCGATTTGCCTTATATTATATTTCCGATCACATCATTTATTAATTTAATATGAAGATTAGCTACTTATACACAAACAAATTCACACAACACAACAAATTAACTTTAATATTGAAATCTATGAGATGTACAGACTAACATAATTTTAAACTCTATAATCAAACTTCAATTCTCCAATCCTTACTACTAATCAGCATCGCCAACCAATCCACGACACACTAAATGCTGATACAAAACTATGACGCATATCTCAATTAGGTTTGAGATATTCAAATCATCACTCCACACATAATAAAATCTAAATCAAATCAAATAACATAAACATAAACATACTATGGAAATCTTTACTACTACTCTTCAATGTCGAATCTTCATCTTCTCCGATATTTCCGATATGACGATGATGCACAAATAAGTTATAGAAAGGCTCGAAGGGAAATTCCGAAGCGCATTCTTCGGTGATCCAACCCTTCGTCTCGGTAAATGAAGAAAGCTAGCTTCCGGGTGTCCGGAATGATCAAAGTGTTCCTTCATCCTCCGATTAATGTGATCAAATAAATCGGATATATTGTCGATTGAATCTCTCACTTCTACAGCTTCTTTCTCCATTCCTTTAATTTTCTTCATAAGTAACTCCGTTTTATACGAAATAGGCCTTGCTATAGGATTATTCTCGTGAAGCTCTATCGGAGATAAATGTAATGTCTTCATTATTGTCCAAAGTAGGGAACATATACGTAGGATCAAGCGGCTTCCAAGGTAACGAGAACCTTTTCCCCGAGCTTCATAAGAAACCCGGTATCGATCGCATAATGCAAAAATAGTAGATGGGTGTCCTAGTCCGTGAACTGACCCATGCACAATTAAACCCAATGCAGACTTAACAATTATTGATCCAACATCAATAGACGATCCATTTTGAATACAATAATTCAATATAGCGCATTCCTTCGAAACCTTGTTTACCCTCATAGTAGGTAACAATTTAGATGAGATGAAAAAGTGCCAGTGCTTTGAGACGAGATTCAAAAGTGATGCGGAGAAACTAACATACCCGTCTTCACGCATTTCCCAATATTCGGTTCATCGGTCGGATATCGAAATATCTCATTCATATTATATCGAGAAGGCACAAAATTTGAATAGTGACATACCGGGGTGTTTTCTATAGAGAATAATTCATTTACCCTTGATGGAGTAAACGTCACCCATCTTCCTCGGACGTAGACATTCCCATTGTTGATCGTATGTAAGTTAGAGTAGAACTCTTTCACAACTGGAATAACAATAGCAGACGTAGTGTAACAAAATACCTCCCAGATAGCGTCGCGCGATCGTTTCTTCTATCTTCGTAGTGGAATTCTCTAATCCTCGATTGACAAATCCCCGTTCCTTGATAACTCTTTTCTTTACCAAAACCTTGTTGAAGATCCGCTGCGCTTCCGCACTCACAAATTTCCTCCGGTTAAACACTCCAGAATTAGAGGAATCTAAGAATTTGGAGGCCATTATGGTGAATAGAATGAATTCTAGTGAAGAAGGCAGATCTAGAATGATTTAAGAATGGGTTTTCACAAAGGAATTGGTGTTGAAACCGTCCAAATCAGCATTCAAATTATAAATAACTCATCTTTATAACTTCCTCGCTGTCGGCGAGGACGTTTCTCGCCGTCGGCGACTCAGTTATAAAAACTGCCTCCCATGTTCTCGCTGTCGGCGGGGACGTTTCTCGCTGTCAGCGAGCTCGATAAATAAACTGAATCTAATTTAGGCGCGAACCTCGGCTGTCGGCGAGTATCGACCTCGCCGTCGGCGAGATTCCAAAATAATGTCCAATTTCGCTCTAAATCGAATAATTTCTTTTCTCATCATAATGGTTCGAATATGTGATGATTCTTAATAATAATTGAGTAGTAAAGTTTCAATAATATAGACTAACTATTAAGATACAATAAAAATAGATAACTAATATGGGTTGCCTCCCATAAAGCGCTTGGTTTAACGTCGTCAGCTCGACCTAATTTCAATTATTAATCAGGTCGGTTAAGCATTAAAACCTCTTTATAGTTAGGTCTTATACCTTCGAAATATGGTTTTAATCTATGTCCATTAACTTTAAATTTATGTCCAGTTTTTTTATCTTCAATTTCTATAGTTTCGTATGAAAATATTTGAGTTATGGTGAAAGGTCCTAACCATCGAGACTTCAATTTTCCAGGAAATAATTTCAATCTAGTATTATATAACAAAACATCCTGTCCTGGTTCAAAATTTTTTTGATTAATCTTCCGATCATGCCATAATTTCATCTTTTCTTTATAAATCCGATCATTATCCTATGATTCATTTCTTAATTCTTCCAATTCATTTAATTGCAGCAATCTTTTCTCACCAGCTTCCTTCATATTATAATTAACTTCTTTAATCGCCCAATATGCTTTATGTTCTAATTCAACTGGTAAGTGGCATATTTTTCCATATATAAGCTTCGTAAGGAGTCATTCCAATCGGAGTTTTATAAGCAGTCCTATAAGCCCATAATGCAGTGTCTAATCTAAAAGACCAATCTAACCTATTTGGGTTTACATATTTTTCTACAATACGTTTAATCTCACGATTAGATACTTCAGCTAATCTGCTAGTCTGTGGATGATAAGCGAGTGAATATCTTATGAGTAATATTGTATTTTTCTACTAGTTTGTGAATGTATTTATTTCTAAAATGAGTTCCTCCGTCGGTGATAATCACTCTCGGCATTCCAAATCTAGTAAAAATATTTTTCATCGAAATTTTGAAACACTCTTAGCATCACACCTAGGTAAAGCTTGTGCCTCGATCCATTTGGAAACATAATCAACAGCTACTAATATATATGAGTTTCCAAACGAAGGAATAAAAGGTCCCATAAAATCTAATCCCCAAACATAAAAAATTTCAACTTCTAATATAAAATTTAGAGGCATTTCGTTTTTTCTAGATATATTTCCTACTCTTTGACATTTATCGCAAGTTTTAATATATCTGTATACATCTCTAAATAGAGTAGGCCAGTAAAATCCAGTTGTAGAATCTTATAAGCGATTTTATCGGTCTCGAAATGTCCTCCAAAATCGAATCATGACATTTTTGAATAATTGGTTCGGTTCTTCATAAGGTACACATCTTCTAATAATTAAATCCTTACATTGCTTATATAAATATGGTTCATCCCAAAAATAGGTTTTCGTATCATGGATGAATTTTTCCGTTTTTGCAAAGTTAGCATAGGTGGTAAAATATTACTAACTATATAGTTTACTATATCGAGCATACCATGGTATTTTCAACTCATTGATATTATATAGTTGTTCATCGGGAAAAGCGTTCATAATTTCATTTTCAATATCGGATAATTCATGATTTTCTAATCTTGATAAATGAGCCGCAATTTGATTATCGATTCCTTTCTTATTAACGATCTCAAAATCGAATTCTTGCATTAATAGCATCCATCTAATTAATCTTGGTTTGGAATCTTTCTTTTGCATTAAAGATTTGATAGCGAGAATGATCGGTATGCACGATACATTTTGTTCCGATCGGATAAGGTCTAAATTTATTAAAACCATATACTACCGCTAATAATTATCTTTACGTAATCTGTATAATTTATTTCGGCATTATTTAGAGTTTTACTAGCATAGTATATAACTTTAAAAATCTTTTCATATCTTTGCTCGAAGCTGCTCCTATAGCATAATCACTTAGCATCACTCATAAGCTCAAATGGTTTCACCCAGTTAGGTGAAACTATTATAGGTGTTGTAATTAATTTTTCTTTTAAGAGATCAAAAGCATTCAGGCATTTGATTGTAAATTCAAATTTCTTGTCCTTTTCGAGAAGTTGGCATAGAGGTTTAGTAATTTTTGAAAAATCTTTTATATAGCGTACGTAGAATCCGAGCATGTCCAAGAAAACTTCTTACCCCTTTTACCGTAGTTGGAGGTGGTAATTTAACTATAACTTGAATTTTTGCGAGGTCCACTTCCATGCTTTTTCCGAAATTTTATGCCCTAATACAATGCCGCCCGCAACCATAAATTGACATTTCTCCAAATTTAGAACTAAATTTGTTTTCTCACATACTTCTAATACTTTTTCAAGATGAGTTAAGCATGTGTCAAATGATGTTCCAAATACAGAGAAATCATCCATAAATACTTCTATTCCATTGTCGATTAACTTACTAAATATAGACATCATACATCTGCGGAATGTTGCTTGGTGCATTACATAATCCAAAAGACATTCTTCGAAAAGCGAAAGTTCCATAAGGACTAGTAAATGTAGTTTTCTCTTGATCCTCGAGAGCAATTTGTATTTGATGATAACCGGTGTATCCATCTAGAAAACAAAAATACTTATGTCCGGCTAATCTATCTAACATCCGGTCTAGAAATGGTAAAGGGAAGTGATCTTTCCTGGTGGCGGTATTTAATTTTCTATAATCGATACATATACGCCAACCGGTAACTTGTCTTATAGGAATAAGATCGTTATTTTCATTGGCGATGACGGTCACTCCTCCCTTCTTAGGAACACGATGAATTGGGCTTACCCAAGCATTCGTCGGAAATAGGATATATAATACCATTATCTAACCATTTTAAAATTTCTTTCTTAACTACTTCTTTCATTAGGTTTAATCTCCTTTGGGGATCTCGCTTTAGGTTTATGTTCATCATCTAAAATAATTCTATGCATACGAGTGAAGGACTAATTCCTTTAATATACTGCTAAAGTCCAACCAAAAGTTTTCTTATATTTTTTTAAAGTTTCTAAAAGTTTTTGTTCTTGAGATTCGTTTAATGCGGATGAAATAATAAGTGGTAAAGTTGAAGAATTACCTAAATAAGCATATTTCGAATGATCGGGTAATATTTTTAGCTCGAGTTCGGGAGGTTTAATAATTGATGGAACTATATTCTTGTCGGTGTTTTCGAGTATTATCCAAAAATTCAAATCTTTCCTGAATATAATCTAGTTCTTCATTATTATCTTCAATTAATTCAGTGTTTTCTTTTTCTAATTTATCTTCGTAATATTCCTTAAAATGTTCGCGTTGTAAATGTTCAAGTATTTCCATTCGAAAACATTCATCATCTTTTTCTAGCGCGAGGATATTTCATTGATTTTGCAATATTAAATGTAACTTTTTGGTCATTTACTCTCATAGTTAATTCTCCTTTACGAACATCGATCATAGCTTTTCCGGTAGCTAAAAATGGTCTTCCTAAAATGATAGGAATTTCTTTATCTTCCTCCATATCTAAAACAATAAAATCTATCGGGAAGATAAATTTATCCACTTTTACTAACACATCTTCAATAACTCCCTTAGGATAGGTAACCGAACGATCGGCTAATTGAAGGGTTCTTGAAGTAGGTGTAATTTTTCCTAATCCTAATCTCTTAAAAATCGATAGAGGCATTAGATTGATGCTTGCTCCTAAGTCACACAAAGCTTTTCCATAAAAATTTTCTCCTATAGCGCAGGGTATAGTGAAACTACCGAGATCTTTCAATTTTTCGGAAGCTTCTTAGAATAATAGCACTACACTCTTCACTAAGTGCGGCTTGTTTCATTATCGGTGAATTTTGTTTTCTTATTTAGAATATCTTTCATAAATTTTACATAATTTGGCATCTGATCTAAAGCTTCGACAAAAGGTATATTGATTGTTAATTTTTTTAATATTTCAAGGAATTTAGCAAATTGTTTATCTTTTTTATGTTGAGCTAGTCGTTGAGGAAATGGTGGTGGAGGTTTTTCAACAGAAATTTTCATAGGCATTAAAGGATGTTCTAAGTTTGAATCTTGTTGAATTGTTTCCTTTTCAATTTCCACTTCCTCTTTTTGGCTTTCAAGTTCTTTTTGAATTTGAGGTTCTAATTCTTTTCCACTCCTTAGTTGTATTTCTTTAATTTGTTCTTTTCCTTGATCTTTAGGATTTATTTCCACATTACTAGGAAAAGTTCCGGGTATTCTATTATTTAGCGCGATAGCTAATATGTCCAAGTTGAGTTTCGATATTTTTAATAGATGTTCCTTGAATTTGTAATTGTTTTCCTTGAATTTGTAGTTGATTTCCTTGATTTTGTAGTTGATTTCCTTGATTTTGTAGTTGATGACCCATATTGAAAATTAATTCATCCATAGATAATTTCTTATCTTTGAATTGAGGGTTATTGTTATTAAATCCGAGTGGGTAATTAGGTTTATAGTTTGGATTTGCTTGATTAGGTTGATTCATCCATTGTTGATTAGATGTGTTATTCCAATTAAAATTTGGATGAGTTTTCCAATCTGGATTATAATAGTTTGAATAAGGGTTATTAGTTCTATTATTAATAGCATTTAAAGTTTCATAATTAGATTGAGATTCTATGATTTGTCCAGATGAGTTTTCTTCTAAAGTAGGAGAGTAGTTCATTCCAAAATGATCTAATTTCTTAGATATAGCAGCAATTTGAGAAGCTAACATAGATATTGCATCGTTTTCATGAATGCCGGCTATCTTTTCGGATTTACTCTATCAATGAGCCATTGGAAATTATTTGTTGCCATTTCTTCGATTAGTGCATAAGCTTCATCAAATGGTTTAGACATTAATGAACCTCCATGACGAGCATCGATGATTGATCTTAAAGATCCTATTAATCCATTATAAAAGGTTTGAATAATCGGCCGATACTGGTAGCGCATGATGTGGGCATTTCCTAAGAAGTTCCTTAAATCTCTCCCAAGCTTCATATATTGATTCTCCATCTAATCGACAAAAAGAAGTTATATCATTTCTAAACTTAGCAATTTTAGATGGTGGAAAATATTTGGATAGAAATTTTTGTGATAATTCTCCCTAAGTTTTAATAGATTCGAGTGCTTAACGAATTCGACCACATTTTAGCCTTATCCCTTAATTAAAAAGGAAAAAGTCTAAGTCTTATAGCATCGTCAGATACTCCTTGATATTTAAAAGTAGCACAAAGTTCTAGAAAACTAGCAAGATGTAAGTTAGGATCTTCAGTAGGTGAACCACTAAATTGATTGTTTTGTACCATTTGGAAAATTGCAGGTTTAAGTTCAAATGAATTAGCAGCTACATCAGGGTTTTGAATAGTTAAATGAATTTCATCTGATGTAGGGTTGGCATAATCTCTTAATGGTCTTTGTTGGTTCATATTTTGAATTTCAGGAATATTTGCCATTTGTGTTAAATTTATAATTTTTTTCTTTTGTTTTCTAATTCTTTTAATTGTACGCTCTAATTCAGAATCGTAAGGTATTAAATTTTTGTTTCCAAATTTGCGCATACAATTTTAGAATAGATATTAATTTATTTATTATGATTATTTTAAAATAGTCCGTTACTCTAGTAAATTTTTCTTACTTTCCCCGACAACGGCGCCAAAAACTTGACCCACAATTTTATATTATGATATTTTTAATTTAATTGCAACGACGCCAAAAACTTGACCCCGCTATATTATATATATAGAATTGTAATTATTTATGTTGTGGATGCTACGCAAGTATACGTATCGTATCAAGTAATACAGGGCTCTAGTGGAGTCCTGGTTATCGATCCCACTGGGAAAGAGAAAATTAAATAACAACTAATTTTAAAATAATAATAATTTTAAAATAGTATACTAAAATTTGGAATTCTATATTTAAGCGCAACAAAGTAAACTAAGTATTTTAATTAGGTAACTTAACTAAGTAGAAAATTAATGCGTATTGAAAGTGCAGGAAATTAAACTAATTGCTAAATAAGTCTTAACTATTCAGAAAAAGTATCTTTCCCCTTGTTTAGAAATTTAAGTGATTGATGAATTTAAATAGATAATGTTAAGGTCTTGTGACAAATAGGAGCATTCACTATTCTTTACCCTTTAGTCCGAGTGTAAAGAATATTGACTAATCCTATGTTTGATTACTGAATCTGCGGCTAGGTCGGGAGGATACCGACTGCCACTTCGGAGCTCCCACGTTCCCCTCGCCCGAG
Source organism: Papilionanthe hookeriana x Papilionanthe teres (assembly GCA_022702705.1). Classification (NCBI taxonomy): domain Eukaryota; kingdom Viridiplantae; phylum Streptophyta; class Magnoliopsida; order Asparagales; family Orchidaceae; genus Papilionanthe; species Papilionanthe hookeriana x Papilionanthe teres. The sequence goes on along the minus strand of CM040437.1, from coordinate 39,266,906 downwards.
GGCTAACATCTACACTTCGGCTCTCGAAACAATAGGACCGAATTGAATATTTTAGTCCGTCACACTAAAATGCTCAATTCTACGCCCGATGATATTATTTCCTATTTATTTGCACCTTCCTTCCAAGGCTTTTGAATTCCCCGAATATCGGATGTAATTTTTACTATAGTTGTAAATCAACACATTTTAACAAATCAAATGGCCGGTTTGAAAAGTAAATTAAGTTTTAAGTAAAAATTATCACAATTTATTAATATATATAAAAATACTTCTATTTTTAGTTCATCAAGTCACTTAATTTCATAACGAGGAGAAAGACTAATAAACTACTCGAATGCATGGGAACTAAACTAAGCATGGATTTCATTTAAAGTTAAAAACAATAAATACAAATACTTATCTTGATTTATCCCTGACGAGACTCCTCGTAGTTCCTTTGACTCTTCCTTCCAGGTACTGAGACGACTCACTAATTACTCACTAAACTCACTAAAGACTCACTAATTGCACTAATTAAGATTCTAAAGACTACTTAGAACACACAAAAGACACACACAAGACACACAAAAGACGGATTTTCGGCCTCTATATATAGAGGTAAGCAAAAGTCCAAGAGGTGTGTAAGCTTCTCTTCAAAAGGTGTCCAGGTTCAATGTATCTGTGCCATTTGAAATAGCTCGCTGTCGGCGACGAACTACCTCGCTGTCGGCGAGGCTTCTAGAAAGTCTTTGAACTGCGCTATCTCACTGTCGGCGGGCTCGTGCTCGATGTTAGCGAGACAGTTATAAATCCTTCAGAATTTCTTCCTCGTACCCTCGCCGTCGGCGGGCTCGATCTCGCCATCGGCGGCTCAGCACAAATTACATTATTTTCTTCCTTTTTGCTCCAAATCCGCTCCTTTTTATAATTTTTGCTTTTATCACCTAAATTCTCCATTCCTGCAACAAAATAAAGATAATACCTTTCTTTAAAGTACAATTTCATCAAAAATAGGTATGAATTTCTTAATAAATTTTTCAGTGATCAGGAATCTTTGGGATTTTCTGAAATTTTGTGGGAATTTTTAGAATTTTTAGAATTTTGAGCCAAAAGGGTATTTTAGGGTATTTGGAGGTTATTTGGAGTGTATTGGGGTATTTTGGTGGATTTAAGAGGTGGAAATTGTTTGAAAATGATTTTTTGGAATTTTGAGAATTTTGGGTATTTTTTGGGAAATTTTGGAGAGGCTTGGTAGTTGTAGGGGCAATTTAGGTAGTTTTAGGTAGGCTTAAGGACCCAATATCAAAACCAATAATTTTGGGAAATTGGAATTTTGTTTAAGGTTGACTGGAGTGAAATGGTTTAGATTGAGCCATGGACCAATGGTAGCATCCATTTTGAACATCTCATAGGTTGTTCCTAACCCTCTTAGCCAAAGGCTAGGGGTTTGGATCCATCCATATGAGTGCTCTAGTGTACCAGGAGTCAAGATTAGGTAAAGATGGTTCAGGATTTAGGATGTGTGTAGGAGTGCAGTGTGTGCAAGCTAGTCTCCACCAAGACCAGGCCACCCAGGGTTGTCCTAAGGCTTGAACATCCTATAAGAATTCATCCTTGTCTTCCTGCATATTGGTCCTAACCTTCCATGTGGTTTGGAGGTTGATGACCATCCATGTAGGATTTCAAAGAGAGTCAAGATTTGGTTTGAATTAAGAGGTGGGTTCCATCTCTAGTCTTCTAGGATAGTCAAGGAGAAGTCCTAAGGCTAGATCCTAAGCACTAAGAGGAAAGGAAAAGACCTCACCAAAAATGAGGTCAACAGGTAAGAATTACAACGAAATTGCGCCTTGACATTGACAAATTTTTCTTCATTAAAATCCAATTTTCTCTTCCCTTTACTCATCCTTGGAGCCATGTGAATTACTAAAATATGCAAGAAAATTCTAATAAATTCTAAATCCACAATGTAACAAACTCCAATTACTATTCAAATAAGTAAGAGCAAATTTCTTCATAGAAAATCCCAAAATTTCTTCAAAAATCCCAAAATTCCAATCTATGCAATGTGAGAGATTCCTATGGTGAAAATCAAAAAATTTTAACTCAAAGTGAAGCTCTTACCAAGAGAAGTGTAGATCCGGTCTCGAACAGCCTTGAAATCACTTCAAATCCGAGGTTTAGAAAGCCCTAGGTCTTCAAAGTCGCAAAAAAGGAGGAGGAAGACGAAAGCAAGGGAAAAATTTGCTGGTCCGAGGGTCAAAATTGTGAAATAAAAGGGTTTTGGCCTTTTTCTGTATTCAGGCGCTGGCAACGCTCGATAGGGCGCCGGCAGCGCTCTATTTTTTTAAATTGGTCAAAGTATTTGGATTTGGGCGCCGAAGGCTCCAGTGCAAAAATTTTTCTGGGTCCGAAAATTTTTTCGTTATTTCATTCGTTTCGTCTTCCACAATGACATTTAACACTTAATTAAGCATCTATTTCATCACACAAGCAATTACTAACACAATTCTTACACAAATAACACAAAACATCACTTTTATATATAAATCCACATTACAACATTAACACTAACATATTCATCAAATTAAATTAACAACCCTTATATTTTTAGTGTTGCAAGTACACTATGATAAGCAAACACTAAAATCTAAGCACACAAAATGAAATTTAGCATAGAAAATCTAAATGCAAACTACAAAGCAAAGCAAAGCAAATACTAAACACACCAAAAAAATAAGTAAAGCAAAGTAATATACATCAAACACAAGCAGAATTCAGTAATGACTCCTCATCAGTCTCAGAACTATCTTTCTCTATGATATCTCCAATAGATTGCTGATGCACGAACAAATTATAGAAGGGATGAAATGGGAATTCATTAGATGAATCCTCAGCAATCACAACATTCTTCTTCATTAGATTAATCAGGCCCATTTCAATCCGACCAGTGTGATCAAATTGTTCCCTCATCCTTCAGTCTATGTGATCAAATAAATCAGAAATATTATTAATGGCATTTATAACATTCTGTACTTCTTTTTCCAACTGCTTGATTTTCTTCAGTATCACTCTGGAACTTTCAGGAATGTAAGGTTGAATGCCTTGTGAAGTCTGAGTTGGTTGATCAACAAGAAGATCCATATCACTTTCATCTCTTTATGTTTGGTAGTCATAAAGATTAGTTGGATCAATAGACATCCATGAAAGAAGAACCTTTTTCCCAACTCTCATACAGAACTTGTGATTGACTACACAACAGAATATGGTGGGCAGGTGTCCAAGCCCATATATAGATCCATGAACAATCAATCCGAAAACAAATTTTGCAATTGTATTACCGATATTAATCGGCCTTCCAGTTTGAATACATAAATTTAAAATAGCACTTTCCTTGGTTACTTTACTAATCTTCAAAGTTGGAAATAACTTCGCCGAAATAAGATAATGCCACTGCTTTGACATCGGATTTAAAGATGCAGAAGGGAAACTAATATATCCATTGTCTCTTACTTCCCAATCTTCATTTTCATCTGTCAAATAACAATAAATGACATTTATAATATCGCTTGTCGCATTAAAATTGGAATAGTGGCAGATAGGTACATTCTCAATCATAAAGAGATGATTAATTCTCACAAAAGTGAATTGCACAAACCTACCTCACACAAAGATGAATCCTTGGTTGATCCCATGAAGATTTGCATAGAATTCCTTCACAACTAGAACGACTACGGCAGCGGTTGTGTAACATAACACTTCCCAACGCCTTTCCTTTATTATCTCTTCAACTCTTGTAGTAGGATATCCATACCTCGATTAATAAAGCCTCTCTCCTTGATAATCCTCCTCTTCATCATCACCTTGTTGAATAATCGTTGCGCCTTGAAACTGATAAACATCCATCGATTGAAAATGCAAGATCGAGGGGTTCCTATGGAGTAGGAATCCATGGGATGCGAATTGGGAAAGGAAGTTTTCGTTTTTTTGGAGTTTGGAATTTTAAAATGGAGTCTTGGGAGTTATAGGGAAGAAAAACCCTCTCAAAACCGCCAAAAATTTCATTTTGAAACTCCAAAAATTGTCAACAGGTTTTGGCGCCGGCGGTGCTCAAACCTGAAATTCAGCACAAATCTCTGTAATTGGACATCGGCGGCGCCTATTCTGGCACCAACGGTGCCAATGGTCAAAAATTTCACTAAACTTCATTTGGCCTGAAATATTCCAATATCTCAATTCGATCCAATATTTATCGATTTTTAAAATGTATTTAGAAGCGATTAGGATTCCAAAATAACTAACTATAAGCACAACTACAACAAACAAGCAAACATACAAAACAAAGATACATATGGGTTGCCTCCCATAAAGCACTTGGTTTAACATCGTCATCCCGACAAACCATTCAGTTAATCGAGATGACTCAGCATTAAAACCTCTTTGAAGTCAGGTTGAAACCCGTCAAAGTAAGGCTTTAATCGATGCCCATTAACCTTAAAAATATTTCCAGTATTAGGATCTTCAATATTAACAGCTCCAAAAGAATGAACTTTTACAACTGTAAAAGGTCTCAACCATCTAGACTTGAGCTATCTAGGAAATAATTTCAATCTTGTGTTGTATAAAAAAACTTTCTATCCATTTTTAAATTTCTTTTTCAATATCTTCCGATCATGCCACAATTTCATTCTTTCTTTATAGATCCTATCATTGTGATAAGATGCTTTTCTAATTTCTTCCAATTCATTCTATTGCATAAATCTCTTCTCTCCAGCATTTTTCAAATTAAAATTCAACTATTTTATCGCCCAATATGCTTTATGCTCCAATTCAATCGGTAAATGACAAGTCTTACCAAACACTAGTCTACAAGGAAACATTCCAATAGGGATCTTAAAAGCAGTCCTATAAGCCCATAATACAGTATCTAATCGAGCAGAACAATCTAATTTATGATTATTCATAGTTTTCTCCAAAATTCTTTTAATTTCACAATTAGATACTTCTGCTAAACCCCTAGTCTGGGGAAGATAAGCAGTAGAGATTCTATGAATAATATTATATTTCTCAATCAATCTCTTAATTTGATTATTCCTGAAATGGGATCCACAATCAGTTATAATCACTCTCGGCATTCCATATCTCGCAAATAAATTTTTCTTTAAAAATTTTGAAACACTCTGAGCATCACATCTAGGTAAATCAAAAGCTTCAATCAATTTTGAGACATAATCAACTGCAACCAGTATATAAAATTTCTCAAATGAAGGAGTAAATGGTCCCATAAAATCTAATCCCAATACATCAAAAATTTCAACTTCCAAATTATAATTTACAGGCATTTATTCCTTCTAGATATATTACCTACTCTCTTACATCGATAACATGATTTATTATATTTGTAGGCATCCTTAAAAAATGTATGCCAATAAAATCCAAATTGTAAAATCTTAAAAGCAGTTTTATGAACACCGAAATGACCTTCAAATTCAGAATCATGACATTATTGAATAATTAAGTTTGTTTCTTCTTGTGGCACACATCTCCTAATAATCAGATCCTTACACTATTTATACAGATAATGCTCATCCCAAAAATAAAATCTTGCATCATATTTAAACTTCTTTTATTGTTGCCTTATTAAATCATGTGGTACAATATCACTCACAATATAATTCGCAATATCAGCATACCAAGGCAAATTTCTTCCCATAATAGTATAAAGTTGTTCATCAGGGAAAGTTTCTGTAACTTCCTTCTCAAATTCTGATAATTTATCATACTATAATCTTAACAAATGATCAGCTATTTGGTTATCAGATCCCTTCCTATAAACTATCATAAAATCAAATTCTTGTAGAAGAAGTATCCATCTAATCTCTAGGTTTGGCATCCTTCTTTTGCATTAAAAAATTGATAGCTAAATGGTTTGTATGCACAATACTTTTAGTTCCAATTAAAGTGAGGGATGAAAAATGCCAACACACCTTTGAAAACATAAAACACTACCTAACAACATCTCCTGTCTTAGTAGCCTCTGTGTTGGAAAGACCTAATCCTTTACACTGCGACATTGGACAAATCCTTGGAGCATTACTAGCCCAAGTAAATGATGATGAAAAAGAAAATACATTAAATTATTTAAGCTGCTGCTTGGTTCCGAGTGAAGTAAAATATCCATTAATTGAAAAGCATTGCTTAGCTTTGATCTTTGCAGTTTAAAAAACTAAGACACTATATGCTTTCTCATAAAGTAACTCTTAGTTTGACAGTTAATCCATTACAATACTTGATGACATGACCGACACTTTCAGGAAGATTAATAAGATGAGCAATGATACTGCTCCAATTTGACATAACATTTGTACCACTACGTGCTGTTAAAGGACAAATCTTGGCAAACTTCTTAGCAGCACACCCAATTCTGATTGAATCACCTCTTAATGATGATTTACCTGATGAACAGATACTAGAGACAAAAAATTTATACACACAACAATGAGAATTATACTTTGATGGAGCGTCATCCGCTCGAAAAGACAAACACAATCAAACAATCATACCAGACAAAGCTGGGGTAGGATTAATTTTTCAGTACTTCAGACAGAGCAATGATGCCATTTTCTTATCATCTGACTGAACCGTGCACAAATAATGAAGCAGAATATGAAGCACTCATAACCAGTTTGGAATTAATAATATTAATGAAATTAAAAAATATCGACATCTACGGAGATTCTCAATTGATCATTAATTATGTTGCGAGCAAATACAAGACTTTGAAACCTCAACTGGAACAATACTTCTGTTACACTCTAATACTGCTTTAGCAAATTCCTAATGTAGCTTTCTTCTTAATCCTGAGACGAGACAATTCTTTAGCAGATGTCTTGGAAAAACTTGGAAAAGAATTTGTTTATTTAGAAAAAGATGACATTCTAATTTCTATAAAAGGACGATAAGTTCTTTCCCAAATTGACATGGGCAATCTGCAAAAAATTGGTAAAGACACAATAGTGACAATAATTGATGAAGAAAAGGATGATTAGAGATAACCAATTTTTCAATATTTAAAAACTAGAAAGTTACCCAAAAACAACTTTATCGCAACCTAAACCAGATAAAGGGGATTGTCCTATGCTCTAGTGAATGATATTCTTACAAATGATCTTTTGACCAAATTTGGTTAAAATGTCTAAACCAATTTGAAGCTCAAGAGATTTTCAAAAAAGTTCACTCAGGTTTATGTGGTGCACACCAATCTGGACCTAAAATGAAAATAAAAATAGAAAGAATAATGGGATATTACTGGCCAACAATGATGACTGATTATCATGAAATTGCAAATAAATGTCATCAATGTCAGATACATGGAGTGGTCTTACATCAACCGCTAAATGTATTACATCCAACTATCACATCTTGGCCATTTGAATGTTGGGGCACAGACATAGTGGGCCCTATAGACCCTCCATCATCTAAAGGCCATTGATTCATTCTAGAAAACACTGATTACTTCTCCAAATGGGCATAAGAAATACCGCTCAGAGAAGTTAAGACATAACAAGTTCTCCATTTCTTCAAGACTCATATTGTCTATAGATTTGGAAATCCTTGAAGAGTTATATCAGAAAATGACAGACTTTTAAAATACCAAAATGAACAGTTTTATTCAGATACATGGGATAGATTGGAGATATTCCACAATCTATTATACTGAAACTAATGGTTTAGCTGAAGCCTTCAACAAAACATTGGTACAAATTTTGACAAAGACATTAGCTAACTATCCAAGATAGTGGCATGAGCGATTGATAGAAGCTTTATGGGCCTATAGGACTTGATATCAAACACCAACACGATCAACACCGTATGCTTTGGTATATGGTTCTGAGGCCATCTTACTACTTGAAGTAAAAATTTTGTCTCTCATAGTTGCAGTCGCAAGCAAAATAACTTAAAAAGAAAATGCCAAATTACGACTTAAAGAACTTGAGAGCTTAGAAGGCAAACGTGTGCAAGCTCAACAAAATCTCGAATTATATTGAGCAAAAATGATACGAGCCCACGAAAAATTGGTTCGTACTAGAACATTTCAAATTGGTGAATTAGTTTTAGTTCTCCGAAGACCTATCCTCTCTCATCGAAGAAAAGATGGAAAGTTTGAACCAATATGGGATGACTCGTATGTAATTGAAAAGATATATTTGGGAGGATCTTACCAATTGGTAGAATGTCAAGGAGAAAGAATCTTTCCTCGAATTAATGGGTGTTTCTTAAGAAAATATTATGCAACATGAAAATGATGATTTGTTTATAAAATGGGAAAATAATGAATAAAATGACAAACAAAATTTCTGATAATCGATGTCTCTATTTAAACATTTATTTATGTTCATATAACATGTATTTTTGAACATCATTTCTCGATAATAATGAATTTCATATTGACAAATTAAGTTGACACTTAGTCTGATATGTTTCCATTAACTTGTTGCTTACAGGAAAATGTCTAACAATAGACTCATATTCACTTTTTAAAGTGGTGTGTGTTTAGCATTGGACCGCCGATGTATCGAGAAAGGATCAAGGATCCATTTTGACTTTGACATGACACAAATTGAACTGCTATATAATGGACCATTGTTGTCTATTGTGGATAAAAGGGAAGCTGAAAAGGGATTGCTTGTGCTGGAGTTTTGAGCCCGATAACCAAATATCTCTGAAGAAAGTGCGAAATCTAAAAGTCCAAAACAAAAACTTGACACTAGAAAATTGAAGTCAGGTGTAGTCGCTACGACTCATGAAATCCCAGAAACATCTATTGCAGGAGCCAATAAACTGACATATAGGATGACTCGAGCTCAGAAGCGTAACCGAAATAAACAACTAAAGAGACTTAAAAATAAAGAACAACAAAGCATGAAATTTATGGAAGAAGACACTTCTGAATTCAAATATCTAATCCCTGAATACACACTTGAGGAGGTTTATCCTGGTCTAGGAGTGGAGAATTTAGATCCCGAAGAAAAAGAACCCATAGAAAGAATAGTCTTCGTACCGACACCATATATATAAGCTCTTTATCTTACAACACCAGATGAACCGATCGACAGAAAAATTATTTCTGAGGAAGAATTAAGACATATTATGGACCTTAGACAACATTCTTTTGAACAATTTAAACATATCGATGACCAGCTGCATCATCAACATTTATGAAGAAGGGGATTGCATCCTGCCAAATATTGATAGTCATAACTTTGAGAGACCTTTCTCCACTTTATGACTCTTAAACAGATGCTCCGTCATTTTTGGGAGAGAGATAAGGATTGTGGGACAGGGAGAATTTCATGGATCTTAACAAATTCCCCATCCGCGCGGATCAGTCTTAGTTATACAAGGGAATGGAGCTGATGTTGCTAAACATTGTAGACCTAGTGTGAGCAGACAAAGGATCTCAATTACACTACGAATAATGCATCCTGACAAACGACCGATCAGTTATAAACCTGTGTCAGATCTTGAAGAATTAAAACCTTTAAAACTATCATGATCCTATGACTATCTAAACACCTAGGACATATTTGTTATATTATGTCTTAGAGTTTTAGATATTTTTAGTAGGTCTAGTAGTATCTGTTGACCTCATTTTTGATGAGGTCTTTTCTTTTCTCTCTCCTTAGTACTGTTGACCTCATTTTTGATGAGGTCTTCTCTTCTTCTCTTTAGTACTTAGGATCTAGCCTTAGGCTTTTCCTTTGACTATCTTAGAGGACTAGAATTGGGACTCACCTTTTAGAAATTCAAACCACTTCTTAACTCCCTGCGAACTCCACAAACTTGACTGTAGACCCCTAATCACCTAGAGGGTTGAAATCAAATGTGGAAGTTTAAAGGATGAGTTCCTATAGGACTCTTTGGCCTTAGGATCGCCTCAGGTGGCACTGGTGCAGTGAAAGGGCTGACTTACACACACACTACACTTATGCACTACACTTTCACACACCTCCTAAACCACACCTATACCTAACTTGACTTCCGACTCATGTAGGTGATTCACATGGATGGTCCTTAACCCCAAGCCCTCGCTAGAGGGTTAGGAACAACATAGTGAATACCTCAAATGAGCCCCTTCATGGCTCATATGAGCTTGATGTGGCTTCATGGCTCAACCAAAATGGTTGCATTCCACTTACATCCACCCAATCTTCAATTTTCCAAATTTTCGATTTTTGACCCCGGGACCCTACACCCCGCCTAACCTACCAAATGCCTTTGAAACTACCCGAATTTCTCGAAAATTTCCAAATTACCCAAAATTCCTCAAAACCATTCCTAAACATTTCCACATCACTCAAATTGACCATTCCTAGCCAAAAATACCAAAAATTCCAAGAATACCTCCCAATACCCTCCAAATACCCAAAATACCCTTCTTAGCCAAAAAATCCAAAAATTCAAAAAATTCCCAGAAAATTTCAGAAAATCCCAAATATTCCCAATTTCATTTTGTTCAACTAAACCATGGGCCAATTTTGTCAATTTACTCCACTTTTATCAAAACCCCCAATTTGACCCATTTTAACCCAAAATGAACCCAATGTCAAACCAAATCTACCCAATTGACCCCAATTTTGGTCCAATTCAATTCTAAACTTCAATTCAACATCCCCAACACCAATCTAGACCAAATACAAGCCCAATTTGATTGGCATTGGGAGCCAATTTTACTTTTGGCCTTAAAGCCCAATTTGGACCTATGACCCAAACCTAACCCAAACTCACCCAATTCAACTCCAATTAACCCCAAATCTTTTCTAAACCTTCCTTGACATCCCCATAAACAAAACACTAACATGATTTGCCCAAAACTTTGATCCAAACCCCACTCAAATTCAACCCAAAGCTAAAAGATCCATTTTTGACCTAAACCCAAACCTAGCCCAAATGAGCCCAAATCCCCAAAATCAAAACCTAACCAAAGCCAAAACCTCTTTGAAACACTCCCATAAACATTTCCCAACATTAATTTTACATCAATTTCAACTCTGGCCTAACTTTGGCCCATGGTAGCCCATTTTGGCCCACCTTAGCCCACTTACCAATTAAACCCAAATTCAAACCAATTCAAACCCAAATCACCTCAAACTTGTTTCAAACCATTCATGAAGCATCCCTAAACCAAACTCAACAATTATTTGGCCCAAGCCTTTACCAAAATCTCATCCCAAAATCCATTTTAAATTTAAAAGCCCACTTCCCTAAACCTCCCTAAAAGCCCATTTCCACCAAATATAAAAGCCCAAATTTGGCCCTAAAGCCCACATGACATTTCCATTTGCCATCCATTTAATCAAAGCCATTCCCTAAGATATAATTCCATTCCAAATCAAGCCCCATACAAATTCACACCAAAATATCCAAAATTCTTAAAACCCATTTTTATGAAATTGACCCAACCTTTTCCCAAGCCAAATGGAGCCATGGAGCCATGCACAAGCCATATGCAAGCCATGAGAGCCTCTTTACATGTCACCATGCCATTTTGGGAAAAAGGAGGAGGCTCTTTCCTTAATTCCTAAAGGTGATTAACCACTCCCATGATTCCCCTTAACCATGCTTATGCCTAATTGTGCTTGGATGGTGACTTGACCTACTCGATTATGCTTGAGCCAAATCACTTTTCCCTCGACCAAAACCAAGCCTTGGGTGGTGCACCTAGCCCAAGTGGAGGGGTTGACCAATTTGAGCCAAAATAAGCTTTCTCCCATTCCATTCTAATCCAAGCCTTTTACACATGGCATTTGCCAATTGATTGCACCAAGTCCCGACCACGACCCACCTGACCTCGAGGGTGACCCATGCACGGCCGGCCGGCCACCCGATCGCCGGAAAACGCCATGCCCGAGACCTCGGGAGTGAGCCAACTTTGAAATTCCATCTCGCCGAGCCGCCCCACTCCAAATGGTCACCATGGCCGTTCTTCACATGCCAAGAGCAGTCGATCCCAGCCCTCGACTCCCCCAGGAGAGCCTCCGACCTCTCCTATTTAAACCCCTCACCTTCTCGGCCATGAGAGGTGCTTCGAACCGGACCTTATCGAAACTCGCCAAAATTGTTCCGGACTCCTCCCCACACACGAGCACTTGATCCCCAGGTGAGATCCCCCTGCCATTTCTTCTCCGAGAGCTCGATTTCGGAGTTGAAATTCCACCCAAAACCAGGACACTTCTCCACGGTGAGCCAATCCCCAAATTGATTGGTCCTACACACCGCACCGAGTCGAGGGAAGGTGTCCACCAGCAAAAGCCCCATCTCCAGGCCACCCAGTTGTTCCAGACTCCAAAGGTTGTGATCAGCTTTGGTGGAAATCACACCTAGGCGATTCACCACATCCCCAGGCTTCATCCCTAGCCTCCTGCAGCTCCAACGAACGTGCCAAGCATCTCTGATCGAGGCTTCACCTCTCAGAGCTAAGGTATGAGTTAATTCTTCATCCCGAGCTTCTGGAGATTCTCCATTTCAAATGCCTTAATTTCAATACATGATAACCATATAGATGTGTTCGTCTCTTCAAGACGAATCCATAGAAGCATAAGAACATAAAAATACGTTGAGTATCGAGTGAGATCTTAGAGATTTAGTGTGGACGGCTCTCGGGTGAGGACGCTCGGGGACGATGAACGGATGCCGTTCATTTAATACACGCGCGGACGGACGGCTCGGATGGCGTCGGAACGAGGAGACGGTACGAGAACCGCGGGGCCCGGGTTGCCGACTCGGATGGCGGCGTCGAATGGGAGCGCGCCGCGTGTGCATTCGGAGGCTGCCGAGGTTGACGCGGCGCCGCGTGGATAAATAGAAAAATAGGGTATTTTCCTATTTATTTAATTCCCTAAACTTGGAAAATTCATATCTCTGTGTAGAAAAATCAAAAAAATAAAATAAAAATACCCTCTTGCTCAGTGAACAGAGGAGAATAATGTGGAAAAGAAATCATTCAATTTTGTCCAAGTATTTTATTTTTAGTAATTTATTTACTCTCTGCATACATTTAATTCTCCATGCATTCATACAATTCACCATGGCATGAGACCATAAGGCTTTTGAAGCCTCCGAATTTGGGAACATTCCCTGAATTTTCCAAAGTCGGAGGCCATCCCTATGAAAAGTTATTGATTTTTCAAATGCATGTTGCTATTTTAAGTATTTTAATTCCAAAAATTAGCATGTTGTGAAATAAATTCTAGGAAAATTTGGTGATGTTCCTTATGACCGGGGAACCTCTAGGAAAAATAGGATTTGAGTTAATTCACTTAAATTAACCCTAATTGGCTTAAATCCCCAAAATAGATCTCTAATTAATTAGAGTTAACTATAGATCAAATTGACTTGAAATCAATTCTCCACTGACCTTTAGGATCAGAGGAACCCATCATAAAAATTTGAGGTCAATTGGACTTGGTTAGCCCCACTAATTGGGTTGATTAAGCCACTTAGTCATTTTAAACTTTAAAAAATTCATAACTCTCAAAATATCTTTCAAAAATTCACCAAATTGGTTTTGGAGTCTCTCCGATATCAGGGAGTTTAAGAAAATTAAAATTTCAATTTTCTAAAAAAGTTGATTTTTTAATATTATTTTAATATTTTTAATAATTAAAAAATAATAAAAATCAAAAAAATAATAAAATTCACCAAAATGTCATATTTTGAATTTTAATCACTTGGGAACAAGTCCCATATTTTTCCTAGGTCTATTTAGTGAGATATTAATTTTCTAAAGCTCTAGGGTAATTTTAAAATTAAAAAAATATATATTTTCTAGCATTTTCACCAAAATAATTATAATAAATCAAAGAAAAATCAGAAAATTGCAAAGTTTGGTTCTCTGGAATCCTTGATATCAGAGAGAATTTTAAAAATTATAAAATTTATTTTTCAACATTTATTTTATTTTTAAATTAATTAATACTCCAGAACTTAAAATAATTCTAATAAATAAAATATAATCCAAAAAATTACAAAATTTGGTCCAAGTGGTCCTCTGGTCATTAGGAATGTCCCCTAATTTTCTTAAGGACAGAAACTTTCCCTTGGTCATATTATTGAATTTTCCTTGGAAATTTCTCTTTTCTACTAAAAATAATTATATAAATAAATTAAATACAGAAAAATCACATTTTCTCCTCTCATGTCTTTATTGACATATGAGTGAAGTCACATAAAAATTTCAAGTTCATTTGAGTTCAATTTAGTGAGTTATGAAATTATTAGGCTTAAAGGGCAAAATGGTAATTAAAATTTTAACCCTTTAATTAAAACTTTAGGTTTAATAAAAAATTAACAAGTAAAATATTTGATCCTAATCTGATTTGGATGATTGAAATTTAATAATTAAAGGGTAGAAACCCATTAAGCAATTTAAAATGATTAAACTTTAATTAAATAATTAATTGAATTTGGAAGAATAATAAAATTGGAATTATTAAAATAAGGGATATTATTATGAAGAGATTTATTCTTTAATTTAAAAATCCCTAAATTAATCATCTCATTAATATTCAACTCTTAATTAAAATGATAACTCAAATTTAAAATATTAAAAGACTTAATCATTAAACTAAAATTAAATCATTAAACTCTTTCAAAAATTTCAATTAAATTAAATTAAATTAAATTAAAATTAAATTAAATTAAATAAACAAATTAAATTAAATTAAATGAATTAAATACATTAAATTAAATAAATAAAATTAAATTAAATTAAATTAAATTAAATAAGTAAATTAAATTAAATTAAATAAATTAAAATAAATTAAATTAAATTAAATTAAATTAAATTAAATTAAAATTAAATTAAATTAAATTAAGAAATTAAATCAAATAAATTAAATTGAATTAAATTAAATCAAATCAAACTAAATTAAATTAAATTAAATTAAAATAAATTAAATTAAGTTAAATTGAATTAAATAACCTCACTTAAGACATGAAGAAATAAATCTAAAATAACTTGAACACTTATTCCAAACTTAAATCATTAATTTGAGCTTAAATTTGAATCACAAATCACTAAATATCATTTTGCCCTTAGGAGCTTTAGTTATCATAACTCCTAAATAGAACATTAAAATGAAATGTTACTTCACTTATAGGACATTCAAATGTCCTAGTTCATCGAGCAAGTTAACAAAATTTGAAAACCTCGGACGATCGATTCATTTACACAATTAAATTCATTTGGACTTAAAACAATCCTAGAAATATTGAAAAGATGTTCGGGATCTCTCCTAAGCACTTCCTCAATATGATAGGATGTTGATAAGAACAATTGAACTTAATTTGTTATTTGATGAAGAAAATCGTCTTCAAACCAAAAACACAAAGAACCTAGACGTCATAGGAAATGACTAGCTATAGGATTAGGAATTTGGTAGAAAACCATAAGCCTTTCCCTTAGCTTTACCTAGGAACTTGCTTAAATATTCTAACCGTGTTTTAAGTGCGGCTTGGGATGACGGGAAGACCCTCCAGGTACGCTTTTATTTTATTGCGGTTTATTTTATTGCAAATGCACTTTATTTTTCTTGCATGATAAACAACAGTTGCATGAAAACCTACACCTTTAGGACGAAAACCAAAGCTGAAACCCAAAATTAAAATAAAAGACACTACAAGATAAAATTCACCTCCACAACATTTCAAAATATAAGACAACTCAAAATTTAATCACAAAACGGAACACAAAGCTACAATTACAACTAAATTAAAACGTCTTGTTGGATGATCGGGAATACCTCGGATGATGTAACCTACGTGTTGCTAACGGGATTTCCCACGGTCTAAATGAAAGTGTGGAACTCATTCGGTTGAGTTTAGCAAATTCATACGGACTAAGTGAATCCGATAAAAATAATGATGCGGAAGGATGGAACCGTGGGATCTTAACCGGTGTTGTTATAATCAACTTTAAGATTTGTTTTAATTAAAACACAAAAAACACTTGGAAATTAAGACTTCTCTAAACCAAAACACTTTTCTCATCCCTTGATTTATGATTTCTAAAACTAAACCTCCGCGACGACGAGGAGCTCGGAGCATGGTGGGCGAGCACGGCCATCGTCGTCAGCAAAACTTGAACCCACATCAACAAAACTTTCTTAGAATTAAATAACAAAGCCATAGGACTTCGAGGTAGTTTGCACTAGTGCAACATAAATCCTCGACTCTTCGTTAGGCATTTGCATTGCAAATTAAGCCTAGCCAGGTCTTAGGATTCGAGGTAGTCGTCCGGTACGACATAAACCCTCATATCTTCTAGGCGATTTGTATGATTCTATCATATAAATATAAGCCCTAATTAACTAAAATTGGCAAGAATAAAACATTAAATAAACATTAGGACTTTCCTAAATCCAAGCCAAACAATAGGATAGTCGGGAGATTACCGAAGTCCGCTTCGAATCCGTGATCTCTCCTACTTTTCTTCCTTCGAATTCCCAAAATAAAAAAAAAATGTTCCAAATTTGATCCATTCCCTATTGAAATTCTAAAATTCAATCCCTTGAAAGCTTAAACTTTGAAATTCTTGAGAGCAGAATTATTGATTATTATCGAGAGTTTTCTTAGGTGATTCCCGTCACTTAAGATGTAATTAAGCTATGGGGGCTTGCCCTTATAGGGAACTTTAAGAACCCGGGTAATATAAACCCTGCTTAATTCATTTATATTAAGTAGGGGAATTTGTCGGCTTATAAAATTGGTTCGCGAGACCAAACGGATGTCACAAACCTTTCTAGTTTATTTAATCGAGCCCCATTATCGAGCGGTGTGTACTATTCTTCGGGATAGATACACGGTTTGTGGTGCGGCGCTCGTTTATATAAACTATTCGGGATGTGAGATCGGTTTGATTTCATATCTTAAAATTTTCAAATTTAAAATTATTTTCAAAATCAAATACTACTTTTCAAATTATTTATTTAAATTAAATTAAAATTCGCCGACAATTTCTGTAGGCGACTCCCTTTTCAAAATAAAACACATAACCTAAAATAAGCCGTACAATTTCTGGCGACTCCGCTGGGGAATAGTTCCTCTCTCCGTTTTAATCAAATAGTTCTGCTTTCAAAAATCGGTAGTGTATCCATGCCCCTCATGGATCAAACTACCCTTCTTTCCGTTGGAATACTATGTTCATTTCTACCTTGAACAAGTATAACCAACATTCTCTCGGATTTAGGAGCCATCTGTTTAGACACCCCTAAACGGAGAGGTTCGAGATCCTTTTACCTCATTTACGAGGTGGGGTGGACCCCGATAGGTGTTAGTTTAGGAGTGATCCTTCGGGTCGAGAAGTCTTGCTTAAGACTCTCTTTTCCCTTCCAACTCCGATTCAGATTCCTTACCTTCTCTACACCTTTGAATACTCCGTTCTAAATAAACAAACCCTTTAATAAGTAATTCCTTGTTATAAATACATGAACATGAATGAGTTCGGACTCTTTTCGATTCCTTTCTTTTCGTCCTAAAGAAAAGAAGCATAACTTGGGACTGACAACCAGAATCTACCCTGCAGAAATGGAAGCCCCGAAACTGATTTTCTCTTTCACCGATGGACTGGACCTCGGCGTCCATAAGGATGAGTTGCCCGACAATGGAATCATCCGATTTGGACAAGGATTTGAAAACACGAACGTCGAGATCACCGACGTCTCCCTTTTCGCACCGATGAACAAGGTACACAGTCGAAGAGCCGCTGGCAGATTCAACCTTAGGTCGACCCAAGAATTCCCTCCTCGCAAAGGATCCCGACTAAGAGGAACATTGCGCCACGGGAGGATCTGTTCTTTCTACCCCCGCCGAGTCTAGTTGTTTCTGCACTTTGCCCCGACTTTTGCCAAATCAAAGGGGAAAGAAATCCAAGATTATGATGGACCTGTTACCGTGGAGGGTACGGATCTTCTGTAAGACCTTCTATTTTCGAGATCGGGTCCGGTTCGAGGATTCCGTCACCGACGAAGACCCGAGAAGAAACAGAAATAGAAGGATCGCTAAAGAAGCCGGAGTTGCTCGAAATTGCTTTCCTAGAGGAAATTCCGGAACTTGCAGAATATACACCGCTGCTGAATACATACCACTCTTGGTAGGAAGCAGGTTTCATCCCCTCTCCGCCGCGGAAGATGAAGAAAACATTCGCAAGATTCGTTGCCACATTACCACGACCCGCATATTACAACGATAGCCGCAAGAAAAGAACTAGAACTACGCCGTTTGCTCGACTTGCAAACTTTGGTAGAAAGGTTAGCAAAGAAGGAAAATTGCCCGTGTCGAAATTCTACGAAGGATAGGGCGGGTGCCGGTCAAATCCCGTCTTGGGCCCCGAGTAGAACCCGCCATCATGACGAGAAAAGCCAAGTAAAAGAATGAAGGCTAGTCCGCTCGTTGTCGTCTCGGGATTACAGATTAGGGAGGATACCACCTTCCGGCATTTGGCCGACGGACCATCTAGTCCTGGACCTTCTGTGCCGGAAGGATGGTATGGCGTCCCACTACTTGGGCGATTGAGATTGAAACAACAACCCGAGAAAGAAATTCTCGCCGGGAGACTTGAATGCGAAGAAAGTGCTACCGCGATGAAGGGGACTCGTGAGAAGGGGACCGGCGGCTATCGCATGACAACCACGAAGACACACGGAAAGCCCCGCTAGAAGATGCCATGGAAAAGTTGAGAACCGATATCCGACGATTGGCAAAAGAAAGAGAAGAAAAGTTCGGAGACGAGATTGATTCATCGGAATTCATGGACGACGAATACGCGAGAAATCAACATGGTTGAGACACGAGCTTCATCGGCTTCGCAAGGTGCTCCTGCGGCGCGAGAAGAGAGGAGCCGAGGCGATGAGAAAGCGGCTTCGAGAAAGACGACACGATCGCTCGAATGGCGAAAAGGATGGAAGAGATGGCCGTAGCTGCGGCCACTCTCCGAGTCAAGTACGACCACATAGGGAAACACCCCGGAGGTCATTCACATTGTAGACGGAGGAAAGGAGATTACGTCCGATCAATGGGGATGATCGGCTGAAAAAGGATACGACACAAAGTATGATTCCGAAAAGGATATCAAGAACTTGGTAGAACGGCGAGTGCGAGAAGCCTTAGCACAATCGAAGAGCGGAACATCCATTCGAACGGGTAGACCTTACCCCGAAGAGTTCGACGCCGTCCGATACCGAAAGGCTTCGTACCACCTGCGTTCGAAACCTTCGACGGAGCAGGAACCCCGGACGGCATGTGGCACACTTTCGTGCCGGTTGTTGCAATGCGGCGGGAGCGATGCATTACTCTTCCGACGGTTCGTCGGCGGTCTGTCGGGAATCGCCTTCGGCGGTATGCGGAATTACCAAACGGTTCGGTAAAGACATTCTCGGAGCTAGAGAACCTCTTCATCGAGCGATTCGCCGGAGCTCGGCACCACATCACTATAGGTGATTTAGTGGTAGAGAAGCGAAGCCGAATGAAACTTTGGTGGATTACATACTCCGATGGAGGAACTTAAGTATGAAGTGTGAACCACAACGCAAGAACGACATGCGGTCGGCATTTTGCTAAAAAGCATCCATGGCCCGATAGCACTTCTCCTCGAGGGATTTACTATTAAGACTTTCGAGAAGTTGTTAAGCAAGGCCGGAAGCTTGCAAGAAGAGGCAAAGCAATTAAGTTTCACCGAACAAGACGGATAAACAAAAGCTCGTAAAGACTTTTGAAAAGAAATCCGGGATCGTCGCGACAGTTGACAAAGGCAAGCAACCGATGCAAATACCACCAGAACGGCCGCAACAACCACAACAGAATTATCAGCAACCCCGGCCCAGCTATCAGTCATCTCCGCAATATGAACAACCACCTTGTCCGCAACGTACATTAAGAGAGCTTTTGAGCAGGGAATATCCGTTCAAGAATGAAGCGATGCGAAAATGTTCCGCGAGTCGATGAAGACTCCGGATTTCCAGTGCCGAGCCTAAAAGACCGGAGGAAGTCAACAAGAAGGGTGATCCCAACTTTTGCCCTTACCACCAAATGCTTGGACACAAGATAGAAGATTGCATTACCTTCGAAAGTTGGCTCAATGACGACTGCGGAAAGGGAATATAACGATCCCGAAGGAGTACATGAAGGAACCCCGAAAGGAGGTTCCGTCGATGTTATCTCGGCCGATCCCATCATTCCGATAGATCCCTATACGGCCGACGATGGATGGACTACCGCTTGGACGAAGTCTTCGAAAAGATTTTAGACGACATCCAGACCGCTTCGGTGCGAGCTTCGATTCGAGTTTGAAACCTGTTAAGCCGATACTATCACTTGCGATAAAAAAAACCACCTCGACGGGAGACGATTGAAGAGAAGAAGAAAATTGACGAAGAAGAGAAGGCGAGGCACCTAAGGCTAGACTAGGGGCTGCTTATCCTAGGATAGTTGTTTCGATTCGGGGGAGAAATCCCTCGAACCCTCGACTCCGTATGATTATCTACTCACTTCGGTGGGATCATATAATGATAAGGGTGATGGCGTTGGCTACGTTTTGACTGTTTCTAACCATTACGTAACTAACGATAGTCCGGATATCGATTTCGATACCAACGACGATTCTCGAATCATACACGATCTCGACAAGCAAAATAACAAAGAAGACATCCATCGAGGAGGCTACGAGAGTTCAACGAAGCAACGAATCTATCCGCGAGTTTCGAGGAGCTCTGTCACGATAGAGTTAGAGCCTTCGGACTGCGAAGCTAATCCGGAAGAGCCTGTCATTCCGATTCGAAGAGACACCGGCGAGCTCGACAATAGATTCGGAAGAAATTACGAAGTCGACTTAAGGAGTGGAAAAGTTCTACCTCCGAGAATGGGTCCAAAGACAAAGGGAAGCGGTGGTTGTTCGGGAAGAACCAACCCCGGCGGAAGAAATACCCATTCGAGAAGAAGCGAGAGACACATGAAAACAAAGTGGACTACGACGTGCTTAGCCCATCTTAGGAAACTACCGACCAGGCGAGCATCTACGACGCTCTCATCTTATCGAAAGGAGATGAGAGAAGCTGCGATCGAGGCCTTACTTGATCCGAGAAATTTGCTTAGCTCAAATGGCCGGAGAGTCCTTAGATGAGGTTTGCTCGTTAAAAGAACGACGAGGTGTTACCTTCACGGACGACGACCTACTTACTTGGAACCGACGGACCACGACCGACCATTGTACATTTCGATTACAATCGGAAAATTTACACTCTCCGAGTATTGGTGGATCCGGGAGCATCGATCAATATAATGAATCTTCGAACACTAGCATACTTGGAAATTGATGCCCGCGAGCTCGAGGCGGACAAAATGTTATTAAGAGGATTCGATCGGAAAGGAGAAAGAGCCCTCGGCTCGATAACGCTATCGATGAAGACCGGTGACTTAGCAAAGACAACCGCGAAATTTCACATAATTGATTCGAAACGTCGTTCAACGCTTTACTTGGGCCGACCATGGATACATGAAAACGGGATGGTACCATCATCTCTACATCGATGTATTAAATACTACGATGGAGGAGAACGAGTGCATCAAAGGTGACTTACAACCATTCTCCGTACATGAAATTGGAATCCACGAGGATGCGGCTTATTATGCACCGCCGAAGAAAACGATCTTCTCCGGAGATACTATAACAAATGAAGCAAAGAAAGTTCGGGACAACGAAGAACCCGAAGTTCTAGTCCAACGGTCACTCACCGCTCCCTTACGGCGAGATGGTGAAGGTTTCTCCACAACTCGCATCCGAGGTCGAGGCCGGGGACGAGGTCGTGGTAGAGACATTAGGACGATTGGACGGAGGAAACCAACCATCAATGTCGATTAGGAAGATAGTTCGAAGAAGAAAGAGAAATCGAACAAGAAGCGGCAACAATAAGTCGAAGAAGCCGCAATTCAGAATCCCTCTCGAAGATGAAAGAAACGAAGAATATAAATCGATGTACGAGAAGATTAACCACTATGTACATACTATGACCACGACCCCGATCCATTCTAATAAGATCGAGGGTATGGAGGTCAAAGAGGTACGTAGCGGTGGTGCAAAACCAATCAAATTCTACCGTGGTGCTTCTTCCTCCAAAGCGAAAATAATGTACAACTTGAAGATGCTACTTCATCGGAATTAATGGAATTGCCTTTTGAGTGGTATTCTCCATGTGTTCGAAATTTAATTCAACGTGGTTTCTTACCTCGACGAGTGGACAAAAGGTCGATCGCAACGTTTTGAAAATTTATGGAATAACTCGGTCGTCACCCGACTCGAAAGCATGGTCTCGGATTCGGCACGGTAGGATCGGTTGATGATGCTGAATTTTGCTTGGTTGTCGCTTGCGAATCTAATGAAAGCTGCATGGAAACTACGGACGAACTCGAAGATTTACAAATTGGAGACGCTCCACCAGAATTCGAAGAAGAAATCAAATCTACGATAGATGAGTTAACGGAAGTTAACTTAGGTACTAGCAAAGAGCCCAAACCTACCTTTGTTAGCTCCTTACTCGATAAAGAAGACTCGAAGAAATAATCAAGTTATTAATGGAATTCGAAGACTTGTTTTGCTTGGAGCTACGATGAGATGCCGGGTTTAGCTCCGGAGGTCGCGATCCATAAACTAGGAGTGGACCCTACTACGTTCCAGTCAGACAAGGTCCCAGAAGAATGCGTCTAGAAATCGAACAACAAGTCATAGTCGAGGTTAAAAAGTTAATAGACGCTAAATTTGTCCGTGAAGAACAATACCCGACTTGGTTAGCCAACGTGGTGCCAGTCAGGAAGAAGAATGGTCAGATCAGAATTTGTGTGGATTTCAGAGATTTAAACAAGGCATGTCCGAAAGATGAATTCCCTCTACCGATCCCAGAATTAATGATCGACATCGCTTCAACACACGAAATATTCTCATTCATGGATGGATCTTCGGGATACAACCAAATAAAAATGGCTCCGAGAAGATGAAAAGCTTACGGCATTCGGAACGTCGATCGGAGTATATTGCTTACACGAGTGATGCCATTCGGATTGAAGAATGCGGGAGCGACCTACCAAAGAGCAATGACAAGAATTTTTGATGATCTCATCCATAATCAAGTCGAATGCTACGTGGACGATGTGGTCATCAAAAGCAAAATAAAGGACAACCACTTGTATGATTTGAGAATTGTTTTCGAACGATTAAGGCAATTTAACCTTAAGATGAATCCCTTAAAATGCGCCTTCGGTGTCACCTCCGGGAAATTCTTAGGATTCGTTGTCCGACATCGTGGAATCGAAATCGATCCGGAAAAGATAAAAGCTATCTTAGAAATGCCGCCTCCCAAAACCTTAAAACAACTACGATCTTTTCAAGGAAGTCGGCATATCTTCGACGCTTTATCTCGAACTTGTCGAGTAGGTGTCGGCCTTTCTCGGCACTAGTTAAAAAGGACGCCAAATTTATTTGGGAAGAGAAATGCCGAGAAGGCCTTCGAGGACATTAAACAATATTTAATGACACCTCCTGTCTTAGCGACCCCGGTCTCGGGTAGACCGCTAATACTTTATACCGCGGCTTTAGACGACTCTCTCGGAGCCACGTTAGCCAGAGTCGATGATGAGGGTAAAGAAAATGCTCTTTATTACCTAAGTCGTCGTTTTCGCCGACGGAAATAAGGTATCCCGCAATTGAAAAGCATTGTTTGGCCACGATCTTCGCCGCTCAAAAGCTCGGGCATTACATGCTTTCTCATAAGGTCGACCTGATCTCGAAGTTTAATCCATTGCGATACTTGATGACTCGTCCAACGCTTTCCGGCGGACTTGCCGGATGGTCAATGATATTATTGCAATTTGATATAACTTTCGTGCCTCTTCGTGCTCGTAAAGGGACAAGTCTTAGCGGACTTCCTTGCAGCGACACCCTTTGCGGCAGAATCTCCTCTCGATGACGATGCGCCGGATGAACAAATAATGAACCTAGAAGACCTTGATGATCGACGTTGGGAATTATATTTCGACGGAGCATCTTCAGCGCACAAAGACGAAGAATCGCAAGTGATAGTGCCGGTAAGGCGGGAATCGGGCTAATCTTTATAACACGGAGCGGGGGATGTTAAGATACTCCTACCACTTGACGGAGCGCGTGTACGAACAATGAAGCGAGAATACGAAGCCCTCATAACGAGACTGGAATTAACCATTCAAATGGGGATAACGGACATCAACATCTACGGGGATTCACGGTTAATCATTCAACGGATCGCCGGACAATACGGAATTTTAAAACCAAGACTCGAGCAATACTTCCGGTATGCCATACGAGTTGTTGGAACAGATTCCGAATGTGACAATCTACAAAATTCCCGAAAGAAAACGCTCTAGCGGATGCGCTAGCTCGTCTCGCAAAAGAATTTGCACGTTTGCAAGATGAATCGGTGGAGGTGTCGGTTCACGGACGCCGGGTCCTATCACGGCTTGACATAGATACGATACACAAATCGAGAAAGGAAAAAGGATCGATTGCGACGGTGACGGAAAACACGGAAGATTGGCGACGGCCATTGATGGATTACCTACAAACGGGAAAACTATCGGAGGATAGGTCGTTAGCCCATCGGATCAAGAAAAGAACTTCGTCCTACGCATTAATAAACAACACATTATACGAAGGTCTTTTGATCAAATGTGGCTAAGGTGCCTAAGCGGGTCCGAAGCCCGTGAAATTGTTAAAGAAGTACATTCGGGACTGCGTGGCGCTCACCAATCGGGTCCAAAGATGAAAATGAAAATTAAAAGACTAGGGTACTATCGGCCCTCGATGATGACCGATCGCATGAAAATTGCCAAGAGCCGTCACCGGTGCCAAGTGCACGGAGTGGTTCTACACCAACCTCCAAATGTGCTACATCCGACAATTGCATCGTGGCCGTTTGAATGTTGGGGCACGGATATAGTTGGTCCAATAGAGCCACCATCGTCAAAAGGACATCGCTTCATTCTTACGGCTACAGATTACTTTTCCAAGTGGGCAGAGGCAGTTCCGCTAAGAGAAGTGAAAGCACATCACGTGCTACAATTTTTCAAGAACCAAGTTGTTTACCGTTTCGGGGTGCCGCGCGAGATCATCTCGGATAATGGGTCGGCATTCGAAGCACGCAAATCAACAATTTTGTCGGGAGACACGGAATCGGCGGCGATATTCAACAATTTACTACCCGAGAGCAAACGGCCTAGCCGAGGCTTTTAATAAAACTCTCGTTCAGAATTTTAAAGAAGACTTTAGACGACAATAAGAGAAATTGGCACGAGAAGTTGTTAGAAGCCTTATGGGCCTACTCGGACAACCTTCGAACTCCTACGCAAGCTACACCTTACGCTCGCGGTGTATGGGTCCGAGGCGGTGTTACCCTTAGAGGTTCGGCTTCCTTCACTCGGAATTGCGAGTTGCAAATAAAATCACAACGAAGAGAACGCCAAATTACGACTCGAAGAATTAGAGAGCCCGGAAGGGAAAAGACTTGCAGCGACAACGGAATTTAGAACTATACCAAGCTAAGATGATTCGGGCTCATGATAAACCGGTCCGCCCAAGAACCTTCAAAGTTGGTGATCTAGTTCTCGTTCTCAAAGACCTATTCTTGCACACCGCAAGATAGGAGGAAAATTTGAACCCACTTGGGAAGGACCATTTGTAGTTGAGGCGATCTACTCGGGAGGCTCCTACCGGCTAGTGAATTGCCGGGAGAACGACATATGCTTCCGATCAATGGACGATACTTGAAAAAGTATTACGCTACCTGATGTTTCCAAGGAATGAACTTTCCATCCCTAGAAGCACGGGCGAAGTGATTACTTATGACTGGGTCCGAACCCAAAAATAACAAAAATGTGCTAAAATAAATAAAATCCTGATAATAAAGTTTTCCTTGTTTTCTTTTCCAAATCAAATCTCAATCAAATTTCAAATTCAATCTTTCCAAATTTCAAATCAAATCTCGATCAAACTTCAAATTTGATCTTCCAAATCTCAAATCAAATTCTCAATCAAATTTCGAATCCAATCTCGATCAAACTTCAAATTTGATCTTCCAAATTTCAAATCAAATCTTAAATCAAATTTCAACCGAGTTCAAACTCATCCTTCCAAATTTCAAATTCAATCTTTCCAAATTTCAAATCAAATCTTAAATCAAATTTCAACCGAGTTCAAACTCATCCCTATCAAATTTCAAATTCAATCTTTCCAGATTCCAAATCTCTATCAAATCTCAAATTCGATCTTTCCAGATCTCACATCAAACCTCAATCAAATTCAAACTTTTGGGTCGAGGATTTTACATCCAAGACTGCACTGCTTTAGGATTCTCTTCCTATTGCACTGAAATACATCAAATTCAAACTTTTGGGTCGAGGATTTTACATCCAAGTACCTTTGCTTTAGGATTCTCTTCCTACTGCACTGAAATACATCAATTCAAACCTTTGGGTCGAGGATTTTACATCCAAGACTGCACTGCTTTAGGATTCTTTTCCTACTGCACTGAAATACATCAAATTCAAACCTTTGGGTCGAGGATTTTACATCCAAGACTGCACTGCTTTAGGATTCTTTTCTCTATCGCACTGAAATACATCAAATTCGAACCTTTGGGTCGAGGATTTTACATCCAAGATGTACCGCTTTAGGATTCTTTTCCTACCTGCACCGAAATACATCAATTCAAACCTTTGGGTCGAGGATTTTACATCCAAGACCGTACCGCTTTAGGATTCTTTTCCTACTCTGCACTTGAAATACATCAATTCAAACCTTTGGGTCGAGGATTTTACATCCAAGACTGCACTTGCTTTAGGATTCTTTTCCTACTGCACTTGAAATACATCAAATTCAAACCTTTGGGTCGAGGATTTTACATCCAAGACCGCACTCGCTTAGGATTCTTTTCCTATTGCACCGAAATACATCAAATTCAACCTTCGGGTCGAGGATTTTACATCCAAGACTGCACTTGCTTTAGGATTCTTTTCCTACTGCACTTGAAATACATCAAATTCAAACCTTTGGGTCGAGGATTTTACATCCAAGACTGCACTGCTTTAGGATTCTTTTCCTACTGCACTGAAATACATCAAATTCAAACCTTTGGGTCGAGGATTTTACATCCAAGACTGCACTGCTTTAGGATTCTCTTCCTACTGCACTGAAATACATCAATTCAAACCTGCGGGTCGAGGATTTTACATCCAAGACTGCACCGCTTTAGGATTCTTTTCCTACTGCACTGAAATACATCAAATTCAAACTTTTGGGTCGAGGATTTTACATCCAAGACTGCACTGCTTTAGGATTCTCTTCCTATTGCACTGAAATACATCAATTCAAACCTTTGGGTCGAGGATTTTACATCCAAGACTGCACTGCTTTAGGATTCTCTTCCTATCGCACTGAAATACATCAAATTCAAACTTTTGGGTCGAGGATTTTACATCCAAGACTGCACTGCTTTAGGATTCTCTTCCTACTGCACTGAAATACATCAAATTCAAACTCTTGGGTCGAGGATTTTACATCCAAGACTGCACTGCTTTAGGATTCTCTTCCTACTGCACTGAAATACATCAAATCAAGCTCTTGAGGTTAAGGATTTTACATCCAATACCGCATTACTCTGCGATCTTTCCTCATTGTAATGATCCAATCCAATCAATTCAATCTTCTTTTGGGGTTGAAGATGTTACATCTAAAACTTCAAAATTCCAATTTTCATTTCGAATCAAATCCCTTCAAATTAATCTTGACAAACTTCAATCTAAATTGAAACTCCAAATTGAAATCTAAACTCACACATCATGACTTGAACATGAAACAAAATAAAATCTAAATCGAAATTCTCTCAAAACATGTGATTTGGGATTCACCTCCTTTTCCTTTCCCCAGCGAGAGTTCAAGAATCTCCAGTTCCAGAGATATACTTGACACTCCCCAGCGGAAATTCTTCTACTTCGTCCTAAGTTTGTTACTTGGACATCCGTGTTGGTTACGTTGATCGCTTCGGTCAACACCAATACGTGCGGTGTGCTCCGTCAGCTCACCACACCTATTGGGGGTCCATTTGTTGACCTCATTTTTGATGAGGTCTTCTCTTCTTCTCTTTAGTACTTAGGATCTAGCCTTAGGCTTTTCCTTTGACTATCTTAGAGGACTAGAATTGGGACTCACCTTTTAGAAATTCAAACCACTTCTTAACTCCCTGCAAACTCCACAAACTTGACTATAGACCCCTAATCACCTAGAGGGTTGAAATCAAATGTGGAAGTTTAAAGGATGAGTTCCTATAGGACTCTTTGGCCTTAGGGCCCCTCGGGTGGCACTGGTGCAGTGAAAGGGCTGACTTACACACACACTACACTTATGCACTACACTTTCACACACCTCCTAAACCACACCTATACCTAACTTGACTTCCGACTCATGTAGGTGATTCACATGGATGGTCCTTAACCCCTAAGCCCTTGGCTAAGAGGGTTAGGAACAACATAGTGAATACCTCAAATGAGCCCCTTCATGGCTCATATGAGCTTGATGTGGCTTCATGGCTCAACCAAAATGGTTGCATTCCACTTACATCCACCCAATCTTCAATTTTCCAAATTTTCAATTTTTGACCCCCGGGACCCTACACCCCGCCTAACCTACCAAATGCCTTTGAAACTACCCGAATTTCTCAAAAATTTCCAAATTACCCAAAATTCCTCAAAACCATTCCTAAACATTTCCACATCACTCAAATTGACCATTCCTAGCCAAAAATACCAAAAATTCCAAGAATACCTCCCAATACCCTCCAAATACCCAAAATACCCTTCTTAGCCAAAAAATCCAAAAATTCAAAAAATTCCCAGAAAATTCCAGAAAATCCCAAATATTCCCAATTTCATTTTGTTCAACTAAACCATGGGCCAATTTTATCAATTTACTCCACTTTTATCAAAACCCCCAATTTGACCCATTTTAACCCAAAATGAACCCAATGTCAAACCAAATCTACCCAATTGACCCCAATTTTGGTCCAATTCAATTCTAAACTTCAATTCAACATCCCCAACACCAATCTAGACCAAATACAAGCCCAATTTGATTGGCATTGGGAGCCAATTTCACTTTTGGCCTTAAAGCCCGATTTGGACCTATGACCCAAACCTAACCCAAACTCACCCAATTCAACTCCAATTAACCCCAAATCTTTTCTAAACCTTCCTTGACATCCCCATAAACAAAACACTAACATGATTTGCCCAAAACTTTGATCCAAACCCCACTCAAATTCAACCCAAAGCTAAAAGACCCATTTTTGACCTAAACCCAAACCTAGCCCAAATGAGCCCAAATCCCCAAAATCAAAACCTAACCAAAGCCAAAACCTCTTTGAAACACTCCCATAAACATTTCCCAACATTAATTTTACATCAATTTCAACTCTGGCCTAACTTTGGCCCATGGTAGCCCATTTTGGCCCACCTTAGCCCACTTACCAATTAAACCCAAATTCAAACCAATTCAAACCCAAATCACCTCAAACTTGTTTCAAACCATTCATGAAGCATCCCTAAACCAAACTCAACAATTATTTGGCCCAAGCCTTTACCAAAATCTCATCCCAAAATCCATTTTAAATTTAAAAGCCCACTTCCCTAAACCTCCCTAAAAGCCCATTTCCACCAAATATAAAAGCCCAAATTTGGCCCTAAAGCCCACATGACATTTCCATTTGCCATCCATTTAATCAAAGCCATTCCCTAAGATATAATTCCATTCCAAATCAAGCCCCATACAAATTCACACCAAAATATCCAAAATTCTTAAAACCCATTTTTATGAAATTGACCCAACCTTTTCCCAAGCCAAATGGAGCCATGGAGCCATGCACAAGCCATATGCAAGCCATGAGAGCCTCTTTACATGTCACCATGCCATTTTGGGAAAAAGGAGGAGGCTCTTTCCTTAATTCCTAAAGGTGATTAACCACTCCCATGATTCCCCTTAACCATGCTTATGCTTAATTGTGCTTGGATGGTGACTTGACCCTACGATTATGCTTGAGCCAAATCACTTTTCCCTCAGCCAAAACCAAGCCTTGGGTGGTGCACCTAGCCCAAGTGGAGGGGTTGACCAATTTGAGCCAAAATAAGCTTTCTCCCATTCCATTCTAATCCAAGCCTTTTACACATGGCATTTGCCAATTGATTGCACCAAGTCCCAGCCCTGACCCACCTGACCTTGAGGGTGACCCATGCCTGGCCGGCCGGCCACCCAGTCGCCGGAAAACGCCATGCCCGAGACCTTGGGAGTGAGCCAACTTTGAAATTCCATCCTACTGAGCTGCCCCACTCCAAATGGTCACCATGGCTGTTCTTCACATGCCAAGAGCAGCTGATCCCAGCCCTCAACTCCCCCTGGGAGAGCCTCCAGCCTCTCCTATTTAAACCCCTCACCTTCTCGGCCATGAGAGGTGCTTGAACCGGACCTTGCCGAAACTCTGCCAAAATTGTTCCGGACTCCTCCCCACACACGAGCACTTGATCCCCGGTGAGATCCCCCTGCCATTTCTTCTCCGAGAGCTCGATTTCGAGTTGAAATTCCACCCAAAACCAGGACACTTCTCCACGGTGAGCCAATCCCCAAATTGATTGGTCCTACACCCGCACCGAGTCGAGGAAGGTGTCCACCGGCAAAGCCCCATCTCCGGGTCACCCGGTTGTTCCGGACTCCAAAGGTTGTGATCGGCTTTGGTGGAAATCACACCTGAGCGATTCACCACATCCCAGAGCTTCATCCCTAGCCTCCTGCAGCTCCAACGAACGTGCCAAGCATCTCGATCGAGGCTTCACCTCTCGGAGCTAAGGTATGAGTTAATTCTTCATCCCGAGCTTCGGAGATTCTCCATTTCAAATGCCTTAATTTCAATACATGATAACCATATAGATGTGTTCGTCTCTTCGAGACGAATCCATAGAAGCATAAGAACATAAAAATCTGTTGAGTATCGAGTGAGATCTTAGAGATTTAGTGTGGACGGCTCTCGGGTGAGGACGCTCGGGGACGATGAACGGATGCCGTTCATTTAATACACGCGCGGACGGACGGCTCAGATGGCGTCGGACCAGGAGACGGTACGAGAACCGCGGGGGCCCGGGTTGCTGACTCAGATGGCGGCGTCGAATGGGAGCGCGCCGCGTGTGCATTCGGAGCTGCCGAGGTTGACGCGGCGCCGCGTGGATAAATAGAAAAATAGGGTATTTTCCTATTTATTTAATTCCCTAAACTTGGAAAATTCATATCTCTGTGTAGAAAAATCAAAAAAATAAAATAAAAATACCCTCTTGCTCAGTGAACAGAGGAGAATAATGTGGAAAAGAAATCATTCAATTTTGTCCAGTATTTTATTTTTAGTAATTTATTTACTCTCTGCATACATTTAATTCTCCATGCATTCATACAATTCACCATGGCATGAGACCATAAGGCTTTTGAAGCCTCTGAATTTGGGAACATTCCCTAAATTTTCCAAAGTCAGAGGCCATCCCTATGAAAAGTTATTGATTTTTCAAATGCATGTTGCTATTTTAAGTATTTTAATTCCAAAAATTAGCATGTTGTGAAATAAATTCTAGGAAAATTTGGTGATGTTCCTTATGACCAGGGAACCCTAGGAAAAATAGGATTTGAGTTAATTCACTTAAATTAACCCTAATTGGCTTAAATCCCCAAAATAGATCTCTAATTAATTAGAGTTAACTATAGATCAAATTGACTTGAAATCAATTCTCCACTGACCTTTAGGATCAGAGGAACCCATCATAAAAATTTGAGGTCAATTGGACTTGGTTAGCCCCACTAATTGGGTTGATTAAGCCACTTAGTCATTTTAAACTTTAAAAAATTCATAACTCTCAAAATATCTTTCAAAAATTCACCAAATTGGTTTTGGAGTCTCTCTGATATCAGGGGAGTTTAAGAAAATTAAAATTTCAATTTTCTAAAAAAGTTGATTTTTTAATATTATTTTAATATTTTTAATAATTAAAAAATAATAAAAATCAAAAAAATAATAAAATTCACCAAAATGTCATATTTTGAATTTTAATCACTTGGGAACAAGTCCCATATTTTTCCTAGGTCTATTTAGTGAGATATTAATTTTCTAAAGCTCTAGGGTAATTTTAAAATTAAAAAAATATATATTTTCTAGCATTTTCACCAAAATAATTATAATAAATCAAAGAAAAATCAGAAAATTACAAAGTTTGGTTCTCTGGAATCCCTGATATCAGAGAGAATTTTAAAAATTATAAAATTTATTTTTCAACATTTATTTTATTTTTAAATTAATTAATACTCCAGAACTTAAAATAATTCTAATAAATAAAATATAATTCAAAAAATTACAAAATTTGGTCCAAGTGGTCCTCTGGTCATTAGGAATGTCCCCTAATTTTCTTAAGGACAGAAACTTTCCCTTGGTCATATTATTAAATTTTCCTTGGAAATTTCTCTTTTCTACTAAAAATAATTATATAAATAAATTAAATACAGAAAAATCACATTTTCTCCTCTCATGTCTTTATTGACATATGAGTGAAGTCACATAAAAATTTCAAGTTCATTTGAGTTCAATTTAGTGAGTTATGAAATTATTAGGCTTAAAGGGCAAAATGGTAATTAAAATTTTAACCCTTTAATTAAAACTTTAGGTTTAATAAAAAATTAACAAGTAAAATATTTGATCCTAATCTGATTTGGATGATTGAAATTTAATAATTAAAGGGTAGAAACCCATTAAGCAATTTAAAATGATTAAACTTTAATTAAATAATTAATTGAATTTGGAAGAATAATAAAATTGGAATTATTAAAATAAGGGATATTATTAGGAAGAGATTTATTCTTTAATTTAAAAATCCCTAAATTAATCATCTCATTAATATTCAACTCTTAATTAAAATGATAACTCAAATTTAAAATATTAAAAGACTTAATCATTAAACTAAAATTAAATCATTAAACTCTTTCAAAAATTTCAATTAAATTAAATTAAATTAAATTAAAATTAAATTAAATTAAATAAACAAATTAAATTAAATTAAATGAATTAAATACATTAAATTAAATAAATTAAATTAAATTAAATTAAATTAAATTAAATAAGTAAATTAAATTAAATTAAATAAATTAAAATAAATTAAATTAAATTAAATTAAATTAAATTAAATTAAAATTAAATTAAATTAAATTAAGAAATTAAATCAAATAAATTAAATTGAATTAAATTAAATCAAATCAAACTAAATTAAATTAAATTAAATTAAAATAAATTAAATTAAGTTAAATTGAATTAAATAACCTCACTTAAGACATGAAGAAATAAATCTAAAATAACTTGAACACTATTCCAAACTTAAATCATTAATTTGAGCTTAAATTTGAATCACAAATCACTAAATATCATTTTGCCCTTAGGAGCTTTAGTTATCATAACTCCTAAATAGAACATTAAAATGAAATGTTACTTCACTTATAGGACATTCAAATGTCCTAGTTCACTGAGCAAGTTAACAAAATTTGAAAACCTCGGACGATCGATTCATTTACACAATTAAATTCATTTGGACTTAAAACAATCCTAGAAATATTGAAAAGATGTTCGGGATCTCTCCTAAGCACTTCCTCAATATGATAGGATGTTGATAAGAACAATTGAACTTAATTTGTTCTTTGATGAAGAAAATCGTCTTCAAACCAAAAACACAAAGAACCTAGACGTCATAGGAAATGACTAGCTATAGGATTAGGAATTTGGTAGAAAACCATAAGCCTTTCCCTTAGCTTTACCTAGGAACTTGCTTAAATATTCTAACTGTGTTTTAAGTGCAGCTTGGGATGACGGGAAGACCCTCCGAGTACGCTTTTATTTTATTGCAGCTTATTTTATTGCAAATGCACTTTATTTTTCTTGCATGATAAACAACAGATTGCATGAAAACCTACACCTTTAGGACTGAAACCAAAACTGAAACCCAAAATTAAAATAAAAGACACTACAAGATAAAATTCACCTCCACAACATTTCAAAATATAAGACAACTCAAAATTTAATCACAAAACGAACACAAAACTACAATTACAACTAAATTAAAACGTCTTGTTGGATGATCGGGAATACCTCGGATGATGTAACCTACGTGTTGCTAACGGGATTTCCCACGGTCTAAATGAAAGTGTGGAACTCATTCAGTTGAGTTTAGCAAATTCATCTGGACTAAGTGAATCCGATAAAAATAATGATGCCGGAAGGATGGAACCGTGGGATCTTAACCGGTGTTGTTATAATCAACTTTAAGATTTGTTTTAATTAAAACACAAAAAAAACTTGGAAATTAAGACTTCTCTAAACCAAAACACTTTTCTCATCCCTTGATTTATGATTTCTAAAACTAAACCTCTGCAACGACAAGGAGCTCGGAGCATGGTGGGCAGCACGGCCATCGTCGTCAGCAAAACTTGAACCCACATCAACAAAACTTTCTTAGAATTAAATAACAAAGCCATAGGACTTCGAGGTAGTTTGCCTAGTGCAACATAAATCCTCAACTCTTCGTTAGGCATTTGCATTGCAAATTAAGCCCTAACCGGTCTTAGGATTCCGAGGTAGTCGTCCGGTACGACATAAACCCTCATATCTTCTAGGCAATTTGTATGATTCTATCATATAAATATAAGCCCTAATTAACTAAAATTGGCAAGAATAAAACATTAAATAAACATTAGGACTTTCCTAAATCCAAGCCAAACAATAGGATAGTCGGGAGATTACCGAAGTCCGCTTCGAATCCGTGATCTCTCCTACTTTTCTTCCTTCGAATTCCCAAAATAAAAAAAAATGTTCCAAATTTGATCCATTCCCTATTGAAATTCTAAAATTCAATCCCTTGAAAGCTTAAACTTTGAAATTCTTGAGAGCAGAATTATTGATTATTATCGAGAGTTTTCTTAGGTGATTCCCGTCACTTAAGATGTAATTAACTATAGGGGCTTGCCCTTATAGGGAACTTTAAGAACCTGAGTAATATAAACCCCCGCTTAATTCATTTATATTAAGTAGGGGAATTTGTCGGCTTATAAAATTGGTTCGCGGACCAAACGAATGTCACAAACCTTTCTAGTTTATTTAATCGAGCCCCATTATCGAGCGAGTGTGTCTATTCTTCGGGATAGATACACGGTTTGTGGTGCGGCGCTCGTTTATATAAACTATTCGGGATGTGAGATCAGTTTGATTTCATATCTTAAAATTTTCAAATTTAAAATTATTTTCAAAATCAAATACTACTTTTCAAATTATTTATTTAAATTAAATTAAAATTCGCCGACAATTTCTGTAGGCGACTCCCTTTTCAAAATAAAACACATAACCTAAAATAAGCCGTACAAGTACTTAGGATCTAGCCATTGGGCTTCTCCTTGACTATCTTATAGGACTAGAAATGGGACCCATCAGTTAAAAATTCAAACACTTCTTGACTCCCTTCAAACCTCACAAGTTTGATTATAAACCCCCTAAGATGTGGATGTTTAAAGGATGAGTTTCCTATAGGACTCTTTGGCCTTAGGATTACCCTGGGTGGTCTGGTCTGGTGAGGGTAAGCTTGCACACACCACACTCTCACACACAATCCAAACCCTAAAACTACCTTTAACCAATTTGACTCCCTGACTCATTTAGGTAACTCATATGAGTGGACCTTAACCCCTAAGCCCCTGGCTAAGAGGGTTAGGAACAACATATTGAGTGCCTAAAATGAGTCCTCTCATGGATTTTGTGAGCTTAATATGGTTTCATGGCTCAACAAAAATGATTACATTTCACTCACACTTGATCAATCTTCATTTTTCCAAAATTTCAATTTTTGACCCCGGGGGCCCTAAACCCACCAAGCCTACCAAATGCCCTTGAAATTGCCCAAAATTTGCAAAATTGCCTAAATTACTCAAAATTCCTCAAAATCAGTCCTAAACATTTCCCCCCACTCAAATTGATCATCCTTGGTCAAATATACCAAAATTTTTCAAATACCTCCTCAATACCCTCCAAATACCCAAAATATCCTTTTAACCCAAAAATTACAAAAATTCAGAAAATTCCCAAAAAATTCCAGAAAATTTCAAATATTCCCAATTACATTTTGTTTAACTACACCATAAGCTAATTTTGTCAATTTAACCCACTTTTATGAAAGCCCCCAATTTGACCTATTTTTAGCCTAAGTGGACCCAATGTCCAACCAAACCAACCCAATTGACCTCAATTTTGATTCAATTCAATTCTAAACTTCAATTCAATATCATCAATATCAATTTAGACCAAATCTAAGCCTAATCTTACCAATAGGTGAATCCAATTTCAATTTGAAGCTTAAAACCCAATTTTGGCCCATGACCTAAACTTGGCCCAACCCAATCCAATTCAACTCCAATTAGCCCCAAATCTTTTCTAAAACCTTCCTAACACCCCCCCAAACAAAATATTAACTTGATTTGCCCAAAATTTGAACCCAAACTTCACTCAAATCTAACCCAAATCAAAAATCCCCAATTTGGCCTAAAGCCCACCATGAATCCAAATAGGCCCAAATCCCAAAACCAAAATCCATCCAAAGTTGAAAGCTCTTTGTTACACAACCATAAGCATTTCTCAACATTAATTTTACATCAAATCCAACACTAGCCTAACATAAGCCCAAGTTAGCCCAATTTGCCCCACTTTGACCCTATCACTAAGGAAGCCCAAATTAAACCCAATTCAACTCCAAATTATTTCAAATCTATTCCAAATCACTCATGATACATCCCTAAACTAAACCCAACATTTATTTGGCATGGTCCTTCACAAAACTTTAATCCAAAAGTCCATTTTAAAATCTAAAAGCCCACTTGCCTAAAGCCTTTAAAATCCCATTCCTAAACAATTCCAAAAGCCCAAAATTGACCATAAAGCCCACATAGCATCTCTTTCTAACATCCATTTCAATTGAAGCCATCCCTAAGTTTTAAATCAATGTTTAAATCATTCTAAATCAAGCCTCATGACAATCTCCCTAAAATTCATCAAAAATCCCTAAAACCTACTTCCATGAAATTGACTAAGCTTGGCCCCAAGCCAAATGGAGCCATTGAGCCATGCATAAGCCATATGCAAGCCATGAGGAGCCCTTTCCACCTCACCATGCCACTTATGGCAAGAAGAGGGGAGCCTTTCTTAAGCCTTTACTAAGCTTTTTTAACCCCATTCATGATACACTTTAACCAAAATTAGCCACCTCACCTTGGATGGGAACTTCACCACCTTCTCTTGGCTGACCCAAATGATTCCTCCCAGCCCAAAGTTAAGCCTTGGGGAGGTGCACCTAGCCTAAACCATGCCTTGGACCAAATCAAGCCAAAATAAGCCTTCCCCCTTTCCACTTAAATCAAATCCTTTACACATGGCCAAAGCCAAATGCTTACACCAAACTCAATCCCTGGACTCACTGAGTCAAGATGGTGACCTGACCCTACCGGCCAGCCGCTTGGGTCACCGGAAAACGCCATGGCCGAGAGCTCCATGTGAGCCAAACTCCCAAATTCTCCCTGGCTGAGCTGCCCCATGCCCAATGGCCACTGTGGCTGTTCTTCCCTTGACCGTGGCAGCTGATCCCAAGCCCTAACACCCCCTGGGAAGCCCTCCAGCCAGCTCTATCTAAACACCACCCCCTCTCGGCCAAATAAGGTGATGAACCAGAGCTTAACAAAACTCTGCCAAAGTTACTCCAGGACCTTCTCCTAACCCAGAGCAATTGATTCCCAGTGTCCTTTTGCCCTAATCCCTATTAACAAAGCTCAATTTCTCAGTAAAATATCCACCCAAAAACCAGGACAACTCTGAAACCTCTACCAAAATCAAATTAAACTCACCCACACCTGCACAAGACCTAGATAAGGAGTTCCCCAGTGAAAGCCCCCTCACCAGGCCAGCCATCCTCTCTATCGGCCAAGCTTTGAAATCGGCCTTGGTCACTTTCATACCTAGGCAATTCACCAGAGCTAGAGACCTCATCTGGAGCTTCCTTGGGTGCAATCGAAGGTACCACAACTCTCTGATTGAAGCTTCACTTCCTAGAGCCAAGGTATGAACCCCTTCTTCCTCCCAAGCTTCCAGTGATTCTCTATTTTGCTTGGCTTAATTTCATAGCATATAAACCATATGGATGTGTTCGTCTCCTCAAGACGAATCCATAGAGCCTAAGAACACGAAAATCCGTTGAGAAATGAGAGAGATCTTAGGGTTTTAGTGTGGAAGGCTCACGGGACACACCAGTCATAGACGATGACCAGGCGTCGTCCGATCGCGCGTGTATCAAATGAACGGTCCAGATTGCACCGGATCGAAGGATGGAGCGGGACCGCGGGCCGCGTGGCATCCAAGTCAGATGGCGGCGTCGAATGGGAGCGCGCCGCGTGGGCTTTCGGATCCGCTGAGGTTGAGTCAGCGCTGCACTAGATAAGTAGATAAATAAGCTATTTTCTATTTATTTAAATACCCAGAAATTGAAAATTCCATAACTTTGCATAGAAAAATCATAAAAACAAACTAAAATACCCTCTTGCTCAGTGAATAGAGGAGAACAACGTGAAAAAAGAATTGAGTTAATTTGATGTGTATTTTATTTTTAATTAATTATTTACTCATTTCAATGTTTTAATTCTCCATTTGCATAGACAATTCACCATGACATGAGACCATAGAGCTTTTGTAGCCTGTGATATTGGGAACATTTCCTGTATTTTCCAAGGTTAGAGGCCATCTTTATGGTAAGTTATTGATTTTCCAAATTTTTGTGCCTATTTTGATATTTTAATTCCAGTAATTAGCATGTTACTTAGAAAATTCTAGGAAAATTTGTGAAAGTATTTTAGGACTAGAGGACCCTAGGAAAATTATGGTTTGAGTTAATTCATTAAGAATAATCCTAATTGGCCTAAACACTCAAAACTGAATTTTAATTAATTAGGATTAACCACATATCAAAATAACTTGAAAACAATTCTCCACTATCTTTAGGGTCAGAGGAGTCTCACATAAAAATTTGAAAACAATTGGAGGTGATTAGCCCCACTAAATGGACTAATTAAGTTATATGACCAAAATTAAACTTTAAAAATTCATAACTCCAAAAATACATTTCAAAAATTCACCAAAATGGTTTTGGGGCTTCTCTGATGTTAGGGGAGTCTAAGAAAATTAAATTTAAAATTTTCTAAAAATCTTCATTTTTAATCATATTTTAATACTTAAAAAATAATAAAAATCACAAAAATATTAAAAATCATAAAAATATCATATTTTACTTCCTAATCACTTAGCAACAAACCAAATATTTTTCCTAAGTCTATAGGTTAAGATATTGAATTTTAAAGGCTTAAAACTATTTTTAATATTAAAAAATGAATTTCCTTACATTTTTCACTAAATTAATTCTAATAAATTAAAGAAAAATAAAAAAAATATAAAATTTGTTTCTCTAAACTCCTTGAGATCAGAGAGATTTATGAAAAATATAAAATTCATCTTTCAACTTTAATTTTATTTTATAATTAATTAACAGTCCAAAACTCAAAATAATCATAATAAATAAAATATAATCTAAAAAATCACCAAAATTGATTCAAATGGTCCTCTGGTCAGTAGGAACATCCCATAATTTTCCTAAGGATATAAACTTTACCTTGGTCATGTTGTTAAATTTTTATTGAAAACCCATATTTTTCATAAAAATAAATATATAAATTAAATTAAATTCAGAAAAATCACATTTTTTCCTCTAATGTCTTAATTGACATGTGAATGAAGTGACATAAAAATTTTAACTTTATTTGAGCTTAATTTGATGAGTTATGAAATGAACATGCTTAAAAGGATATAAAGGTAATTAAAGAGTTTTAATCCTAATTAATATTTAGGTTTAATCAAGGGGAGGGTAAAATATCTGATTTTAGAATTTTCATTAGATGATTAAAACCTAGGGAATTAAATGGTAGGAACCCATTAATCATTTCTAATTATCAAAAAGAAAAATGAAACCTTAATTAATTAAATAATTTAAATTTTGGAAGATTAATTAAAATCTAAATTATTAAAATGGGGACTATAACTTAGGGAGACTATAACCCTTTAATTTAAGATCCCAAAATGAATCACTTTAATAATATTCAACTCTTAATCAAACTCAAAAATGATAATTGAAAATAATAATTATATAATTAAAACGGAAAATAAACCTCAATTAAATTAAAAGCTTAAAACATTAAGTGATTTGATAATCAAATTGAAATAAATTTAAAACATTAAAATTAATTTGAAATTACTTAAAAAAACAAATCTAAAAAAATTTTTAAATATTAAAGAAAATCAACCTTAAGACAATTCATACTTAAAAACATAAAAAATCAAACCAATTAAAAATTAACTTAAAATATTTCAATTAAATTGAAATTAAATTATTAAAATCTAAATTGAATAATCTAAACACCTCTTTCAAACCAGATTAATCTAATACATTGAGATCATTTAAAATGTAAAGATTTAATTAAACTAAAACAACTTGAACACTATTCCGAACTTAAAAATATTAAAATTTCATAACTAAATTAAACCACTTTAAATCATCAATTCGAATTTTAATGAATTAAAATCTTTAATAAATTAATTAGTCCTTAAAAGCTTTTGTTATCATAACTCTTAAATGAAGCATTAAGTGAAATGTCACTTTACTCATAGGATAATCAAATATCCTAATTCACTGAGCAAGAAGGAAAATTTAATTGAATTCTTGGATAATTAATTCACTAGTACAATAAAATTCATTTGGACTCAAAATAATCTCAGAAGTATTGAAAAGATGTTTAGGACTAGTCCTAAGAACTTTTTCAATATGATGAGAAGTTTTAGAAGAACAACTGAACTTAATTGTTCTTTGATGAAGAAAATCATCCTTAACAAAACAAAAGAACCTGGACGTCATAGGAATTGACTAGCTATATGATTAGGACTTTGGTAGACAACCAAAACCTTCCCTTAGTTTTACCTAGGTGTTTTCTTGGAAATATATATAAATGCCTTAACATGTGCTTTAAGTGTAGCTTGGAATGACGGGAAGACCCTCCAGGTACGCTTTTATTTTATTGCAAGTTACTTACATGTATTGTGCTTTACTTTTCTTGCATGTTAAACAAGATTGTTGCATGAAAACTGAAACCTTTAGGATAGCCACAAAACTGAAACCCAAAACTAAAATTAAAAGTCACAACAAGATAAAATCCACCACCACAATATTTCAAAATATAAAACAACTCAAAATTTAATCACAAACGAAACACAAAACTACAACTA
Organism: Papilionanthe hookeriana x Papilionanthe teres; assembly: GCA_022702705.1. Lineage (NCBI taxonomy): Eukaryota > Viridiplantae > Streptophyta > Magnoliopsida > Asparagales > Orchidaceae > Papilionanthe > Papilionanthe hookeriana x Papilionanthe teres. Next base: position 39,225,384 of record CM040437.1, on the reverse strand, counting down.
TAACTAAATTAAAACGTCTTGTTGGATGATCGGGAATACCTCGGATGATGTAACCTACGTGTTACTAACGGGATTTCCCACGGTCTAAATGAAAGTGTGGAACTCATTCAGTTGAGTCTAGCAAATTCATTTGGACTAAGTGAATCCGATAAAAATAACGGTGCTGGAATGATGGAACTGTGGGATCTTAACCGGTGTTGTTATAATCAACTTTAAGATTCCTCTAATAAAAAATTAAAGACATTTGAACTTTAAGATTTCTCTAAACCAAAACTCTTCTCTCATCTCCTGATTTTCACTTTCCAAAACTAAACCTCTGCAACAACAAGGAGCTTGGAGCACAGTGGGCAACACGGCCATCGTCGTCAGCAAAACTGGAATCTACATCAGCAAAACCTTTCTTAGTTTTAAATAACCAAGCCATAGGATTTCGAGGTAGTTTGCCTATTGCAACGTAAATCCTCAACTCTTTGTTAAGTATTTGCATAATCGTGTTATGTAAATTATGCCCTAACCGGTCTTAGGACTCCGAGGTAGTCGTTCGGTACGACATAAACCCTCACATCTTCGAGGCTATTTATATAATTATGTCATATGCATATAAGCCCTAATTAATTAAAATTTGCAGGATTGAAACATTAATATACTCTTAAATTGAAGCCAAATAATAGGATAGTTTGGGAAGTTGTCAAGATTCTTATTGGATCCTCAGCTTCTCCTACTTCTCTTCCTTTGGACTCCTAAAATTAATTGTTCCAAATTCGAGCTAATCCCTTTTGAAATTTCCAAAATCCAATCCTTTGAAAACCTTAAACTTTGAAATTCTTGAGATCAAAACCACTGATCATTATCGAGAGTTTTCTTAAATTATTCCCGTCATTTAAGATGTAATTAACTATAGGTGCTTGCCCTTATAGGGAACTTTAAGAACCCAGGTAATATAAACCCTGCTTAATTCCATTATATTAAGTAGGGGAACTTGTCGGCTTATAAATTTGGTTCACATACCAAACGGATGTCACAAATCTTTTAGTTTATTTAATCGAGCCCCATCATCAAGCAGTGTGTCTATTCTTAGGAATAGATACATGGTTTGTGGTGTGGTGCTCATTTATATAAACTATTTGGGATGTGAGATCGGTTTAATTTCACATCTTATAATTTTTCAAATTTAAAATTATTTTCAAAATTAGATGCTACTTTCTAAATTATATATATATCTAAATTAAATTTAAAAATCTAAAATTCGCCAACAATTTCTGTTAGGCGACCCCCTTTTTAAAATACATAACCTAAAAACATGCCGACAGTATCCAAGGTTACGAGAACAACAAAAAGATAATCTGACCACTTTTGATGTGATGTTATATATAGACAGTTTGTAATGTGTACTGTGTGACATATGATGTACTGTTGACTTTTATTATCTATGTACATTATCTTTGGTAATGGAATAAAGTTTTGTAAAATATTTCCCAGCTGTCAATAATACATCGGCATGTCCAAAAATGCCAAAATGAACACTTTAAATTTAAAATGACATAATAAATAACTCATGATAATTAACATGATATTTATCCTTTGACCTGTAAAGGTTAAATCCCCAGCGGATACGTTCTTCTCTACGTGTTTTCCACACATAACTTCAGCTATTGGATATAAGACCCTTCCTGACATAGAAACATGGCATTCTTATAGCCCTTTCTTTGAGAAAGCGTATAAGTAACATAACATCCTTCTCAAAACTGACATATCGACATTTGAGATTTCTGAGAGGTGTTATGACATCCACTCTCTCTCCAGTTATTAGATATAAGACCCTTCTTGACACAAAAACATGACATTCCTATAGCTTTTTCTTTGAGAAAGGGTATAAGTCACTTAGCATTCATTCTTAAAACTGACATATCTACATTTAAAATTTCTGAGAGGTGGTATGACATCCAGTCTCTCTCCAATTATTAGATATAAGACCCTTCCTGACACGGAATCATGGCATTTCTATAGTTCTTTCCTTGAGAAAGGATATAAGTCACATAACATTCCTTCTTAAAACCGACATATCGACATTTGACATTTCTGAGAGGTGGTATGACATCCACTCTCACCCCAGCTATTGGATATAAGTCCTTTCCTGACACGAAAATATGGCATTCCTCTAGCTCTTTTGAAAGGACATAAGTTGCATAGCAGTCCTTCTCAAAATCGACAATACTGACATTTGACAACTTTCAAAAGCAGTGTGAGACCTTCTTTAATGGAATATTTCATCCATCTTCTTTTCAAAATGAAATTTCTCTGAATAACTAAACAATTCTGTTGGGTTATCTAAACCATTTTGGTCAACGCCAATATGTGCAACATACTTATTGGGAGCCTATTTGTGACCTCACTTTTGTGAAAATCATTTCTAAATCATCTTGAGACAGGAAGTCTACCAATATTGACACCCAAAATCTCACTGATGGTCACTAAACCATATTGTCTAGAGTAAAACCCTAATGAACTCTTTTTTTATCTAAATATCAATGACATTCTTATATGATCAAATCAGCAATGAAAAACTTTGATCTGATCAACTATTGACCAAACTGGTTAACCTTTGACCCAAATGGTCAGACTAGGTTAAAATGGTCAATCCATCACCAAATGACCACTACATTGACATAACAAGTCAACCTTTGACCCAAATGGTCAGACTAGGTCAAAATGGTTAATCTATGACTCAATGACCACCACATTGACCAAACCGGTCAATCTTTGACCCAAATGGTCAACTTAGTTCAAAATGGTCAACCCATTGACCCAATGACCACCCTATTGACCCAACTGGTCAACCTTTGACCCAAATGGTCAAACTAGGTCAAAATGGTCAATCCATGACCCAATGACCACCCCATTGACTAAAATAGTCAACCTTTAACCCAACTGGTCAACTTATGTTAAAATGGTTAACTCCTTAACCCAATGCCAACCTCATTCACTACCAAGTCATTCTAGACCCCAAATTGGTTAAATTTGACTCATTTGATTAATTTAAGACATTAAAATGATCAAGCTTGGTCATTTAGTTAACCCTAGTCAAACCTAAGACCTATTATCAAAATTAATGGCCCCATGATTAAATTAACCATGACAAGGTTAAGTAAATCACTTGGGTCAACCATGGTCAATCCTGGTCAACTATGGTCAATTTTAGTCAAATTTGGTCAAAATACTCAATTTTGAACCAAATTAACAAAATTAATTCAATAATTAACTTCAAAAATCATTCTAATTAATTCATGGGTTAATATTATAATTTTCTACATTTTTAATTAATTGCATATGTAATTAAAAATGGAAATATGATTAATAACCCTAAATCAAATTTGAAATTATGACATCACCCATGACATCAAAAGTCCACAATTGACCTTTAACATTAAATTCAATTTATGGAGAATTACCTATGGGTCACCCTAACCCATTAAAATCACCTTGACATTGCCAACCTTATGGTAAACCCATAAACCATCATGGTAACCCTAGGGTTAAAGTTAATTATGAAGCCATCATAAGGGGAAGAAAGAGGAGTCATGGACTCTTGGAATAAATCACCATACACCCCACCCAATGGACATGAACCAAATCCACTTCATTAAATGGAGAGTTCATCATGGCCAATTAAGGAAGTGAGATAAAGAAGAAACTAGGTGTCACCATTCTCTAAATTTAAAGCATGAATCATTTGTCTCCATGGAATGAGGTGGCCAGCCAACCTATGGGACACTTCAAGCATTTCATGGACTCACCAATGGGAGTGAAACATCACTTAAACCACCCCCATTACCATGGTTAAGGACCATCATGACTAAGGTATAGGAATGATGGAAATTAGGCTTAAGTGTCACCTTATCACTAATCCATTGAATGAGCTGGATAATTTACTTAGGGGAGGTAAAATCAGCTCAAATAAGAAAGGCCAAAGACACCTCATTGAGTGCCCAATGGAGAGAAGCTAAAGCCTTGCATTAAAAATTCACCATGGGTAAATTAAACGTGGATATGCTTGTGGATGCTCAAATGTGATAATTCTTAGCCAATAAAATTATCCATAGCAATCATTAACTTGATAGAACCACCCCTAGGTGAACCCAACCTAGCCTAAGCTTCCTCATGGCCTCCATGGCTATAAATAGAGCCTAACCTGAGAGCCCTAGAAGAAGAAGGAAGACCCATTTCCACTGCCTAATTTTGAAACCTTTGAACATTAAATTTCTTCCGTAGGACTTAAGCAACTGATCCCTCACCCAATCAAGTCTTCAAACTCACTGTCCTCTTCCAATTTAGCCACCCCAAAATACCCCAAAATAGGACATATTTCAGGTCTAACACAAACCTCTCCTAATCCTCAAATAAATCATCCTTACACCTTCCCTAGGGTGTACCAAGAAGAGCCCAATCAAAATTGGGTCTTCTCGTGAGGTCTAACTTAGTTCTCCATAAAGTCGTGAATCCATTTTGGTGAGTTCATGGATCCACCCAATTTCATCCCAAAATGAGCATATCAGGAGCTTCGCAGGGACTTGACGATCATTCCAAACAAACTTGATTAAAGCTTCACTTCATCAAGCTCAGGTATGGCCTCGTTGACCTAATCTAGGCTCGAGTTTGGTCTTTTGTGAAACAAACCATTTCACAACACACACATCACCGTATGAATATGTTTGTCTCCTTGAGATGAAGCTTTAGAAACAAATTTCATGAAAATGCATTGACATTTGAGTGAGATTTTAAGGTTTGAACATGGACGATTCACGGGATACACCAGGTTGGGGAAGATGCACGGATGTCGTCCATTTTCGTGTATTGGAAATGGACGACCAAGATTACTGTGGACAGACTCCATGTGGAGTGTGGACAACGGATTTGCCTTCCCGCAGCAACGATCCCTGCTAATAGAATTGTGTCGCGTAGTGTTTCGACAAATCGGATGATCAAGTCAGCATCGCATGGAATTTCCTTTAAATAGGTTTTAATTAAATACATAAAATCTTATTTAACTTCAAAAATTCATATCTTTGAGTAGAAAAATCAGAAAAATAAAATAAAAATATTCCTGAACTCAGGATAATGAGGAGAATAATGTGGGAACAAATTTTTGAATTAATAAATTATAATTAATTTTTAATTAATTAAATAATCTCTGAAGTAATTTAATTATTAAAAATTAATTATAAATCAGAAAATTATAAAATTTTCACGGAATGATCCTTTCACTCTGAGAAACATTCTGTGATTTTTCCAAGCCATGATAAACCTCTAAGTTAAATTTACCTAATTTCTATTAAACTTTGTAATTATTTTTCAAATATAATTATGAAAATTAGAAAATCGGAAATTGAAAATAAAATCAGTTAAGAAGCCTTAGGGTTACAGACTTGAATCTTAAAATGACAAACCTTAACCTTTTGAAAACTTAAAATGACATTTTTATTTTTAGGGTCAAAATTATTAATTATAAATTAATATTTAAAACCCTAAAATCCTTGAAAACTTAAACATTCTCTATACTTAGCCCATTCCACATTGGACTAAGTAAATTTTGAGTATAACTTCAAATGGACTCAAGTCAAACCCTAGTTAGGTCCAAGACACCATTTAGACCTAATTAAACCAAGTTAAACCTTAATCACATCAGGTGTACTTTATAAAAGATAACTAGATCTAAGACACCAATTAGACCTAATTAAACCAAGTTAGACCATAATCACATTAGGTTTAACTTAACAAACCCTGATAAGTGTGGTATATTAATTAGACCTAATTAAACCAAGTTAGAACTTAATCACATTAGGTTTAACTTAATAAACACTAATTAGACTTAACCCTAATTAGTTTTAATTAATCAATTAAACCTCACCTAAACTAGGTTTAATTAATCCTAAACCCCAATTAGACCTAACTCTAATTAGGTCTAATTAACCCAATAAAACCTTAACAAAATTAAGTTTAATTAATCTTAAACCATAATTGGACCTAACCCTAATTAGGTCTAATTAATCAATTAAACTTTACCTAAATTAGGTTTAATTAATCTTAAACCCTAAATGGGGCCTAACCCTAATTAGGTCTGACACGCCTAAAATATATACGCTTTTTGCTATATTATTTTACTCATTTTTTGATGATATTACACTTTAAAGGAAGGTATTTTGTATGTTTTTTGGTTTTAGGTACAAGAAATGGTGATTGGAGCAAAAGGAAGCAAAAACGGTGCAATTTGGAGCAAAAACGAGCAAGAAATGAAATTCTGCCCTGACACCTTTCGATAAGTCTTTTGATGCTTAATATCTTTTACACTTCTTGCATATTTTTGAATGAGATTACACTTTAAAGAAATGTTATTTTTATGCTTATTTTGTAGGGCTATCTGTTATGAACGCAACGCAACTGAGATGGGGCGAAACGGAGTTGAAACGGAGCCAAACGGAGCGAAACCGTGGAGCCGCGCAGCATCCTGCTCACCGACGGCGAGATTTACCCGAGAGCACCGAAATAAGCCCGAAAAGCTCGCCGACAGCGAGCTCGAACCCGCCGACGGCGGCCAGAAGCTTCTGGACCGACTTTTGGGCGGTTATGGTCGAAATTCGACGTATCTGGACGCTTTTTCGAAGGGGTGCTTATGGAAACTCTTCAAACTTCATCCGTACTCTTTAAAATGGTGAATATGGGTTAGATTAGAGGGGAATTTTTTAGAGAGAAACAATAGAAAAAATTGGAGAAAAACTTAGAGGAATGTTTAGGATTCTTAGATTAAGAGTAGAAATGTAGATTTCTACCCTTTTGGAGAGATTGGAGAGGAGATTTTGAGAGAATTTGTAAGGGATTTCGCTAGCATTACATGGATCACCGGGAGACTTTATGGGAGAGATCTTCGTCTTTCTTTCAAGGGGAAAAAGCTAAGTATTGTTCTTCATTATCTTATAATTTTGTAAACATTTATTTAGTGGATTTGCTTTTGTTAAATGAAGTTTCCTTTATGTTTTCTTCGTGCTTTGTGACGCATCTCTCTTACTCTTTCTTCTTCTTTGGAAATAGTGGCATAAGAAGATTATGCCATTGTTTTCCTTTTACTTTTCTTTTGCAATGAGTAGAAATCATGTTTAGGATTTTGTGATGCATGGTAGAAGTAAATTTAATTATAAATGTGATGGTTTTTACTTGCACTTAATTTAAATTGCAATAAGGGCCCATTGTAGTGTTAAAATTAGTTGTAATTGCATCGACCCAAAAGAGCGGTGTAATTCTCAACAAAGTGAAACCACATTCAAATTCCATGGATGGTGAAGTTCATGAGGATTGAATGCAAATAAATAGGGAAATATAATTATCGGGCGTAGAATTGGAGATTTTAGAGTGACGAAGCTAAAATCCTCGATTCGGTCCTATCGTTTGAGTGCTGAAGTGTAGATGTTAGCCCTCGGGCGAGGGAACGTGGGAGCTCCGAAGTGGCAGCCGCGTATCCTCCCGACCTAGCCGCGGATTCGAGTAACCAAGCATAGGATTAGTCAATGTTCTTTATGCCTGGACTAAAGGGTAAAGAATAGGATTGCTCCTATTTGGCACATACAATATTTAATGCATCTTAATCCTATACATTATCTATTTCATTACATAAGAATAGTAGTTTTTAATATCTCGAAATTCTCCAAACCAATTCATCCAAAAAGGGTTATATTTAGAATTGTTATTTGCATTTAGTTATAGTTACTATTACACTTAACACTTGCATTTAGGAGTAGTTTTTAGATAAAACACAATTTTAATCGACATTCCAATCTAAGGACTATTAGTAGTAGACTAGAATTTGACTAAAGACCTCTTACTTCACTTCCTCGTGGGATCGATACTGGGGTTTTTAAAGAAAACTCTATATTACTTGAAACGATACGTATACTTGTGTAGTACCTCTAGTGTGTAAAATATTTTCAAATTTTTATATCATTTAAGATTTTACACACTAGCCGCTATTTATAAATCAGGTCAAGTTTTTGGCCATCTTTTGGAAGTTAATTTACTACGTAATTGCGGGTCGGGTCAAGGTCTAATTAATCAATTAAACCTTACTTAGATTAGATTTAATTAACCTTTAAACCCTAATTAAGTCTAACTCCAATTAGACTTAATTAATTTTTAAACCTTAACTAAATTAGGTTTAAGTATTCCTAATCCCAAATTAAGTTTAACCTTAATTAAACTTAATTAACTCTTAAGCCTTACTTACATTAGGCTTAAGTAATCATAAACCCTAATTAAGTCTAACCCTAATTAGACTTAATTAACACTTAAGTCTTACTTACATTAGGCATAAGTAACCCAAAACCCTAATTAAGTCTAACCTTAATTAGACTTAATTTACTCTTAAGCTTTACTTATATTAGGCTTAAGTAACCCTAAAACCTAACTAAGTATAACTCTAATTAAACTTAATGAACTCTTAAGCCTTAGATTAGGCTTAAGTAACCCTAAACCCTAATTAAGACTAACCCTAATTAGACATAATTAAATTTTAAGTCTTACTTACATTAGGCTTAAGTAACACTAAACCCTAATTAAATCTAACCTTAGTTAGACTTAAATAACTCTTAAGCCTTACTTACATTAGGCTTAAGTAACCCTAAACCCTAATTAAGTCTAACCCTAATCAGACTTAATTAACTATTAAGCGTTACTTGCATTAGGTTTAAGTAACAATAAACTCTAATTAAGTCTAACTTTAATTAGATCTAATTACCTTTTAAGCCTTACTTACATTAGGCTTAAGTAACCCTAAACTCTAATTAAGACTAACCCTAAGTAGACTTAATTAACCCTCAAACCTTAATTACATTAGGTATAAGAAACCATAAACCTTAATTAAGTCTATCTTTAATTAGACCAAATAAACTTCTAACTTAGGTTAAACCTAACTTGAACCCAAGTTAACCAAACCTTAGGTTCAACCCATATTGAACCTAAATCAATTTCTAACTTACGTTCAACCTAACTTGAACCCAAGTTAACTCAAACGTAAGTTTAACCCGTATTGAACTTAAGTCAAAACTTCTAACTCGGGTTCAACCTAATTTGAACCCAAGTTAATCAAACCATAGGTTCAACCCATATTGAACCTAAATTAACTTCTAACTTAGGTTTTCCCAAACTTGAACCCAAGTTAACTCAAACTTAAGTTCAACCCATATTGAACTTAAGTCAAATCTTCTAACTTAGGTTCAACCCAACTTGAACCCAAATTAACTCAAACTTAAGTTCAACCCATATTGAACTTAAGTTAAAACTTCTAACTTAGGTTCAACCCAACTTGAACCCAAGTTAACTCAAAATTAAGTTCAATCCAAAACTTTTAACTAAGATTCAACCTAACTTGAACCCAAGTTAACTCAAATTTAAGTTCAAACCTTATTAAACTTAAGTCAAAACTTGTAACTTAGGTTAAACCCAACTTGATCCAAGTTAACTTAAACTTAAGTTCAACCCATATTGAACTTAAGTTAAAATTTCTAACTTAAGCTCAACCTAAGTTGAACCCAAGTTAACTCAAACTTAAGTTTAATCCATATTGAACTTAAGTCAAAACTTCTAACTTAGGTTCAACCAAACTTGAACCCAAGTTAACTCAAACTTAAGTTCAATCCAATATAAACTTAAGTCAAAACTTCTAACTTAGGTTCAACCTAACTTCAACCCAAGTTAACTCAAATTTAAGTTTAACCCTTATTGAACTTAAGTGAAAACTTCTAACTTAGGTTCAACCGAACTTGAACCCATGTAAACTCAAACTTAAGTTCATTCCAAAACATTTAACTTAGGTTCAACCGAACTTGAACCCAAGTTAACTCAAATTTAAGCTCAACCCTTATTGAACTTAAGTCAAAATTTCTAACTTAGGTTAAACCCAACTTGAACCCAAGTTAACTCAGTTCAACTCATATTAAACTTAAGTCAAAACTTCTAATTTAAGATCAACCTAACTTGAACCCAAGTTAACTCAAACATAAGTTCAATCTATAAAACTTAAGTCAAAACTTCTAACTTAGGTTCAACCAAACTTAAACCCAAGTTAACTCAAACTTAAGTTCAATCCATATTAAACGTAAGTTAAAACTTCTAACTTAGGTTCAACCCAAATGATCCCAAGTTAACTCAAACTTATGTCCAATCCTTATTAAACTTAAGTCAAAACTTCTAACTTAGGTTCAATCCAACTTGAACCCAAGTTAACTCAAACTTAAGTTCAACTTATATTCAGCTTAGGTCAAAATTTTTAACTTAGGTTCAACCCAACTTGAACCCTAGTTAACTCAAACTTAAGCTCAACCCATATTGAACTTAAGTCAAAACTTTTAACTAAGGTTCAATCAAACTTAAACCCAAGTTAAGTAAAACTTAAGTTCAATCCATATTGAACTTCGTTTCAAGCTAACATGAAACCAAGTTAACTCAAACTTAAGTTCAACCTATATTGAACTTAAGTCAAAACATCTCACTTAGGTTCAACCCATCTTGAACCCAAGTTTACTCAAACTTAAGTTCAATCCATATTGAACTTAAGTAAAAAATTCTAACTTAGGTTCAACCCAACTTAAACCCAAGTAAACTCAAACTTAAGTTCAATCCATATTGAACTTAAATCAAAACTTCTAACTTAGGTTCAACCCAACTTAAACCCAAGTTACCTTAAACTTAAGTTCAACTCATATTGAACTTAAGTCAAAACTTCTAACTTAGGTTCAACCTAAATTGAACCCAAGTTAACTCAAACTTAAGTTCAAACCATATTAAACTTAAGTCAAAACTTCTAACTTAGGTTCAACCCAACTTGAACCCAAGTTAACTCAAACTTAAGTTTAATACATATTGAACTTAAGTCAAAACTTCTAACTGAGGTTCAACCTAACTTAAACCAAACTTAACTCAAAGCTAAGTTCAACCCAGATTGAACTTAAGTCAACACTTCTAGCTCATGTTCAACCTAACTTGACCCAAATTAACTCAAACTTAAGTTCAACCTATATTGAACTTAAGTTAAAACTTCCAACTTAAATTTGAATTGAAGTCAACTAAAACTCTAAGTTCAATCTATATTGAACTTAACCCAATCTAAATTTAAGTTCAACTTAAGATGAATTTAACTAGAAAACTTCAGGATCAATCTCAAATTAAAACTTAAATCTAATTCATATTAAACACAAAACTTTTAGATTAAAATGACATCGAATCTAAAATTTTAGAGTAACTTATGATAGATTTTACTTAATTTAAGTCTAATCCATATTAGACTTAAAATTATAGATTCAAAAGACATTGAATATAAATCCTTAAATCTAATACATAGATTTAATTCAAAAACTATTAGATTCAAATAACACTGAATCTAAATTTTCAAGTCTAATTTACACTAGACATAAAACCCTTAGATTCAAAAGACATTGAATCTAAATTCCTGAATCTAATTCATATTAGATTTAACTCGAAACCATTAGATTTAAACGATACCGAATCTAAAGTTCTCAAGTTTAATTTGATCTTATAGATATTATATATAAATAAACTTGACTCCTTTCTGTAAGTTGAAATTACATTAGACTTAAGATTAAAACTGGCATATAAAAATCAATTAAAATGACCCATGAAAAATTTTAATTGGTTAATAAATCATAAACAACCTAAAATTTTCCAAAGTACAATCTGAAAAGTCATTAAAAATTAAATGAACCCTTAATGAACAAAGATTAACAAGTGGTACTTAAACCCCAATGCTCTTGATCTACGAAGATTTCTTGGACGATGCAATCCTGGTTGGTGACAAGAGTCTTCTGGTCCTGGTTTAAAAACTTTTCAGACTAAGTAGATCACAACATCTGACGACCCTGGGACGTCAGAGCCATGGAAATCTTGACCAGATTGTTTAAAATTAAAAAAAAATTAATCAAGAAATAAAACCGACATAAATTCTTTTTTCTAACATTGTTTTTCTTACAGGTTGAAGACAAGTTCTGCTTTAGATTTATTTTGCATGTTATTAGGATGTGCTAACTCTACTTTGCAGGGAGATAGTGTGAAGACGGGACAAACAACAAAACATGATAAAAATGACATTAAAAACAAAACTAAAATGACATAATCAGGATAAACAACGAAGTAAAACCTAAAATTTTAGGATAGTCACAAAACCTAAAATTTTAGAATAGCCACTAAACAAATAACAAACTACAAAATGAAATGACAATAAAATGACTGACAAGAAAACAAAAAATAAATAAAATGATATAACAAACGACATTGACAAAATCAAACCTTTAGGGTATTACGTAACACTTAGAAACATATTATTCCTAAGATTGAACAATGATGTTTATTTCCTTGTTCTTGAAACCTCTGAGAAAATAAGTAATTAACATTAATTAGAAGTTTTCTTAGACAAACATAATTGTTTAACTATAGGAGCTTGCTCCTATAAGAGATTTAAGAACTCAGAATAGATATCACACATAGAAATCTCTGGTTATCAAAATTTCATATGTGATCCTCCTTATTTAAATTTCTAGAATAAGGTATTCTAGAATCTCCTTGTGTAAGGATCATCACTAATATTTATTATTCTACTACTTTCTATTTTATCAACCCTTATTTTCTTCAAATTTCTTATTATTTGAGGATCCTTTATATGATCTGAGGAAATAAAATTCTTTTAATGATTGGGGTGATAAGATAGATAAATAAAGTGGCGACTCCAAATAATGACAATGACATCGACACTAGAAAATCTCGGGCGACTCCTGATGCCATCAGTGGACACTTTCAAAGAGTTCCTTAAATCTTTCCCAAGCTTCATATATTGATTCTCCTTCATACTGAGTAAAAGAAGTATTGTCATTTCTAAGCTTATAAGTTTTTGAAGGTGGAAAATATTTAGGCAAAAATTTTTGTGCTAAATCTCCCAAAGTTTTAATAGATCTCGATGCTAACAAATTTAACCACGTCCTAGCTTTATCCTATGATGAAAAAGGAAAAAAAGCCTAAGTCTGACGACATCGTTTGATACGTCATTATACTTAAATATAGCAAAAATAGTTCTAAAAACTTGCTAAATGTAAATTTGTATTCTCAGATAGCGTTCCACAAACTGATTGTTTTGCACAATTTGTATAATACCAAGTTTCAGTTGAAATGAGTTAGCCTCTATAACAAGAGTTTGAATACTTAAATTGAATTTCATATACTTGAGGGTTCACATATTCTCATAAAGGTTTTTGTGAATTATAATGTTCATTTTTAACCATTTGAATTTCGATGTTAATTTGCGATGTGTTTGACATTTCTTAAAAATTATGAATCTTCCTTGTTTTCAAATTCTTCTTATAATTCGTTCTAAACTAGAATCATAAGACACTAAATCTTTAGACCCAGAGCCACACATTCACAAAGTAAAATTTCAGAAAATAAAATAGCACACTTAAAGTAAAAATATTTTTGAATTTCGGAGTTTAAAATTTTTTTTATGTTTATTAGTTTTTTCAAAAATAAAATAAAACTAAATTTCATTCTCCTAAAAATAAATCTATAATTCAAAATCGAATCAAGCGATCTTAAACCGGACATTTGTTAGAAGATCAATTTCACTAGGACCTTGAGGTAGATCAACTCGATCAGCCAAAGGTAAAATGAAGACTATTCGGCCAACAGTTGATGAAACTAACCAGCTGAAAGGTCGACTGGTCCTGAAGTCAATGAAACTAGAAGATAATCATCAAAAGAAAAAGCATGCCCATCAAACTATCGCTCCACCAGTCTCTCTAAGACCGACTGTTGATATCCAAGTAACAAAGAAAGATACAGGGGCACTGTTGACATCTCACAAATAGCCATAGGTCCTATTAAATGTAATTGAGATGGAAAATTGTGAGGGTATTCTTATAACTCTATATCTCCAACAACTCCATCTCTTGGATCCGATTAACATACAAATTTAGGTTCAAAATAATGAATGGACTATAGTTTACGGGACCTATATTGCTTTATAATTATATGATAAACACTGTGGTGTCATTTCACAATAATTTATGGTCATGGAATAAGCATAGATAATTAATTTTTTTTTTCTAATTTTGAACTTCTCAACCATAATCAGCATTGAGTTTTATAGGATTTGTGTCTAACTAATTCAATAATTGTAATTATACTGATCAAATTTGAAATTCAATGAAACATTAAAGTAAAAGTAATTTAATAAAAAAAAAATACTCGATTTCATTTAATTTGGGTTCTATTTTAGAGACTAGAATAATTATGGTTGGAATTAATTGAGTTTTATTTAGAACAATTTTGTTCATTTTATTTCATTTTATTGAATTGTCTTTATGACGGTAAAAGGAAAATAGCACAGATAATTTGATTTAAATTCTGAAAGATTCACATACCTACCACTCAATTCTTATATATTTACATATCTAACACTTAAAATTTAATTTTAAATACATGATTCCATATTTATGTATGAAATGTTGTATTTTACCTTTTGAAGTTAAAATACTAATATTTTTATGTGATATTAAGAGTTTGACACATATAAATGTAAAAAATACAATGTTCAGGTGATAGAGTTTTTTTATGTGCTAGCAAATTTATGTATTTACATTTCTAACACTTGTTTAAAAAAGAAAGTTCTCTCAGGTAACAAACACCACCTGTTGAAACTTTTAGTGTGCTCTAAAAATAAATAATTATGATTTTACCTATCTCACACCTTAACTCACATTTTTACACACATTGCAACTTATCTATGGATAAAAAAAATGAATTTGATTATTAAAAGGAGACTTTTTATATGATATTTGTAATTATGAAAGTTTAGGTGTGAGATAGATAAATATGAAAGTATTGAGTATTATTTCTGTAAAAGCCCCTTATTAATATGCAAAAAATTAAAGATTTAAGAGAATAAATGCATTTCGTTAACCTAATTTGCTTTGTGACAACAATAATAATAATACTAATTTGATTGCGGTGATTTTTCTACCATATACTTTTATTCTATTTTTCATTATTTATTTATGAATTAAATTTTCATATGAAATTTGGGTTTAAAATACACAAAATATAAATTGCTATTTCAAATATTGTATCATATTATATTTTATATTCAAGAGTTGGAGATATGCGTATATAAACGCGAATCAGCCATAATAATGCCAGAGCGAACTATGGGACGCAGTGAATCAAAATAGGAGTCCATCTTAAAATGCGGTTTATGAAGTTGATGTCCCAAACGCTTGAAAACCACGTTTGGATCCAAATTATAATATTAAAAGCTAAAATAAACAGGGCCTTAGTACAAAAATTTTACATTTTTTGACTAATGTTTGTCCTTAATCTCCCCTCCTCACATGAGAAATAAGCTAAAAAAAAAAATACAAGAAAATTACATTAAATATTATTTTATAACAAACGGAATTTTTTCCCTCTCTTTCACACTAAAGAAAAAAGAAAAAAGGAAAGAAAAAGCAAAGCGTTAATCTAGTTCAGTGGAGAATGCTTCGCCTCCGGCTGTGCTTCAGATCTCTGACGAACCACTTCTTCCGTCGCTGCCGCCGGTATATTCGCCGGTGTCGACGTCGGCGCAGTCGAACCAGTTCCGCCGTCGATGCAGGAGGCGCACTTCCTCTCAATCCATCCCTGAAAATCATACTGCCCTAACCCTGCAATCCTCCTGCCGGAGCAAAGACGGCCGATAACTGCAGCAATGATTCCGAGAACAGCTATCACTGCGAGCACTCCGATCAGCGGCCCGATGGATCCCCAACTATCCTTTGAATGATATTGCGTGGGGTACGCGATTGCAGGCTGCGGCGGAGAGAACATCTGCTGTTGATAGGACATCGCCGGCAAAAGCCGGGATCTTTTCGCTAAAAAAACGGAGCTTTTTTCTACGAGAAGTAACGGAGGAGGGATTCGAGCTCGGAATTTGAAGGGTTTTTGTTTATAGTTATCAGAGATCTATGTCCAGCTCCTTTAGGTATTTTGGAGGCGGAGGAAGGGATTGGAATGATGAGAAGTGTTGCAGGTTAGTACAGCTTTTTGGTACGACCGTGGTGGATGTTTGACACGTGTGAATGACTATTCAACGGTTGGATTTTTAGTTTTCTATGAAGGGATCTAAAGTAATTTTTTTTCTCTTGCAGGACTAAATGCCATGTACCTCTTTGGCATTTGTAGTAGTGTGATGAGCACATCTATAAGGCCATATAATTAGTTTTTCATCAATCATATTTTATAACTGCATAAATATAAATTGTAGGATATAAATTAAATAAAAAATATTTGATAATTTTTAAATTTAAATAAATTCAAAAATATTTCTTCATTCTCTTAATTTGGAGATGATTAGTTTTAAATAAGTTTGATTTAAAAAAATCAAATTGACTAGCCAAATAGGCTCAACCCAAATAAATTTTATTGAGCCAAATTTGAATTAGGTTGAACTAGCTTATGCTTACATTAAAATTCATATACATGTTAGTACATACCATCATGTTTATTATATTGTATAAAAATCTCAGTAATATATATATATATATATATATATATATATATATATATATATATATATATATATATATATATATATATAATCTTTAGAATAAATATAGTATAGTTGAAACAAGACCACTAGCTGGGTTGAGTATTACAAACTTTGCTTTCTCAATAAATTCAGAAATATAATTACAGTCGTTTAATTTGAAGACAATGAAGTACTGAGAAATCTATTTAGTTGAATGATGAATGACAAAATTATTGAGAGTTTAAAAATGTGCAAGAAAAATTAATTCAACAAATTTTATCTTATAATCAATGCTTGTCAAATTTGATCATTGGCTAACGAGATAGTAATTCAGAAGAGCATGATGACTTGTTGTCATTCAAACTCATTTAAGGTTCTTTTTTTATATTTCAACTTCAAATTCTATTCTTTTGGGGCTAAATGAAGTGTTTATGATCTTTTTGAACAGTTTTGAAAGACTATTAGCCATTTCTTGCACCTAAAATGCATGTTGAGTCCCTTGATGGTAAAATTATCATTAAAGATAAATAATTCAGCTCCTGCCATGTGGTAGAGTTATAGTAATATCCACTGTGTAATTTGTGCCTGAAATTTTCTTGCGGTTGAACACGACTATTGCCAGTCCCAAGCCCGGATGTGAAAAGTGGAGGGTTCCGTTAGGCTGTCGACAGCTAGCCTAAACTTGTCGAAAAAATTTTGACAAGAATCCTTTGATTATTGTGTAAGTGCTAGGGCGTCTCCTGGAAGTGATGCGCTATATGACCTGAATGCAGTGAAAAGAGTGCAAGGGGCGCTACATCGGCGCGCGGCTGTAGTGTCAAATATGCATGGGTTCATACATTACAGACGGATGCGGGTAAAGAAGTTAGTCCTTGAAACTAATATTAGGATAGGATATTGGACTATAGATACTCTCAATGATAAATAAATGGGATTGGTTGATATTAGATTCATAGAAAGATAAATATCTTATGTATTCAAGAAACTAAATGGGTTGGAGAAAATGCTAAGGAGATTGATAACTTCGGTTTTAAACTTTGCTATTCTGGCAAAAGTAACAATAGAAATGGTGCAGGTGTAATTATAGATAAGAGTTTGAGAGATAATGTTGTAAATATTGATAGAGCTGGAGATAAAACTATAGCCTTTAAGTTTATTTTAGATACTACGATTTTTAATATTATAAGTGCTTACACTCCTCAAGTAAGTTTAGATATACGGTCTAAAGTTTAATTTTGGAATAACATAGAAGACTTAATACAAATGATATCTCTTGAAGAATTTTTATTGAAAGAGATTTAAATGGACATGTTGTTTGAGTGGCAGAATATTTCATAAATATTCATGGTGGCTACGGATTTGGAGTGCTTAATGAAGAAGGTAGAGCCATATTATATTTTGCTTTATCTTATGATTTTATTATTACTAATATTTTATTCGAGAAAAGATATTAGCATCTATTACTTATAAAAATGAATTTAATAAAACATAAATTGACTATTTTCTTATGAGAAGAAGAGATATTTATGATTGTAAAAATTATAAGGTTATTCCAAGTGAAGATTTAAGTACCAACCATCGATTATTAGTTCTAAATTTTAAGATTAAGAGTCGCAAGAAAAAGAATACGAGGATTCATCATCGTAGAATTAGATGAGGGTACTTAAAAGATACAAATAAAATTATTTTTAAGAGTAAAATTCAATATTCAAAATTTGTGATATTTATGAAGATGCAAATGCTATGTGGGATAAAGTAAAAAACACTATTAAATAAGTGGCAAAAGATGTACTTGAAGAATCAAAAGAAAAGTTTCAATAAATAAAATAGTTGGTGGTGGAATAATAATGTGCATGAAAAGATAAAATATAAGAATTTATGTTATAAAAATTGGCTTGAATGTAAAAGCATTGAGAAGAGGGAAAATATCAAACGGCACGCAGTGAGTTAAGTAGAACAATCTGTGACACTAAAAAATTATGCTTTTGGTGATCATTATAATAGATTAGAGACTAAGGAGGGTGAAAAATATATGTATAAACTAGCAAAATAAAGAGAAAGGGAAAGTAAAGATTTAACTCAAGCAAAGTGTATTAAAGTTGCAAAATAAAAAAGTGCTTTTCTTAGAAAAGATATTTAACATAGGTGGGTGAGTTATTTTGATATACTTTTTAATGAAGTTTTTAAAAATACGATCGACTTTAGTGATCATAATATTGTTAATAATAATAGAACGTTTCATTTTTGTTGTTGCATTAGTAAAAAAGAAGTTGATGAGGCTTTAAAGAAAACCAAGGGTGGAAAGTCTATAAGACCTGATGATATTGCAATTAAACTGTAAAAGTATTTAGGAGGTTTTGAAGTTTCTTGGCTTACTAAACTTATTAATATTATTTTAAAAACTTAAAAGATGCCTGAGGAGTAGATGAAGAGCATTATGGTGCCATTTTTAAGAATAAATGGGATGCACAAGTGTGTGCAAATTATAGAGGAATTAAGTGGGTGTATCATACTTTAAAATTATGGGAGAGGGTAATTGAACATAGGTTAAGACGTATAACAAAGGTTTCTCATAATCAATTTGTATTTATGTTGGGCAGGTCTAATATGGAAGCTATAAAATTATTGAGAGGTTTAATGGAGAAGTTCAGGAATTATAAGGATGATCTACATTTATCTTTTACTGATTTAGAAAAAGTTTACGATAAGGTTTAAAGAGATACCCTTTGGAGAGTCCTTGAGAAGAAGGGTGTTGATATGGCTTATATGCAAGTCACTAAAGATATATATGTGACCTGACGCAGAATTACACAGTTTTTATGTTTGTTTTCTAGCAAAAACTTTACCTAATTTTATTAAGCGGCTAGTGTACAAAATGAATGTGAAACTTAATTTATGGTATACACGCAAGGGGTACTACGCAAGTATACGTATCATTTCAAGTAATATATAGTTTTCTTTAAAGTCCCTAGAATTGATCCCAAAGAGAAGCAAGGTAAGAAGGCCCTTAGGCAAAATTCTAGTTAACTACTATTAGAGCTTAGGTTGGAAGGTCAATTAAGATGGTATTTTATATATCAACCACTCCTAAATGTAAATATTAAATGTAAGGATAACAACTATTCCTAAATGCAAATATGAATTCTAAAGATATCTTATCTGGATAAATTGGTTTGGAGAATTTCGAGATGAAGAAACTACATTCTCGTGCAGTGCCCTAGATAATGTGTAAGAATGAAAAGCTTACAATTTAATGTAATAGTGACAAATAAGAGCATACATATTCTTTACCCTCTCTCATTGCTAGCAGAAAGCATTAGCTAACTTAGAGATTTTCACCAGCTTGTGCAGTAGTGCTGAGTAGATTCTGGCCTCTTACTTCCAGATTATCCACTGTGCCCTCTCTATAGGACCTACTAGGACCCTTACGATCTAAACTCTAGAACAAATTGATAAAAGAGTCTAGTCTGTCACACTAGAAACATCAATTCTACGCCCATCAAAGCTTATCTCTTTATCTATTTGCACTCCCCTCGGGTGATCGTAACGGCTCTGACCAAGTTGAAATGTAGATCTAGTTAGTTGAGAATTACACCACCCTCCCGGGTCTTAATGAAATTACAACAGATTTTAACATTATAACTACTTAAAATTGCAATGTAAATCAAGTCCAAGCGAATACCATCACATTAATAATATAAACAATTCTAACATGCATTTCATACTCCTAAACATATATATAAATCAATCAAAAGGAAAATTAAATGAACATAATGGCAAAAGTAGTAAAAGGATTTTATAGAATTTTGTGCCAATCAGGAACATATGTCTACCTACCGCTCATCCAAGTGTACATATATGCTTAGTATTCTATTAGTTTTGAGCAACTATCCCACAACTAGAAACTCATAATATAAACAGATCATTAAATTATATTTCCTTAAAAGTTGCATTGCCTCCTAAACTATTTCTTAATAGCCAACGTGACAATGTGGGTGCACTTAATCACTACTCTACCAAGTCTTAGTTTCAACTACAACAAATTTTAACATAACCTATTGCCACTTAAGTTATGTTAATGAAGCAAAAGAGATATTACTCATCACAAGAGATCAAAATCGTTCTATAAGAAAATGAATTTTCCTACATATGCCACTACTTCAAATTAAAAAAAAAAAAGAGTAAAGAAAAGTACTCACGAAGCATAGAGAAAACACAATATAAAACTTCATTTAAATCAAAGCAAATCCACAAGGACGTACTTACAAAAAATAGAAAATGAAGAACACAATACTTATCTTTTTCCCTTGAATGAAAGATGAAAATCTCTCCAACAAAGTCTCTCGCAGATCCAAGCAACGCTAGTATAATTCGTTACACATATCTCTTAAAAAGTCGTCACCAATCTCTCCAGAAAAGTTAGAAATCTATATTCCTACACCTATCTACAATCTCTCAGCATTTTTGGAGCTTCACAGACTTCTAAGTGCCGAAGGATGCTTTCAAACTCCAAAAATCGATCAAAAACCATCTCGGGTGCTATAGCGCCAGAATCGGTGCTATAGCACCTACTTCTCATCATGACTGGCACTATAACGCTAATTTGGGTGTTATAGTGCCATCTTGTGCCCAGCTTCACCATTTCGCCTCGTTTCATCTCCGTTTCACCCCGTTTCAGCTCCGTTGCGCTCTAGATTGGTATACGTACAAAATAGACATGAAAAATATTATTCCTTAAAGTTTAATTTATTCAAAAATTTTGGATAAAAATGAAGTACATTATGCATAGAAAGACATATCAAAATGTGTCAAGTAAGAAATTTATTCCTTGCTCATTTTGGCCTCAAATTGCATCATTTTTGCTTCATTTTTACCAAAGTTCCATTTCTTGTATCTCAAGACAAAACCATGCAAAATAATTTCCTTTAAAGTGTAATATCATAAAAAATATGCATAAAATGATGATAAAATGTACACTAAAAATAAGAAAATTTAAGGTGGATCAATACCCCAAAACTTAAACGTTACTTGTCCTCAAGTAACACTATAAGTTTAAAAATAAAAATTTTTAACCTTTGGTAGTGGGTTTAATTTCTATATAACTAAAAAGTTATTTTGGAAATGTATAGTCCAACTTAGAAGAATTTTTAGCGAAGTAAATTATATTTAAGGTATCAGAGCATCTAGTATTAAATTTAGAAATACATATTTTCTATGTAGTTGAGACATAATTGAAATTTTCCTAAACTTTGAATTTTTAGAAAAATATGAATTTCAAAATTTATGTCATCTATATTGAAAATAACTTTTACTAATACTTTCAGAAATTAAGCAAAGAATTGATGGTAAGTTTTCTTCCTTAGAAAGATTCAAGTGAAACTAATTTTTACTTAGATCCTATTTCTCAAGCTTCTTCTATCTTTTTCATACTTTACTTTTCTTTTCTTTTTTTATTTGTCTTTTTCTTTCAGAATCTTTTTAATCCTTACTTTTTTTAAGGCGATGATTATTATATTTGGATAGGTCTTTAATGATTTCAAATTTCACTATCCATTTTCTAAAGTTAAAAACTTATTTTCTATCCTTAACTTAAAAATTAAATTTCAATTTTTTGAAAAATGAATTTTCATGGAATCTAAGTTATTTTTAATGTATAATTTTAATAATCCAAGGTTTTTCAAAAATTCAATTTTTCCTACTAAAATAGTAAAATCATTTTTGCTGCATCTTATACTAAATATCTTAACTTTAGTTTCATCCTTTTTACTAACTTATTTGCTATGTTCTTCTATATCATTCCTAAAGATCAAAATTTTAGTATCTTAAAGATAACACGACACACCACAAGTCATTTTAAAAGTGGTATCAAATTAAATAATGGATACTGAGGACAAATAAAGTTAAGTTTTAAAAATATTTTTTTCCTCCCCCCAAACTTGAACTTTTAATAATGTTGCAATCAGTTCTGTAAAATGTAGCCGGAAGAAAAATAAAAACTGAATTTACTGGAAACTATAACATTCTATCAAATATAAATGCATATCAGGATAGAAAGACCCCAGTAGAAAGTAAATTTAGCTTCAAACATGCTTTCAATAATATTAAACTAAAAGGGAGTATATTGACTTTGAAATTCATTTTTCTTCCTCTCCCCAAACTTGATTTTTAACATGTACAACATTTAGTGCAGTAAATATAAGAAGGAAAAAAATAGTTCACAAATTCTATCCACCAAAAATGTCTATAAAAAAAATCTATAAGTATTCATCAGGACAGAATAATATGCAATAGAAAGTAAAGCAAAACTAAGACACGTTGAAATGAAATTGACCTCAAGAAGAATCTACTAACTCAATAGGTTTCAACATATGAATATATTTTTTAAGTATACTCTAAGTCATCTATATCAGTTGTAAACTTACATAAACACGCATGATAAATGAGGTCAAAGATATACCTATAATATATAACATTTTGTACACATTTTTATACCTATTTTTGATAATATTGCACTTTAATGGAAGGTATTTGTGTGTTTTTCTTTTAGGTACAATTAAGTGGACTAAATATGTCAAAAGAAGTGAAAAATGGTTAAATTTGGAGCTAAAATGAAGGTGTTAAATTGAACTGGGGCGCCTAAGCGCCTGCAGATAGAGATGGCCGCGCCTAAGCGCCAAAGGCCCCGCACTAAGTGCAGGGTAGTTAATATGCAATTTCAAAGAATACTTGGCAAATTTTGAAGGGGTTTTGAGGCAAAATTTGGTACAAATGTGGATAACTGAAAAAGGGTTACAAAAGGCATTCAAAAGCACTTGAAAGGATGCATCTTTTAGGAAGATTCATTGAATATGAATCTATTTTGAAGAGACACCAATGCACCTTTTGAGAAAATATAAAAAGGACTTGAACAGAATTTAAAGAGGTTGAAAAAGTGTGTGTAGAGTGAGTTAGGAAAGAGTAGTTGTAGTAAGAAGTTGTATGATTATTGCACATGGTTTCTTCACACTTATCTCATTCTGAGTGAAAGGGAAGGTGGGTAGAGATTTCTAAGTAAAAATCCATTGTTTTATAGAGATTTTAAACTAGGGTTGGGCAACCAGTCCTAGGGAGGCTCGTAAGAGAAAAAAAGAGATTCAAAGAAACATAAAGAGTTTTGTGGAGAGGAACTTGAGATAAGTTTTTATCTTTATACTTCTTTTGGTGTTAATTGAGGCTTCTTGTATTTTTACATGATTTCTACTTTTAAAATTACTTGTTGTTGCATTTTCTTCATGGATTCTGAATAATTTTCTTTATCTTTTTCCTTAAAATGAAAAGTAATTAAGTGTTGGATGGATGTTGTGGAAGTATTGATCTTTAATGTTGGAATAAGTTGTGATGATTTAATCCTTGCACTTCATTTACTTCTTGATTTGGCCAATTAAGATGTTAACATTTGTTGTGAGAACATGTAAGATCCGTGATGGTATTGTCTCAATCAACCATTGGTAGAAATTACATGAGATTGTATAGATGAGAAAGTAATTCATATAATTTTGTGTAAATAAATAGGGAAATATACTTGGATAGGTGTAGAATTAGAGGACATTAGGGTGAAAGACTAAAGCCCCCAAATTTGGTTTATTATTTTAGGTTTTGATTCAAGATGTACCCCCCCAAGTGGAGGGAAAGGAGGGAGCTCTAGAGTGAGAGCTAGTATCTTCCCAACCTAACTACCAAATGTTTTTTATAGTATCTCTAGTAAGGGTAAAGAATAATATTTCTACTATTTGGCATAACACATTTTGAATTCTTCCACAACATAACTCCTATACATATTACTTATTCATGATAAGGAAAAGATACTTTTATTTAAGTTTATTTTATCTTACAAAAATCTCATTATAGTTAGTTAATTGTTTACTTTACTTCAAAATATAAGAAAATAACAAAAAGAATTGCATTTTCAAGTTTTTTGATATCTTAAACTGTTGAAGTAAGTATCTTTTTTTAAATAGATTTTGTGATCTAATTCTTTATTATAAATATCCAAAAAAATTCCTTGTGGTTCGATATTTCAGGACTTTTGGGACTTAATCAAAAAATCATATATTACTTGATAATGATACGTATATTGCATAGAATCCCTAAATTTAAATATAACTATTGAACTCTTATTTACATCGGAATCAAGATTTTGGCACCATTGCAAAGACAAAAATTTTATTAAAGGAAAATAGAATATTATATCATATATATATAAATTATATCACAACAAGTAGAAATATCAAGAGATCAAGTTTTTGGCGCAGTTGCTGGGGAATATAACGATTTGTATTTGAATTGAAAAAAATGTTAAAAGAATTTTCTTTAAAAAAATTCTATTTTTAGAAAGTTTATTTAAATGTTTTATAGAATATTGCAGTGTTGTTGTTGTTGTTTTATATGTTTATGTGTGGTGTATTTTATTTTTATTGTTATTTTTTAATAGTTTATGCATAGTTCATGTTCTGCAGGACTAGTTTCCTATGATTCTAATCAGAAAGAACAACTATAAAAATTAAAAAGTTAAAAATACAAAAAAATTCAAAATTTTCAAGAAATGACAAATTGAAATAATCAAAATGCTATAATTCATCAATAATTTAAACCTTTAAGAGATTATGCAAACCCTACAGTGGATGAACTTCATTATAGTATTCAAAATCCTGCTATAACTGTTAATTCATTTGAACTTAAATCTGCTATTATCCAAATGGAATCAAATAATCAATTTCATAGAGCACCTACTGAAGATCCAAACTTACATCTTGCCAATAAATTTGTGTGTTACAATTAAATATGATGGTTTTTTGGATTATGCGATTAGAATTAGGTTTTTTCCATTCTCTTTTAGGGATAAGACTAAGATATGGTTGAATTAATTAGTACCTAGATCTATCAGAACTTGGGGTGATTTAGCATATAAATTTCTTGCTAAATATTTTCCATCATCAAATACTATGAAGCTTAGAAATGATATTACATCTTTTTGTCAATTTGAACAATTTAAAGAACACCTAAGAAAGTGTCCACACCATGTTGTGCCAAATTGATTAATCATTCAAACTTTTTATAATGGATTAGCTAGTTCTCTTAGATCTATTATCGATGCTGCTATGATCAAAGAAAAATATATTGAGAATTTTATACAGATTTTACATTAATTTGGATGATATTGCACTTTAAAGAAAGATATTTTCTATGTTTGTTGTAGGAATGAAGATTTATAGATAATGGAGTAAAAAGATGCGAAAAGGAGCGAATCTGGAACAAAAATGACCAAAAGAGACAAAAGTTGAATTTGCCCACCGACGGCGAGGAATAGGCTACCGACGACGCATTTTTCCATAGAATAAAAAATTATTATATGGGAGCCCGCCGACGATGAGATCGAACCCGCTGATAGCGAGCCTGAGCAATTGGCTTATGTTCTAGAAGCCCGCCGACGGCGCCAACGAGGCCGCCGACGGCGAGAAGGACGGTTCAAGCAAGATTCATCGAATCTGAATGCTTTTTGAAGGGGTGCTTAAGAAATCTTTGGAAATATTTCTCCCTATTTAAAAAGAGATGAATTTAGGACAAAAAGTGTGTGTGCTGTGTGTCCTTGGTGTGGTGTGAGAGTCCTTCTTGAGTGTCATTCTTAAGAGTCTTTTAGTGTGTTTAGTGTTTTCTAAAGTGTTATTAGTTTGTGTTGTACAAGAAGGAAGAGTCGGAAGAACTTCAAGGAGTTCCTTGGGGAGAAAATCGAGATAAGTTGTGTTTATTATTTTGTAACTTTGATTTCTATGAAATCCAAGTTTTGTGTTATTCTTCCTATGCATTCTGAGTAGTCTTCTCTGTCTTTCTCCTTGTTTTGAGATTTTGTGAAATGAAAAGTTGAATTAGTTGTGCCTAAAATATTCGATAAAAATTGTGATAATCTTTATACTTAAATCTTAATTTACTTTCAATCTGACCAATTGATCTGTTAAAATATGTTGATTTAACAACTAAAGAAAAGGTTACATCCAAGATTTAGGGAGGTCAAAGTCCTTGAAAGGAGGGTGCAAATAAATAGGGAAATATTACTTATCGGACGTAGAATCGGAGATTTTAGAGTGACAGACTAAAATCCTCAATTTGGTCCTATCGTTTGGGTGCTGAAGTGTAGATGTTAGCCCTCAAGCGAGGGGAACGTGGGAGCTCCGAAGTGAGAGCCTGTATCCTCCCAGCCTAGCCGCATATTCAGTAACCAAGCATAGGATTAGTTAATGTTCTTTATTCCTGGACCAATGGGTAAAGAATAGGAATGCTCATATTTGGCACTATACAATTCTAACTAATTTAATTATCCATTCACTTAATTCTCTTAACAAGGGGAAGATACTTTTCTATATTGCAAAATTCTGTTTAAACAATAGTGGTAGAGTTTAGTATAATTGTTCTTAATTTACGTTTACTAGATACTTATTTAAACCATTTTAATTAGTTCGTAATCTTTAAACTTCCGTGTGGGATCGCTATTCAGGACTCCATTAGAGTCCTGTATTACTTGAACGATACGTATACTTGCGATGATAAGGGGTGACTTGTCATTATTGAATATTTATTTTTACATTTGTTAACACTTATAACGTTAAGCATAACGTCATCGGGATCAAGTTTTTTGCGCTGTTGCCGGGGAAGTTTAGTAATTATTAAGATAATTATTAAGATAATTACTAGAGTAACGGACTATTTTAATTTACATAAGTTTTTAATTTCAATTGTGTATGCGCAAATTTGGAACTAAAAATTTAATACCTTACGATTCAGAATTAGAAAGCACTATAAAAAAAAATTAGAAAACAGAAAAGAATAGGAATGCTCCTATTTGGCACAATACAATTCTAACTAATTTAATTATCCATTCACTTTATTCTCTTAACAAGGGGGAAGATACTTTTCTATATTGCAAACTTCCATTTAAACATTAGTGGTAGAGTTTAGTATAATTGTTCTTAATTTACGTTTACTAGATACTTATTTAAACTGTTGTAATTAGTTCATAATCTTTAAACTTCTCTGTGAGATCGATATTCAGGACTCCATTAGAGTAATGTAATACTTGAACGATACGTATACTTGCATTGATAAGGGGTGACTTGCTATTATTGAATATTTATTTTTACATTTGTTAACACTTATAACTTTAAGCATAACGTCATCGGGATCAAGTATTTGGCGCTGTTGACGGGGAAGTAAAATAATTATTAAGGTATTTAGTGCAAAAATTATTAAGATAATTACTAGAGTAATGGACTATTTTAATTTACATAAGTTTTTAATTTCAATTTTGTATGCGCAAATTTGGAACTAAAAATTTAATACCTTACGATTCGGAATTAGAACGCACTATAAAAAAAAATTAGAAAACAGAAAAGAGAAATTATAAATTTAATTCAACTGGCGAATAATCTAGTAAATGAAAATCAATTGAGACCTTTAAGAGATTACGCTAACCCTACATTAGATGAAATTCACTTAACTATCCAAAACCCTGATGTAGCGGCAAATTCCTTTGAGCTTAAACCTGCAATTATTCAAATGGTACTGAATAATCAATTTAGTGGTTCACTGATGCGACTTTTTTATATGTAAGAATTTATGACCTCAGATTTATATATTTATAAAGATTTTTGTAAAGTCACAATTTCAAACGTAGGTATACGTATCGTATCAAGTAATAGAGGGCTCTAATGGAGTCTCGTTTATCGATCCCACAGAGAAGCGAGGTAAAAGATCCTTAGTCAAATTTTAGTTTACAACTAACAGCCTTAGATTGGAAGGTCGATATAAGTGGTTTTTATAACAACTACTCCTAAATGCAGATGATTAGATGTAAGGATAATAACTATTCATAAATGCAAATATTACTTCTAAAGATAACCCTTTTTGGATAAACTTGTTCGGTGAATTTTTGAGATAATAAAAACTACTATTCTCAAGTAATGAATTGGATAATGTAAAGGAATGAGATGCATTAAATATTGCATGTGTCAAATAGGAGCATAAATACTTCTTCACCCTCAAAAGAATACTGTTGACCTCAATTTTGGTGAGGTCTTTTGCTTCTCTCTTTAGTACTTAGGATCTAGCCTTAGGCTTTTCCTTTGACTAATCTTAGAGGACTAGAAATGGAACCCACCATTTAGAAATTCAAACCACTTCTTAACTCCCTGCAAACCCCACAAGCTTAATTGTAGACCCCTAATCACCTAGAGGGTTGAAATCAAATGTGGAGGTTTAAAGGATGAGTTCCTTATATGACTTTTTGGCCTTAGGAATACCCTGGATGGCCTGGTCTGGTGAGGGTTGACTTGCACATACACTACACTCTCTCACACATTCCAAGTCCTAAAGCCACACTCTCACCCAACTTGACTTCTTGACTCATGTAGGTAATTCATATGGATGGTCCTTAACCCCTAACCCCAGGGCTAAGAGGGTTAGGAACAACATAGTGAATGCCTCAAATGAGTCCTCTCATGGCTCATATGGGCTTAATATGGCTTCATGGCTTCATGGATTCATGGCTCAACCAAAATGACTCCATTTCACTCACACTCGATCAGTCTTCTTTTTTTCAAAATTTCAGTTTTTGACCCCCGGGGCCCTGGACCCACAAAACCTACCGAATACCCTTGAAATGACCCAAATTTTGCAAAATTACCTAAATTACCCAAGATACCTCAATATTAGCCCTAAACACTTCCCACCACTCAAATTGACCATCTTTGGCCAAAAATACCAAAATTTCCAAAAATACCCTTAAGTCCCCCCAAAACTACCAAAATACCCTTCTACCCAAAAATCCAAAAAATTCTAAAAAATTCCCAGAAAATTTTAGATAATTCCAAATATTCCCAATTTCATTTTGTTCAACTGGACCATGGGCCAATTTTGCCAATTTACCCCACTTTTACCAAAACCCCCAATTTGACCCATTTTTTAACCCAAGTGAACCCAATGTCAAACCAAACCACCCCAATTGACCTCAATTTTGGTCCAATTCAATTCTAAAATTCAATTCAATATCCACAATATCAATTTAGACCAAATCCAAGTCCAATTTGATTGACATTTGGGCCCAATTCCAATTTGGGGCTTAAGGCCCAATTTTGGCCCATGACCTAAACCAAGCCCAAACCGACCTCATTCAACTCCAATTGGCCCCAAATCTTTTCTAAACCCTTCCTAACATCCCCATAAACAAAACACTAACATGATTTGCCCAAAATTTGAACCTAAACTCCACCCAAACCTAACCCAAAGCCAAAATCCCTTAAATTGACCTAAGCCCAAACCTAACCCAAATGAGCCCTTCCCCCTTCCACTTTGATTCAACTCCTTTACACTTGGAATTTGCCAATTGAACTCACAAACCTCAAGCACTGAGCTCCCTGATGACAACAGTGAGCTGACCCTGGCCGGCCAGCCACCAGGCCGCCAGAAAACACCATGGCCGAGAACTTCATCTGAGCTAAAATTTCAAATTTCACTTGCTGAGTTGTCCCATGCCCAATGGCCACTGTGGCTGTTCTTCCCTTGGACAAGGCAGTTTATCCAAGCCATTAAACCCCTCTGGGAGGCCCTCCAGCCACCTCTATTTAAACCCACTCACATCTCGGCCAAACAAGGTGATGAACCAGACCTTGAGGAAACTCTGCCAAAATTGCTCCAGGACCTTCTCCTAACCCAGAGCAGTTGATCCCCAGTATTCCTTTGCCCTAAATCCCATTAACAGAGCTCAATTTCTGAGTTGAAAATTCACCCAAAAACCAGAACATCTCTGGAACCTCCACCAAATCCAAATTAAACTCACCCACACCTGCACAGGACCAAGAGAAGGAGTTCCCCAGTGAAAGCCCCCTCTCCAGGCCACCCAGTTGCTCCAGCCTCCAAGCTTTGAAATCGGGTCTGGTCACTTTCATAATTTGACAATTCCCCAGAGCTAGAGACTTCATCTGGAGCTTCCTTGGGTTCAATCGAAGGTGCCACAACTCTCTGATTGAAGCTTCACTTCTCAGAGCAATGGTATTGACCTCTTCTCCCTCCTGAGCTTCCAGCAATTCTCCATTTTGTTTGGGTTAATTTCATAGCTTATAAACCGTATGGATGTGTTCTTCTCTTCAAGACGAATCCATAGAGTATAAGAACTCGAAAATCCCATGAGAATCGAGAGAGATATTAGGGTTTGAGTGTGGACGGTCACGGGTGCACACCAGTCGTAGACGATGACCAGGAGTCGTTGGATCACGCGTGTATCGAGCGGACGATCGAGATCAAGCCGGACAGCGCAATGGTACGTGAATGGCGGGCCCCCGTAGCGCTGACTCAGATGGCGGTGCCGAATCACAGAGCGATTCATGGGCTTTCGATCCGGACAAGGATGACGCGGCACCGAGTCGGATAAGTAGAAAATTAGGATTTTTTGGATTTATTTAAATACCAGAACTTCAAAAATTCATATCTTTGCATAGAAAAATTACAAAAATAAAATAAAAATACCCTCTTCCTCAGTGAACAGAGGAGAATAATGTGGAAAAGAAATCAAGTTAATTGGATGAGTATTTTATTTTTAATAATTTATTTACTGTTTCTAATGTATTGGTTCTCCATTTGCATAGACAATTTACCATGGTATGAGACCATAGGGCTTTTGAAGCCTCTGATCTTGGGAACATTCCCTGATTTTTTCAAGGTCAGAGACCATCTCTGTGAAAAGTTATTGATTTTTCAAGTTCATGTCACTGTTTTAGGTATTTTAATTCAAACAATTAGCATGTTGTAAAATAAATTCTAAGAAAATTTGGTGATGTTTCTTAGGACCAGGGGACCCTATGAAAAATATATTTTGAATTAATTCATTCATAATAACCTTAATTGGCCTAAACTTCCAAAATTGAGTTTGAATTAATTAGGGTTAATCACACACCAAATTAACTTAAAAACAATTCTCCATTTCTCTTTAGGGTCAGAAGAACCTTACATAAAATTTTGAAATCAATTGGACTTGATTAACCCCACCAAATGGATTGATTAAGCCTCATAAGCAAAATGGAACTTTAAAAATTCATAACTCCAAAAATATTTTTCAAAAATTCACAAAAATAGTTTTGGAGCTTCTCTGATATCAAGGGAGTTCAGAAAAATTAAAATTAGGATTTTCTAAAAAAATTGAATTTTCACAATATTTTAATATTTTAATAATTAAAAAATAATAAAAATCACAAAAATATTAAAAATCATAAAAATATCACATTTTGACTCCTAATCTAGGATAAGATATTGAATTTTAAAGGCTTAATGTAATTTTTAATATTAAAAAATGATTTTCAACCTTTTTAACTAAAATAATTATAATAAATCAAAGAAAAATTAAAAAATTATAAAATTTGATTCTCTAGACTCCTTGAGGTCAGAGAAATTTAAGAAAAATATAAAATCTATTTTTCAATTTTTATTTTATTTTAAAATTAATTAATACTCTATAATTCAAAATAATTATAATAAATAAAATATAATTAAAAAAATCACAAAAATTGGTCTAAGCGGTCCTCTAGTCATTAGAAACATCCCATAATTTTCTTAAGGACAGAAACTTTACCTTGGTCATGTTGTTGAATTTTCTTTGAAAACCTCTATTTTCTACTAAAAATAATTATATAAATAAATTAAATTCAAAAAAATCACATTTTCTCCTCTAATGTCTTAATTGACATGTGAGTGAGATGACAAAAAAATTTCAAATTCATTTGAGTTCAATTTAGTGAATTATGAAATAAATAAGCCTAAAAGGGCATAAAGGTAATTAAAGAATTTTAACCCTTAATTAAAACATTAGGTTTAATCAAAATGGAGGGTAAAATATTTGATTTTAACTTTCTCTTGGATGATTGAAACTTAGGGAAATTAAAAGGGTAGAAACCCATTAAACACTTTGAAAATATCAAAATGAAACTCTAAATAATTAAATAATTTAAACTTTGTAAAGAATATATTTAAAATTTGGATTATTAAAATAGGGATATTATTAAGAGGATATTTATTCTTTAATTTAAAAATCCCTAAATGAGTCACTTTAATAATATTTAGTTCTTAATTAAAAATTAAAATAATAATTCAAACTAAATAAATTAAAAATTAAAAGAAGATAACCCTTAAATGAATTAAAGCTTAAAATGTTAAATGGTCCAATAATTAAAATCAAATTTAAAATCTTGGAATTAAATTAAATTAAATTAAATTTAAAATATTGAAACTAAAATTAAATTAAATTAAAATAAAATAAAATTAAAATTAAACTAAAATTAAATTAAATTAAAATTAAATTAAATTAAAATTAAAATTAAATTAAAATTAAATAAAAATTAAATTAAATTAAATTAAATTAAATTAAATCAAATTAAATTAAATTAAATTAAATTAAAATCACTTAACAACAAACCTAATTGAAATCATTAAGAGTTAAATCAAAACATATCAATAATTTCAACACCTTTTTCTATCTAAGTAAATTTAAAACATAAACATCAATATGAAATACTAAGATAATTGAAAGTGTAAAGATTTAAATTAAATCTAAAATAATTTGAACACTATTCCAAACTTAAAATTATTAATTAAAACCTCATAATTAAAATAAATCACTTTAAATCATTAACTCAAATTTTAAATTAAGAATGATTAAAATTCTCAACAACCCAACTTGCCTTTAAAGGATTTAATTATTATAACTCTTAAATAGAGTATTAAGTGAGATGTCATTTCATTCATCAGGTAATCAAATACCCAGGTTCACTGAGCAAGAGACAAAGCTTCACAAAACTCCTGGATGATTAATTCACTTGTGCAACTAAATTTACTTGGACTCAAAATAATCCCAGAAGTATTGAAAAGATGTTTAGGACTCGTCCTAAGCACTTCCTCAATATGACGGGATGTTTTAGAAGAACAAGTGAATTTAATTGTTCTTTGATGAAGAAAATCATCCTTAAACCAAACCAACAACCTAGACGTCATAGGAAATGACTAGTAATAGGATTAGGATCTTGGTAGACAACCAAAACTTGTCCCTTAGCTTTACCTAGGTACTTGTTATAAATATGTTTAAATGCTCTAACATGTGTTTTAAGTGTAGCTTGGGATGACGGGAAGACCCTCCAGGTACGCTTTTATTTTATTGCAATTTACTTACATGCACTGCACTTTACTTTTTCTTGCATGTTAAATAAGATTGTTGCATGAAAACCAAAACCTTTAGGATAGTCCCTGAACTGAAACCAAAACTAAATTAAAAGTCACCACAAGATAAAATTCACCGCCACAACATTCCAAAATATAAAACAACTCAAAATTTAATCACAAACAGAACAACAAAACTACAATTGCAACTAAATTAAAACGTCTCGTTGAATGATCGGGAATACCTCGGATGATGTAACTTACGTGTTGCTAACGGGATTTCCCACGGTCTAAATGAAAGCGTGGAACTCATTCAGTTGAGTTTAACAAATTCATCTGGACTAAGTGAATTCGATGATAATAACGGTGCCGGGATGACGGAACCGTGGGATCTTAATTGGTTCTGTTTAAACAATTTAAGATTTGTTTTAATTAAAATATTAAAAACAATTGGATTTTAAGATTCTCTCTAAACCAAGACACTTTTCTCATCCCCTGATTTTCACCTTCTGAAACTAAACCTCAGCAACAACAAGGATCTTGGAGCATGGTGGGCAGCACGGCCATCGTCATCAGCAAAACGCAGATCTACTTCAGTAAAACCTTTCCTAGTTTTAAACAACAAAGCCATAGGACTTCGAGGTGGTTTGCTTAGTGCAACATAAATCCTCAACTCTTCGTTAGGCATTTGCATGATCATGTTATGTAAATTAAGCCCTAACCGGTCTTAGGAATCTGAGGTTGTAGTTCGGTACGACATAAACCCTCATATCTTCAAGGCTATTTGTGTGATTATGTCATATAAACATAAGTCCTAATTAATTAAAATTGGCAGGATTGAAACATTAAATAAACTCTCAAATTGAAGCCAAACAATAGGATAGTTTGGGAAGTTGCCAAGATTCTTCTTGGATCCTCAACTTCTCCTACTTCTTTTCTTTTGGACTCCTGAAAATAACTGTTCCAAATTTGATCCATTTCCTATTGAAATCTCTAAAATTCAATCATTTGAAAACTTTAAACTTTGAAATTCTTGAGAGAAAAACCACTGATCATTATCGAGAGTTTTCTTAAGTGATTCCCGTCATTTAAGATGTAATTAACTATAGGGGCTTGCCCTTATATGGAACTTTAAGAACCCAGGTAATATAAACCCTGCTTAATTCCTTTATATTAAGCGGGGAACTTGTCGACTTATAAAATTAGTTTGCGAGACCAAACGAATGTCACAAATCTTCTAGTTTATTTAATCGAGCCCCATCATCAAGTAGTGTGTCTATTCTTCGGGATAGATACACAGCTTGTGATGTGGCGCTCATTTATATAAACTATTTGGGATGTGAGATCAGTTTGATTTCATATCTTAAAATATTCAAATTTAAAATTATTTTCAAAATCAAATACTACTTTCTAAATTATATATCTAAAATTTTCTGACAACTTTTGTAAGCGACCCCTTTTCAAAACACAACACAAACCTAAAAATATGCCGACAATTTCTGGAGACTCTGCTGGGGACTAGTTCCTCTCTTCATTTTGATCAAATGGTTTTGCTTTCATCAATCGGTAGTGTATCCATGTCCCTAGTGGAGCAAACTACCATTCTTCCGTTGGAATACCCCGTTCATTTCTATCTTGAACGAGTATAGCCAAATCCTCTCGGATTTAGGAGCCACTGTTTAGACACCCCTAAACAGAGAGGTTCCGAGATCCTTTTACCTCTTTTCTGAGGTGGGGTGGACCCCCAATAGGTGTTAGTTTAGGAGCGGTCCTTCGAGTCGAGAAGTCTTGCATAAGACTTTCTCTTCCTTTCCAATTCTAAATCGGGCCCTTTACCTTTTCTATAACCTTTTTCCTTTAATCGTTTTGTTTCTAACAAATGAACCCGCTAATAAACAACCTTCTAATAAACAATCTCTTTTAAAAATCACAAATACACTAAGATAAATGAAAATGTGTTCGGACTCTTTCTTTTTCGTCCTAAACTTTACGACGAAAGGAATTATAATTCGGGACTGACATTCGGAATCTACCCTGCAAAAAATGACTGCCCCAAAGTTAATCTTTTCCTTCACCAATGAAATGGACTTCGCCGTTTACAAGGATGAGCTGCCTGACAATGGGATTATCCGTCTTGGACAAGGATTCGATAATACATATATCAAGTTTGCTGACGTCACTCTCTTCGCACTAATGGACAAAGTGCCAGAACTTGAAAAGCTCGTGATTGAGTTCAACCTGAAATCGACTCAAGAATTCCCTCCCCTGCAAAGGGTTCCAGCTGAAAGAAATACTACTGTTCGTAGGAGGACTGTTGTCTCTACCCCCACCGGTCTAGTCATCTCTGCACCTACCCCGACTTTTGCCAAACGGAAGGGGAAAGAAATCCAAGTCTGTGATGAACCTATCACCGTGGAGGGTACAGATTTTGCTACAATACCATCTGTTTTTTAGATTGAGTCCAGTTCAAGAGTTGTACCCCTAACTTGGACTCAAAGAAGAAATAGAAGCAGAAAGATCGCCAAGATCGAGAAAGCCAAAGCTACTGAAGTTGCTTTTCTAGAAGAAATTCCTGAGGAAAAAGAAGAATTGCCTGAGTATATACCTCTGTTGGAAGGGAGTAGGTTTCACCCCCTCTCTGCAGCATCGGATGAAGAAGACGTCCGAAGGATCGCCGCTACATTACCCCAACTTGCGTACTACAACAATTACAAAAGGAAAAGGGATAAGACTATGACATTTGCTCGACTACAAGTTGTGATAGAAAGATTGGCAAAGAATGAAAGATGCCCTGTGTCAGAAATCTTAAGAAGGATGGGACGGGTGCCAGCTAAATCCCGCCTCGGACCGCGAATAGAGCCTCGTTCGTCGCCACGAGAGAAACCAAAGAAGAAGATAAAAGCCAGTTCACCCGTTGTTGTATCGGGTCTACAAATTAGGGAGGATACCACCTTCTAGCATATAGCCGACAGACCATCCGGTCTTAGGCTTCCGGCTGCAAGAAGGATGGTATGGCGACCTACTACTGGCGAGCTAAGACCAAAACAATGTCCTGAGAAGAAAAGTCTCGTAAGGAGACTTGAATCAGAAGAAAGTGCTACTGCAATAAAGGGGACTTCCGGAAAGGAAGTTCAACAACCGTCACGTGACAACTGCGAGACCGTGCGGAAAAGGCCACTAGAGGATGCCATGGACAAGTTAAGGACCGACATCCGACGGTTAGCAAAAGAAAGAGAAGAAAAACTAGAAGATGAAGTTGATTCATCAGAATTTAGAAATGACGAGTATGCTGAAATCAACATGGTTGAGACGCGAGCATCATCAGCTTCACAAGGTGCTCCAGCAGCTGCAGAAAGAGATGAACCGGAAGTGTTGAGAGCACGACTTCAAGAGAAGGATGATACAATTTCCCAGATGGCAAAGAGGATAGAAGAGATGGCTGCCGCTTTAGCCACTCTCCAGAGTCAGGTTCAGCCTCAGAAAGAGACACCCCCAGAGATCATCCATATTGCATATGGAGGAAAAGAGATCACATCCGTTAATGGAGACGAACAACCAAAGAAAGATCCTGCACAGAGCATGATTCCCGAAAAGGACATTAAAAATATGGTAGAACAGCAGGTGCGAGAAGCCCTAGTACAATCTAAGAGTGGAGCATCTATTCAGACTGGTAGACCTTACCCTGAAGAGTTCGATGTAGTCCAATACCCGAAAGGCTTCGTACCACCTCTGTTTAAGACTTTTGATGGT
Source organism: Papilionanthe hookeriana x Papilionanthe teres (assembly GCA_022702705.1). Taxonomy (NCBI): domain Eukaryota; kingdom Viridiplantae; phylum Streptophyta; class Magnoliopsida; order Asparagales; family Orchidaceae; genus Papilionanthe; species Papilionanthe hookeriana x Papilionanthe teres. The sequence goes on along the minus strand of CM040437.1, from coordinate 39,187,802 downwards.
ACCGGAAACCTTCGGCAGCATGTTGCACATTTTCGTGCTAGTTGTTGCAATGCCAGTGGGAGTGACGCTTTACTCTTCCGTCAGTTCGTCAGCAGTTTGTCAGGGATTGCCTTTGGTCGGTATGCGGAGTGTCGAACAGTTCAGTAAAGACCTTTTCAGAACTAGAGAATCTCTTCGTTAAGCGGTTTGTCGGGGCTCGGCACCATATCACCATCGGTGATCTAGTGGTGGAGCACCAGAAACCGAATGAGACTTTAGTGGATTACATACTTCGATGGAGGAATTTAAGCATGAAGTGTGAACCACAGCTTCAAGAACAACATGCAGTCGACATCTTGCTCTAGAGTATCCATGGCCCGATAGCACTTCACCTTAAAAGATTTACAATTAAGACTTTCGAGAAGTTGCTTAGCAAGGCCGGGAGCTTGCAAGAAGAGGCAAAGCAGTTAAGTTTCGTGGACAAGAATGATAAGCAGAAAACTGTGAAGACATTTGAAAAAAATCTGGAATCGTCGCAGCAGTAGATAAGGGCAAGCAGCCGGTTCAGATACAGCCAGAGCGGCCACAGCCTTGTTACCAACCACCGCAACGGACATACCAACAACCACCACAGATCTATCAGCAACCTTGTCCAAGCTATCAGTCGCCTCAGCATTATGAACAACTGCCTCGTTCATCGCGTACCTTAAGAGAACTTCTAAATAGAGAATATCCATTCAAAACTGAAGCAATAGTGAAGATGTTCGACGAGTTTAATGAAGACACCGGATTTTAGTTACCGACCCCAAGAGGCTGGAGGAAGTCAATAAGAAAGATCATCCGAACTATTGCCCTTACCACCAAATGCTCGGACACAAGATAGAGGATTGCATCACATTCAAGAGTTGGCTTGATGACAATCTCCGGAAAGGGAACATAACGATCCCAAAGGAATACATGAAGGAACCCCAGAAAGGAGGTTTCGTCAATGTTATTTCAACGGATCCCATTGTTCCGATAGACCCGTACACGACCAATGATGGATGGAGTACCGTCTGGACAAAGTCTTCAAAGAAAATTTTGGATCACATCCAAACCGCTTCGGTACGCGCTTCAACTCAGAGTTTGAAACCTGTCGAGCCGGCACTATCAGAAGGAGGAGAAGATCGTGGAAGAAAAGAAGACCGAGGCTCCAAAGGGTAGACTAGGGGCTGCTTATCCTAGGATGGTTGTTTCCGATTCGGGGGAGAAATCCCTCAAACTCCTGACTCTGTATGATTATCTGCTCGCCCCGACGAGATCTTATAATGATAAGGGTTATGGCGTTGGCTACGTTTTGATTATTTCTAATGATTACGTAACTAGGGACAACCAGCTTAATCCAGATCACGATTCCAATACAAATAACGATTCTCAAATCATACATAACCTCGATGACCACGACGAAGAAGATGTTCACAAAGGAGGCTACGAAAGCTCGACAAGCAACGAGTCCATTCGTGAATTCTGAGGAGCTCCGATCACGATAGAATTAGAACCATCAGACACTAAAGTAAGTTCAGAAGAGCCAGTTGTTCCGATTCAAGAGGAGACACCGGTAAATTTAGAAGAGATAACAGAGGTCAATCTAAGAAGCGGAAAAGTTCTACCCCCGAGAATGGGTCCAAAGGATAAAGGAAAGCAGGTGGTTGCTCAGGAAGAGTCAACCCCAGCAGAGGAACTGCCCATTCGAGAAGAAACTGAGGAACATGGTAATAAAGTGGACTTCAAAGTGCTAGCCCATCTTAGGAAGTTACCAGCCAAACTAAGCATATACGACGCTCTGATCCTATCAAAGGAGATGAGGGAGGCTCTGATCAAAGCTTTACTTGATTTAGAGATTTGTTTAGCTCAAATGGCCAGTAATTCCTTCGACGAGGTTTGCTCGTTAAGAGAACAGCGAGGTGTTACCTTCACGGACAATGATCTATTACTGGGGACAGCTGATCACAACCGACCATTATACATTTCAGTCACTATTGTAAAGTTTACGCTCTCCAGAGTGTTGGTTGATCCGGGAGCATCAATCAACATAATGACTCTTCGGACGCTGACATATTTGGAAATTGATGCTTGCGAGCTTGAAGCAGACAAGATGTTATTAAGAGGCTTCAATCAAAAAGGAGAAAGAGCTCTTGGATCGTTAACACTACTAATGAAGACCGGTGATTTAGCAAAGACAACCGCAAAATTCCACATAATTGATTCTGAGACATCGTTCAACGCTCTACTGGGTCGGCCATGGATCCATGAAAATCGGATGGTACCGTCGTCTCTGTACCAGTGCATAAAGTATTACGATGGAGGAGAACAGTGTATCAAAGGTGACTTGCAATCATTCTCCGTACATGAAATTAGAATTCATGAAGATGCAGCCTACTACGCGCCTCCGAAGAAAACAATCTTTTCCAAAAATACCATACCAAATGAACCAAAAGAAATTCGAGACGATGAGGAACCTGAAGTTCTAGTCCAACAGTTACTCACCACTCCCTTACGGCAAGATGATGAAGATTTCTCCAGAACTCGCACCCTAGGTCGAGGCTGGGGACGAGGATGTGGAAGAAACGTTGGAACAGTTGGACATAAGAAACTGGTCATCGATGTTGATTGAGAGAACAGTTCCGAAGAAGAAGAAGAAATTGAGAAAGAAGCAGCGACAATAAGTCAGAAGGAACTACAATTCAAGATTTCTCTCGAAAATGAAAAGAATGAAGAATATAAATCAATGTACGAGAAGATTAACCATTATGTACATACTATGATCCTGACCCCGATCCATTCTAATAAGATCGAGGGTATGGTATTCAAGGAAGTGCATGGTGGTGGTGCTAAGCTGATTAAGTTTTACCGTGGTGCTTCTTCTTCCAAAACTGAAAGTGATGTACAATTTGAAGATGTTACTTCTTCCGAATTAATGGAACTACCTTTTGAGTGGTACTCTCCCTGTGTTCAAAATTTAATTCAACGTGGAGTCTTACCTCGATGATGGACCAAAGTTCAATCACAACTTTTTGAAAAATTATGGAATAATGCCAGTCGGCCTCCCAATTCAAAACATGGTCTCAGATTCGGCACAGTAGGATCAGTTGATGATACGGGATTTTTCTTGGTTGTCACTTGCGAACCTAAGAAAGACTGCTTGGAAGCTTCAGAAGACCTTGAAGATCTACCAATTGGAGACGCTCCACCAGAATTCGAAGAAGAAATCAAATCTACTATAGACGAGTTAACAGAAGTTAACTTAGGTACTAGCGAAGAACCTAGGCCTACCTTGTTAGCTCCTTACTCAATAAAGAAGACTCCGAAGACATAATCAAGCTATTAATGGAATTCAAGGACTGTTTTGCTTGGAGTTACGACGAAATGCTAGGATTAGCTCCAGAAGTCGCAGTTCACAAGTTAGGAGTGGATCCCACTGCTGTTCCAGTTAGACAAGCTCCGAGAAGAATGCATCTAGAAATTGAGCAATAAGTAATAGCTGAAGTTAAGAAGCTAATAGACGCTAAATTTGTCCGTGAAGAACAATACCCAACTTGGTTAGCCAACGTGGTACCAGTTAGAAAGAAGAATGGTCAGATCAGAATCTGCATAGACTTCAGAGATTTAAATAAAGCATGTCCAAAGGATGAATTTCCACTACCAATCCCAGAATTGATGATCGACATCACTTCAACACATGAAATCTTCTCATTTATTGATGGATCGTTAGGATACAACCAGATAAAGATGGCACCAGAAGACGAAAAGCTCACGATATTCAGAACACCGATCGGAGTGTATTGCTACATAGTAATGCTATTCGGACTAAAGAACGCAGGAGCAACATACCAAAGAGCGATGACCAAGATTTTTGATGATCTCATTCACAACCAAGTCGAGTGTTATGTGGATGATGTGGTCATCAAAAGTAAACTGAAGGAAGATCACCTGTATGATTTGAGAATTGTTTTCGAGCGACTAAGACAATACAACCTTAAGATGAATCCCTTAAAATGCACCTTCGGCGTCACCTCCGGGAAATTCTTAGGATTTGTTGTTCGACATCGCGGGATTGAAATCGATCCGGAGAAGATTAAAGCTATTTTAGAAATGCCTCCTCCCAAAACTTTGAAACAACTACGATCCTTTCAAGGGAAGTTGGCATATCTTCGACGCTTTATCTCGAACTTGTCAGGTAGGTGTCAGCCCTTCTCGACATTAGTTAAAAGGATGCCAAATTCGTTTGGGATGAGAAATGCCAAAGGGCTTTCAAGGACGTTAAGCAATATTTAATGACACCTCTTGTCTTAGCAGCCCAAGTCTCAGGTAGACCGTTGATACTTTATACTGCGGCTTTAGACGATTCTCTCGGAGCCCTGCTAGTCCAGGTCAATGACGAGGGAAAAGAAAACGCTCTCTACTACCTAAGCCGTCATCTAATCCCGACGAAAGTAAAGTATCCTCCGATTGAGAAGTATTGTTTGGCCTTGATCTTCGCCGCTCAAAAGCTCAGGCATTACATGCTTTCTCATAAGGTCAACCTTATTTCGAGAGTTAATCCGTTGCAATACTTGATGACCCGACCGACACTTTCTTGCAGACTTGCCAGATGGTCGATGATACTATTGCAATTCGACATAACTTTCGTTCCTCTTCGCGCCGTAAAGGGACAAGTCCTAGCAGACTTCCTCGCAACACACCCTTTGCCGGTGGATTCGCCTCTCGACGACGATTTGCCTAACGAGCAGATAATGAGCCTAGAAGACCCTGATGATTGACGTTGGGAACTATACTTTGACGGTGCATCCTCAGCACAAAAGAACAAAGAATTGCAAACGATAGTGCCCAGTAAGGCAGGAATCAGACTAATCTTTATAACACCGGAGCGGGGAATGTTAAGATACTCCTACCACTTAACAGAACCGTGTATAAACAACGAAGCAGAATATGAAGCCCTCATAACAGGACTGGAATTAACCATTCAGATGGGAATAACGGACATGAACATCTACGAAGATTCTCAGTTGATCATTCAACAGGTCGCCGGACAGTACAAAATTTTAAAGCCAAGGCTCGAGCAGTACTTTCAGTACGCCATGAAATTGTTGGAACAAATTCCAAAAGTAACAATCTACAAGATTCCCAGAAGAGAAAATGCTCTCGCAGATGCGTTAGCCCGTCTTGCAAAGGAATTTGCCTGCTTACAGGATGAGTCGGTTGAAGTTTCAGTTCCGGGACGTCAGGTTCTCTCACAGCTCGACATGGGTACAATACATAAATCAGAAAGAAAAGCAGAAGAAACAATTGCAGCAGTGACAGAAAATACAGAAGATTGGCGGCAGCCACTAATAGACTACTTGCAAACAAGAAACTTACCGGACGATAAGTCATTAGCCCATCAAATCAAGAAAAGAACTTTGTCTTACGCATTAATAAACAATACATTATACAGAAAGTCTTTTGATCATATGTGGCTAAGATGCCTGAACGGGTCCGAGGCTCGTAAAATCATTAAAGAAGTACATTCAGGACTTTGTGGCGCTCATCAGTCGGGTCCAAAAATGAAAATGAAGATTAAAAGACTAAGGTACTACTAGCCCTCAATGATGACCGACTATATGAAAGTTGCCAAAAGTTGTCACCAGTGCCAAGTGCACAGAGTGGTTCTACACCAACCTCCAAAGGTGCTACATCCGAAAATCGCGTCGTGGCCATTCGAGTGTTGGGGCATATATATAGTGGGTCTGATAGAACCGCCTTCTTTAAGAGGACATCGCTTCATTCTTGCAGCTACAGACAACTTTTCTAAATGGGCAGAAGCTATACCACTCAGAGAAGTGAAGGCACACCACGTGCTACAGTTTTTCAAGAACCAAGTCGTCTACCTTTTTGGGGTACCGCGCAGGATCATTTCAGATAATGAGTCTGCATTTAAAAGTACAAAGATCAACAATTTTGTCAAAAGACATGGGATCGATTGGCGATACTCAACAATCTACTACCCAAGAGCAAACGGTTTGGCCGAGGCTTTTAATAAAACTCTCGTCCAAATTTTAAAGAAAATTTTGGACGACAACAAGAGAAATTGGCACGAGAAGTTGTTAGAAGCCTTATGGGCCTACAGGACGACTTTTAGGACTCCTACTCAGTCTACGCCTTACGCTTTAGTGTACGGGTCCGAGGCCGTCTTTCCCTTGGAAGTTTAGCTTCCGTCACTCCGAATTGCAGTTGCAGAAAAGATCACTACAGATGAAAATGCCAGACTACGACTAGAAGAATTGGAAAGCCTGGAAAGGAAAAGACTTTCAGCACAATAGAATTTGGAACCGTATCAAGCCAAGATGATCCAGGCCCATGATAAACTGGTCCGCCCAAGAACATTCAAAGTCGGTGACTTGGTTTTAGTTCTCAGAAGACCTATTCTTGTACATTGCAAGATAGGTGGTAAATTTGAACCGACATGGGAGGGGCCATTCGTGGTCGTGACAGTCTACTCTGGAGGTTCCTACCAACTGGTGAATTGCCGTGGAGAACGACCCATGCTTCCAATCAATGGACGGTATTTAAAGAAGTATTATGCAACCTGATGTTTCAAAGGGTGGTCTCTAAAGTAGAATCTTATCCCTATAAACACGGGTGAAGTAATCACTTTGTGACTGGGTCTGAACCCAAAATAAAATAAAATGGATGATAAAAAAAAATCTCATCAACAAAAATGTTAAAAAAGAAAACATGGGAAATCGTAATAATAAAATGTATATCTTTCCTTTTAAATCCATTCATTCCTGATATCTTCTCATCTCTTCCTACTTCCTTTAAATTTAAAAGAAGTGAATAAGAATTTTTAAGTGTTTTTTCTTATTGTTCTTGTTCTTATCACAGCCCCTGATCCTTTCCTTATTTTTTTCGCAGGGAAATGTCGAACGGGCAGTTGGTTCTAAACTTCAGAAATGGCGTGATTCTATCACTTGAAGAAAAGAGGGTGAGGGATGGAGTAGTGATAGAGATTGATTCAGACTTCACACCAGCCGGCTTACAATACGAAGAAAATGATTGGATCCCGGTTGATCGAGAAGAACTTCACAGCCAGACAGTGATGAAAATAGGTGGCCCGAGCCACCAATCCAGTAGCAAGAAAAGAAAAGCAAATGCCGCTCATGCAACCGGAGAAGATAAGAAAGTTAAGTCTGTGGTTGCCACAGTAGAGGGTAGGCTTGTCAGAGCCACGCCCGCAGAAATTCAAGGGGTAAGGAGAGCTACTCTCACTGCTTCCCAGCAAAGAAATAAGAATCGTCGCATTCGTAAAATGTTGACCAAGTTAGCAGAAGATCAACATAAACAGACAGTGGATACCGTTAGTGCAAATGTTCCAAGGAGACCGGTTCGCCAGGAACCAGAAAGAAGAAAGTCAACTCCAAGAAAGTCAGAACAGATAAAAGAAGTACCAAGAAAAGCAAATATTGAGTCAGTACCTCGACGCTAAGCAGATGTACCGGATCCAAAGAGTCTTGTTGCGAAAGCAACCCCGGAGGATGTCCCTACAGAGACTATCCCTGAGGAGCCGAGATATGCAGAGGAACGTGCTGGTGTTGAGCCATACATTCCACAGTATGTTACTAGACACCGAGGACTTCAGATAATCCAGGAATACGAGCTGGAGAAAATGCAACTAGTTAAGAAGAAAACCTTTGAATACTTTGAAAGAATTGGAGACAAGAGGGTCAACATGTTAGAAGGTCTCGAGCTGCAACAGATGTATTCTCAGATTATGAGCAACAATAAATTGTAGACTGCATCCTCGAATTACAGAAAATGGGCCGAGCTGGCCGCCTGAGAGAAAAGACCTATTCAGAACCCCGAAGATGTATGCCAGGAAAAGGAACAGTTACAATCCAATGCGGATGTTGCTACAATTTTGCCATAGACAGAAAAGGAAATCCCCCAGGGATACTCCGTCGCAGTGAGGTGGATCCGATGCCAAGAATCATTAAGAGAATGGTGAAAAGGATGATAACATTGAGGGTATTGCCTGCAGATTGCATACCCGACACTGCATTATTAACATCTACTAAGGAAGGCGACCGCATACCTCCACATATAGACCATCACGACTTTGTTAGACCCTTCTGCACGAGTGTCATTCGTCAACCAGTGCAACATCATGTTCGGATCTAACCTCCGGATTGCGAGGCCCGGTGAGTTCCGAGGGCCGGTGGAGATACCACTACCGGTAGGTTCCGTCCCGGTGTTAAAAGGAAACGGAGCGGACGTTGCGAAGCATTGCATTCCGGGAGTGCTCGTGGATCGGATCTCGGTTACTTTTAGAAGAATGGACGACGGAAAAATGCCTTACCACTTTCGAGCGGATCCGTAATCGGAGAGTCTCCGGCCCTACGAGTCGTGAGTTACATGGGAAATAACACACCTCCAATACACGTCCATGTGGCATTCCTGCCAAGGGTGGCTTGGAAGGTGATGTTATTGCCCATGTTTCTTACTATTCAGACATGGATTTTTTGACAGACGCTTTTGGATGGATCAGCAAGAAGTTTACACAGTCCGTTTTGGATTTACATGGATTGTATGAGACATTAAATTTCCAAGGAAAATGTCATCATGATTAGATCAAGTTGTATGATGTATTTTCAGCAAGTTGGAATGAAAACAACTACGTCATATTTTACCTTCACCTCTTTTTGTGCAAATTGACTGGTAAACGTCATTAGAGTTAAATGAACTTTGAACGAAGAACAAAAGAGAAAAGAAAATAAATGAAAACTTTTCCTAAAAAACTGAATATTAAAATGAACTTCAAATTCACATGAACACTAAATAAACAAAATAAAAATAAAAAAATGGGATCGTTAAAGGACAAACAAAATGAATCTAATCTCAAATTGAATTCCGATCTGAAACCATTGATTGGAACATTTCAGTTCTTTCCTCCCTCGAAATCTGTTGGAAACTCTTTTGAAATTTGAATATTCTCTTCAACTTGTCGTTAAGCCAAGTCTTTTCAGCTTGGTACGCTTACCAGTTCCCTTCAGTTCTCTTTCCTCTGTGTTTTAGGGGATCGACTAGTTTTGTTGACACGGAGCCATGAACTTTGTTCGATTTGGTTCTGATGGCATAAGACTGGGTCCCTCTTCATACAGATAAATTTCGAGACTGGTACCAAATTCCAGTTCTCTTCCTTCGAGGTCGGTACCAAATTCCGACTCTCTTTCGAATTGATACCAAATTTCAATTCTAAATTTCCGAGACTGGTAACAAATTCCAGTTCTCTTCCTTTCGAGGTCGGTACCAAATTCTGACTCTCTTTCGAATTGATACCAAATTTCAATTCTAAATTTTCGAGACTGGTACCAAATTCCAGTTCTCTTCCTTTCGAGGTCGGTACCAAATTTCGACTCTCTTTCGAATTGAAACCAAATTTCAATTCTAAATTTTCGAGACTGGTACCAAATTCCAGTTCTCTTCCTTTCGAGGTCGGTACCAAATTCCGACTCTCTTTCGAATTGATACCAAATTTCAATTCTAAATTTCCGAGACAAGTACCAAATTCCAGTTCTCTTCCTTTCGAGGTCGGTACCAAATTCTGACTCTCTTTCGAATTGATACCAATCTTCAATTCTAAATTTCAGAGACTGGTACCAAATTCCAGTTCTCTTCCTTCGAGGTCGGTACCAAATTCCGACTCTCTTTCGAATTGATACCAAATCTCAATTCTAAATTTCTGAGACTGGTACCAAATTCCAGTTCTCTTCCTTCGAGGTCGGTACCAAATTCCGACTCTCTTTCGAATTGATACCAAATTTCAATTCTAAATTTCCGAGAATGGTACCAAATTCCAGTTCTCTTCCTTCAAGGTCGGTACCAAATTCCGACTCTCATTCGAATTGATACCTAAATTTCGATTCACAACATTCGAGACTGGTACCTAAATTCTGGTTCTCATTTCGAGGTCGGTACCTAAATGCCGACTCTCTTTCCGAGATCGATACCTAAATTTTGATTCTCTTTCAGGATTGATACTTAAATTTCAAATCTCACTCTCTGGAGATCAGTATCTAAATTCTGATTCTCATCCTTCTTCCGTCGATACTTAAACTCTGATTCTCACTCCGAGGCTGGTACCTAAATTCCAGTTCTCTTCGCAATCCCGAGGTTGAAACCCAGGTTTCAATTCTCATTTCAAATCCAAATTTCAAATTCAAAATTTCCTTAAATTGATTTTAAATTAAACTTCAAACGAAATTGAAACTCAAAATAAATTGAAATCTAAACTCACACATTGAAACTTGAAATTTAAAAGTAAAATGAAATCTAAATCGAATTCCCCAGATCTTGTGATTTGGAGTTCACCTCTTTTTCCATTCCCCAGTGAGAGTTCAGGAATCTCCAGTCTTGGAAATATGCCTGATACTCCCCAGCAGAAATTCTTCTACTTCGTTCTAATTTTGTCACTTGGACATCTGTGTTGGTTTTGTTGATCTCTTCGGTCAACGCCAATACGCGCGGTGTGCTTGGTTAGCACACCACACATATTGGGGGTCCATTTGTTGACCTCAATTTTGGTGAGGTCTTTTGTTTCTCTCTTTAGTACTTAGGATCTAGCCTTAGGCTTTTCCTTTGACTAATCTTAGAGGACTAGAAATGGAACCCACCATTTAGAAATTCAAACCACTTTTTAACTCCCTGCAAACCCCACAAGCTTGATTGTAGACCCCCAATCACCTAGAGGGTTGAAATCAAATGTGGAGGTTTAAAGGATGAGTTCCCTAGAGGACTTTTTGGCCTTAGGAATACCCTGGATGGCCTGGTCTGGTGAGGATTGACTTGCACATACACTACACTCTCACACACATTCCAAGTCCTAAAACCAAACTCTCACCCAACTTGACTTCCTGACTCATGTAGGTAATTCATATGGATAGTCCTTAACCCCTAAGCCCCTGACTAAGAGGGTTAGGAACAACATAGTGAATGTCTCAAATGAGTTCTCTCATGGCTCATATGGGCTTAATATGGCTTCGTGGCTCAACCAAAATGATTCCATTTCACTCACACTTGATCAATCTTCTTTTTTACAAAATTTCAGTTTTTGACCCCCGGGGCCCCGGACCCACCAAACCTACCAAATACCCTTGAAATGACCCAATATTTGTAAAACTATCTAAATTACCCAAGATCCCTCAAAATTAGCCCTAAACACTTCCCACCACTCAAATTGACCATCTTTGGCCAAAATACCAAAATTTCCAAAAATACCCTTGAGTCCCCCCAAAACTACCAAAATACCCTTCTACCCCAAAATCCAAAAAAATCTAAAAAATTCCCAAAAAATTTCAGGAAATCCCAAATATTTCCAATTTCATTTTGTTCAACTACACCATGGGCGAATTTTGCCAATTTACCCCACTTTTACCAAAACCACCAATTTGACCCATTTTTTAACCGAAGTGAACCCAATGTCAAACCAAACCACCCCAATTGACCTCAATTTTGGTCCAATTCAATTCTAAAGTTCAATTCAATATCCCCAATATCAATTTAGACCAAATTCAAGTCCAATTTGATTGACATTTGGGCCCAATTCCAATTTGGAGCTTAAGGCCCAATTTTGGCCCATGACCTAAACCTATCCCAAACCAACCCCATTCAACTCCAATTGACCCCAAATCTTTTCTAAACCCTTCCTAACATCCCCATAAACAGAACACTAACTTGATTTGCTCAAAATTTGAACCTAAAATCCCCCCAAACCTAACCCAAAGCCAAAATCCCTTAAATTGACCTAAGCCCAAACCTAACCCAAATGAGCCCTTCCCCCTTCCACTTTGATTCAACTCCTTTACACTTGACATTTGCCAATTGAACTCACAAACCTCAAGCACTGACCTCTCTGATGACAATAGTGACCTGACCCTTGCCGGCCAGCCACCAGGCCGCAGGAAAACACCATGGCCGAGAACTCCATGTGAGCTAAAATTTCAAATTTCACTTCGTCGAGTCGTCCCATGCCCAATGGCCACTCGTGGTTGTTCTTCCCTTGGCTAAGGTAGTTGATCCAGGCCATTAAACCCCCTGGGAGGCCCTCCAGCCACCTCTATTTAAACCCACTCACCACTCGGCTAAACAAGGTGATGAACCAGACCTTGAGGAAACTCTGCCAAAATTACTCCAGGACCTTCTCCTAACCCAGAGCAGTTGATCCCCAGTGTTCCTTTGCCCTAAACCCCATTAACAGAGCTCAATTTCTGAGTTGAAAATTAACCCAAAAACTAGGACATCTCTGGAACCTCCATCAAATCCAAATTAAACTCACCCACACCTGCACAGGACCAAGAGAAGGAGTTCCCCAGTGAAAGCCCCCTCTCCAGGCCACCCAGTTGCTCCAGCCTCCAAGCTTTGAAATTGGGTCTAGTCACTTTCGTACTTAGATAATTCCCCAGAGCCAGAGACTTCATCTGGAGCTTCCTTGGGTTCAATCGAAGGTTCCACAACTCTCTGATTGAAGCTTCACTTCTCAGAGCAAAGGTATTGACCTCTTCTCCCTCCCTAGCTTCCAGCAATTCTCCATTTTTTTTGGGTTAATTTCATAGCTTATAAATCATATGGATGTGTTTGTCTCTTCAAGACGAATCCATAAAGTATAAGAACTCAAAAATCCATTAAGAATCGAGAGAGATATTAGGGTTTGAGTGTGGACGGTCACAGGTGCACACCAGTCGTAGACGACGACCAGGAGCCGTTGGATCGCGCGTGTATCGAGCGGACGGTCGAGATCAAACCGGACAACGCAATGGTACGTGAACGGCGGGCCCCCGTAGCGCTGACTCAGATGGTGGAGCTGAATCACAGAGCGACGCTTGGGCTTTCGATTCGGACAAAGATGACGCGGCGCCGAGTCGGATAAGTAGAAAATTAGGATTTTTTGGATTTATTTAAATACTAGAACTTCAAAAATTTATATCTTTGCATAGAAAAATCACAAAAATAAAATAAAAATACCCTCTTGCTCAGTGAACAGAGGAGAATAATGTGAAAAAGAAATCAAGTTAATTGGATGAATATTTTATTTTTAATAATTTATTTACTGTTTCTAATGTTTTGATTCTCCATTTGCATAGACAATTCACCATGGCATGAGACATTATGTCTTTTGAAGCCTCTGATCTTGGGAACATTCCCCAAATTTTCAAGGTCAGAGGCCATCTCTGTGAAAAGTTATTGATTTTTCAAGTTCATGTCACTGTTTTAGGTATTTTAATTCTTATAATTAGCATGTTGTAAAATAAATTCTAGGAAAATTTAGTGATGTTTCTTAGGATCAGGGGACCCTATGAAAAGTATTTTTTGAGTTAATTCATTCATAATAACCTTAATTGGCCTAAACTTCAAAAATTGAGTTTGAATTAATTAGGGTTAACCACACACCAAATTGACTTGAAAACAATTCTCCATTTCTCTTTAGGGTCAGAGGAACCTTACATAAAATTTTGAAATCAATTGGACTTGATTAACCCCACCAAATGGATTGATTAAGTCTCATAAGCAAAATGTAACTTTAAAAATTCATAACTCTAAAAATACTTTTAAAAAATTCACAAAAATAGTTTTGGAGCTTCTCTGATGTCAGGGGAGTTCAGGAAAATTAAAATTGGAATTTTCTAAAAAAGTTGATTTTTCACAATATTTTAATATTTTAATAATTAAAAAATAATAAAAATAAAAAAAATATTAAAAATCATAAAAATGTCTCATTTTGACTCTTAATCACTTAGAAACAAACCAAATATTTTTCCTAAGTCCCTAGGATAAGATATTGAATTTTAAAGGCTTAATGTAATTTTTAATATTAAAAAATGAATTTTCAACCTTTTTCACTAAAATAATTATACTAAATCGAAGAAAAATTAAAAAATTAAAAAATTTATTTCTCTGGACCCCTTGAGGTCAGAGAAATTTAAGAAAAATATAAAATATATTTTTCAATTTCTATTTTATTTTAAAATTAATTAATATTTCAAAACTTAAAATAATTATAATAAATAAAAAATAATTCAAAAAATCACAAAAATTGGTCCAAGTGGTCCACTAGTCATTAGGAACACCCCATAATTTTCTTAAGGATAGCAACTTTAGCTTGGTTATGTTGTTGAATTTTCTTTGAAAACACCTATTTTCTACTAAAAATAATTATATAAATAAATTAAATTCAGAAAAATCACATCTTCTCCTCTAATGTCTTAATTGACATGTGAGTGAGGTGACATAAAAATTTCAAATTCATTTAAGCTCAATTTAGTGAATTATGAAATAAATAAGCCTAAAAGGGAATAAATGTAATTAAAGAATTTTAACCCTTAATTAAAACTTTAGGTTTAATCAAAATGGAGGGTAAAATATTTGATTTTAACTTTCTCTTAGATGATTGAAACTTAGGGAAATTAAAAGGGTAGAAACCCATTAAACACTTTGAAAATATCAAAATGAAACTCTAATTAATTAAATAATTTAAATTTTGGAAAGAATATATTTAAAATTTGGATTATTAAAATAGGGATATTAATAAGAGGATATTTATTCTTTAATTTAAAAATCCCTAAATGAGTCACTTCAATAATATTTAGTTCTTAATTAAAAATTAAAATAATAATTCAAACTAAATAAATTAAAAATTAAAAGAAGATAACCCTTAAACGAATTAAAGCTTAAAATGTTAAATGGTCCAATAATTAAAATCAAATTTAAAATCTTGGAATTAAATTAAATTAAATTAAATTTAAAATATTGAAACTAAAATTAAATTAAAATAAAATAAAATAAAATTAAAATTAAACTAAAATTAAATTAAATTAAATTAAAATTAAAATTAAATTAAAATTAAATTAAATTAAATTAAATCAAATTAAATTAAATTAAATTAAACTAAAATCACGTAACAACAAACCTAAATGAAATCATTAAGAGTTAAATCAAAACATATCAATAATTTCAACACCTCTTTTTATCTAAGTAAATTTAAAACATAAACATCAATCTGAAATACTAAGATAATTGAAAGTGTAAAGATTTAAATTAAATCTAAAATAATTTGAACACTATTCCAAACTTAAAATTATTAATTAAAACCTCATAATTAAAATAAATAACTTTAAATTATTAACTCAAACTTTAAATTAAGAATGATTAAAATCCTCAACAACCAAACTTGCCTTTAAAGGCTTTAATTATTATAACTCTTAAATAGAGTATTAAGTGAGATGTCACTTCATTCATCAGGTAATCAAATACCCAGGTTCACTGAGCAAGAGACAAAGCTTCACTAAACTCCTGGATGATTAATTCACCTGTGCAACTAAATTTACTTGGACTCAAAATAATCCCAGAAGCATTGAATAGATGTTTAAGACTCGTCCTAAGAACTTCCCCAATATGACAGGATGTTTTAGAAGAACAATTGAATTTAATTGTTCTTTAATGAAGAATATCATCCTTAAACCAAACCAACAACCTAGACGTCATATGAAATGACTAGCAATAGGATTAGGATCTTGGTAGACAACCAAAACCTGTCCCTTAGCTTTACCTAGGTACTTGTTATAAATATGTTTAAATGCTCTAACATGTGTTTTAAGTGTAGCTTGGGATGACGGGAAGACCCTCCAGGTACATTTTTTTTATTGCAATTTACTTACATGCACTGCACTTTACTTTTTCTTGCATGTTAAACAAGATTGTTGCATGAAAACCAAAACCTTTAGGCTAGTCCCTGAACTGAAACCAAAACTAAATTAAAAGTCACCACAAGATAAATTTCACCGCCACAACATTCCAAAATATAAAACAACTCAAAATTTAATCACAAACAGAACAATAAAACTACAATTGGAACTAAATTAAAACGTCTCGTTGAATGATCGGAAATACCTCGGATGATGTAACCCACGTGTTGCTAACGGGATTTCCCACGGTCTAAATGAAAGTGTGGAACTCATTTAGTTGAGTTTAGCAAATTCATCTAGACTAAGTGAATTCGATGAAAATAATGGTGTCGGGATGACGGAACCGTGGGATCTTAATCGGTTCTGTTTAAACAACTTTAAGATTTGTTTTAATTAAAATATTAAAAACACTTGGATTTTAAGATTTTCTCTAAACCAAGACACTTTTCTCATCCCCTGATTTTCACCTTCTTAAACTAAACCTCTGAAACAACAAGGAGCTTGGAGCATGGTGGGCAGCACGGCCATCGTCATCAGCAAAACGCAGATCTACTTCAGCAAAACCTTTCCTAGTTTTAAACAACAAAGCCATAGGACTTCGAGGTAGTTTGCTTAGTGCAACATAAATCCTCAACTCTTTGTTAGGCATTTGCATGATCATGTTATGTAAATTAAGCCCTAACCGGTCTTAGAACTCCGAGGTAGTCGTTCGGTACGACATAAACCCTCATATCTTCGAGGCTATTTGTGTGATTATGTCATATAAACATAAGTCCTAATTAATTAAAATTGGCAAGATTGAAAAATTAAATAAACTCTCAAATTAAAGCCAAACAATAAGATAGTTTGGGAAGTTGCCATGATTCTTCTTGGATCCTCAACTTCTCCTACTTCTTTTCTTTTGGACTCCTGAAAATAACTGTTCCAAATTTGATCCATTTTCTATTGAAATCTCCAAAATTGAATCATTTGAAAACCTTAAGCTTTGAAATTCTTGAGAGCAAAACCACTGATCATTATCGAGAGTTTTCTTAAGTGATTCCCGTCCTTTAAGATGTAATTAACTATAGGGGCTTGACCTTATAGGGAACTTTAAAAACCCAGGTAATATAAACCCCGCTTAATTCCTTTATATTAAGCAGGGGAACTTGTCGGCTTATAAAATTGGTTCGCAGATCAAACGGATGTCACAAATCTTCTAGTTTATTTAATCGAGCCCCATCATCAGTAGTGTGTCTATTCTTCGGGATAGATACACAACTTGTGATGTGGCACTCATTTATATAAAATATTTGGGATGTGAGATCAGTTTGATTTCATATCTTAAAATTTTTAAATTTAAAATTATTTTCAAAATCAAATACTAATTTATAAATTATATATATATATTTAAATTAAATTTAAAATTTTAAATTCGCCGACAACTTCTGTAGGTGACCCCTTTTCAAAACACAACACAAACCTAAAAATATGCCGACAAGCACCTCCTCTTCCAAGCATGTAAAGAAAATTGACATATCCTAAGTTCAGTCACTAAATCTAAGGCTACGCTGGGAGGATATCGGCTGTCACTACGGAGCTCCCACTCACCCTTGACCTGAAGGCTAAACCTCGCTTTAGTTAGCAAACTTAGGACCAAATTGGGGATCTCAACATGTCACCCTGAAACCTCTAATTTGACGCCCATCAAAACCATATTTCTCTATTTATTTGCACTCAATCCCCATGAACTACGCAATTCATTCATGGACATTGAATGTGGTTCCACTTTATTGAGAATTACATTGTCCTTTCAGGACAATGCAATTACAACGAATTTTAACAATACAACAGGCCCTTTTTGTAATGTAAATGAAGTGCAAGTAAAAACCATCACATTTATAATTAAAACTTCTTTTAGCAAGCATCCCAATATCCTAAACATGAATCCTACTCATTACAAGAGAAAAGTAGAATTGAAACAATGAATAATCTTCTCATGCCACTATTTCCAAATAAGAAGAAAGAGTAAGAGAAAGACATCGCAAAGCACGAACAAAACACAACGCAAATACTCATTTCAAAGCAAATCCACAAAATAAGTGTTTACAAAATCATAAGATAATGAAGAACACAATACTTAGCTTTTTTCCCTTGAAAAGAAGATGAAAATCTCTCCCACAAAGTCTCCCGTCAATTCATGCAATGCTAGAACAATCTCTTACACATTCTCTCAAAATCCTCTCTCCAATCTCTCCAAAAGGGTAGAAATCTACATTTCTACTCCTATTATAAGATCTCTAATCATTCTCTACATTTTCCTAACTTCTCCGCTTCATTTTTGGCTTCAAATTCGGTTTAAAATAGAGTTGAGACGAATTTCCCAAGAGGTGCATGAAGAAACCCTCCAAAAAGCGTCTAGGTTCAATGTATTTGGCCAAAAACTGCCCAATTTCACATCCCAACCGTCTGGAGCGCCGCCGCATACTGAATAGGGCGCTGCCGGCACCCTATTTAATGGTCTCAGGCTTCACTCACCGCCGGCGCCGATTTGGGCGCCCCCGGCGCCCATCCTGGGCAACTCCGTCATTTTGCTCTGTTTGGCTCCGCTGCAGCTCCGATTGGCCCCGTTTCAGTTGCGTTGCGTTCGTAACAGATAGCCCTACAAAATAAGTATAAAAACAACCTTTCTGTAAAGTATAATCTCATTCAAAAATATGCAAGAAGTGTAAATGATATTAAACATCAAAAGACTTATCGAAAGGTGTCAGGGCAAAATTTCATTTCTTGCTCGTTTTTGCTCCAAATTGCACTGTTTTTGCTTCCTTTTGCTCCAATCACCATTTATTGTACCTAAAACCAAAAAACATAAAAAATACCTTCCTTTTAAAGTGTAATATCATAAAAAATGAGTAAAATGATATAGCAAAAAGTGTATATATTTTAGGCGTGTCAAAATCCCCCAAACTTAACTGTTACTTGTCCTCAAGTAACCCTTTCACTACATAAAAATATAACTCAAGGCAATGTACTTTTCACCTGTAAGACACTAAAATTTTTCATTTAAAATAATATATTTATTAGACTTTTAGAAAGAAATTCAGTAACTCGGGTTAACACTAAAAGTATAAGTATATTCAGCAATCAAGTCTAAGGGTTCTAGTCTTCTATTTATTTCAAGATAAACCATAATTTGTTACATTAAGAATGCCTTGAAAGATTATGTGAAAAAGGAATTCATGCAAACTTCCTCAGAATGTAGGCCAATACTTTAAATATAAATTCAGAAATGAAATCAAGTTCTCCCTTTAGGGTGACTCAAGTGAAGCCAATTTTTGATTATGCATCTCCTCCAGCTTCTCTTCATAAATATTTTTCTTTCCTTTTTTTTCTTTTCTTTCCAGATCACTTTCAATCCCTTTTTTTTCTCTCTCTTTTCTTTTTCTCTTTTTTTTTTCTTTCTCTCACTCTTTTTTTTTAATGAGGATTACTATATCTAGATAGTCTGTAATGATTTTGAACTTCACTCTCCTCTTTCTAAAGTTCAAACTTGAAACACCTCCTTACTTTATAATTAGGTATGAGCTTTATTATTCATCATAAAGTCACAATATCTTCTTAACACACAGTACTTTAAGTCTTTTAACAGTTCAAAAATACAGTTTTCTTTACTTTAAATAGTTCACTATAATCAAATTCTTTCATACCAAATATCTTACCCTTATAAAATTAACCTTTATTACTAAAAAATTTCTTCAAATCCTTCCATAATATTGAACTAAAATAAAAAGTTTTAGTTATCTCAAGCGAAGTTCAACTGCCAGAAGTTATGCTAATAATTTTTTAAAATATAACAATTGAGATCAAATAAGAGTTAATATTTTTCTTCCCCCCAAACTTAAATTTTATAATAATTTGAAATTAATTCTATAAAATGTTGTAGGAAGAAAAATTAAAGGTTGAATCTACTTACTACTACAACATCCTATCAAATTCATATACATGCATAATAAGGATAGAATGACTGTATGAGAAAGTAACTTTAAACTAAAACATGCTTGTAATAAAATTACACTAAAATGAATTATTTTCACATTAAAATTTTATTTTTTTTCCTACCCCCAAACATAATTTTTTAACATATATAGCATTCAGTACAGAAAATATAAGCAGGAAGAAAACAGTTCAGAAATTCTCTCTACCACACATGTCTATCAAAACCCTTTACAAGTATTCATTAGGACAGAACAATATGTAGCAGAAAGTAAATCTAAACTAATCATGCCAGAATGAAATTAACTAAACCAAAGTCTAACTAGCATTGTAGGTATCAGTATGGGAATATAAAAATGTTCTTCAAGACCTAAATAAAGTTGTAACACAAACATAAACACACATATGATAAATGAGGTCAATTCTTCCATTAACTCATCACATCTTACTATCTTACTTCCAATTTCTAATGGAATCACTACACTAGTAAATTAGGTTCTTTCAAATGATTTTATAAATTATAATCCCAAAGAAAAGATTACCCCTGATATATTGGCTTCCGGACACCAATTTTAGGCATCATCTAATCCTTATAATTAAGCACCTCTAACAGTTATAAAGATAGTGTAAGATCATCCTAATGGTATTCATCAAATAGGTTCATGACTCCTACCTAATGAAAACAAAGATAGAGAAAGGATGCAACAATTAAGAAGGAACTATCAATGTTTGAAGTTCATGATTTCTCTTGTAAAACTCAAGTCTGGTTGAGACCTAAGTCATAGTGGACTCATTAATCCAATTACTGCAAGAGATCAAGTCTAGCCATAATAAGAAGTTAAGGAATCACCTCCCTCATGACACAAAAAGATCAAGTCCAACCACTAACAATCCAAACATCTACCAACAAAAACCAAACTGATCAATCCATAATGACATAAAAATCAAGTCAATCCACTAATCCAAACATGAATTAAGCTGATCAATCCACACTAAAGCAAACACAATTAAACACTAACAATCATGACTCTCAAGCAAACTAAATCAAAGCACCCTGATAACTATGGGTTGCCTCCCATAAAGCGCTTGGTTTTAACGTTGTGGGCCCGACAAACTATTCCTCCTGGATCAAAATTCCAATTAAGTAATCCTCGATCAATCGCCTAATCTTTTTCAAATACAGGGATTCCTACAAAATCCTCAAATTTTAATTTTTCATTCAACTCTTCATTTTCAGTTGGATTTATATCATTGTTCCTCATATTTCTTTCTAGATCCAATATTCTTCTATTGATTTTCTCAAATTGCATAATAATATCATCCTTGAAATTTATAATAAATGGATCTTTATAAGATACTTCAATATCTCCCAAATTTTGGATCAGATTCTCTTTAAATAATTCAGCTTCATGATCAATATCTTCTATGTTAATCTTCTGTTTCAAGTTATCTTCTAATTCTTCCCCTTTATAATTATTAAATGATGGAGGATCTATCTTAGTTGAGGAAATAGGTTTTTCTAATTCCTTAGGAATTTCTTCCAATGGTCTTCCAATATCCTTATCCTCTTTTCTCAACTCAAAGTTCTTTTGAAATTTATCCTCAAATTCTCTTCCAAGTCCTAGTTCAATAATTTTATCTTGTTCATCATTCAATTCAGGTTTTTCTTGTGATTGAGTTGAATCTAAAGATATAAAGACTAGTTGTGTAGATGAATTCCCTAAATAGATAGGTTTTAAAATTGTATGGGGTACATCAATCTTATGTTCATGATATTTTTTAACAGATGGAATTAAAAAATTACTATTTTTGGTAGCGTCCATTATTTCACACCTCTCTTGAACATTCATATAGTCTTCTTTAAATAACTTTTTAGAATCATCATGAAAGTCTATTTCAATCTCAACTGTTAACTTACTCTCAAAACTTTCTTGGAAATGGTCTTTACTTAGATAATCAATTTTATCCGTCCAAAAACAGTCATCATCTTTTCTCTCAGCTTGATATTTCATAGTTTTTAATATACAAAAGTGACTTCCTGGTTATTAATATTCATAGTTAACTCTTCTTTTTGCACATCTATCATAGCTTGTCTGGTAACAAGGAAAGGTCTCCCTAAAATAATTGGAGTTTTTTATCTTCCTCCATATCTAATACAATAAAGTCCAAAGGAAACATAAATTTATCCACTTTACCAAGCACGTCTTCTATAACTCCTTTTGGAAAAATGATAGATCGATCAGCTAACAGAAGGGTTGCATTAGTGGGAGAAATATCGATTAAACCTAACTTTCTAAATATAGATAGAGGCATCACATTAATGTTCACTCCTAAATCACATAAAGCTTTTCCACATTGTCGGCATATTTTTAGGTTTGTGGTGTTGTATTTTTGAAAAGAGGTCGCCTACAGAAATTGTCGGCGAATTTTTAATTTAATTTAAATAAATAATTTGAAAAGTAGTATTTGATTTTGAAAATAATTTTAAATTTGAAAATTTTAAGATATGAAATCAAACCGATCTCACATCCCGAATAGTTTATATAAACGAGCGCCGCACCACAAACCGTGTATCTATCCCGAAGAATAGACACACTGCTTGATGATGGGGCTCGATTAAATAAACTAGAAAGGTTTGTGACATCCGTTTGGTCTGCGAACCAATTTTTTAAGCCGACAAGTTCCCCTGCTTAATATAAATGAATTAAGCAGGGTTTATATTACCTGGGTTCTTAAAGTTCCCTATAAGGGCAAGCCCCTATAGTTAATTACATCTTAAGTGACAGAAATCACCTAAGAAAACTCTCGATAATAATCAGTAGTTCTGCTCTCAAGAATTTCAAAGTTTAAGGTTTTCAAAGGATTGAATTTTGGAAATTTCAATAGGGAATGGATCAAACTTGGAACAGTTATTTTAGGAGTCCAAAGGAAGAGAAGTAGGGGATGTCGCGGACCCGAAGTGAACTTCGGTGACTTCCCGTACTATCCTAATGTTAGGCTTTGAATTTCGGAAGTGAATTTATTTAAGTTTCAATCCTGCCAATTAATTATAGGAATTACATTTACATAATCACTTGATTATACAAATAACCTGAAAGGTAGGAGGATTTACATCGTATCGGACGACAACCTCGGAATCCTAAGCGAGTTAGGGCTTATATCGCACAGGAGGGCTGTGCAAAGGCCTAAAAGAAAAGGTGAGGGTTTATGTCACGCTGGGCGGACTACCTCGAAATCCTAAGGCTTGTTGTTTAAACTAAAGAATAGTTTTGCTGATGTCGACACAGGTTTTGCTGTTGACGATGGCCGTGCTGCCCACCATGCTCCGAGCTCCTTGTTGTTGCAGAGGTTTAGTTGTAGAAGGTGAAAAAATCAAGAGGTGAGGGAAGTGTTTGGTTTTAGAGAAAGTCTTAATTTCCGTGTGTCTTTAATATTTTAATTAAAACAGATCTTAAAGTTGATTAAACAGAACCAATTAAGATCCTACGTTTCCGTCATCCCGGCACCGTTATTTTCATCGAATTCACTTAGTCCAGATGAATTTGCTAAACTCAACTAAATGAGTTCCGCACTTTCATTTAGACCATGGGAAATCCCGTTAGCAACACGTGGGTTACATCATCCGAGGTATTCCCGATCATTCAATGAGACGTTTTAATTTAGTTGTAGTTGTAGTTTTGTTGTTTTGTTTATGATTAAATTTTGAGTTATTTTATATTTTGAATGTTGTGGCGATGAATTTTATCTTGTAGTGTCTTTTAATTTAGTTATGGGTTTCAGTTTTGGTTTCTGTCCTAAAGGTGTAGGTTTTCATGCAACTGTTGTTTATCATGCAAGAAAGGTAAGTGCGATGCGATTAAATAAATTGCAGTAGAGTAAATCGCAATAAAATAAAAGCATACCTGGAGGGTCTTCCCGTCATCCCAAGCTGCACTTAAAACACAGTTAGAATATTTAAGCATTTAAAGTAAGTTCCTAGGTAAAGCTATGGGAAAGGTTATGGTTTTCTACCAAGTTCCTAATCCTATAGCTAGTCATTTCCTATGACGTCTAGGTCTTCAATTTTGGTTTTAAGGATGATTTTCTTCACCAAAGAACAACTAAGCTCAATTTGTTCTTAAGGACATTCGATCATATTGAGGAAGTGTTTAAGACGAATCTTAAACATCTTTTCAATATTTCGGGAATTGTCCTAAGTCCAAATGAATTCTATTGTTCAAGTGAATTAATCATCCAGGGTGTTTGAGTTAAGTTTTATTTCTTGCTCGAGTGAATTAGGATGTTTGAATATCCTTATGAGTGAAGTGTCATTTCACTTGATACTCCATTTAGGAGTTATAATAGTAAAAGCTCCTAAGGGCAAAATGATATTTAATGATTTGTGATTCAAATTTAAGTTCAAATTAATGATTTAAGTTTGGAATAGTGTTCAAGTTATTTTAGATTTATTTTTGAATTCTTCATGTCTTTATATTTAATTTAATTTAATTTAATTTAACTTAATTTAATTTAATGTGGTTTAATTTAATTTAATTTAACTTAAGTTAATTTAATGTAATATGATTTAGCTTAATTTAATTTAATTTAATTTAATTTAATTTAATTTAATTTAATTTAATTTAATTTAATTTAATATAATTTAATTTAATATAATTTAGTATAATATAATTTAATTTAATTTAATTTAATTTAATATAATATAATATAATATAATATAATTTAATTTAATTTAATTTAATATAATATAATATAATATAATTTAATTTAATTTAATTTAATTTAATTTAATTCTTAATTTTTAATTTAATTTTTAATTTTAAAGGGATTTGTTTTAAATAATTTAACTTTAATTTAATTTAATGATTAAGTCTTTTAGCATTTTAAATCTTAAACTTGGATTATCATTTTAATTAGGAATTAAATATTATTGGGATGATTAATTTAGGGATTTTTAAATTAAAGAACAAATCTCCTTCTAATAATATCCCTATTTTAATAATTCCAATTTTATTATTCTTCCAAATTCAACTAATTATTTAATTAAGGTTTATTTCAATTATTTTATATTATTTAGTAGGTTTCTACCCTTTAATTATCTAAATTTCAATCATCCAAATCAAGTTAAAATCAAATATTTTGCCTATTAATTTCATTAAGCCTAAAGTCTTAATTAAAGGGTTAAGATTTTAATTACCATTTTGCCCTTCAAGCCTAATAATTTCATAACTCACTAAATTGAGCTCAAATGAACTTGAAATTTTTATGTTACTTCACTCATATGTCAATAAAGACATTAGAGGAGAAAATGTGATTTTTCTGTATTTAATTTATTTATATAATTATTTTTGGTGGAAAATAAGGATTTCCAAGGAAAATTTAATAATATGACCAAGGGAAAGTTTCTATCCTTAAGAAAATTATGGGACATTCCTAATGACCAGAGGACCACTTGGACCAATTTTTGTGATTTTTTGAATTATATTTTATTTATTAGAATTATTTTAAGCTCTGGAGTATTAATTAATTTAAAAATAGAATATAAGTTGAAAAATGAATTTTATAATTTTTAAAATTCTCTCTGATATCAAGGATTCTAGAGAACCAAATTTTACAATTTTCTGATTTTTCTTTGATTTATTATAATTATTTTAGTGAAAATGCTAGAAAATACATTTTTTTTTTATTTTAAAATTACCCTAAGGCTTTAAAATTTAATATCTCATTAAATAGACCTAAGAAAAATATGGGGTTTGTTCCTAAGAGATTATATTTCAAAATATAACATTTTGGTGAATTTTATTATTTTTGTGATTTTTATTATTTTTAATTATTAAAATATTAAAATAATGATGAAAAATCAACTTTTTTAGAAAATTGAAATTTTAATTTTCTTAAATTCCCCTGATATCAGAGAGGCTCCAAAACCAATTTGGTGAATTTTTGAAAGGTATTTTGAAAGTTATGAATTTTTAAAGTTTAAAATGACTAAATGGCTTAATCAACCCATTTAGTAGGGCTAACCAAGTCCAATTGACTTGAAATTTTTATGGTGGGTTCCGCTAATCCTAAAGGTCAGTGGAGAATTGATTTCAAGTCAATTTGATGTATGGTTAGCTCTAATTAATTAGGGGTCTATTTTGGATGTTTAAGCCAATTAGGGTTATCTTAAGTGAATTAACTCAAGTCCTATTTTTCCTAGGGTTCTCTAGTTATAAGGAACATCACTAAATTTTCCTAGAATTTATTTCACAACATGCTAATTTTTGAAATTAAAATACTCAAAACAGCAACATGCATTTGAAAAATCAATAACTTTTCACGGAGGTGGCTCTCGACCTTGGAAAATTCAGGGAATGTTCCCAAGTTCGGAGGCTTCAAAAGCCCTATGGTCTCATGCCATGGTGAATTGTATGAATGCATGGAGAATTAAAACAATGCAGGGAGTAAATAATTAATTAAAAATAAAATACTAGACAAAATTAATTAATTTCTTTTCCACATTATTCTCCTCCGTTCACTCGAGCAAGAGGGTATTTTTATTTTATTTTTGTGATTTTTCTACACAAAGATATGAATTTTTAAAGTTCGGTATTTAAATAAATAAAAAAAAAATCCCTAATTTCCTACTTATCCACGCGGCGCCGTGTCAACCTCGGCGGCTCCGAAGGGGTACGTGTCGCGCCGTGATTGGGCGCCGCAATCCGAGTCGCCCGTCCGGGACCCGCGGTTCACGTATCATTCCCCGGTCCGGCGCAATCTGAACCGTCCGCTCGATACACGCGCGATCCAACGGCTCCTGGTCATTGTCTACGACTGGTGTGCACCCGTGACCGTCAACCTTCTAACCCTAATTTCTCACTCGATTCTCAACGGATTTTCGTGTTCTTATGCTCTATGGATTCGTCTTGAAGAGACGAACACATCCATATGGTAAACATGCATTTAAATTGACTCAAATTAAAATGAGAATCTCTGGAAGCTCGGGAAGAAGAGGGAGTCCATACCTTTGCTCGGAGAAGTGAAGCTTCGATCCGAGAGTTGTGTCACCTTCGATTGGGTCCAAGTAAGCTCCGGATGAAGTCCCTCGGCACAGTGAATTGTCTCAGCTACGAAAGTGACCACGGCCGATCACAAAGCTTGGAGGCCGGAGCAAGCTGGGTGGCCTAGAGATGGGGCTTTCGGTGGGAAACTTCTCCTCTTGGTCCAGTGAAGGTGTAGGACCAATCAATTTGGGGATTGGCTCACCGTGAAGAAGTGTCCTGGTTTTGGGCTAAAGTTTGAGCTCAAAAGTCGAGCTCATCTGGAGGGAATCGGGGTGGAATTCGGTGGGGATCAAGTGCTCTATGTGTGGAGAGTGATGCTGGAGTGATTTTGGCGAGTTTCCTTCGGAGTTAGGTTCAGCACTTTCTTTGGCCGAGAGGGTGAGGGGTTTAAATAGGCATGGCTGGAGGCTCTCCCGGGGGAGTCGAGGGCCGGGATCGACTGCTCTTGGCATGTGAAGAACAGACCATGGTGGTCATTTGGAGTGAGGCGGCTCGGCGAGTGAGAATTCCAAGTTTGGGCTCACATGTGAGCTCTCGGCCCGGTGGATTCCGGCGGCTGTGGTGGTCGGCCGGCTAGGGTCGAGTCACCCTCAAGCTCGGGTGGGTCGTAGCTGGAGGATTGTGCGATCAATCGGGCCTTGCCATGTGTAAAGGGGTGGCTTGGAATGGAATGGGGAAGAGGCCATTTTGGCTTCAATTTGGTCAACCCATTGGTTTGGGTTGGGTGCACCTCCCCATGGCCTCGATTTTGGGCCGAGAGGATCGGTTAGGTCGCCCAAGAGAGGATGGTGTGGTCTCTATCCAAATAGTTTAAGTTAATTTTGGGTTATAGTGTTGCATTAAAGAGGTTAAAATGGCTTAAGGAAGGCTTAGGAAAGGACTCCCTCCACTTGCCATTAATGGCTTGGTGACAAGTCAAACCCCCCATGGCTTCATGTGGCTTGTTTATGGCTTGCATGGCTTGTCTTTGGCTTGGGAAAAGTTGAGTCAATTTCATGGAAATGGATTTAAGAGAAATTTTGGTGTTTTAGGGGTGATTTGGCATGAGGCTTAATTTGGAATTATTTGATGATTTGATTAGAACTTAGGGAATGGCTTTGATTAAGTGGATGGCAAATGGAAATGTCATGTGGGCTTTAGGGTAGATTTTGGGCTCATTGAAATGGTTTTAGATGGGCTTTTAAAATGGTTTAGGAAAGTGGGCTTTTGAATTTTAAAATGGATTTTGGGATGAAATTTTGGTAAAGGCTTGGGCCAAATAATTGTTGGGTTTAGCTCATAGATGTGTCATGAGTGACTTGGAGCAAATTGGGAGTGATTTGGGTTTGAATTGAGTTGAATTTGGGCTCCTTTGGTGAATGGGCCAATATAGGTCAAATTGGGCTAACTTGGGCCAATGTTGGGCTAGGGTTGAAATTGATGTAAAATTAATGTTGGGAAATGTTTATGGGAGTGTTTCAAAGAGGTTTTGGCTTTGGTTAGGTTTTGATTTTGGGATTTGGGCTCATTTGGGTTAAGTTTGGGTTTAGGTCAAAATTGGGCCTTTTAGCTTTGGGTTGAATTTGAGTGGGGTTTGGGTCTAAATTTTGGGCAAATCATGTTAGTGTTTTGCTTGTGGGAATGTTAAGGAAGATTTAGAAAAGATTTGGGGTTAATTGGAGTTGAATTGGGTGAGTTTGGGCTAAGTTTGGGTCATGGGTCCAAATCGGGCTTTAAGGCCAAAAGTGAAATTGGATCCCAATGCCAATCAAATTGGGCTTGGATTGGGTCTAGATTGGTGTTGGGGATGTTAAATTGAAGTTTAGAATTGAATTGGACCAGAACTTGGGTCAATTGGGTAGGTTAGGTTTGACATTGGGTTCACTTTGGGTTAAAATGGGTCAAATTGGGGGTTTTGATAAAAGTAGGGTAAATTGGCAAAATTGGCCCATGGTGTAGTTGAACAAAATGAAATTGGGAATATTTGGGATTTTCTGGAATGTTCTGGGAATTTTCTGAATTTTTGGATTTTTTGGCTAAGAGGGGTATTTTGGGTATTTGGAGGGTATTGGGAGGTATTTTTGGAATTTTTGGTATTTTTGGTTATGGATGATCAATTTGAGTGGGGAGGAAATGTTTAGGATTGGTTTTGAGGAATTTTGGGTAATTTAGGTGATTTTGGAAATTTTGGGTAGTTTCGAGGGCATTTTGGTAGGTTAGGCGGGTGTAGGGTCCCGGGGTCAAAAATTGAAAATTTGGAAAATTGAAGATTGGGTGAATATAAGTGGAATAAAATCATTTTGGTTGAGCCATGAAGCCACATCAAGCCCATATGAGCCATGAAGGGACTCATTTGAGGCATTCATCTATGTTGTTCCTAACCCTCTTAGCCAAGGGCTTAGGGGTTAAGGACCATCCATGTGAATCACTTACATGAGTCGGGAGGTCAAGTTAGGTATAGGTGTGGTTTTAGGAGGTGTATGGAAGTGTAGTGTATGAGTGTAGTGTGTGTGTAAGTCGGCCCCTTCACTGCACCGGGCCACCTGTGGCGGTTCAAGGCCAAAGAGTCCTATAGGAACTCATCCTTTAAACTTCCATACTTGATTTCAACCCTCTAGGTGATTAGGGGTCTACGATCAAGTTTGTGGAGTTTGCAGGGAGTTAAGAAGTGGTTTGAAATTCTAGATGGTGGATCCCAATTCTAGTCCTCTAAGATAGTCAAAGGAAAAGCCTAAGGCTAGATCCTAAGTACTAAAGAGAAGAAGAGAAGACCTCATCAAAAATGAGGTCAACAAATGGACCCCCAATAGGTGGGGTGTGCTAACCAAGCACACCGCGCGTATTGGCGTTGACCGAAAAGATCAATAAAACCAACACAGATGTCCAAGTGACATACTTGGGACGAAGTAGAAGAATTCCCGCTGGGGAGTGTCAAGTATATCTTAAAGACTTTGAGATTCCTGAACTCTCGCTGGGGAAGGGAAAAGGAGGTGAGTCCCAAATCACATGATCTGAGGAAATTTCAATTTAAATTTTGTTTCAGTTTAAGTTTTGATGTGTGAATTCAGATTTCAACTCGAGTTTCAATTTAGATTGAAGTTTTGTAAAGATTAATTTTGAAGGGATTTGATTTGAAATGAAAATTGAAATTTTGCGGTTTTAGATGTAACATCCTCAACCTCAAAAGAAAATTGAATTGATTGGATTGAATCATTACAATGAGGAGAGATCTCGCAGCAATGTGGTATTGGATGTAAAATCCTTAACCTCAAGAGCTCGATTTGGTGTGCTTCATTGCAATAGGAAGAGAATCTAAAGCAATGCGGTATTGGATGTAAAATCCTCAACCTCAAGAATTTGATTTTTGATGCATTTCAAGTGCAATAGGAAAGAATCCTAAAGCAAGTGCAGTCTCGGGTGTAAAATCCTCAACTTCAAGAATTTGATTTTGATGTATTTCGGTGGCAATAGGAAAGAATCCTAAAGCAGAGTGCGGTATCGGATGTAAAATCCTCAACCTCAAAAAGTTGATTTTGATGTATTTCGAAGTGCATTAGGGAAAGAATCCTAAAGCAAGTGCGGTATCGGATGTAGAATCCTCAACCTCAAAAAGTTGATTTTGATGTATTTCAGGCAATAGGGAAAGAATCCTAAAGCGATGCGGTATCGGATGTAAAATCCTCAACCTCAAAAAGTTAATTTTGATGTATTTCAGATGCAATAGGGAAAGAATCCTAAAGCGAATGCGGTATCGGATGTAAAATCCTCAACCTCAAAAAGTTGATTTTGATGTATTTCAAGGTGCAATAGGGAAAGAATCCTAAAGCGATGCGGTATTGGATGTAAAATCCTCAACCTCAAAAAGTTGATTTTGATGTATTTCAAAGTGCAATAGGGAACGAATCCTAAAGCAGTGCGATATCGGATGTAAAATCCTCAACCTCAAAAGGTTGATTTTGATGTATTTCAAAGGCAATAGGGAAAGAATCCTAAAGCGATGCGGTATCGGATGTAAAATCCTCAACCTCAAAAGGTTGATTTTGATGTATTTCAAAGGCAATAGGAAAGAATCCTAAAGCAGATGCGGTATCGGATGTAAAATCCTCAACCTCAAAAAGTTGATTTTGATGTATTTCAGAGGCAATAGGGAAAGAATCCTAAAGCGATGCGGTATCGGATGTAAAATCCTCAACCTCATAAAGTTGATTTTGATGTATTTCAAAGGCAATAGGGAAAGAATCCTAAAGCAGTGCGGTATCGGATGTAAAATCCTCAACCTCAAAAAAGTTGATTTTGATGTATTTCAGTGCAATAGGGAAAGAATCCTAAAGCAGTGCGGTATCGGATGTAAAATCCACAACCTCAAGAAGTTGATTTTGATGTATTTCAGTGCAATAGGGAAAGAATCCTAAAGCAGTGCGGTATCGGATGTAAAATCCTCAACCTCAAAAAGTTGATTTTGATAGGTAATTGACTTTGCAACGATTTGTAGTGTTGATTTGAAAAGTGTGGAATTTTGGTATTTCGAGAATTTCATGAAAGTTGTAAAAGACTTTCATGGAAGGAAATAGATTAGGAGGGAATATGTAGATGTTACATATCCCATCCGAAGAGTTGATTGAAAGTTGTTGGTTTGGATTGAATGTGATTCCTCGCCATCGGATTCGATCCGTGTCAATGGAATCAACCGCTTCCTTCCTGGACAAGGGGAGAGTAGAACGAGTTGGACCTCGGATTTGGAAGGGTAAGTTTGAATTTGATCGAGGTTCGATGTGAGATCCGGAAAGATCGAATTTGAAATTTGATTGAGATTTGATTTGAAATTTGGAAAGATTGAATTTGAAATTTGATTGAGATTTTGTGGTCATTTTGTTTGTCTTTTATCGATTCAAATTTTATTTTATCGTGAATTTGGAGTTTATCATTTTTTAGATTTTAAGGAAAGTTTTCTTTGTTTCTTTTCTGTTCTTTGTTCGAAGTTCATTTAACTTTTAATGGCGTTTCCCAGTCAATTTGCACAAAAGAGGTGAAGGCCAAAATTGTGACATGGTCACTTTCATTCCAATCATGTCGAAGATACATCGTACAACTCGATCCGGAATACATCTCATACAATCCATATAGACTCAAAACGGACTATGTATGATCTTTGTCGATTCATCCAAAAGGGTATCCGTCAAGAATCCATGTCCGAATAGTGAGGTACATGGTCAATAACATCACCTTCCAAGCCATCCTTGGCAAGGATGCCGTATGGATGTACGTTGGAGGTGTGATATTTTCCATGTAACTCACAGCTCGTAAGGCCGGAGGCTCTCTAACTCCGGGTCTGACTGGAAGTGGTAAGGTGCTTTCCTGTCGTCCATCCTTCTAAAAGTAACTGAGATCCGCTTCACTGGTACTCCCGGTATGCAATGCTTAGCGACATCTGCTCCGTTGCCCTTCGCATCATGACGGAACCTACCGGTAATGGTATCTTTACCGGCCCTCGGAACTCACCCGGGCCTCGCTATCCGGAGGTCGGATCCGAACATGATATTACACTCGTTCGGAAAAGAAACCGTGCGTAAAGGTCCGACAAAGTCGTGGTGATCTATGTGCGGGGGTATACGATCACCCTTCTTGTAAATGTTGATGATGCAACCGTAGGGTATGCAATCCGCCGGCAATACCCCCCATGTTATCATTCTTTTTACCATCCTTTTAATGACTAATGGCATTGGATCCACTCGGCCATGACGGAGTATCCCCGGTGGGTTTCCTTTCCCGTCTTCTCGCGAAGTTATAGCAACATCCACATTGTATTGTAATTCTCCCCTTCCCCGGCATCCATCTCCGGGGTTCGAGTAAGTGTTTTCTCTTAAGCGACCCGCTCGGCCCATCTTTTTCAAATCCCGGATGCGATCCACGATTTGTTGTTGTTCATATTCTGAGAACACGTCTGTATGTAGCTCGAGGCCTTCAAGTATATTGATCCTCCTGCCTCTGATTCTCTCGAAGTATTCAAAAGTTTTCTTCTGGACATTCTGTATTCTTTCTAACTCGTATTCTGGAATAATTTGCAAATGACGAGGCCTGGTGACGTACTGTGGGATATATGGCTCAATCCCTTCACGTTCTCCTGCATACCTCGGCTCCTCGGGGATGATGTCCGTCGGGACATCCTTCGGGGTTGCTTCTGCAACAAGGTCATGCATTACCGGTGGCTTCATCTGGTGGCGTAATAGCCTTCTTTCTTCTGTTCCTCTCAAGATTTCTCTGGTCTCTTCGTCGTCCCGGAGCCGGTCTCCTTTTTCGTGTTCCCGGCGAACCGGTATCCTCGAAGTATATGTACGCGGCAGCAACTTCCTCGTCGCGCCGGACCGCCGCTAATTTAGTTAGCATCTTGCGGATACGGCGATTCTTGTTTCTCCGTTGAGTTGCCGTGAGAGTAGCTCTTCGTACTTCCCGAGTTTCGTGGGCGCGGCGCCGACAAGTCCGCCCTCCGCCGTAGCGACTACGCATTTGATTCTCTTGTCTTCTTCGGTGTCCGTTTTTCTTTTCCCGTCGTCGGATTGGTGGCTTGGGCCACCCACTTTCATTACCGTCTCGACCGGGCAATTCCTCTCGGTCAATCGGGACCCGAGTCACTTTCCTCGTATCGCAGCTCCGCCGGTGCGAAGTCCGAGTCAATCTCTATTATCGCTCCATCTTTCACCCTCTTTTCATCGAGTGCAAGGCTTACGCCATTTCTAAAGTTCAGGACCAACCGCCCGCTCGACATTTCCCCGCGAAAAGACAAGGAAAAGGATCAGTAGCCGTACTAAGAACAAGAACATTAAGAAAATGTTTATTAAAGACAAAAATTTTTATTTTTATATTCAACAAGAATGAAGTGGGAAAAGATCAGGAAAGAGATTTTAAATTGGAAGAGAGAAAACAAAGAAAACTTTATTATCATGATTTTATTTATTTTAGCACATTTTTGTTATTTTTGGGTTCGGACCCAGTCATAAGTAATTACTTCACCCGTGCTTCTAGGGATGGAAAATTCACTCCTTCGAAACATCAGTAGCGTAATACTTTTTCAAGTATCGTCCATCGATCGGAAGCATATGTCGTTCTCCTCGGCAGCTCACTAGCCGGTAGGAGCCTCCCGAGTAGGCCGCCTCAACCACAAACGGTCCTTCCCAAGTGGGTTCAAATTTTCCTCCTATCTTGCGGTGTGCAAGAATGGGTCTTTCGAGAACGAGAACTAAGTCACCAACCTTAAAGGTTCTTGGGTGGACCCGACCTGTCATGGGCTCGAACCATCTTAGCTTGGTATAGTTCTAAATTCCCGTCGCGCCGCAAGTCTCTTCCCTTCCGTGATTTCCAATTCTTCTAGTCGTAATCCGGCATTCTCTTCTGTCGTGAGTTTGTTTGCAACCGCAATCCCGAGTGAAGGAAGTCGGACTTCTAAGGGTAACACTCGTCTCGGACCCATACACCGCAGCGTAAGGTGTAGCTTCGAGTAGGAGTTCGAAGGTTGTCCGGTAGGCCCATAAGGCTTCTAACAACTTCTCGTGCCAATTTCTCTTATTATCGTCCAAGGTTTTCTTTAAAATTTGAACGAGAGTTTTATTAAAAGCCTCCGCAAGGTCCGTTTGCTCTCGGGTAGTAAATTGTCGAATATCGCCGCCGATTCCGTGTCTCCCGACAAAATTGTTGATTTGCGTGCTTCGAATGCCGACCCATTATCCGAGATGATCCTCGCGCGGCACCCCGAAACGGTAGACAACTTGGTTCTTAAAAACCGTAGCACGTGGTGTGCCTTCACTTCTCCGAGCGGAACCGCCTCGCCCACTCGGAAAAGTAATCCGTAGCCGCAAGAATGAAGCGATGTCCTTTCGACGACGGTGGTTCTATTGGACCCACTATATCCGTGCCCCAACATTCAAATGGCCACGACGCAATTGTCGGATGTAGCACATTTGGAGGTTGGTGTAGAACCACTCCGTGCACTTCGGCACCGATGACAGCCTTCGGCGATTTTCATGCGATCGGTCATCATCGAGGGCCAGTAGTACCCTAGTCTTTTAATTTTCATTTTCATCTTTGGACCCGACCGGTGAGCGCCACGTAGTCCCGAATGTATCTCTTTAACAATTTCACGGGCCTCGGACCCACTTAGGCATCTTAACCACATTTGATCAAAAGACCTTCTGTATAATGTGTTGTTTATTAATGCATAGGACAGAGTTCTTTTCTTGATCTGATGGGCTAACGACCTATCATCTGGTAGTTTTCCTATTTGCAGGTAATCTATTAATGGTTGTCGCCAATCTTCTCGTGTTTTCCGTCACCGCTGCAATCGATCCTTTTTCTTTTCGATTTGTGTATCGTGTCTATGTCGAGCCGTGATAGGACCCGACGTCCGTGAACCGACACTTCCATCGATTCATCTTGCAAACAGGCAAATTCTTTTGCGAGACGGGCTAGCGCATCCGCTAAAGCGTTTTCTTTCGGGAATTTTGTAGATTGTCACATTCGGAATTTGTTCCAACAAATTGTATGGCATACTCGGAAGTATTGCTCGAGTCTTGGTTTTAAAATTCCGTATTGTCCAGACGATCCGTTGAATGATTAGCCGCGAATCCCCGTAGATGTTGATGTCCGTTATACCCATTCGAATAGTTAATTCCAGTCCTGTTATGAGGGCTTCGTATTCTCGCTCGTTATTCGTGCACGGCTCGTCAAGTGGTAGGAGTATCTTAACATCCCCCGCTCCGGTGTTATAAAGATTAGTCCGATCCCCGCCTTACGGGAACTATCACTTGCGATTCTTCGTCTTTATGTGCCGAAGATGCTCCGTCGAAATATAATTCCCAACGTCGATCATCAAGATCTTCTAGGTTCATTATTTGTTCATCCGGCAAGTCGTCATCGAGAGGCGATTCCCGCCGCAAAGGGTGTGCCGCGAGGAAGTCCGCTAAGACTTGTCCTTTTATGGCACGAAGAGGCACGAAAGTTATATCGAATTGCAATAATATCATCGACCATCCGACAAGTCCGCCGGAAAGCGTTGGACGGGTCATCAAGTATCAGCAACGGATTAAATTTCGAGATCGGGTCGACCTTATGAGAAAGCATGTAATGCCCGAGCTTTGAGCGGCCGAAGATCGTGGCCAAACAATGCTTTTCAATTGCGGGATACCTTATTTCCGTCGGCAGAAACGACGGCTTAGGTAATAAAGAGCATTTTCTTTACCCTCATCATCGACCCAGGCTAACGAGGCTCCGAGAGAGTCGTCTAAAGCCGCGGTATAAAGTATTAGCGGTCTACCCGAGATCAGGGCTGCTAAGACAGAGGTGTCATTAAGTATTGTTTAATGTCCTCGAAGGCCCTCTCGGCATTTCTCTTCCCAAATAAATTTGGCGTCCTTTTTAACTAGTGCCGAGAAAGGCCGACACCTACCCGACAAGTTCGAGATAAAGCGTCGAAGATATGTCACCTTCCTTGAAAAGATCGTAGTTGTTTTAAGGTTCCGGGAGGTGGCATTTCTAAGATGGCTTTAATCTTTTCCGGGTCGATTTCAATTCCACGATGTCGGACAATGAATCCTAAGAATTTCCGGAGGTGACGCCGAAGGCGCATTTTAAGGGATTCATCTTAAGGTTAAATTGTCTTAACCGTTCGAAAACAATTCTCAAATCATACAGGTGGTTTTCCTTTACTTTGCTTTTGATGACCACATCGTCCACGTAGCATTCAACTTGATTGTGGATGAGATCATCAAAAATTCTTGTCATCGCTCTCTGGTAGGTCGCTCCCGCGTTCTTCGATCCGAATGGCATCACCGTGTAGCAATATACTCCGATCGGCGTTCGAATGCCGTAAGTTTTTCATCTTCTGGAGCCATTTTTATCCGATTGTATCCCGAAGATCCATCCATGAATGAGAATATTTCATGTGTTGAAGCAATGTCGATCATTAATTCCGGGATCGGTAGAGGGAATTCATCTTTCTGACATGCCTTGTTTAAATCTCTCGAAATCCACACAAATTCTCGATCCGACCATTCTTCTTCCCGATCGGTACCACGTTGGCTAACCAAGTCGGGTATTGTTCTTCACGGACAAATTTAGCGTCTATTAGCTTTTTAACTTCGCCTATGACTTGTTGTTCGATTTCTAGACGCATTCTTCTCGGGACCTTGTCCGACTCGGAACGTAGCAGGATCCACCCCTAGCTTATGGATCGCGACCTCTGGAGCTAAACCTGGCATCTCATCGTAGCTCCAAGCAAAACAGTCTTTGAATTCCATTAATAACTTGATTATTTCTTCGGAGTCTTCTTTATTGAGTAAGGAGCTAACAAAGGTAGGTCTAGGTTCTTCACTAGTACCTAAGTTAACTTCCGTTAACTCATCTATCGTAGATTCGATCTCTTCTTCGAATTCCGGTGGAGCGTTTCCAATTTGCAAATCTTCGAGTTCTTCGCAGCTTCCATGCGGCTTTCATTAGACTCGCAGTGACAACCAAGCAAAATTCGGCATCGTCAACCGATCCTACCGTGCCGAATCCGAGACCATGTTTTGAGTCGGGTGGACCGGAGTTATTCCATAAATTTTCAAAACGTTGTGATCGACCTTTTGTCCATTGTCGAGGTAAGAAACCACGCCGAATTAAATTTTGAACACAGGAGAGTACCACTCAAAAGGCAATTCCATTAATTCGATGAAGTAGCATCTTCAAATTGTACATTATTTTCAGCTTTGGAGGAAGGAGCACCACAGTAGAATTTGATGGGCTTTGCACCACCGCTACGTACCTCTTTAACCTCCATACCCTCGATCTTATTAGAATGGATCGGGGTCACGGTCATAGTATGTACATAGTGGTTAATCTTCTCGTACATCGATTTATATTCTTCGTTTCTTTTATCTTCAATAGGGATTTTGAATTGCGGCTTCTTTCGACTTATTGTCGCTGCTTTTTGTTTGATTTCTTTTTCTTCTTCAGAACTATCTTCCCAATCGACATTGATGGCCGGTTTCCTCTCGTCCAATCGTCCTAACGTCTCCGCCACGACCTCGTCCCCGGCCTCGACCTCGGATGCGAGTTGTGGAGAAACCTTCACCATCTCGCCGTAAGGGAGTGGTGAGTGACTCGTTGGACTAGAACTTCGGGTTCTTCGTCGTCCCAAATTTCTTTTGCTTCATTTGTTATGGTATCTCTCGGAGAAGATTGTTTTCTTCTGAGGTGCATAATAAGCCGCATCTTCATGGATTCCGATTTCATGTACGGAGAACGGTTGTAAGTCACCTTTAATACACTCGTTTCCCTCCGTCGTAGTATTTAATGCATTGATGTAGAGATGATGGTACCATCCCGTTTTCATGTATCCATGGTCGGCCCAAGAGAGCGTTGAACGACGTTTCGAATCAATTATGTGAAATTTCGCGGTTGTCTTTGCTAAGTCACCGGTCTTCATTAGCGATGTTATTGATCCGAGGGCTCTTTCTCCTTTCCGGTTGAATCCTCTTAATAACATTTTGTCCGCCTCGAGCTCGCGAGCATCAATTTCCAAGTATGCTAGCGTTCGAAGATTCATTATATTGATTGATGCTCCCGGATCCACCAATACTGCGGAGAGCGTAAACTTCCCAATTGTAATCGAAATGTACAATGGCTCGGTTGTGGTCTCGTCGTCCCAAGTAATAGGTCGTTGTCCGTGAAGGTAACACCTCGTCTGTTCCTTTAACGAGCAAACCTCATCTAAGGACTCTCCGCCATTTGAGCTAAGCAAATTTCTTGATCAAGTAAGGCCTCGATCGAGCTTCTCTCATCTCCTTTGATAAGATGAGAGCGTCGTAGATGCTCGCTTGGTCGGTAGTTTCCTAAGATGGGCTAGCACGTTGTAATCCACTTTGTTTTCATGTGCCTCGTTTTCTTCTCGAATGGGTATTTCTTCTCGCCGGGGTTGGTTCTTCCCGAACAACCACCGCTTTCCTTCGTCTTTTGGACCCATTCTCGGAGGTAGAACTCTTCCACTTCTTAAGTCGACTTCGTGATTTCTTCCGAATTTAGCATTGAGTTTGCTCGGTGTCTCTTCCCGAATCGGGATGACAGGTTCTTCGAGATTAGCTTCGGAGTCCGAAGGCTCTAACTCTATTGTGATCGGGGTTCCTCGAAACTCGCAAATAGATTCGTCGCTTGTTGAACTCTCGTAGCCTTCCCGGTGGATGTCTTCTTCATCATTGTGATCGTCGAGATTGTGTATGATTTGAGAATTGTTATTTGTATCGGAATCGACGTCCGGATTAGGTTGATTGTCGCTAGTTACGTAATCGTTAGAAACAGTCAAAACGTAGCCAACGCCATAACCCTCATCATTATAAGATTCCACCGGAGTGAGCAAATAATCGTACAGAGTCAGGGGTTCGAGGGATTTCTCCCCGAATCGGAAACAACTATCCTAGGATAAGCAGTCCCTAGTCTAGCCCTAGGTGCCTCAGTCTTTTCTTCTTCGTCAATTTTCTTCTTTTCTTCAATTATCTCTTGTTGAGGTTGTTCTTCTATCGCAAGTGATAGCGCCGACTTGACAGGTTTCGAACTTCGAGTCGAAGCTCGCACCGAAGTGGTTTGGATGCGATCTAAAATCTTCTTCGAAGACTTTGTCCAAGCGGTAGTCCATCCATCATCGGCCGCATAGGGATCTATCGGAACAATGAGATCCGTCGAGATAACATCGACGGAACCTCCTTTCCGGGGTTCCTTCATGTACTCCTTCGGGATCGTTATATTCCCTTTCCGAAGAATGTCGTTGAGCCAACTCTTGAAGGTAATACAATCTTCTATCTTATGCCCAAGCATCCGGTTGTAAGGGAAAAAGTTGGGATCACCTTTCTTGTCGACTTCTTCTGGTCTCTTAGGTTCTGGTAGTTGGAAATCTGGAGTCTTCATCAAACTACGGAACATTTTTGCACCGCCTCATTCTCGAACGGATACTCCTCGCTCGTAAGCTCCCTTAACGTACGTTGCGGACGAGGCGGTTGTTCATACCGTCGAGATGACCGATAGCTGGGTCGGGGTTGCTGGTAATTCGTCGAGGTTGCTCGCGGCCGTTCGACGATATTTGTATCGGCTGCTTGCCTTTGTCGATCGCTGCAACGATCCCGGACTTCTTTTCAAAAGTTTTCACGGGCTTCGTTTATCCGTTTTATCGGTGAAACTTAATTGCTTCGCCTCCTCTTGCAAGCTTCCGGCCTTGCTTAACAACTTCTCGAAAGTCTTAATAGTAAATCCTCGAGGAGAAGTGCTATCGGGCCATGGATGCTTTTTAGTAAAATGCCGATCGCATGCTGTTCTTGTAATCGTGGCTCACACTTCATACTTAGGTTCCTCCATCGAAGTATGTAGTCCACCAAGGTTTCATTCGGCTTCGCTTCTCTACCACTAAATCACCTATAGTGATGTGCCGAGCTCCGCAAATCGCTCGATGAAGAGGTTCTCTAATTCCGAAAATGTCTTCACCGAACCGTTTGGTAATTCCGCATACCAATCAAAGGCGATCCCCGACAGTCCGTCGACAAATTGTCGGAAGAGTAAAGCATCACTTCCGCCGCATTGCAACAACCGGCACGAAAATGTGCAACATGCCGCCGAGGGTTTCCGGCTCCATCAAAGGTCTTGAATAGTAGGTGGTACAAAGCCCTTCGGATATCGGACGTCGTCGAATTCTTCGGGGTAAGGTCTACCCGTCCGAATGGATGTCCCGCTCTTCGATTGTGCTAAGGCTTCTCGCACTCGCTGTTCTACCAAGCTCTTGATATCCTTTTCCGGAATCATACTTCGTGTTGCATCCTTCTTTAATCGATCATCCCCATTAACGGATGTAATCTCCTTTCCTCCGTCTACAATGTGAATAACTTCCGGGGGTGTTTCTCTTGGGGTCGAACTCGACTCGGAGAGTGGCTAAGGCTGCTGCCCATCTCTTCCATCCTTTTCGCCATTCGGGCGATCGTATCATCTTTCTCTTGAAGCCGCCTTCTCATTACTCGGCTCCTCTCTTCGCGTACTGCAGGAGCACCTCGTGAAGCCGACGAAGCTCGTGTTTCTACCATGTTAATTTCTCGCATACTCATCATCCATGAACTCCGACGAGTCAACTTCATCTCCGAATTTCTCCTCTCTTCCCTTGCTAGTCGCCGAATATCAGTTCTTAACTTTTCCATAAGCATCTTCTAGAGGTCTTTTCTGTACATCCTTGCAGTTTTCATGTGATAATTGTCGAGTTTCTTTCTCACGAGTTCCCTTTACTGCGGTAGCACTTTCCTCGGACTCAAGTCTCCTGACGAGACTTTCCTTTTCTGGTCGTTGTTTCCGTCTTAACTGGCCGGTAGTGGGACGCCATACCATCCTTCTAGCGGAAGAAGGCCTAGGACCGGATGGTCCGTCACCGAATGCCGGAAGGTGGTATCCTCCCCGATCCGTAAACCCGAAATAACAACAGAGTGGCTAGCCCTCATTTTCTTATTAGGCTCTTCCGCAGCCGATAGCAGATTCTACTCGCGGCCCAAGACGGATTTGGCCGCACCCGCCCTATCCTTCTTAAAATTTCCGATACGTGGCATCTTTCCTTCTTTGCTAACTTTTCAATCACGATCCGTAATCGGGCAAGTGGTGTAACCCTAGCCCTCTTCTTTCCGTTGTCGCTATAGTATGCGGGTCGAGGTAACGTAGAAGCAATCCCGCGGACATTTTCCTCGTCACCTGCGGCGGAAAGGATGGAATCTGCTCCCTTCCAAAAGGGGTGTATACTCGTACAATGGTATGTATTCGAGTAGTGGTGTGTACTCGGAATTTCTTCAGAAAGCGACTTCAGCAGCCTCCGGCCTTTCTCGGCAATCTTCCCGCCTCGTTTCTCCTCCGAGTCCGTGTTAGGGGTGGAACCCTCGAGCCGGACCCAATTTCAAAAATAGAAGGTCTTGCACGGAAATTTGTACCCTCCACGGTAACATGCTCGTTACAAATTTGGACTTCTTTCCCCTTCGGCTTGGCGGGAGCCGGGTAGGTGCGGAGACGACTAGACCAGTGGGGGTAGAGATAACGGTCCTTCTATGGACAGCGGTACTCCTCTCGACTGGAACCCTTTGCAGAGGGGAAATTCTTGAGTTGATTTAAGGTTGAATTCAATCATGGGTTTCTCAGCTTCTGACACTTTGTCCATCAGTGCGAAAAGGGTAACGTCGCCGATCTTGACATTTGTATTCTTGAATCCTTGTCCAAACCGGATGATCCCATCGTCGGGCGACTCATCCTTGTAAATAGCGAAGTCTAGTCCGTTGCTGAAGGAGAAAATCAGTTTTGGGGCTTCCATTTCGTAAGGTAGATTCGATTGTCGATCCCAAGTTGTGCTCCTTCTCATCGAGACGAAAAGAAAGGAATCGAAAAGAGTCCGAACACATTCCTCGTTCATGTATATTTATTAAAAGAGTCGTTCATTGAAGGTTTGTTTATTTAGAACGGAATGTTCAAAGGTGTAGAGAAGGTAATGAATCCGATTCGAGTTGGAAAGGAAAAGAAAGTCTTATGCAAGACTTCTCGACTCGAAGGATCACTCCTAAACTAACACCTATTGGGGGTCCACCCCACCTCGTAAATGAGGTAAAAGGATCTCGGAAACTCTCTCGTTTAGGGGTGTCTAAACAGATGGCTCCTAAATCCGAGAGAATGTTGGCTATACTCATTCAAGGTAGAAATGAACATAGTATTCCAACGGAAAGAAGGGTAGTTTGATCCATTTGGGACATGGATACACTACCGATTTTTGAAAGCAGAACTATTTGATGAAAATGGAGAGAGGAACTATTCCCCAGCGGAGTCGCCAGAAATTGTCGGCATATTTTTAGGTTTGTGGTGTTGTATTTTTGAAAAGAGGTCGCCTACAGAAATTGTCGGCGAATTTTTAATTTAATTTAAATAAATAATTTGAAAAGTAGTATTTGATTTTGAAAATAATTTTAAATTTGAAAATTTTAAGATATGAAATCAAACTGATCTTACATCCCGAATAGTTTATATAAACGAGCGCCGCACCACAAACCGTGTATCTATCCCGAAGAATAGACACCACTTGCATGATGATGGGGCTCGATTAAATAAACTAGAAAGGTTTGTGACATCCGTTTGGTCCGCGAACCAATTTTATAAGCCGACAAGTTCCCCCGCTTAATATAAATGAATTAAGCGGGGTTTATATTACTCGGGTTCTTAAAGTTCCCTATAAGGGCAAGCCCCTATAGTTAATTACATCTTAAGTGACGTAAATCACCTAAGAAAACTCTCGATAATAATCAGTAGTTCTGCTCTCAAGAATTTCAAAGTTTAAGGTTTTCAAAGGATTGAATTTTGGAAATTTCAATAGGGAATGGATCAAACTTGGAACAGTTATTTTAGGAGTCCAAAGGAAGAGAAGTAGGGGATGTCACAGACCCGAAGTGAACTTCGGTGACTTCCCAGACTATCCTAATGTTAGGCTTTGAATTTCGGAAGTGAATTTATTTAAGTTTCAATCCTGCCAATTAATTATAGGAATTACATTTACATAATCACCTGATTATACAAATAACCTGAAAGGTAGGAGGATTTACATCGTATCGGACGACAACCTCGGAATCCTAAGCGAGTTAGGGCTTATATCGCACAGGAGGGCTGTGCAAAGGCCTAAAAGAAAAGGTGAGGGTTTATGTCGCGCTGGGTGGACTACCTCGAAATCCTAAGGCTTGTTGTTTAAACTAAAGAATAGTTTTGCTGATGTCGACACGAGTTTTGCTTGTTGACGATGGCCGTGCTTGCCCACCATGCTCCGAGCTCCTTGTTGTTGCGGAGGTTTAGTTGTAGAAGGTGAAAAAATCAAGAGGTGAGGGAAGTGTTTGGTTTTAGAGAAAGTCTTAATTTCCGTGTGTCTTTAATATTTTAATTAAAACGAGATCTTAAAGTTGATTAAACGAACCGATTAAGATCCCACGGTTCCGTCATCCCGACACCAGTTATTTTCATGGAATTCACTTAGTCCGGATGAATTTGCTAAACTCAACTAAATGAGTTCCGCACTTTCATTTAGACCGTGGGAAATCCCGTTAGCAACACGTGGGTTACATCATCCGAGGTATTCCCGATCATTCAATGAGACGTTTTAATTTAGTTGTAGTTGTAGTTTTGTTGTTTTGTTTATGATTAAATTTTGAGTTATTTTATATTTTGAATGTTTTGGCGATGAATTTTATCTTGTAGTGTCTTTTAATTTAGTTATGGGTTTCGGCTTTGGTTTTCGTCCTAAAGGTGTAGGTTTTCATGCAATCGTTGTTTATCATGCAAGAAAGGTAAGTGCGATGCGATTAAATAAATTGCGAGTAGAGTAAATCGCAATAAAATAAAAGCGTACCTGGAGGGTCTTCCCGTCATCCCAAGTCGCACTTAAAACACAGTTAGAATATTTAAGCATTTAAAGTAAGTTCCTAGGTAAAGCTAAGGGAAAGGTTATGGTTTTCTACCAAGTTCCTAATCCTATAGCTAGTCATTTCCTATGACGTCTAGGTCTTCAATTTTGGTTTTAAGGATGATTTTCTTCACCAAAGAACAACTAAGCTCAATTTGTTCTTAAGGACATTCCATCATATTGAGGAAGTGTTTAAGACGAATCTTAAACATCTTTTCAATATTTCGGAAATTGTCCTAAGTCCAAATGAATTCTATTGTTCAAGTGAATTA
Source organism: Papilionanthe hookeriana x Papilionanthe teres (assembly GCA_022702705.1). Classification (NCBI taxonomy): domain Eukaryota; kingdom Viridiplantae; phylum Streptophyta; class Magnoliopsida; order Asparagales; family Orchidaceae; genus Papilionanthe; species Papilionanthe hookeriana x Papilionanthe teres. Next base: position 39,143,341 of record CM040437.1, on the reverse strand, counting down.
ATCATCCAGGGTGTTTGAGTTAAGTTTTATTTCTTGCTCAGTGAATTAGGATGTTTGAATATCCTTATGAGTGAATTGTCATTTCACTTGATACTCCATTTAGGAGTTATAATAGTAAAAGCTCCTAAGGGCAAAATGATATTTAATGATTTGTGATTCAAATTTAAGTTCAAATTAATGATTTAAGTTTGGAATAGTGTTCAAGTTATTTTAGATTTATTTTTGAATTCTTCATGTCTTTATATTTAATTTAATTTAATTTAATTAAACTTAATTTAATTTAATGTGGTTTAATTTAATTTAATTTAACTTAAGTTAATTTAATGTAATATGATTTAGCTTAATTTAATTTAATTTAATTTAATTTAATTTAATTTAATTTAATATAATATAATATAATTTAATTTAATTTAGTATAATATAATATAATTTAATTTAATTTAATTTAATTTAATTTAATTTAATTTAATTTAATTTAATTTAATTTAATTTAATTTAATTTAATATAATTTAATTTAATTTAATTTAATTTAATTTAATTTAATTTAATTTAATTTAATTTAATATAATTTAATTTAATTTAATTCTTAATTTTTAATTTAATTTTTAATTTTAAAGGGATTTGTTTTAAATAATTTAACTTTAATTTAATTTAATGATTAAGTCTTTTAGCATTTTAAATCTTAAACTTGGATTATCATTTTAATTAGGAATTAAATATTATTGGGATGATTAATTTAGGGATTTTTAAATTAAAGAACAAATCTCCTTCTAATAATATCCCTATTTTAATAATTCCAATTTTATTATTCTTCCAAATTTAACTAATTATTTAATTAAGGTTTATTTCAATTATTTTAAATTGTTTAGTAGGTTTCTACCCTTTAATTATCTAAATTTCAATCATCCAAATCAAGTTAAAATCAAATATTTTGCCTATTAGTTTCATTAAGCCTAAAGTCTTAATTAAAGGGTTAAGATTTTAATTACCATTTTGCCCTTCAAGCCTAATAATTTCATAACTCACTAAATTGAGCTCAAATGAACTTGAAATTTTTATATTACTTCACTCATATGTCAATAAAGACATTAGAGGAGAAAATGTGATTTTTCTGTATTTAATTTATTTATATAATTATTTTTGGTGGAAAATAAGGATTTCCAAGGAAAATTTAATAATATGACCAAGGGAAAGTTTCTGTCCTTAAGAAAATTATGGGACATTCCTAATGACCCGAGGACCACTTGGACCAATTTTTGTGATTTTTTGAATTATATTTTATTTATTAGAATTATTTTAAGCTCTGGAGTATTAATTAATTTAAAAATTGAATATAAGTTGAAAAATGAATTTTATAATTTTTAAAATTCTCCCTGATATCAAGGATTCCAGAGAACCAAATTTTACAATTTTCTGATTTTTCTTTGATTTATTATAATTATTTTAGTGAAAATGCTAGAAAATACATTTTTTTTAATTTTAAAATTACCCTAAGGCTTTAAAATTTAATATCTCATTAAATAGACCTAAGAAAAATATGGGGTTTGTTCCTAAGTGATTATATTTCAAAATATGACATTTTGGTGAATTTTATTATTTTTGTGATTTTTATTATTTTTAATTATTAAAATATTAAAATAATGATGAAAAATCAACCTTTTTAGAAAATTGAAATTTTAATTTTCTTAAATTCCCCTGATATCAGAGAGGCTCCAAAACCAATTTGGTGAGTTTTTGAAAGGTATTTTGAAAGTTATGAATTTTTAAAGTTTAAAATGACTAAATGGCTTAATCAACCCATTTAGTAGGGCTAACCAAGTCCAATTGACTTGAAATTTTTATGGTGGGTTCCTCTAATCCTAAAGGTCAGTGGAGAATTGATTTCAAGTAATTTGATGTATGGTTAGCTCTAATTAATTAGGGGTCTATTTTGGATGTTTAAGCCAATTAGGGTTATCTTAAGTGAATTAACTCAAGTCCTATTTTTCCTAGGGTTCTCTGGTCATAAGGAACATCACCAAATTTTCCTAGAATTTATTTCACAACATGCTAATTTTTGGAATTAAAATACTCAAAACAACAACATGCATTTGAAAAATCAATAATTTTTCACAGAGGTGGCCTCTAACCTTGGAAAATTCAGGGAATGTTCCCAAGTTCAGAGGCTTCAAAAGCCCTATGGTCTCATGCCATGGTGAATTGTATGAATGCATGGAGAATTAAAACAATGCAGGGAGTAAATAATTAATTAAAAATAAAATACTGGACAAAATTAATTAATTTCTTTTCCACATTATTCTCCTCTGTTCACTGAGCAAGAGGGTATTTTTATTTTATTTTTGTGATTTTTCTACACAAAGATATGAATTTTTAAAGTTCTGGTATTTAAATAAATCAGAAAAAATCCCTAATTTCCTACTTATCCACGCGGCGCCGTGTCAACCTCGGCAGCTCCGAAGGGGTACGTGTTGCACTGTGATTGGGCGCCGCCATCTGAGTCAGCCGTCCCGGGACCCGCGGTTCACGTATCATTCCCTAGTCCGGCGCAATCTGAACCGTCCGCTCGATACACGCGCGATCCAACGGCTCCTGGTCATCGTCTACGACTGGTGTGCACCCGTGACCGTCAACCTTCTAACCCTAATTTCTCACTCAATTCTCAACGGATTTTGATGTTCTTATGCTCTATAGATTCGTCTTGAAGAGACGAACACATCCATACGGTAAACATGCATTTAAATTGACTCAAATTAAAATGAGAATCTCTGGAAGCTCGGGAAGAAGAGGGAGTGCATACCTTTGCTCGGAGAAGTGAAGCTTCGATCCGAGAGTCAGTGTCACCTTCGATTGGGTCCAAGTAAGCTCCGGATGAAGTCCTCGTGGCCCGGTGAATTGTCTAGCTACGAAAGTGACCACAGCCGATCACAAAGCTTGGCGGTCGGAGCAGCCGGGTGGCCTCGGAGATGGGGCTTTCGATGGGAAACTTCTCCTCTTGGTCCGGTGAAGGTGTAGGACCAATCAATTTGGGGATTGGCTCACCGTGAAGAAGTGTCCCGGTTTTTGGGCTAAAGTTTGAGCTCAAAATCGAGCTCGACTGGAGGGAATCGGCCGGAATTCAGTGGGGATCAAGTGCTCTATGTGTGGAGAGTGATCTGGAGTGATTTTGGTAGAGTTTCCTTAAGCTTAGGTTCAGCACTTTCTTTGGCCGAGAGGGTGAGGGGTTTAAATAGGCATGGCTGGAGGCTCTCCCAAGGGGAGTTGAGGGTTGGGATCAGCTGCTCTTGGCATGTGAAGAACAGCCATGGTGGCCATTTGGAGTGAGGCAGCTCAGCAGGTTAGAATTCCAAGTTTGGGCTCACATGTGAGCTCTCGGCCTGGTGGTTTCCGGCAGGCTGTGGTGGCGGCCGGCCGAGGTCGAGTTACCCTCAAGCTCGAGTGGGTCGTGGCTGGAGGCTTGTGCGATCAATCGGGCCTTGCCATGTGTAAAGGGGTGGCTTGGAATGGAATGGGAAGAGGCCATTTTGGCTTCAATTTGGTCAACCCATTGGTTTGGGTTGGGTGCACCTCCCCATGGCCTCGATTTTGGGCCGAGAGGATCGATTGGGTCGGCCCAAGAGAGGATGGTGTGGTCTCTATCCAAATAGTTTAAGTTAATTTTGGGTTATAGTGTTGCATTAAAGAGGTTAAAATGACTTAAGGAAGGCTTAGGAAAGGACTCCCTCCACTTGCCATTAATGTCTTGGTGACAAGTCAAACCCCCCATGGCTTCATGTGGCTTGTCTATGGCTTGCATGACTTGTCTTTGGCTTGGGAAAAGTTGAGTCAATTTCATGGAAATGGATTTAAGAGAAATTTTGGTGTTTTAGGGGTGATTTGGCATGAGGCTTAATTTGGAATTATTTGATGATGTGATTAGAACTTAGGGAATGGCTTTGATTAAGTGGATGGCAAATGGAAATGTCATGTGGGCTTTAGGGTAGATTTTGGGCTCATTGAAATGGTTTTAGATGGGCTTTTAAAATGGTTTAGGAAAGTGGGCTTTTGAATTTTAAAATGGATTTTGGGATGAAATTTTGGTAAAGGCTTGGGCCAAATAATTGTTGGGTTTAGCTCATAGATGTGTCATGAGTGACTTGGAGCAAATTGGGAGTGATTTGGGTTTGAATTGAGTTGAATTTGGGCTCCTTTGGTGAATGGGCCAATATAGGTCAAATTGGGCTAACTTGGGCCAATGTTGGGCTAGGGTTGAAATTGATGTAAAATTAATGTTGGGAAATGTTTATGGGAGTGTTTCAAAGAGGTTTTGGCTTTGGTTAGGTTTTGATTTTGGGATTTGGGCTCATTTGGGTTAAGTTTGGGTTTAGGTCAAAATTGGGCCTTTTAGCTTTGGGTTGAATTTGAGTGGGGTTTGGGTCTAAATTTTTGGCAAATCATGTTAGTATTTTGCTTGTGGGATTGTTAAGGAAGATTTAGAAAAGATTTGGGGTTAATTGGAGTTGAATTGGGTGAGTTTGGGCTAAGTTTGGGTCATGGGTCCAAATTGGGCTTTAAGGCCAAAAGTGAAATTGGATCCCAATGCCAATCAAATTGGGCTTGGATTGGGTCTAGATTGGTGTTGGGGATGTTAAATTGAAGTTTAGAATTGAATTGGACCAGAACTTGGGTCAATTGGGTAGGTTAGGTTTGACATTGGGTTCACTTTGGGTTAAAATGGGTCAAATTGGGGGTTTTGATAAAAGTGGGGTAAATTGGCAAAATTGGCCCATGGTGTAGTTGAACAAAATGAAATTGGGAATATTTGGGATTTTCTGGAATTTTCTGGGAATTTTCTGAATTTTTGGATTTTTTGGCTAAGAGGGGTATTTTGGGTATTTGGAGGGTATTGGGAGGTATTTTTGGAATTTTTGGTATTTTTGGTTATGGATGATCAATTTGAGTGGGGAGGAAATTTTTAGGATTGGTTTTGAGGAATTTTGGGTAATTTAGGTGATTTTGGAAATTTTGGGTAGTTTCGAGGCATTTGGTAGGTTAAGCGGGTGTAGGGTCCCGGGGTCAAAAATTGAAAATTTGGAAAATTGAAGATTGGGTGAATATAAGTGGAAAAAAATCATTTTGGTTGAGCCATGAAGCCACATCAAGCCCATATGAGCCATGAAGGGACTCATTGAGGCATTCACTATGTTGTTCCTAACCCTCTTAGCCGAGGGCTTAGGGGTTAGGGACCATCCATGTGAATCACTTACATGAGTCGGGAGGTCAAGTTAGGTATAGGTGTGGTTTTAGGAGGTGTATGGAAGTGTAGTGTATGAGTGTAGTGTGTGTGTAAGTCAGCCCCTTCACTGTAGCCAGGGCCACCGAGGCGGTCTTAAGGCCAAAGAGTCCTATAGGAACTCATCCTTTAAACTTCCACACTCGATTTCAACCCTCAGGTGATTAGGGGTCTACGATCAAGTTTGTGGAGTTTGCGGGGAGTTAAGAAGTGGTTTGAAATTCTAGATGGTGGATCCCAATTCTAGTCCTCTAAGATAGTCAAAGGAAAAGCCTAAGGCTAGATCCTAAGTACTAAAGAGAAGAAGAGAAGACCTCATCAAAAAATGAGGTCAACACACATAATCTTTTTCCAATTGCACAAGGAATTGTAAAGCTACAAGGATCTTTAAGTTTCCGAGGAAAATTTTTCTGAAGTATAGAGCTACACTCCTCACTTAGTGCAAGTGTCTCGTAATCCCTAAATTTCCTTTTCATGTTTAATATATCCTTTATAAACTTTACATAACTTGGCATCTGTTCCAAAGCTTCAGTGAAAGTAGTATTTATCGTTAACTTCTTAAGTACTTTCATGAACTTTGAAAATTTTTTATTCAACTCATGCTGTATAAGTCTTTGAGGAAATGGAGATGGTGGTCTTTCCAAACTGATTTTAGTTGGAGATATTAATTTTTCTAGATCCTTAGAAACATGTTCTTCAGGTCTTTTAGTTTCTTTTGTTTCTCTCACAACATATTTCTCTTTTTTAACCACATCCTCTATCTCTCTTCCACTTTTTAATTGGACAGCTTCTACTTGTTCATTAGTGTTCTCTTTAGGGTTGATCTTAATGTTGCTAGGAAGTGTTCCTTGGGGTCTATTGCTAAGTGAATTAATAATTTGTCTGAGTTGATTCTCTATGTTTCTAATCGCATCATTTTGACTTTGCAACTGGATTCTCATTTGCAATACCACTTCTTCCATAAACATCTTCTTATCCTTAAATTGTTGATCATTGTTAGAGTCCGGTGGATATGAAGGTCTATAGTTTGTGTGCTTCTGATTATTCCAACTTCCATTAGGATTTATATGATTATTTTCCCATTTTTGGCTTCCACCATCAGTAATATGATTCCAGTTAAATTTAGAATGGTTCTCCCAGCCTGGGTTGTAAAAGTTAGAATACGGGTTATTTATGGTATTTAAAGCATCATATGTTAAGTTAGAATCAATCATATGCCCTAACGAACTTTCCTCACTTACAAAAGTAAACTGAGGTTGGTTCATTCCAAATTGGTCCAACTTCCTTGATATTGCAGCAACCTGAGATGCAAGAATTGTAATCACATCTGTATCATAAACACTAGCAGCATTTTTATGATTTATCCTTGCAAAGGGCCATTGAAATTCATTTGTAGCCATTTTTTCAGTTAACACATACGCTTCATCAAATAGTTTTGACATTAATGATCCACCAGTAGCCGCATCAATTATAGACCTATGGGATCCTACTAACCCATTGTAAAAAATTTGAATGATCAACCAATCAGGTAGAGCATGGTGTGGACACTTTCTTAGGAGTTCCTTAAATCTTTCCCAGGCTTCGTATATTGATTCCCCTTCATACTGACAAAATGAGATAATATCGTTTCTAAGTTTAGTAGTCCTTGAAGGTGGAAATTACTTAGCTAAGAATTTCTGAGTTAACTCCTCCCAATTTTTAATAGAACCAGGTGTTAATGAGTATAACCACATTTTAGCCTTATCCCTTAGTGAGAAAGGAAAAAGGCTTGGTCTAACAACATCGCCTGACATACCGTTATAACGAAACATAGCACAAAGTTCTAGAAAATTTGATAAGTGTAAATAGGGATCCTCCAAAAGAGTTCCCCCAAACTGATTGTTCTGCACCAGTTGGATAATCTCAGGATTTATTTCAAATGAGTCAGCTTCTATGATAGAGTTTTGTATACATGAGTGAATTTCATCTGTCGTAGGATTTACGTAATCCCTCAATAAAGTATGATGACTTTCTAAGTTATTATCTTGAAAGTTTTCCATCTCCATTTCTAGTTTTTTGAGTCCTTTCTGTATTTTTATTTTTTTTATTTTCTTCAAACTCGGGATCAAAAGGCACAAGTCCTGCAGATCCTTTGTTTCGCATACACAACACAACAAACAATACATTAACAATTAAACAAATAATAGATGAAATATATTCAACACTACCAAAAATTTTCACAAACACCATATTTTTCACACAGAACAGCTTTTACTACACTACAGTTTTCCAAGTCTAAGCCTAATTACTTCAACTAAAATTCTCCTAAAGTTCTTACCGAAGCTTCCCCGGTAACGGCGCCAAAAACTTGAAGCGACTTTTTTATATGTATGAATTTATGACCTCAGACTTATATATTTATAATGATTCTTGTAAAGTCACAATTTCAAATGCAAGTATACGTATCATATTAAGTAATATAGGGCTCTAATGGAGTCCCGTTTATCGATCCCAAAGAAAAGCGAGGTAAAAGGTCCTTAGTCAAATTCTAGTTTACTACTAACAGCCTTAGTTTGGAAGGTCGATATAACTGGTTTTTATAACAACTACTCCTAAATGTAGATGATTATATGTAAGGATAATAACTATTCCTATATGCAAATATTACTTCTAAAGATAACCCTTTTTGGATAAATTGGTTTGGTGAATTTTTGAGATAATAAAAACTACTATTCTCATGTAATGAATTGGATAACGTAAAGGAATGAGATGCATTAAATATTGCATGTGCCAAATTGGAGCATAAATACTTCTTTACCCTCAAAAGAGTACCTCCCCTTCCAAGCATGTAAAGAACATTGACATATCCTAAGTTCAGTCACTAAATCTAAGGCTAGGCTAAGAGGATACCGGTACGTCACTACGGAGCTCCCACTCACCCTTCACCTGAAGGCTAACCCTCGCTTTAGTTACCAAACTTAGGACCAAATTGAGGATCTCAGCCTGTCAACCTGAAACCTCCAATTTGACACCCATCAAAACCATATTTCCCTGTTTATTTGCACTCAATCCCCATGACCTACGCAATTCATTCATGGACATTGAATGTGGTTCCACTTTATTCAGAATTACACTGCCCTTTCAGGACAATGCAATTACAACGAATTTTAACAATACAACGGGCCCTTATTGTAATGTAAATGAAGTGCAAGTAAAAACCATCACATTTATAATTAAAACTTCTTTTAGCAAGCATCCCAATATCCTAAACATGAATCTTACTCATTGCAAGAGAAAAGTAGAATCAAAACAATGACATAATCTTCTCATGCCACTATTTCCAAATAAGAAGAAAGAGTAAGAGAAAGACATCGCAAAGCACAAACAAAACACAACGCAAATACTCATTTCAAAGCAAATCCACAAAATAAGTGTTCAAAAAATCATAAGATAATGAAGAACACAATACTTAGCTTTTTCCCCTTGAAAAAAGATGAAAATCTCTCCCATAAAGTCTCCCGTCGATCCATGCATTGCTAGAACAATCCCTTACATATTCTCTCAAAATCACCGCTCCAATCTCTAGAAAAGGGTAGAAATCTACATTTCTACTCCTATTCTAAGATCTCTAATCATTCTCTACGTTCTTCTAACTTCTCCTCTTCATTTTTGGCTTCAAATTCGATTTAAAATAGAGTTGGGATGAATTTCCCAATAGGTGCATGAAGAAACCCTCCAAAAAGCGTCTAGGTTTAATGTATTTGGCCAAAAACAGCCCCATTTCGCATCTCAACCGTCCGGAGCTCCGTCGGCACTTAATAGGGTGCTGCCGATGCTCTATTTTCGTGGTATCGGCCTTCTGGCGCCGCCGGCGCCGATTTGGGCACCGCCGACGCCCATCCCGCGCAGCTCCACCATTTTGCTCCGTTTGGCTCCGTTTCAACTCCGATTTTCCCCATTTCAGTTGTGTTGCGTTCGTAACAGAAAGCCCTACAAAATAATAATAATAAAAAAATTTATTTAAAGTGTAATCATATTCAAAAATATGTAATAAGTGTAAATGAGATTAAACATCAAAAGACTTATCAAAAGGTGTCAGGGCAGAATTTCATTTCTTGCTCATTTTTGCTTCAAATTGCACCGTTTTTGCTTCCTTTTGCTCCAATTACCATTTCTTGTACCTAAAACCATAAAAAATACAAAATAACTTCCTTTTAAAGTGTAATATTATTAAAAATGAGTAAAATGATATAACAAAAAGCGTATATATTTTAGGCGTGTCATTCACCAAATGAAGATCCTAATTTACATCTCGCTAGTTTTTTAGAACTTTGTGCTACTTTTAATTATGATGGAGAATCTAATGATGCTATTAGACTTAGGCTTTTTCCTTTTTCTTTAAAGGATAAGGCTAAGATGTGGTTAAATTCGTTAGCACCTCGATCTATAAGAACTTGGGGAGAATTATCACAAAAATTTCTATCCAAATATTTTCCTCCTTCAAAAACTGCTAAGCTTAGAAATAATATAACTTCTTTTAGTCAGTTTGATGGAGAATCGATATACGAAGCTTGGGAGAGATTTAAAGATCTTCTTAGGAAATGCACACATCATGCTTCTTCCAGATTGGTTAATTATACAAACTTTTTATAATGGATTAGTAGGATCTCTTTGATCCATTATTGATGCTGCCACTGGTGGTACATTAATAGCAAGACCATTTGATGAGGCTTATTCATTAATTGAAGAAATGACTACCAATAATTTTCAATGGCCTTCTGAATGGCTAAATCCTAAAAAAATAGCTAGTATCCATGATTCTAATGCAATATCTATGTTAGCTTCTTAGATTGCTGCTATATCTAAGAAATTAGATCATTATGGAATGAATTATTCTCCTAATATAATGGAAGAAAGTTCAACTGGGAAATTTGTGGATGTTCAACCTTCTTATGAAACTTTAAATGCTATTAATAACAGACTCAATAATCCTTATTCAAATTATTACAACCCTAGTTGGAAGAATCATCATAATTTTAATTGGAATAACAATTCTACTAATCAACATTGGGTAAACAACTTAGTAAACCCATTAGGAAATTCATCTAATCAAGGAAATCTAAACTATAAACCTTCTTATCCACGTGGATTTTATAACAACTCTCAATTTAAGGAAAAGAAGTTATCTATGGAAGAATTGATATTAAATATGGGTCAACATTTGCAGTATCAAGGAAACCAGTTACAAATTCAAGGACACAATTACAAAATCAAGGAACTACTATTAAAAATATTGAAACTTAACTTGGGCATATCGCTACTGCACTTAATAATAGAATTCCTGGAACTTTCCTAATAATGTGGAAATTAATCCTAAAGACCAAGGAAAAGAACAAATAAAAGCGATACACCTATGAAGTGGAAAAGAATTAGAAACAAGAGTTAAAAAAGAAACATAAACTGAAAAATAGAAAGTGGAAACTGAAAAAGAAAGGGATCAGCAAGATCAAGATTTAGAATATCCACTTACACCAATGAAAATTACTATAGAGAAACCACCACCACCATTTCCTCGGTGATTAAAGCAACATAAAAAGGATAAACAATTTTCTAAATTCATTGAAATCCTGAAGAAATTAACGGTGAATATTCCATTTGTAGAAGCATTAGAACAAATGCCCAATTATGTGAAATTTATGAAAGATATTCTAAATAAAAAGAGAAACTTCACAGACAATGAAACTGTTGCACTTAGTGATGAGTGTAGTGCAATTATTTAGAGAAAGCATCCTGAGAAATTAAAAGATCCTGGTAGTTTCACTATACCTTGTGCTATCAGATAAAAATTTTATGGAAAAGCTTTATGTGACTTGGGAGACAGCATTAATCTTATGCCTCTATCAATTTTTAAAAGATTAGGATAGGGAGAAGTTTCACATACTTCTGTAACTCTTTAGTTAGCTGATCATTCAGTAACTTATCCTAAAGGAGTTATCAAAGATGTGTTAGTAAAAGTGGATAAATTTATCTTTCATGTGGATTTTATTATTTTAGATATAGAGGAAGATAACGAAATACCTATAATTTTAGGGAGACCTTTTTTAGCTACTGGAAGAGCCATGATTGATGTTCAAAAAGGAGAATTAACTATGAGAGTAAATGACCAAGAAGTAACTTTTAACATTGCAAAATCAATGAAATACCCAACTGTTGAAAAAGATAATGAATGTTTTCGAATGGAAATTTTTGAACATCTACGAAATGAACATTTTAAAGAATATTTTTGAAAGTAAACAAGAAATAGAAATTGAAGAATAATTTGAAAAAGCAGAAAAAAAAAGAATTAGATTATATCCAAGAAAGATTTGAGATGCTAAATGCTACGGAAAATGCTTAAAAGAGTATAGTTCCGTCAATTATAAAACCTCCTGAACTTGAGTAGAAAATTTTACCTACTCATTTGAAGTACGTATTTTTGGGAAATTCTTTAACTTTACCGGTTATTATATCTACAAAATTAAATGAATTACAAGAGCAAAAACTTTTAGACACATTAAAGAAATATAAGAAAGCTTTTGGTTGGACCTTAGCAGATATTAAAGAAATTAGTCCTTCAATCTGTATGCATAGAATTGTTTTAGATAATGAACATAAACCCAGAGTTGATCCCCAAAGGAGATTAAACCCAATGATGAAAGAAGTAGTCAAGAAAGAAATTTTAAAATGGTTAGCAATGGTATTATATATCCTATTCCGGACAGTGCTTGGGTAGGCCCAATTCATTGTGTTCCTAAGAAAGGAGGAGTGACTGTTGAAGCTAATGAAAATATTGATTTGATACCTATCAGATAAGTTAATGGATGGCGTATATGTATTGACTATAGGAAATTAAATACAGCCACCAGAAACGACCACTTCCCTTTACCATTCCTAGACTAAATGTTAGATAGACTTGCTGGGCACAAAGACTTTTGTTTTTTAGATGGATATACTGGCTACCATCAAATTCCTATTGCTTCTGAGAATCAAGAGAAAACGACATTTACAAGTCCTTATGGAACTTTTACTTTTTGAAGAATGCAATTTGGATTATGTAATGCGCCTGCAACACTCGAGAGATGTATGATGTCTATATTTAGTAAATTAATAGATGATGGAATAGAAGTATTTATGGATGATTTCTCTGTATTTGAGACATCATTTGATGCATGCTAAGATCATCTTAAAAAAGTTATGGAGTTATGAGAAAAAACTAATTTAGTTCTAAATTGGGAGAAATGTCAATTTATGGTTGCAGGAGGAATTGTATTAGGACATAAAATTTTGAAAAATGGCATGGAAGTAGACCCTGCAAAAATTCAAGTTATAGCTAAATTACCACCTCCTACTAAAGTGAGAGGGGTAAGAGTTTTCTTGGACATGCTGGATTTTACAGACGCTACATAAAAGATTTTCCAAAAATAACCAAACCTCTATGCCAACTTTTAGAAAAGGACAAGAAATTTAAATTTACTAAAGAATGTCTAAATGCTTTTGAATTATTAAAGGATAAATTAATCACAACACCTATAATAGTTTCACCTGATTGGGAGAAACTGTTTGAACTTATATGCGATGCTAGTGATTATGCTATTAGAGCTGTTCTTGGACAAAGATATGATAAAATTTTAAAAGTTATATACGATGCTAGTCAAACTCTTAATAATGTTCAAATTAACTACACGGTTACAGAAAAAGAATTATTAGCAATTGTATATGCTTTTGATAAGTTTAGATCTTATTTAATTGGAACTAAATGTATTGTTCATATTGATCACTCTGATATTAAATATTTAATGAAAAAGAAGGATACCAAACCAAGATTAATTATAAGGATATTACTGATGCAAGAATTTGATTTTGTAGTAATTAATAGAAAGGGAACTGATAATCAAATTGCTGATCATTTGTCCAAGTTAGAATATCACGAATTATCTGACACTGACAATGAAATTACAGACAGTTTCCCTGATGAACAACTTTATAATATAAATAAGTGGAAAATACCTTGGTACGCTGATATAGTTAATTATATTGTAAGTGATATTTTACGACCCATGTTAACTCTATAACAACAGAAAAAATTCATTTATGTTGCTAAAGCGTATTTTTGGGATGAACCATATTTATATAAGTAATGTAACAATCTTATTATTAGGAGATGTGTGCCTTATGAAGAAACTGAATTGGTTATTCAAAAATTCATGATTCTGAATTTGGAGAACATTTTGGGACTGACAAAACTGCACATAAAATTTTACAAGCTAGATTTTATTGGCCTACTCTCTTTAAAGATGTTTACAGATATATCAAAACTTGTGATAAATGCCAACGAGTAGGTAATATATCTAGAAGAAATGAAATGCCTCTGAATTTCATATTAGAAGTTGAGATTTTTGATATTTGGGGATTGGATTTCATGGGACCATTTATTCCTTCATTTGGAAACTCATATATATTGTTTGTTGTTGATTATGTTTCTAAATGGATTGAAGCACATGCCTTACCTCATTTTGATGCTAAGAGTGTTTCAAAATTTTTAATGAAAAATATTTTCACAAGATATGGAATGCTGATAGTGATTATCACTAACGGAGGATCCCATTTTAGGAATAAATATATTCAAAGATTGGCTGAAAATTTTAATAGTATTCATAAAATATCTACTGCTTATCATCCACAAACCAGTGGATTAGCTGAAGTTTCTAATCGAGAAGTTAAACGAATTTTAGAAAAAACTGTAAACCTTAGTAGATCAGATTGGTCCACAAGACTAGACACTGCATTATGGGCATACATGACTGCTTATAAAACTCCAATTGGAATGAATCGTTACAGACTTATTTTTGGAAAGACTTGCCACTTACCAGTTGAATTAGAACATAAAACATATTGGGCGATTAAAGAATTTAATTATAATTTAAAAGATGCTGGTGAGAAGAGATTGTTGTAGATGAATGTGTTACAAGAATTAAGGAATGAATCTTATAATAACAATAGAATCTATAAAGAGAAAATGAAGTTATGGCATGATCAGAAGATTAACCAAAAGAAATTTGAACCAGGACAAGAAGTTTTTCTTTACAATACAAGGCTAAAATTATTTCTTGGGAAATTGAAATCGCGATGGTTAGGACCTTTCACTATAACTCAAGTGTTTACATACAGAGCTGTTGAAATTGAAGATCTGAAGACTAGAAATAGATTCAAGGTAAATAGACACAGATTAAAACCATATTTTGAGGCTAAAAGACCAAATTTTAAAGAGGTTTTAATGCTCAGTCAACCTTATTAACACCCTGAATAAGTCGGGCTGACGACGTTAAACCAAGCGCTTTATGGGAGGCAACCTATATTTATCTTTATTTTCATGCATTAATTATGCATTTGTGTGATTTATTATTAGTTTGTGGTATAAATGCATTCTACTACTCGTATTTACCCTTATAATCATCATGATAATTGGATCCATAGAAAAATTAGAAACACATTCGGACCAGAGCAAAACTGGGCAATTTTTGCCTTGGCCGCTGACGGCGAGATCGAGCCCACCGACGGTGAGTTTTGCCGGCAAAATATAGTTTATGTTATCAAAGAATCCCGCCGACGGCGAGATCTATGCCGCCGATGGTGAGTTCAGCGAATGGATAGTTTAGGGAGTTATTTTGATAGTTTTTGGCTATTCTAAGTTGTTTTTACTCTTTAAAAACTCCTAGAACTCAAATTCTAAACCATCTATCTCCTAAAAACGAATTGAAACTCCACCAAAACTCATCCTTATGGCATCCAATCACCCTGAAATCCCTAAATCTCAATTGTTCAATAGAAGAAAATTTATCAGTTGCGAGGCTCAGCGCTTATTCAATAATTTTATGACGAAAACCAGATTGATCAAGGAATGAGGATTCATGAATCGAGGAGAAGAGAAGTTAACAACGCCTATCGAAGAAATGATTATGCGACGACTTTGGGAAGTATTGTGTTATACAACCTCTGTAGTAGTCATCCCTGTGGTGAAGGAATTCTATGCCAATTTACATGGAATCAACTACGGAGTCGTCTATGTGCGAGGCAGATAGGTAACTTTTACTCCTTCTTGAATTAATCAGTTATATTCTATCGAGAATACACCTGTTTGCCACTATTCCAACTTTGTCCCTACAAGGAATAATATGAATAAAATTTATCATTACTTGACTGATGAAGCGGAAGATTGGGAAATGAGAGAAAACGGGTATGTCAATTTTTCTGCAACACTTCTGAATCCTGTTTCTAAACACTGACACTTTTTCATTTCTTCAAAACTGTTACCAACCATGAGAGTTAGCAAAGTTTTTAAGGAAAGTGCAATTCTGAATTACTGTATTCAAGAGGGATTACCTATTGATGTTGGTTCGATAATTGTGAAGTCTGCTTTAGTCCAGATTATTCATGGATCAATTTATGGGCTTGGACATCCTTCTACAATATTTGCACTCTGCAGTCAGAACCAAGTTTCATATGAAGCCTGGGAGAAGGTACTTCTGCCTTGGAAACCTTTAGATCCATTCGATATGTTTTCTACACTTGATGATAGTAACGATGTAGCTATTACTATGGATCAAACGTCTCAGAGTTCTTCATCAATACGGCCTCTGATTAATAAAATTGATATGATCTTACGGAAAATCAAAGGACTGGAAAAAGAGGTACAAAACATGATGAATTCCATTAATAATATCTCTAATTTATTTGATCACATTGACTGGAGAATGAAAGAACACTTCGATCATTCTGGACATCTTGAGGCTAGTTTCATACTGCTTTTGAGAAAGAAATGATGGATCGAAGAAGATTCTACAGAAGAGTTTCCTTACAGGCCCTTCTACAATCTTTTTGTGCATTTACGTTCTATGGGAGATATCAGAAATGAGTTTAGCACCGATTCTGACGAGTAGAAGATGTTCGTAATTACATATTTATTGATTTAGTTTGAATTTAAATCTGTGTGGTTTGCACTTACTTTATTTTTAGATTTTGATATTTGATCTCAGTATAGATGAGAGTATGCATAGATTGTTTGTTTTCAGCATTTTGAGTATTGTGGTTTGGATTGCGACGCTGAATTTGATATATTAAGGTTGAGAAAATAGCTTTTTGTGTACAAGTATTGTAAAAACTTGGATTTTATATATATAAATTGTGATGTTTATCTTGTGTAAATTTATTTCTTTTTTAGTTAAATAATATCTAATCACAGTAAAATATGTTTAAATCGATTGATCGGACGTTAACGAGGCTTAAAAATACAAAAATATAAAAAATTTTAGAATTTTTTAGAAAGCCCGCCGACGGCGCCCTCGACACCGCCGACGGCGGATTTTTCTCGTGAAACACCTTTATTTGACCGGTCAAATGTCACTATTCATCATCCCCAACCTCTAAAATCCGAAAAAAATGACTTAGGACTTGAGAGATCTTGGATTTGAAGCATTTTTAACCCATTTTGACACCCAATTTCATCTTCCCTTGGTAAGTGCTTCACTCGCATACAAACATTTTTTATTTTTACCGTGTATTTCTTCCACATTTAGGAAGTTTGGAAAATTGAAAATTTGGAGAAAATAGTTGGAAGAAATTCATGGAATTTATTTTAGATTACTTTAAGTCACCTTTGGAAGTCATTCTAGTGTTGTTTTGGAATTTAGTTAAGATTTTTGTAAATTTGATAGATCGAGAAATGGCTCCACGACAGAAGAGGCGACTCAACTTTGACGAGACTCATTTTGTGAATGTTAAGGCTCAATCAAGGTACAACTCCATTATCAAAGCAAAAAAATGCATTCAAGACAGAGTTTTCAAGAATCCTGGAGGAGATGTGGAACAAACTATTAAGGAGCGAAATTGGGAGAATTTTTGTTATACAACAAAAAGAGCTGCAGTGGAAGTAGTAAAGGAATTTTACGCCAACCTGACCCAGATAGAGGACGTGACTGTAAAGGTGAGAGGATTTTTAGTTGATTTTAATGCTGCTCGGATAAATGCTTTCTACAAAGTACGAGATCTTCACACCAATGATTTTAAGACATTTGAAACAATGGAAGGGCCACTGGAGAATGTGATTGACTTTCTCACTGATGGGAAAGGAACTTAGAAAATGAAGCAGTGTGAACGGGTAAACTTCCCTCTCTCTATGATGAATGCCACCTCTAAGGCCTAGCACTATTTTATTTGCTCTACTTTGCTACCTACTTATCATCATAGTGAAGTATCAAGAAATAGAGCAGTTATGAATATTTGTATTCAGAACAAAAGAAGTATAAATGTGGGAAGGATTATCTATAAAAACATTTTAGCCATTGCGAATAGTGAATCAGGAGGAGGACTAGGACATCCTGGTTTTATTTATGCACTTTGTCAGTTATCTGGTGTAGAAGTTAGTGATAATGAAGAATGGGTTCATCTTATGAAACCCATTACAAAAGGTAATATAAAGACTTATGAACCCCACGAAGGATGGAGATCTGGGACAAGGAGTGCTGCACCTTCAACTAGTAGGGATATTCCCTCTACTAGTTATGACCCTCCTACCCATAGTTCTCCTACACTCTCTGATTTGATGAATGAAATGACCCTGCAGTGAAAAAGTTTTGAAAAGTTGGATGAAAAATTGGAGCATATAGATCAGAGAATTGAAGGATTAGATCGGAGGCATGATCACGATAGTGAATATCTCTGGAGGCATTCTGAGTTTGAAATCGCTTATTATGATGCTAAGAATCGCTATAAGAGAGGAGAACATGATGTGACATTTCGGAGTGCCCTTGTTATACACACTACCAGCCCAATCAACCTACTGAACAGGGAGATGAAGATATAGGATGGGATTTTAATAATTTCCCTTAGATTCTGTGATCAGATATTTGTTGTTATATGTATGTTTGTTTTCTTTATTTTAGTAATTTTGTTCTGGACTTATATTTATTATGTTGTGTAAGTTATTTACATTAGTGTAGCTTTGTTAAGAACAAATAGTTATTTTTATTTTATTGTAAAGTGTGACAGTAACTCTAAAATTGAATTAGTAAAATATATGTGATCATTGTGTTTAATGTGCTTAATATAGTGTAATTAAATGTAGTAGGAAATTGTGTTAATAATTCGTGTTTATTTCAAAATTTTCTTACCCAGCAAATTCTCTAATGTTATGTATGTATAGAAAGTTCTTAACAGTACAGGTAAATTAAGTGATGAGATGCAAAAAGAACCTGCAAAAACTTCAAAGAAAAAGCAAAAACCTAAAGCACGAAGGTATGATTTAAATTTACAGTATTTTTCTCTTTCCACCTAAATGATTAGATAGAAAAATTTAAGTTTGGGGGAGGAAAGAATAAGATTAACTATTATATGTTCTCAATTAAATATTTTTAAATTATCATTATTAAAAATGATTTATGTAGTAAAATTTAATACCGTCAACTAGAATTAATTTATTTAAATACTATAAAAGGTTAAAATAAATATTTTTGGTAATTGAATTAATTTTATAAATTAAGATATTTAGGATAAGAGGATAAGATTATAGTCAACTATTTTAAGTAAGGAAAACTATATTTTGAAATATTGAATATCTTAGGACTTTAGTTGAGAAAGAAAAGATCGAAACTCAATAAGGTAAAAACTATGAAATATATATAAGGTAAGGAAATGTTTCAAGTCTCGAATTTAGGAAGAGAAAAATGAAGTTCAAAATTATTAACAAGCTATACAGATACATTAATCCTCACTTGAAAAAGAAAAAGAAGGATTGAAAAACAAACCCTGAAAGGAAAAGAAAAAAAATATAGGATTGAAATGCAATCTAAATAAAAAGAAAAAGTAAGTGAGGAGAAGCTTGAGGAGATGCCTTATAAAAAATTAGCATCATTTAAATCAACCTAAAGGTAGACTCATTACATGTCTGAACTTATATATATGGAATATTATTTTTACTAAGTAGTGTTTTCATGAATTTCCTATCATCTAAATATCCTAAATAATTCAATATTGCAACATATAGTCATTCTTGAAATGAATAGAAGACTAGAACTCTTAAACTTGATGACTAAATAGCTTTACATTTATAGAGTTAACTTAATTATCTAAAAATCTTTCTAGTAAACTTTACTATAATATTTATTTAAATTAAATTCATAGTATTTTTAAATTAAAGTATTACCACAATTAAATACTTTTATGTAGTATCAGGATTACTTGAGGACAAGTAATAGTTAAGTTTGGGGGATTTTGATTAAAGAAAAATATATTAAGAATTTTATAGAGATTTTACATTAATTTGGATGATATTGCACTTTAAAGAAAGGTATTTTCTATGTTTTGTTGCAGGAATGAAGATTTATAGATAATGGAGCAAAAATATGCGAAAAGGAGCAAATCTGGAACAAAAAGGACCAAAAGAGACAAATGTTGAACTTGCCCGCTGACGGCGAGGACTAGGCCACCGACGGTGCATTTTTCCAGAGTAAAAAAATATTATATGGGAGCCCACCGACGGCAAGATCGAGCCCGCCGACAGAAAGCCCGAGCAATTGGCCTATGTTCTAGATGCCCGCCGACGGCACCAACGAGGCCGCTGACGGCGAGAAGGATGGTTCAAGCAAGATTCATTGAATCTGGACGCTTTTTGGAGGGTTGCTTAAGAAATCTTTGGAAATATTTATCCCTCTTTAAAAAGAGACGAATTTAGGACAAAAAGTGTGTGTCCTATGTGTCCTTGGTGTGGTGTGAGAGTCCTTCTTGAGTGTCATTCTTAAGAGTCTTTTAGTGTGTTTAGTGTTTTCCAAAGTTCTATTAGTGTGTGTTGTACAAGAAGGAAGAGTCAGAAGAACTTCAAGGAGTTGCTTGGGGAGAAAATCAAGATAAGTTGTGTTTATTATTTCGTAAATTTGATTTTTATGAAATCTAAGTTTTGTGTTATTCTTCCTATGCATTACGAGTAGTCTTCTCTGTCTTTCTCCTTGTTTTGAGATTTTGTGAAATGAAAAGATGAATTAGTTGTGCCTAAAATATTCGATAAAAAGTTTGATAATCTTTTTTACTTAAATCTTAATTTACATTCAATCTGGCCAATTGATCTGTTAAAATATATTGATTTAACAACTAAAGAAAAGGTTACATACAAGATTTGGGGAGGTCCAAGTCTTTGAAAGGAGAGTGCAAATAAATAGGACAACATTACTTATCGGACGTAGAATTGGAGATTTTAGAGTGATAAAATAAAATCCTCAATTCGGTCCTATCGTTTGAGTGCTGAAGTGTAGATGTTAGCCCTCAGGCGAGGGAAACGTGGGAGCTCCGAAGTGAGAGCCGGTATCCTCCCAGCCTAGCCGCAGATTCAGTAACCAAGCATAGGATTAGTTAATGTTCTTTATTCCTGGACCAAAGGGTAAAGAATAGGAATGCTCCTATTTGGCACAATACAATTCTAACTAATTTAATTATCCATTCACTTAATTCTCTTAACAAGGGGGAAGATACTTTTATTTATTGCAAACTTCCGTTTAAACATTAGTGGTAGAGTTTAGTATAATTGTTCTTAATTTACGTTTACTAGATACTTATTTAAACTATTGTAATTAGTGCGTAATCTTTAAACTTCCCTGTGGGATCGATATCCAGGACTCCATTAGAGTCCTATACGTATATTTGCGTTGATAAGGGGGACTTGCTATTATTGAATATTTATTTTTACATTTGTTAACACTTATAACGTTAAGCATAACGTCACCGGGATCATGTTACTGGTGGTTCGTTGATGTCAAAAGCATTTCATGATGCTCATGCTTTAATTAAAAAATGAATACTAATAATTCTCAATGACCTTCTGAAAGGATACATCCTGAAACGGTAGCCAATATTTATGAATTTGATGCTTTTGCAATATTAGAAAATTAAGTTGCTACAGTTTCAAGGAAGATAGAACAATTTGGAATGAATTTTTCTCAACCAATTCTAATGATTAAAGAGAATTCATTAGGCCAAATGGTAGATTCTCAACAATAGAAACTTTAAATGCTATAAATAATAAGTCAAATAACCCATATTTAAACTATTATAACCCAGGTTGGAAAAACCATTCTAATTTTAATTAGAATATTAATAATTAGGGTGGTAGTAATTAGCAATGGGGGAACAACCAAGTAAACCCATTAGGGAAATAGAACAAATAAGCTAATAGTAATTATAGACTTATCCTCCAAGATTTAATACTAATCCATAATTTAAGGATAAGAAGTTGCCTGTAGAAGAAGTGGTGTTACAAATGGGAAATAAATTACGAAGTCAAGGAGCTGCTATTAGAAATATTGAGAACCAATTGGGACAAATTGTAAATCCATTAAGTAATATAATCCAAGGAAAACTTCCTATTAATACAAAAGTAAATCCAAATGACCAGGATAAAGGGCATGTAAAGGCTGTTCAACTTAGAAGTGTAAGAGAGTTGAAATGTATTGTTTAAAAAGAGATTGAAGTAGAGAGAGAAGAAATTGAGAACCTAAAGAGGATGCTCGAAAAGGTTTTGAGAGACATATTTCTCTACTTAATATTGACTTAGAAAAACCACCACCACCTCTTTTTCCTCAGAGACTTTGTCAACAAAAGTTGGATAAACAATTTTCAAAAATTTTCTAAATCTTTAAAAAGTTACAATCATTATTCCTTTTGCTGAAGTCTTATAACAAATGCCAAGCTATGTGAAGTTTATGAAAAATATTTTTAACAGATAATGGAAGTTTGAAGATAATGAGAGAGTTGCACTTAGTGACGAGTGAAGTGCTATAATTTAGAAAAAACTTTCTGAAAAGCTTAAAGATACTGGAAGCTTCACAATTCCATATGTGATAGGGGACAGATTTTTTAGGAATGCTTTATGTGATTTAAGTGCAAACATTAACCTTATGACATTATCTATATTTAATAGATTGGGATTATGAGAAATATCCCCTACAACTATAAATTTGCAATATCTTAAGGGAGTTATATAAAATATTTTGGTAAAAGTGGATTGATTTATTTTCCTTGTTGATTTCTTTGTGCTAGATATGGAGGAATATATAGAGATACCTATCATTTGGGGAGACCTTTCTTAGCTATAGGAAGAGCAATGATATATATGTAAAAAAAGAAAAATTAACTATGCACATCAATGATCAAATGATCAAATGATTACTTTTAATATTTCGAAATCAATGAAATACCCTACAAAATGTAAAGATGATGAATATTTCGGGATGGATGTAAAGAGATATCTTAGTGAATGCCAGTTTAAAAAACTTATGAAGAGAATCCAACATGAAAGAATTGGAGCACAAGCAAGAAGATGAATTAGATTGAAAAATATTTAAATTTTGTTCAAGAAAGTTTTGAAGTTTTGGACATGTCAGAGAAAGATAAATCAATTTGTCCATCAATTAAGAAGCCTATTGAACTTGAATTGAAGTTACTTCCGAAACATATAAAATATTTTAGGTGGTTCCTCAACTTTACCTGTTATAATTTCCTAAAATCTAACATTAGAAGAAGAAGAGTGTTTATTGAAAATTTTGAAGAAATATAAGAAAGCCTTTGGATGATCAATTGCTGATATTAAAAGAATCAGTTCTTCAATATGTATGCATAAAATTCTTATGGAAGAGAACTGCAAACTTAGGGGTGATTCTCAACGGAGATTAAATCCCTTTATGAAAGAAATTGTTAAGAAAGAAATTTTAAAGAATATAGATGCTAGGATTATCTATCCAATTTCATATAGTGCATGGGTTAGTCCAATACATTGTGTTAAAAAAAAGTGCGTAACTATTAATGAACAAAAAGAACTAATACTGACAAAAAAAGTTACAGGATGATGAATATGCATTGATTATAGAAAATTAAACCTTGCCACTAGGAAAGATCATTTTCCATTACCTTTCTAGTTCAAATGATAGATAGACTAGCCGGGCATTAATACTTTTCTTTTCTGGATGGATATACTGGTTATCACCAAATACAAATTGCTCAAGAGGATCAAGAGAGAGCAATGTTTACCAGTTCTTATGGAACATTTGCTTTTAAAGGAATGCTATTTGGTTTATGTAATGCCCCTGCTACATTTTAAAAATGTATGATGGCTACTTTCTGTGATCTAATTGAGAAAAAAATTGAAGTTTTTATGGATGATTTTTCGATGTTTTAACAACAAACCATGATGAGAATTTTTTAAGACCTTATTCACAATGAAGTTGAGTGTTACATTGATAATTTGGTCATTACGAGTAAACAAAAGGAAAACTACCTTTAAGATTTGGGGATTGTCTTTAAATGGATGCAACAATTTAATCTTAAAATGAATCCTTTATAGTGCACCTTCAGTGTAGCCTCCGGGAAGTTTTTAGGATTTGTTGTCCGTCACCGTGGAATTGAAAGTGATCTATAGAAGAGTAATGCTAGCTTCAAAATGTTACCCACAAAAACCTTGCAACAATTGTGATCTTTTAAGAAAAACTGGCATATTTAAGATGCTTTATATCAAATATGTCAAGATGGTTTTAGTCCTTTAATGCATTGGCCAAAAAGGACGACATGTTTACTTGGAATGAAAAATGTCAACTGGCCTTCGAAAGTATAAAGCAATGATCACAATTTTAATATAAGCATTAACATTTTTAAAGATAGTAGGCCAATAAATCCAGATTGCAAAATTTTGTATGATGTTTTATCAACACCAAAATGTCCCCCAAACTTGGAATCATAATATTTTTGGATAATTACAAAGTTTTTTCCTAAAGGAACACTTCTTTGAATAATTAGATCCTTTCCTTCTTTATATAAAAATGTTTAATCGTAAAAACAATTCTTAGTTTCAGATAAAAATTTCCTCTTTTATTGGTGTGTTAGACCATAAGGTATAATGTTACTAACAATAAAGTTCACAATGTCTGCATACCATGGAACATGTCACTCATTAATATTGAACAATTTTTCATCTAAAAAAAGTTCATTAATTTATTTTTTAGAACAACGTAATTTTTCAGATTCAAGCCTGGGTAGAAGATCAGCAATTTGATTATCAGCTCCCTTTCTATCTTCTATTTGAAAATAAAATTCTTGCAAAAGAAGAATCCATCTTGTTAGTCTTGGTTTTGCATCATTATTATTCATTAAATATTTAATAGCAGAATGATCAGTATACACCACACATTTGGTTCCAATTAAATATGATCTGAATTTATCAAAAGTAAATACAATTGCTAATAACTCTTTCTCTATTGTGGTATAATTAAATTTAGCTTCATTAAAATTTTTACAAGAATAGTAAATTACTTAAAATTTTATCATATTTATGTCCCAAACAGCTCCAATAACATAATCACTTGCATCACATATTAATTCAAATGGTTTTATCTAATCTGGTGAAAAATAACTGGTGCAGTGACTAATTTTTCTTTTAAAAGCTCAAAACCTTTTTGGTAATCCTTATCAAAATTAAAAATTAAATCATTTTCAAGTAAATGGCACAGTGGCTTAGCAATTTTTGATAATTCTTTAATATATTGTCTGTAGAATCCAGTATGTCCTAAAAAATTCCTAATTTCCCTCATATTTGTTGGGTGAGGTAAATTAGTGATTAATTAAATTTTTGTAGGATTTACCTCCATACCTCTCTGAAATGTGATGTCCTAAAACAATTCCACCTAATACCACAAACTGACATTTTTCCCAATTAAAAGCTAAATTTGTTTCTTCACAGTAGGAACTAAAGATTGTTTTGATATGCTTATATTCTTATGGAAGAGATCAATACATTATAACATCAGGCAAGGTGAACACCCTATAGATATAATTAATACAAAAGGAAAAACTAAAATACCACTCTATAATCAACAAATAAAAATACAAGATTTACAAAGAATAAAAAACCCTGAAAAATACAAACATATATTTTTTGGTGGTATCCAAATATTAATTAAAACATATTTTAGAAAAGGAATAGATAGTCCAATTACAATCTGGATATATGATGATCGTATAATACATTCTAAAAAAGATGCCTTACTAGGAGTTATATAAGGAAATCTATGTTACCAAACTTTAATATTCAACTTACACCCAAATTACAATATTAATATAAATGATAAACAGCTTAATCGCTCTCTAACCTTAAGACATAAATTAGATAGAATAAAAATGAGAGAAGGCAGTGCAGTATATAGCATTACCTATCAAGCTTCTTATGCTTATAGCAACCAACACAATACTGTAGCATTCAAAACACACACAATTCCCCTTCATCTAGACCCTATTTTTTCCATGAATATAGTTGTGAATATCAAAAATTCTTTTATGATATATTAGATAAAGATAAACCATTATATTTAGATTTATATTTTTATAAATTACCTAAGCCTTATAATATTCTATGGAGTCAAGAATTTAAAAAGACATATCCTAATGATACATCTTTAGGGAGTCGAATACAATTTTCTTACAAAAAATTGACGCAAGCGACTGTCATCTTCCAAATAAATCATACGGATAAGTCCGCATTTGTATAATTCTGATACCAATTTTACATCAGTATTACCATAAATGTATACCACTTGGGTTCTTCCAGCAGTATGGAAATAAATTTGAGGAGCATAATGTCCTTCTTTTTTACAGATCCAGCATTTATTATTTTTAGTTTTATTATTTGAATAATTATTTCTTTTTCTAAAGGTTCTTTTGTTAGAGTTAAAATATTTTTTGTTTATTTTTATGAAGAATTTTTTCTTTTTTTTTTTTTTGCAGAACAAGGGCAGCTTTCTTTAGAGGTTGAACATCCCCATTGCTGAATAACTAAATCAGATTTTTTGCAACATAGAGATTTGTCTGTCCTCTAATTAATTCTATTTTTAGATGTTCCTATATTATCTTTTTCCATTTTATATGTAAAAATATTCCTGCATCTATTGCCTATAAAATTATCTTAATAAGGGTCCATTACGCTTCTTATTATTTTATAATACTGACCTGATATTATTACTACTGTTCTTCTCTTAAGGTTTGATCCGTATGTCTTCAGCTCATGTCATATTCATCCTCGTGGCTTTCTAAGTACGACAAGGGTTCGAACAAACCTACCACTCCCCACTACATTCTTTAATCCAAACGACATCACTATGTAGAAGTATATCCAATTTGTATTTTGAATCTGTAAGTGTTGCATATTCTGGTGCCCCCGGATGATCCATCCATAAATGAGAAGATTATGCGAGATGATGCAATGTCTATAATTAGTTATGAAATCAGTAATGGTAACTCATCCTTTGGACAAGCTCTATTCAAGTCTCTGAAATCGAAGTAGACTCAATTCTTTCCATTCATCATTTTGACTGCACTATATTAGCTAACCATGTGGGGTATTGTACTTCTCTTACAAAGTTAGCGTCTATTGCCTTTTTGACCTCAATGGTGACTTTTTTCTCTAATTCGAGATGCATTCTTATGGAAGCTTGCTTAAACGGGATGTTAGTTGGGTCTAATCCAACTTCGTGAACTGCAACCTCCGGTGCTAAACTAGGCATCTCGTTGTAGCTCAAAGTGAAGTGGTCTCTGAATTCTGACAATAACTTGACTAATTCTTCAGACTCCTCATCACTTAATAGGGAACTGACAAAAGTGGGTGCAGGGTCATCTTCAGTCCATAGATTGATCTTTTTTAGCTCATCAACAGTTGACTTGAGTTCTTCAAATTCAGGTGGAGCATCCTCTATCCGGGACACTTTAGAGTCATCCTCCACTTTAATGCAGTCTTCCTCTCATTCATTAGTAACAACCAAGAAAAATTCTGAGTCGTCGACTGACCCTACCATACCAAATCCAACACTTTCTTTCGAGTTGTAAGCTCAATTTTCTTGGTTCCATAATTCCTCAAAGACATGCAACCTCTCTTTCCATAATTGTTTAGTCACAAAACCACGTTGAATAAGTTTTTGAACACACGAAGAGTACCATCTAACAAGTAAATCCATTATAGATGTGTCTTCTTCTAGCTTTACATTGACTTTGGAACTAAAGGATGGAGAAAAATGATGGAATTTTATTGGTCTCATGCCCACTCCTAATACTTTCTTGATCCCTAAACTCTTAACGTTAGGATAATGAATAAGGGTTAGGATTTGTATGTAGTGGTTAATCTTATCATGCATTGACTCATATTCAGTTTTCTCTTCATCCTCTAAAGAGATCTCAAACTGTGGCTTTTTTTGACTCACTCTCATTGCGCTCCTCTTGATTTCTTCATCCTTGGAACTCTCTTCCAAGTTAACGCTGATGGTTAGATTTTTCTGTTTAACAATCCTGCTAACTCTTTCATGCCCTCATCCTCTACCTTAATATCAGATGTGAGTGATAAAAGAGCTTCCAACTTCTCACTGAAAGGGAGCGGTAAGGAGCTCATTGAACCGATGCGAGATGGTCTTGTCTTGTAATCCTTTTGAATCTTGAACCTTATTTGGCATGATGACTCTGAAGGAGATTGTCTTCTTTTAGGGGAGTTTAGTAGGTTTCTTCCTCATGAATGCCCATCACATGTAGTGAAAATGGTTGTAAATCTCTATTTATGCAACATTCTTGACCTTCATCATAGTATTTTTTGCACTGATGTAGAGATGAATGGACCATCTTATATTCTTGAGTCCAAGGTCAACTTAATAGGGCATTGAATGAAGTTTCTGAATAAAAAATTGTGGAATTTTATGGTTGTCACTACATCACTGATTCTCATTGTCAGTGTTATCAATCAAAGGTTCTTTCTCCTTTCTGATTAAATCCTCTTAGCATTGTTAGTTTGGCTATAAGTCTATGAATGTCACTATCCAAGTAGACTAACCTCAGTAGGTTCTTCATGTTGATTGATGCTCCAAGATCCACCAACACATTGGAAAGCTCGATTCCACAAATGTTGACTGAAATGTATAAAGTTTGGTTATGGTAAACTATGCTGAGCAACAGTATTCGTCTGTAAAGGTTACATCAGACTGTTCTCATAATTAACAAACAGTTTCTAAGGAGATGCTAGCCAAATGTGCGAAGTAAATTTCTGGATCAAGTAAGGCCTTGATTCGTCATTCTCTCATCTCCTTTGACAGGAATAAAGCTTTGTAGATGCCAATTTTTTGTGGGCAACTTCCAAAGATGTGATAATACATTATATTCCACTTTGTTATTTACCCCTCTGACTTCTTCTCGAATAGGTGCTTCTTCTTCTAGTGACATTGGCTCTTCTTGAATGACTATTTGCTTCCCCTTATCTTTTGGAGCTATTCTTGGGGCTAACACTTTGCTGCTTCTTAAATTTACTTCCATTCTTTCATCCACCTTTTAAGTTGGACCCAGAGACTTCTCTTCTGGGGCGATGGATAGTTCTTTTGGAGTTGTTTCTTCTAAATCTGAGAATTTCAATTCAAATGCAATTGGTGTTCCTTACAATTTGAAAATGGACACCTTACTTTCATGTTGTACTAGCCCATGTTGTTATTGTCTTCCTTAGCCATATCGACAAGTGCATTAGGTTTTTGTATGATTTGAGGATTGCCACAGAGATTGAAATTCAAATTAGATTGGTTTTCACTTACGTTATCACTAGAGATAGTTTAAATGTAGCCAAAATCATAAGTCATTGCATTATAAGAACTTGAAGGAACTTAAAGATGATCATACAGAGTCACCAGTTTGAGGGATTTCTCCCCAAAATACAAAATAACCAATCGAGAATAAGCAACTCCTACTCTACACTTTGTATCATCAATCTTTACTTCTTTGACGACCCCCTTCTATGTCTCTTGTTGTTGCTTATTCGGTGTGATTGACAGTATTTGCTTTGCAAACTTCAGGGTTTGAGGGGATGCTTGCATCAAAGTAGCCTGAATTTGATCTAATACCTTCTTAGAGGCTTTGGTCTAAAATGTACTCCACCCATCATCTATTACATAGGGATTTATCAGAATTTCTGGCTCGGTCGAAAGCATTTGACGGAACCTTTTTTTGGTTTTTTCAAATATTCATTTGGATTGTTATGTCTTCATTCTTGAAGTTCCTCTCAAGCCATTCCTTGAGATTAGAGCATTTCTCTATGGGGTGCTAGAGTAGTCTGTGATATTGACAATATGTTGGGTGGTGATCCTTCTTATCAACTTCTTCTAGCTTCTTCGGTTTAGTAAATCAGAATTTGGGCATCATAATAAAATTTTGGAACATCTTCCCTACTGCCTCATCTTTGAAAGAATATACTCTGTTCAACCGATTGATCGTAGAAGGACCATGTCCTTCATCCTTTCAGTAGGATCTTTGATGGAATGACGGCTAACTATACTATTGACTATACTGTCGATTGTTTTGCTGGCTAAGTTGCTGGTTGAACCTCTAGCTATGTTGCTAGTTTTACTACTTCAAATGCGGGTAGGTCTGATGAGGCTGCTCAGCTTGAATCTATATTAGCTTGTTGCCTTTCTCTACCGCCACCACTGTTTCAACTTCTTTTTGAATGCTTGGACCGACTTCAGCTTCTCATCCTTTTCCAGAAATCTGAGTTGCTTGGTTTCTTCTTGCAAACTTGTAGCTTTATTGAGTAGCTGCATAAAGGTCTTTATTTTGAATCCTTTGAGTGGGAAAGAAACTAGACCGTGTATGCTCTTGACCAAGATCTCGATTGTGTGCTGCACCTACAATTATGGCTCACATTTCATGCTTAGATTTCTCCACCGTAGAATATATTCCACCATGGTCTTTATTGGCATTTGTCACTCTACCACAAGATCACCTATAGTGATGTGGTGCTGAGCTCTAACAAGCCTTTTAAGAAAGAATTTTTACAATTTTGTAAAAGTCCTTACTGAGCCGTTAAGTAACTCTGCATACCAATCGAAGGTGACTCCTGATAGGTTGTCTATAAATTGGTCGAACAACGGTGCTTCATTACCTCCCTCCCTGTATTGCAACAACTTGCTTGGAATTGTGCAACATGTTGTTGATGATTTACGGTTCCATCAAAAGTCTTGAACGTTGGTGCTACAATTTCCTTTGGGTACTATGCAATATCAAACTCCTCCAGGTAGTGTCTACCCTTTAGAAATGATGCCCCTCATTTGAAATGGGCTTAGGCTTCTTTCACTTTTTGTTCAACCATCTGCTTGATATCCTTCTCCGGTATCATGCCCTGCACTCAACCCTTTTTGGTTGTTTGTCCTTGCTGGTAGAATTGAACTCTTTCTTTTCACCCAAAATATGAACAATCGTTGACTGGTTCAACTCCGGGGATGCTACCTTGGTGATTGAGGTTGACTTTGAACCATGACCATAGCAATCATCATCTCCTCTAGCTTCTTATCCATTTAACTGATTTGTTCATCTCATTGTTGGATGGTCTTTTGTAGCTCATTGATGCACCAAAAATATATACAGTTATTGTTATATAATTTTACTTATTTTTTGTGATATTGCACTTTAAAGAAAGGTATTTTTGATGGTTTGTTATAGGTATGATGATTTTAGGTGATTGGAACAAAAAGAAGTGAAAAAGGAACAAATTCAGAGCAAAAAGGAGAAAAATGAAGAAAAATGGTGGAAAACTGGTTCTGGTGCCGCTGACGCCAGAATGGGAGCTGCCGGCGCCATTTTCCAGAGACTTCAGCATTTAATGGCACGATAGAGCGCCGCTGGCGCCCGAAATCTGTGGAATTCAAATTTGAAGAGTTTTGGCGACCTTTTGAAGGGATGCCTATGGAAACACTTGGGATTTCATTTATAACTTATAAGTAACTATTTTTGGATGAAAATGGTGTGTCTCTTGTGTCTTATAAAGGTCTCGTGTGTGTGTGTGTTAAGTGTTATGGTTTAGGAGAAGAGTGTGCAGAGGAATTCTTCTATAAGTAGTGAAGGAGAAGGAGTAAAGTGAGAGATTGCTTCTTCCTTTCCATTCTAAAGTGAGAATCAAGTGTTGTAAAGAAGAGAGAAAATGATTCAAAGGAACTTCAAGGGAATTGCATTGGGGAAGAGAAAAAGATAAGCTGTATTTTCTTTTATGTTTTGTATGACTTTTCTTTTATATATAAAATCCATATTTTATTGTATCTTCTTCACGAATTCTGAGTAATCTCCTTTATCTTTCTTCTTGCATAGAGATGTGATGATGGATTGATGTGGATTTGATGTGCTTTTAATGTATTGAAGAAATTGTGATGGTTTTTCACTTCAAACTTAATTTACTTTTCGATTTAGCCAATTGAAATATTAAAATATATTGTTGAACATTAATTCTGAAAGGATTTAATTTCCTACAACAATAATGAAAGATCTATTCAATTCCCATGGATGAATTGCGTAGTTCATGGGAATTGAGTGCAAATAAATAGGGAAATGTGTTTTGATGGACTTCAATGTGGAGATTTCAGGATGACAGACTGAAATCTCCAAGTTGGTTCTAAGATTAGTTACTAAACATCGAAGGTTAGCCTTCGGGTGAAGGGTGAGTGGGAGCTCCGAAGTGAGAGCCGGTATCCTTGCAGCCTAGCTTTAGATTTAGTGACTAAACTTAGGATATGTCAATGTTCTTTTCATTCTTAGAAGAGGGGGGGGTACTCTTTTAAGGGTAAAGAATCATCTATGCTCCTATTTGGCCCAATAAAATAGATAATTATTCCATATCAATCCACACATCATATTCTCATTGCAAGAGGAAAGATACTTTTCTTATATATCAAAACCTTTCAAATACATAGTTTAGTGTGTCAAATAGTTAATTCTATTTTCGAAGTTATTAGAAGTAATTGCAGTTTAATTAAACATTACTGTTTTCTACATAGTGGTAGTAGAAGTAAGTAGTAAACTTTAAGTACAATTTGAGTATCGGTTTTCAGTGCTATATTATATATATTATGAAACACTTTCTTCTACTTCATACTTCCCTGTGGGATCGATAACCAGGACTCCATTAGAGCTCTGTATTACTTGATACGATACGTATACTTGCGTTGAGAGCTCGGACTTTACAAAATCATTATAAACATATATAAATCTGTGTTCATACATTCTTGCATATATAAAGTCCGTCGAGGTCAAGTTTTTAGCACAATTACCGAGGAAGGTAAGAGAATAACTAAATAAGTAAGGAAGGAAGTATAAATGGTATTTATTAATAATATAGTAACAGAAAACCTTTAATTTGTAGTGTGTATTTTAGTTTGTTTATTTTTTTTAAAAAGTATTTGTGTGCTTGTATATGCGTCGTAATGGATCTATAGGTTTAGTGCCTTACAATTCGGAGTTAGAGCGTACTGTCAGAAAAATTAGAAAACAACAAAAACAAATTGAAAATCCTTGCGAAATGGCTAACAATCAAGATAATCAGAGAAACGATATTGGAAATTTGCCAAGACCTTTAAGAGATTATGCTCACCCATTAGCAGATGAAATTCACATAACTATTCAAAATTCTGATGTTGCTACTAATTCATTTGAACTTAAACCTGCTATTATCCAAATGGTACAAAATAATCAATTTCGAGGAACACCTAATGAGGATCCAAATTTACATTTCACTAGTTTTCTAGAACTGTATGCTACTTAAAAATATGACGGAGTATCTAGTGACGCTGTCAGACTTAGACTTTTTCCTTTTTCATTATGGGATAAAGCTAAGGCGTGGTTAAACTCTTTAGAACCCGGATCTATTAGAACTTAGGGAGAATTATCTCAAGAGTTTCTATCAAAATATTTCCTCCATGAAAGACTGCTAAACTAAGAAATGATATTACATCTTTTTGTCAGTTTGAAGGAGAGTCAATATATGAAGCTTGAGAGAGATTTAAAGATCTTCTTAGGAAGTGCCCGCATCATGCTTTACTAGATTTGTTAATAATTCAAACATTTTATAATGGATTAGTGGGATCATTGAGATCTATTATAGATGCTGCTGCTGGTGGATCGTTAATGTCAAAAACTTTTGATGAAGCATATGCATTAATTGAAGAAATGCCTACTAATAAATTTTAATGGCCCTCTGAACGGGTAAATCCTAAGAGAGTAGCTAGTGTTCATGATTCAGATATGATGACTTTGGTAGTTTCTCAAATTGCAGTCCTTTCTAAGAAAATAGATCATTATGAAATGAATTATTCTCAACCACCTCAAGTGATGGAGGAAAATTCATTTGGACAGATAATAGAATCTCAAACACCTTATGAGACTTTAAATACTATTAATAGACCTAACAATCCTTATTTGAATTATTATAATCCTGGTTGGAAGAATCACCCAAACTTCAATTGAAATAATAACAATGCTAATGTTAACCCATTGCAGGCTAACGGTTCTATAAATCCGATTGGAAATTCAAACAATCAAGGAAATACCAATTTTAGATGATCTTATCCTCACGGATTTAATAGTAACCCGCAATTTAATGATAAGAAGTTGTCTCTCGAAGAAATGATTACGAATATAGGAAATCGATTACAAGCTCAATGTGTTGCTATGAAAAATATTGAAAATCAATTGGGACATATTTTCACTGCACTTAATAATAGACTTTCTGGAACTCATCCAAGTAATGTTGAGATCAATCCAAAAGATTGAAACAAGGAACAACTTAAGGCTTTTCAATTAAGGATTGGAAAAGAATTGGAAACTAGAGTGCAAAAAGAAGTTGAAACAGAAAAGGAGAAGGTGGAAATTGAAAAAGGTTCAAACAAGATTTATCAAGACTTGGATTATCCTCTTGAGCCAATGAAGATAACTGTTGAAAAACCACCACC
Source organism: Papilionanthe hookeriana x Papilionanthe teres (assembly GCA_022702705.1). Lineage (NCBI taxonomy): Eukaryota > Viridiplantae > Streptophyta > Magnoliopsida > Asparagales > Orchidaceae > Papilionanthe > Papilionanthe hookeriana x Papilionanthe teres. Next base: position 39,109,242 of record CM040437.1, on the reverse strand, counting down.
TCCATTTCCTCAAAGATTGAAGAAACAAAATAGGGATAACAGATTTGGAAAATTTTTGGAGATCCTTAAGAAATTTACGATAAATATTTTTTTTGTTGAAACATTAGAACAGATGTTTGACTATGCCAAGTTTATGAAGGATATCCTAAGAAAGAAAAAAAAAGTTTATAGATCATGAAACTGTTGCACTTAGCGGAGAGTGTAGTGCAATTATTCAGAAGAAGCTTCTTAAAAAACTTAAAGATCCTGGTAGTTTCACTATTCCGTGTGCTATAGGTGAAAATATTTTTGGAAAAGCCCTATGTGATCTGGGAACTAGTATTAATCTTATACCTTTATCAACTTTCAAAAGGTTGGGAATAGGAGAAATTTCTCCTACATCTGTAACTCTTCAGTTGGCCGATCGTTCCATTACTTATCCTAAAGGAGTGGTGGAAGATGTGTTAGTGAAAGTGGATAAATTTATCTTTCTTGTGGATTTTATTGTACTTGATATGGAGAAAGATAAAAAAATTCCAATCATTTTGGGAAGACCATTCCTTGCTACTGGAAGAGCAGTGATTGATGTTCAAAAATGAGAATTAACTATGAGAGTTAATGATCAAGATGTTACCTTTAATATTTTAAAATCTATGAAGTATCCCTCAATAAAAAAAGATAATGAATGTTTTAGGATGGAGGTCTGTGAATATTTGAGAAACAATCATTTTGAGAATATACTTGAAAAATAAGTGGAATATGAAAATATATTTGAAGAAGAAATTGAAGATGAAGAAAATTCAGATAGTAAGAAGAATGAAGATTTGGAGTGTGTTCAGGAGAGATTCGAAGTATTAGACACTATGGAAGGAGAAAATAAAAGCTTAATTCCATCTATCATAAAACATCCTGAACTTGAGATGAAAATTCTCCCTGATCATTTAAAATATATGTTTTTAGGAGAATCATCTACCTTGCCAGTTATTGTATCTTTGGAATTAAATGAATATCAAAACAGAAGTTATTGGAAACTTTAAAAAGATACAAGAAAGCTTTTGGATGGACTTTGGCAGATATCAAAGGAGTTAGTCCTTCGATTTGTATGCACCGAATTTTATTAGATGAAGAACATAAACCAAGAGTTGATCCGCAAAGGAGATTGAATCCTATTATGAAAGAAGTAGTTAAGAAAGAGATTTTAAAATTGCTAGATGCTGGAATCATTTATCCTATTTCGAATAGTGCTTGGGTGAGTCCGATACATTGTGTACCGAAAAAGGGAGGAGTGACTGCTGAAGTGAATGAATGTAATGAAATTATACCTACCAGACAAATTAATGGATGGTGAATTTGTATTGACTATAGGAAATTAAATGCCGCCACCAGAAAAGATCACTTTCCTCTTCCTTTTCTCGATCAAATGCTAAATAAACTTCTTGGACACAAGTACTACTATTTTTTGGATGGATATACTGGTTACCATCAAATACCTATTGCTCCTAAGGATCAAGAAAAGAAAACATTTACTAGCCCTTATGGAATCTTTGCTTTTCGAAGAATGCCTTTTGAACTGTGTAATGCTCCAGCAACGTTTCAGAGATGTATGAAGTCTATCTTCAAAAGTATGATAGATAATGAAATAGAGGTTTTCATGGATGAATTCTCTATATTCGGGACTTCATTTGAAATTTTCCTGAAAAACTTAGCAAAAGTTTTGGAGCTCTGTGAGAAAACAAATCTAGTTCTGAATTGGGAGAAATGTCAATTTATGGTTGCAGGAGGAATTGTGCTAGGGCATAAAATTTCTAAACATGGTATGGAGGTCCATACTTCTAAAATTAGAGTGATTGAGAGATTACTGCCACCCACTACTGTGAGAGAGATGAGGAGTTTCTTAGGACACACTGGATTTCACAGGCGATATATTAAAGATTTTCCTAAAATTACTAAACGTTTGTGCCGACTTTTAGAAAATGATAGAATGTTTGATTTTAATGATGAATGCTTGAGTGCTTTCAAATTATTGAAAGATAAATTAATCACTGCACTTATAATTGTTTCACCACAATGGGAGAAACCATTTGAGCTGATGTGTGATGCGAGCGATTATGCGATCGGAGTAGCATTGGGGCAAAGGCATGATAAAGTTTTCAAAGTCATTTACTATGCTAGTAAAACTCCTAATGAGGCTCAAATTAATTATACCACTACTGAAAGAGATTTATTAGCTATAATATTTGCTTTTGAAAAGTTTAGGTCTTATTTAATTGGAACAAAAAGTATTGTGCATACAGACCATTCGACTATCAAATATTTAATGCAAAAGAAGGATGTGAAACCTTGACGAATTAGATGGATACTTCTTTTGCAAGAATTTGATTTTATGATAGTTAATAGGAAGGGACCTGATAATCAAATAGCTAGTCATCTGTCAATAATAGACTATGATAAATTAACTGAATTTGAGAAGGAAATTACAAATATTTTCCCTGATGAGCAACTTTATACTATTATGGGAAGTAATTTGCCTTTGTATGCTGATATTGTGAATTATATAGTAAGTGATATTATACCACCTGATTTAACAGGGCAACAACAAAAGAAGTTTAAATATGATGCAAATTTTTTTTTTGGGATGAGCCCTATCTATATAAACAGTGTAAGGATCTGATTATTAAGAAATGTGTGACACAAGAAGAAATGAATTTGATTATTCAACGATGTCATGATTCTGAATTTGAAGGTCATTTTGGATAAAACTGTTTTTAAGATTTTACAATCTGAATTTTATTGGCCTACTCTTTTTAGATATATTTATAGATATATTAAATCATGTGATCGGTGTCAGAAAGTAGCTAATATCTCGAGAAGAAATGAAATGCCTCTAAATTATAATTTGGAAATTGAAATTTTTGATGGATGTGGATTAGATTTTATGGGACCAATTACTCCTTCATTTGGAAATATATATATATTGGTTGTAGTTGATTATGTCTCGAAATGGATTGAAGCTATTGCTTTACCTAGATGTGATGCTCGGAGTGTTTCAAAATTTTTAAAGAAAAATATATTTATAAGATATGGAATGCCGAGGTGATCATAACTGATGGTGGATCCCATTTCAGGAATAATTAAATTAAGAGATTGATTGAGAAATATAATATTATTCATAGAATCTCTACTGCTTATCATCCCCAGACTAGTGGTTTAGCAGAAGTGTCTAATTGTGAAATTAAAAGAATTTTGGAGAAAACTATGGATAATCATAAATTAGATTGGTCTACTCGATTAGATACTATTTTATGGGCTTATAGACTGCTTTTAAAACCCCTATTGGAATGTCTCCTTATAGAGTGGTGTTTGATAAGACTTGCCATTTACCGGTTGAGCTGGAGCATAAAACATATTGGGCGATAAAAGAGTTAAATTTTAATTTGAAAAATGCTAGAAAAAAAAATTTTGCAATTGAATGAATTGGAAGAGATTAGAAATGCATCTTATCACAATGATAGTAAAAAAAAATTTTGCAATTGAATGAGTTGTAAAAGTTCATTCTTTTGGAGCTGTTGATATTAATGATAGTGATACTGGAAAGATTTTCAAAGTTAATGGGCATCGATTAAAGCCTTACTTTAATTGGTTTCAATCTGATTTCAAGGAGGTATTAATGCTAAGTCATCTCGATTAACTAAATGGTTTGTCGGGCTGACGACGTTAAACCAAGCGCTTTATGGGAGGCAACCCATATGTATCTTCGTGGTGTGTTTGCTTGTTTGTTGTAGTTGTGTTTTTTTAGATGGTTGTTTTTGAATCCTAATTACTCCTAAATACTTTAAAATGGATAAATATTGGATCAAGTTGAGAAATTGGAATATTTTGAGCCCAACGAAGTTCGGTGAGAATTTTTGACCACTGGCACCGCCGGCGCCAGATTGGGCGCCGCCGACGCCCTATCACAGACTAAACACTGAACTTACAAGTTCGAAAGCCACCAGCACCCTATCGAGCGCCACCGGTGTCCAAAACATGTTGACAGTTTTTAAGTTTCAAAATGCAAGTTTTGGCAGTTTTGAGCATGATTTTCGTCCTTATAACTCCCTAAACTCCATTTTTGACTTCCTAACTCCAGAAAAACGAAAACTACCATTCCCAATTCGTATACCATGGATTCCTACACCATTGAAACCCCTCGTTCTTAAGTTTTCAACCGAAGGAAGTTCATATGTTTTGAAGATATCAAATAAGGTAGGCGGCTCAGATGTAGATGGAACATCATAACTCGTAGTAGGAATATCAGTACTCATACACTCAACTCGGGCTCCTACATGAGACTCATAAGTATGAATAATTTTCTTTGTAATTGCTCTCAGAGGTATAGCCACTTCTTCAGAACTACTGAACTCCATTCCAGACAGAACACAAAGGGCATGAACTAAGGCAGGTTGTCCTAATCCTCCAGTGGTTTCGCCTATAACAATGACCTGAATGTTCTTGTAAACAACAGTTCCAATAACAATCTTTTTCATCTTCTGAATGAAATAGTTCAAAGTCGCTCTATCCCATGTAACTTCGCTGTGGTGATAAGATGGTAATAGTCTCACAAAGATGAAATAATGCCAAATTTTTTATGCAACGTTCAATGTGGAAGAGGGGAAATTAATTAACTCTTTTTTACTTACTTTCCATTCCCCTCTTCCAATAGTCAGAAAAGCAATAACTTCTCTCATACTCTCACCTTGAGTATCAAAGTTTTCATATTCACAAACAAATGGTTCCCGAGTCTGATAGAAAGCATTGATTCGCTGAGTAAACTCAACCATTTTTCCTCTAACAAGCACATACTCAGTCTCAGTCTAGGGCACATTAGCATAGAACTCTCTAACAACTCCCATAACAATATTCACAGTAAAATAACATAATCGTTCCCAGTTCTGCTCTGCAATTAACTGTTCTACAGATCCACCTGGACTATCAAAATCTCGATCCTGGATACACTTCTTGTTGTAAAGGTAAGAGTTAAAGCAAAATTAGGCTTTAATATTAACAAAATTCTCATCAAAATCCAATTTCCTCTTCCCTTTACTCATCCTTGGAGCCATGTGAATTTCTAAAATTTGCAAGAAAATTTCAATAAATTCCAAATTCACAATGTATAAACTCCAAACACTTTCTAAACAAGTAAGAGCAAATTTCATAATGGACTTCTCAAAATCTCTTTAAAACTCCAAAAATTCCAACCAAAGCAATGTGAGAGATTTACATGGTGAAAATAAAAAATTTTTAACTTGAAGTGAAGCTCTTACCAAGAGAAGTGTAGATTCGGTATCGAAATGCTTTGAAATCTCCTTAAATTTGAGATCTAGCAAGCCCTAGATCTTCAAAATTGTGAAAATGGAGGAGGAAGACGAAGGTAAAGGAAAAATTGCAGGTCCCAGGGTAAAAATCGCTAAAATGAGGGTATTTGGCCTTTTACTAAATTCGGAAGCCTGCGGCGCTCAATAGGGCGCCAGCAGTGCTCGATAGGGCGCCGACGGCTCTCGATAGGGCGGCGACGACACTCTATTTAAGAAAATATCCAAACTCTCTAGATTTGGGTGTCGGCGGCGCCAGTCCAAACTTTTTTCTGGGTCCAAAAATTTTTTCGTAATTCCGATCGTTTCGACTTCCACAATGGTATTTACTTAAATATGCATTTACATCATCTCATTAGAAATAATTAACACAATTCTTTACACAAACAATACACAACAAACTTATATATATATAAAATCCAAGTTACAATATAAACACCAAATATGTTCATTCAAACCAAACCAACTCTTAGATCTTTAGTGTTGCAAGTACTCAACGATAGGCAAACACTAAAATCTAAGTACACAATGAAAGCAAGCATATCCAAATCCAAATTCAAAGCAAAGTAAAGTAAATACTACACACACCAATCATAATTAACCAAAGCAAACTAAACACACAATAATCATAAGTAGAATTTATCAATTACACCACATCAATTTCAGAACTATCCTCTCCTCTAATTTCTCCAATCGATTGCTGATGCGCGAACAAATTATAAAATGGACGGAATGGAAATTCATCATACGATTCCTTAGCAATCACCGCATTCTTCTTCATCAAGTTAATCAAGCCCATCTCAATTTGACCACCGTGATCGATTTTTTCCTTCTTTCTCCAATCTATATGATCAAATAAATCAGAAATCTTATTGATTGCACTCATAACATTTTGTACCTATTTCTCCAACTGTTTGATCCTCTTCAATATCATTCTGGAACCTTCAGGAAAATAGGGTTGAATCGATTGTAAAGTCTGTGTTGGTTGATCAGCAAGCAAATTCATGTCATCTTCATCTCCCACTGTCTGGTAGTCATAAGGGTTAGTTGAATCAATAGGCCTCCATGGAAGAAGAACCTTTTCCCAACTTTCATAAGGAACATGTGATTGACTACATAACAGAAATATGGTGGACGGGTGTCCAAGTCCATACTTAGATCCATGAACAATTAATGTAAAAACTGATTTCACAATGATATTACCAATGTCAATCGGCCTCCCAGTTTGAATACAGAAATTCAAAATGGTGCATTCCTTGGTTACCTTGCTAATCTTTAATGTTTGAAATAATTTTGCCGAAATAAAGTAGTGCCACTGCTTTGACACTAGATTCAAGGATGAAGATGGGAAAAGAATGTATCAATTCTCTCTAATTTCCCAATCCTCATTCACATCCGTTAAATATCGATACACATCATTCATATTATCTCGTGTGGCATTGAAATTAGAATAATGCCAAATGGGTACATTCTAGATCATAAAGGGATCGTTAATTCATGGAGTGAATTGCACAAATCTACCATGCACAAATAAGAACCCTTGGTTGATCCCGTGAAGATTTGCATAGAATTATTTCATGTCAGGAACAACAACGACAGCGGTAGTGTAGCAAAGCACTTCTCAACGTCTCTCTTTAATTATCTCTTCAATTCTAGTAGCAGGATTATCCATACCTCGATTTATGAAGCCTCTTTCCTTGATAATCCTTCTCTTCATCATCACTTTATTGAACACTCATTAATGAAATTATCCTTGGTAAGTAACAGAGCATCGCCAACGATGTATAAGCCCCACTTTCAATAACATGGATTTATGCAAATTCTTCTTCCATATAGTTTGACAGGTCATAATATTTTTCATTAACATCTTTTCCCCAATCTTTGGACAACTCCATAATATCAGCTCTAAGCTTTTCCAATGCAACTTTAATTGACTTGCCTTTAACCAGTTTAAGGTCAACCAGATGTTCTTGGTGAACATCTCCTCTCCTGTCAAGCGCTAGCGCAATTGTGCCACTGTAAGTTAAAATATTAGACTTATAATCCTCCTTAAAGAGATGAACCCCTAAATCTTCTCACAATATCAGTCTATCAATCTTAGATGTCGACAAATTTTCCTTCAATGCTAATGCTTCGAGACATATTGTTTCATCAGTAACAATAGCTTGTTGGGAGGAAGCGTGGCCCCCAGTGTATAGACCAGACATAAAGTTGAATGTTCTTTTATCATTGCCCGTCTTTAGGATTTCTTCATATACCGTGCAGGCAGTACCATCAGAATAAAATGAGACTTAACTGGTCTACATTATGCAGGTTTCGGAGAAGCATATGGTGATAGTGGCATTGGGAACTATATGGTCTCCTAATTAGAACTCAGTGGAAATACAAGGCGGTAGTGCTCCTTTTAATTTGTGAAACTGTCTTTAAAATCTCAGCTTTCATCTTTGGTGACAAGACCGATCCCATATTCTTTAATAGCCCATCAACGAAATAATTTTCTTTCTCGGCCAATCTCTCAAAAACTATGTAGACTGGGGTAACGAGTGTCAATTTCTCTTTCTTCTTACCCCGACCACTATGTAGAGATGGCGGTAGTAACGTGGTAGAAATCATGTAAATACAATCTTCTCCAAGAAGTGTAAGATAATGGGTGAAACCTACTTCCTCTGAGTAGCTGTGAGGTCTAAGATAATCCCATCTCCTCCAAATGAAGGACAATCTTGGTAGGGGCCAACTCTGCAGCTCTTGCCTTCTTGGCTTTTAAAATTTCTTGATCATATTTCTTCCTTTGCGACTTGGTCAGTGGTACGATTTTGAACTAGACCCAATCTCAAATACAGACGATGGAGGGGCAAAAACCTCAACTGATTCCTCCTAATGCAGAATCTCTTTCCCTTAGCTACCAGAGGGAAAACAGGTGCAATGATGGTGAATCCAGTGTCAACGATGGTGACAAATCTCTTTCTTATGGCAATGAAAAGCTTAGTGGGAGTAGGGACCACAGACTTAGCAAGCATCCCACCAACTCAGGACTTTTTGAGTGTAGGGAACTCTTGCCACACTTCAGATCAACGTCGACTGCAGGCTCCTGTACCCTCGGAGCAGCTGACTTCAGGATAACATAGGGTGCCTTCTTGATTATCAGTTCAACCTCATCAAAGCCAGTCCCATTTTTTATTATTGTTCCTTGGTAGCGGGCGGCTTTGTTGTGGGGAAAGTCAAGCCCTTCGGTGAACGAGAAAATTAGCTTTGGCAACAACATTGTCTCTGTCATTTGAATATTTATGAATTTTAGTGGTGTCCTATACCATACAATTTCAACATGCATACTAAATTTAATGAATTTTGCTTGTGAACTGGGCATTCTTTTAGAACTTATTCATCTAGATTTTGATTTGATGTGTGTTTAATTTTAAACTTAAGATGTGTTTTGTTTTGAATTTAGACCTTGATATTATTTTATTTTAACAATATTAAAACTTGCTTTGAATATTGACAAACTTTGTTTTATTTGAGTTTAAATGAAGGGATTTCTGGAGTAAAATTTTGGCCTAAATTATTACAAGCTAGTCGAACTCGATAACAGAATAAAGTGAGGGTGAAACATAGGACCTAGTACGAGATTGGAGGGGGCTCATTCACATCATTTTTCTTTTAGATTAACTCATTTATCACTCACAACCCAACTGGATCTCTCTTTCCTTATCCATTGGCTTCTTGCCAATTATGTTGGCAGGTATAAGTCCCAAAATCTATGAATTCTACTCGTTTAGAGTCATAAGACTTTGAGGTTTCTCTTCTCTGGCCTTAACGTTGTTGGGTATGTTGGACGATGCAACAAGTAGGTTACTGAACAAGAATCTTAGGTTGTGTTGAGTTGACTACCTCACGACTGGGTGGAATTATAGCCTTAGTAGACCCGGCTACCTCCACCTTATCAGGATTTCCTCACCATCGTTTGGAATCTACTTTTAGCCAATTCTTCTTTTACCCATTCATTAATGTAATAAAGCAATTAAACGTCGACCACCTGATGTCCCATTAGGAGAGTAGATGTTTTAAATACAACTTATGTTAAGAAAGGCAGAGGCAGACCTACGAAAACTTGGGCTTATTGCATAAAAAATGATCTTAATTTATTAGAATTAAACGAAAATTTGACACTAAATAGGACGCAATGGAGAATAAGGATTCATGTAGCCGACCCCACTTAGTTGGATTAAGGCTTTGTTGTTGTTGTTGTTGTTGTTGTATTGATGTAATCTAGCAAACCTCACTTATCTAACAGATCACTGTCCATTTTTTATACGATGATTTGTCTTCAGCCTTTATAGCTCAGTACAACCTCGACATGGTGGGAAGATCTTGCTTGATAACCAGGTAATCTCATAAGGCATCGGTTGCTGATTAGTCCCCGACCATTTGAGATGCGAGATACTTTCTCTCCGCCCTTACGAATAGCAAAGGCTTTGAAGCAATGAGACATTCTTTTCAGGGTTAATTATCTCTTTTGACACACCTATTTCAACTAGAAATCGCGAAAAGCATTTAGCAAGAATCCTATTATTGAGAGTATTCTTGGATATCTCTCAAGATGTAATAAATTAAAGGGATACGTCCCTTTGGGAGCTGCTCTTGAACCCATAATAGACAAATACGTGATTCTCTAATTTTGGGTTTCTTCATAGGACTTTTTTCAATAATACATTTCCAAGTCGTGTCGAACCGACCTCATTTCCGATGGATGTTCCTTGGGCTATTCGTGCAAAGATTAACTTATGAAGACACTACACATTCTTTTAAGTTGTTTGTCTACCCGTCGTATTTCTTTTCTTTCAGATTCTTCAGTTTTTTCAAATCATTTTTATGATTAGAACGAGGGATTTATTTGGAAAGAAGAATATACAACAATAAGGCAAGCTAGTGACTCTAAAACAAAGTACAACAAGACAAACGAAAACACTCATTTATCATAAGTTGACATCGTTAAGAAATAAACTTGGACCGATTAGAGAAAGATACATTTAGATCACATTACATGTAATTTTCATGCCAAACATCTATATTTGATATGTCATTTAGTTATATTAATATATGTGACAATTGAAAGATTTATTTATGTTACGTATAACAAAATCACTTTGATCCAAGATTAATATAACTAATGAATGAGACCGTTAAGGTACACCTTTATTTAAAATAACAAAAGACTTGAGCTCATAAAGTTATAAACATTTTGCAAGGAACATAAGTGACCCAAGTGAGAGATTCTCAAAAAATAAGCAAATATGTGAACCAATATACATAATTAAATAGGTATTATATGTTAGTTTTAATGTTTAGAACCATTTAAGTGATCTAATTAAGATTAAAGAAATAGAAGTTTTGTTGTAAACTGAAACATAGAATAATTATATGTGGATACTTTAACTTCATATTTTAAAATATATGACCGGGTAAAATAGAAATATGAAGCATCTTTTTTGATAAGGTGTGATTTTTCAAAAGAAGGCAAATTAATTTGGATGTGTTCTCTCACTTAAATATGTCACAATCCATATGGTGAGAGATTTCATATTTTCATTCTCTGTTGACATCTCATCATTAGAAGAATACAGATATTCTATTCAAGAAAAAAATCATATAGGATTGGAAGCATTTAATATTCTTCCTCTCATAAATCAATGTTCGTTTTTGCATTTGTTTATTTATTTATATTAGTAAACTCGGCATCTTTAACATATGATTCTCTTTTATGATTTACATAAAAGTTTCCCAACAACTCCATCTTCAATCATATTTGAAGAATAGTAAAGCACAACACAGATCATTATTTGAAACTTGCAAACAACTACAATTGGTCAGTTGTCGACATCAAACATTTATTTTCTGGGTCATTCATTATTCAATCGAGCTCACTGTCCACCATCACTCCAGATTCTCAATGATATCCTTAACTTCTCAAGGCTAACATATGACCCTCATAGAAGATACATCTTATGGTTATTAATTTTTAGTCATGTGGTCACATCTTTTTAGTATTTATTCACTCTTTCCTATTAATAGGATAAGTACAATTGATCCATTAAACATTATTTGTCTCTTTTTGAAATTTCATATGAATGATATCAAATTTCGTGTTTGCTATATTCTCATATATATATATAAATATAAATATAAATATATATATATATATATATATATATATATATATATGGATCTTATAAGTTTTCAGCTCAATTTAAGATTCTCGCCATCCTATAACCAACTCTATTCGATATCAAATTATTAACGTAGCCATTGATCTTTACATTAACGCATTCTATATATAATTTTGTAGAAAAATATTACATACAAAATAGGCGTACATCTTTAGTTTATTCGGACCAAGTCACTAACTACTAAGCCCATTATTAGAGATTTATACACGAGTAATACATTAACAGTATTTCGCTTCCTTCTGTTATTCTTCCATCTTCCAATTTTCCGACTTACAATGCCTACGTTGGGCCCATGGGCTGGTCAATGTCCACTTGAATAACCCATGGGCTGTTATCTGGTTACTTTTTACATATATATATATATATATATATATATATATATATATATATATATATATATATATATATATATGAAATGTAGTTTTAAGAGATTTGAATGCGATTTTTAATCGTAATTAGTTTCTTATGACGAGCTCATCACAAATTGGGTATTTGCTTTTACGCCGCAATAATTTTAAGCATTAACATAAGTCTTAAACTTTTATATCACGTTAAATGTTGAAATTGCATAAAATGTTATTAGTAAAATACATTTTTTTCATGTACATTTTTAATGTGATTTAGTCATTATGGGGTTAAACAAGTAGATAAAAAAATTTGAATACTTGATATACAAATAGATAAAAAATTACCATATATACACACACACACACACACACACACACACAACTCTTTGAAACCCTCTAGGGTTTCTTCTTCTTCCTTCATTTTTTTTTATGTTTTTTTTCCTTTCTCTTGGGAAAAACTACAATTTCTTTTTCAATGTATATCTATTCTTCCTTCAGTTTTGATTTTAGTGATTTTTGGAAAGTTATTACTGTTTCATCTTTTATCTTAACTTTATTTATCCTCATTAACTTGTGTTTAAAATTGTTATGTTTTAATAGGAATTGAACTGGTGTTTACTTTAGACTACTTCAATTCTACCTATAGAAATAACAAAGTAGATTTATTTGAAATTATATGTAAATAAGACTCTTCTAAAGTTATCTTGTAGAATGCATGTAGAAAAATGATTTTACTATTTGTTATAGAAAGGAGTTATTTATTTGAAGAATTAGTAAACCTTAGATTTATTATTTATAAGAAATGAGCTTCTATTTAAAACTTATTTCAACTAATACTTTTAATTTTTGAAAAATTTAAAAAGTAAAGAAATGTGATAGCTTTTTCTTTAAGGAGATGACAGTGAAATTGAAAATTATTAAAGTTCTATCCAGATATAGTTATCTTCTTATAAATGTGTTAAAGATTGAAAATGATCTTCAAGAAAAGAAAGAAAAAAAGAAAAATGGAGAGAAAAATATATTATGGGATGAGAATCGTGAGAAGAAGCCTAATAAAAAATATGTTTCACTTAAATCTTTTTAAAGCAAAAGTCTTTATTACAATCATAAACTTTTCTTAAGGATTCATTACCTCATTCTCATTGAGATAGATAATTCAGACTAAATAGAGTCAAATATTGTTAAAATGATAAGTACACTTCCATGAGAAACCCAGTGTGCAAGAACACCTAAATTTAAGAATTCTGTCAAGTTGCCAAGGAGTGAATAAGTTTCTAGTGCCAATACCAAAACTTACATTATTGTGATAATAGCTTGGGTGAATCACTAGGTCTAATGTTCAGCATTTGGGCTTTGATTGACAAGTTCCAATCATGGGATTAGAGTTTAATCATGGGTTTAAGTGAATCATGGGAGTGGCTAGGTACCTTGGGGGAATCTTGAAAGAACCTCCACCTTTAGCCATAAGTTGCAAGGTGGCTTGCATGAGGGTCATGCATGGCTCCTTGGCTTCCCTAAGGCTTGAATGAAGCCATATTGCTTACCTAAAGCTCACGCATGGTCTACATGGCTTGCATTAAAGCAGAGGGGTGAGACTTTCAAGCTCTTGAAAATATTTTCATGAGTTCCATGTTTAGCCAATTTAATCATGAAATACTCCATTTTAGGTTTGATTAAATATGACTAATTTTGTCATGTAGGCTTTTTATTTTTAATGAATTTGAAATTTAATTTTGATTTGGTGGGCTTTGGACATATGTTTGATGGATTTTGATTTGGTTTTAAAATTTGGTGGGATAGGGTTTTGATTTGGAATTTGGTGGCTTTGGCGGACTTAGTGGATTTAGGTGGACTTGGTGGATTTCAGTGGATTTAGTGGATTTAGGTGGATTGGGTGGATTTAGGGGGTTTAGGTGGATTTGGGTGGAGCGAACGTATTGAGTAAAGTGAGTGTGTATGGATGAAGAGAATGTTATATAATCGTGAGTGATATGTAGTGATATGAATGTGGTGGTGTGAATGTATATATAAGGTGAAGTGGTTGTCCAAGTTATAAATGGTATCCCTAAGCCCTTATAATTTTATAAGAACTCATTTTTTGAGTCTTAATATGTTGGTCCCAATAAACTCAATTAAGTTTTCAGAATTTGAGACAACACGTGTGAGACTTCATAAAAGAGCCAAGAAGTGGCTAGAATTGCTAAGTAGGGTGGATCAGATCACTAGTCATCAAGGATAATTAATACAAAAGTCATATGGCTAGATCTCATGCTATAGAGAAAGAATTTAGACATCACCTAAAATGAGGTGAACAATCTCTAGCACTTATCTCAGATAATTCGATCTAAGGAATAAATGGGAAGAATATCTCTCCAATGAGCCTCCTCCTCAAGTCAGCCTCCTTCTCCTTGTTAGCTTTCTGCTTAATTTTTTTTTAACTTCAATATTTTAATTATTAATTCTTAAATTGATTTTAGGCTAGATTTATCAACTCAATAAAATTAGATTCGGCTTGGGTTTGGGCTGGACTCAGACTGACCTGAACCCAATCTAACCCTAACCCACTTAGTCTAATCTAAACCTTAAACCTAAGCCAGGTTTCACCCAACCCAGACCTAGCTCAAACCCTAAGCCTAGCCCAGTTCTGACCCAACCAAGTTTTGACCTAACCCAGAACTGACAATTCCCTATACCTAACTTAGATTTAGCCCAACCTTGACCTAAGGGAGACAAATGTTTAAATCTAAGCGATTCATATTTAAGAGATTACCCAATATAACGTATCTTTGCTCCAGTTTATCCATCTTCAAACTCTTTTTGCAATGTTGTAAATTAAAATTATATTGTCACCATATGATATTTCGATTAAATCTATGGAAAGGAAGTTCAACATCATTCTCAATTCCCTTAGAATTCTGAATTTTGTCTCAAAATTCAGTTGTTCCAAATCCATGAAATTTCCTAAAGAAAAATGTGTCAACGTTAATATGAGCTAAAATCAATAAATTGATGGAGATGATACAGTTTAAAACCTTCCTTTTGATTTTCACTTTCAAGTGAAAATGAAGCCAATAAACTTATTAGGGTTATCTTTGAATGATAGGGAAACATATCATAAAAGTTATGACTGTACAATAGAATAGCTCTAAAAGTGATAGTCCATAAATACAACCTGATATGAAGCAAGCTTCTTGATGTTTATGTGGATCGAGGAAATGATTCTCATTTAAGGATAGGTCATCGACGCTGGAGAATGAGAACTAGATTGTGTGTTGAACTCTAAATGGAATTTATAACTGTAGGGTGATACCTTTTGGGCCTTAAGAATATTGATTTTCAAGTATCACTAAGCCATGACTTAAATCCTTTAGAATCTTGTCCCTAAAGTTTTGAATAATGTTTCAATAACTCTGCTTGTTTTGGTTGCTCTTATTATAAAGGATGTTACCAATATGTCACTTTAGAATCTTTGAAAAGTTTTAAAGTAACAAAAACATAATTTAAATGTAAAGTATAAACAAACTAAAACAGAAAATTTGAAAAATAATAATTTTTGGCTTTAGTATTATTAAAGAAAAAAAGGGAAGTGATGCTCATTACTTATATACAATGAATAACAGGTCCATTCATGAAAGAATATCTTGAAGATTTGATTTTAGGTCCTCGACGACATGACATGTTATTTTATAAAATTTACTTTCTTGACTTAACAGGAGTCTAACGATCACAAAGTGTATGAGTATAACTTGAATTTTTATTTTTTGAATTTTGAGGTTGAACGTAAATGAGTTTGAACTAAATTAAAATTTAAAATCTCAAACATCAACTTTCTTTCAATCAAATAAAAAAATAAAACCTTGGTATGAAAATTGGATTCAAAAAACGAAATAAAAACAAAACATAAAAGAAATTCGATTTGTTTAGCTTTTAGGACCTTTTCCTTTGAGTGCTCTGCTTGTCATTGCACAAGGTGTAATTCCCTCATGATGACTTATGTCCAATACAACTGAAAAAAAAACTCACAAGCTCATTGAAAAAAATAATCAAATTTCAAAAAAAAAAAAAAAAAAAAAATTTCCTGACATAACACTCAACTTTCAAAAAAAAAAAACAATAATCAAATTCTCAAGCAAACTTTCCAACCAAAAGTTTTTAAGGTCAAACATCAATCAGAACAATATGTATTGAGACTTGCGTAATTTCCCATCATATTCCTTTCTCTTTGATTAGCTCTCAAGTTATATTTAAGTCACTATGCTTTCTAACTTGATCTAGTCACCATGTTCACCTACGAGGTTGGAGTTATGTCCCCGTGTTTTCCACCCTAATTTGTTCAAGTTAATCAAATCAAATCCTTATTTGATTTGCTCTCAAATTAGATGAGTGTTCCTATGACTTCTAAATTGATCTAGTCATCTTGTTCATCTATTAGATTGGATGTGATTCCCCTTGATTTCCACACTAATGTCTTCTGGTTAATCAAATCAAATCATTTTTAGCCCAAAATCCTTAAAAAAAATCAAGTGGTACCAATCAAAACAAACAAACAAAAAACCAATAAATATTTTTATAAGACAATCCACATTTTCGAAACAAAAATTCACAAATTCAATCAACGACTTCCTCCAAAACCAACAAAAAAAAAAATAATCACAAGCACAACAAAATCAAAGCTTTCAAAAACATATACTAAATATCAAATCTCTCTTATTCTTAAGGATGTCCTCTTTAGACTATCTCATTCTCTATTTGGATAAGGTTTGATGCTCTTGCGGTCTCCCACATCCAAATATAGCTGGAAAACTTATGGTTGTCTAGAAAAATACAACAAATTTTTTATCACATCAATTTAACAAACCAATTAGACAAAATAAAATTTTAATATAAACACAATGCACAACGAATCCATTTTGTACTTCTTCAGGTCCATAAAAAATTGGAGTAGACCTCACATGGCACCAACATGATGGATCCAAGTTGCTTGACCTCAGATCTGTCGAGGTTGGTTCTAGAGATCAATCCTTTAGGATAAGTATCTCCTCGACTTATTCTATTACAAACTGAAAGAAGTTTGGCTTTGATCCATTAGAAGTTGAAGCATGCCCCATGTGGCACCATCACGATGTGATAAAATAGGATTACTTCAGATCAGTCATGGTTGATTTTGGTTGTCAATTCTTTGGGCTAGTAAACCTAAAATATGATCAATCAGACAAGTCTCTTTCAATTTAGCCCATTGTAACCATTTTTTGAACCTTTTTCAAGTCCATTGGAAGTTGGAGTACACCTCATGTGGCACCAAAATAAAGTAATTAGGTTTATTGACCTTCATGCAGTTGCCAATCCATTGAGTTAATAAATTTAGGTCGAACCATGTATTAATCTCATCCAATATACACAACGCACAATGGAAAAGGTTCATTGGACTTAGTTTGATCTTATTCAAATGCTCCACAAATTTGGCTTTGGCCCATTGGAAGTTGGAGCATGCCCCACATGGAACCATTTTAATTTCAAGCTAGTCAAAGTTAGATTTATGGATTAATGCTATAAGTTGATAATTCTTAGTTAGTAAACTCCTAAAAAAATTTCTCTTAGTCCAACTTATCACACACCTATGACATGTTTTGTTCCTTCCTTCATAACTTTTAAGTTTTGGTTGGTCTACATACAGTTCCAGCAAAACTGAGACGTTTACTGAGTAAAACTAGGATAGGGATATGTCTATCTAACTGTTCACTAGTTTCAATCATTGTCCTACCCTGTGTTGGAACACCGTAATTGAAGTTAGAGTGGACTAACTAAAAAAAGTCTACAAGGCTAGCTAATTTCAATTAATTTTTGGATTCGATAAATTCATCACTTTAGACTTATAAATTTAGGATTGTTAAATGGGTACCTTTCTGAATAGTATAGTCTATTGAACGCCTACATAATAATCTTTCTTATCTCCAGGTTTATAGGATGTTAATTAACATGAGGTTAACCATACAGTCTACAATTTGAGTGATTAATCAAAGAGTAAAACCACTATCCTCCTTTACAGTCTTTAAACACCTTGGGATAAGGCAGTTAGATCTGGTTTGGCCATGATCATTTCATTCGACAGATCTAACTGGTGATCTGTCGGAAGTTGGATCATGTTTTTTATGGCACCATCACAATGGTATTTGTTTCATTGATCTAGACATAGTTGTTCCTACTAGTGTAGGTTAATGCTTAATTCTAAGATGAGATTAAACTTCATAACTCAATTTGGCTCTTTAGACAATAAAATTTTGTCTTTCCTTTCTCAGGTTTGTCAGTTTTATTAAAAGATCGGCTTTGATATGGGCTAATTCCTTGGCTCCCCAAATCTTGGTTGGGTTCTAGTGTAGCCATTGTACACTTCAGATTTAGGATCTCTAAGTCTATCTAGTCCGGATTAGATGAACAGGCTGACATTGGCACTCCATTTTTGGGATTAGACCCAGAAGTTACCCCCGCACCGAGCAACTTGGTTCATTGTTTTTACTATATTTATCAATACAGTAAAGTAGTTCCTTGACTATTCTAAACTAAGTATGGAACAAACAACATCCTTGTTAGAAGCGTTTCTTAGTCTTCTCAGTGAACACCTACACTAAAAACTAATACAAATAAATACAACACACAAATCTTCTTACTTCTCGAATCATTGACCTCAACTCCCACATAGGATTTGATAATTCAATGTCTTGACTCTATAAGCCCAGTAAAGTATGTACAACTCTTTGGTGTAGTCATTGCACTCTACAAAAGGCCCCTTAGAAGCTTAAGGCCTAATGGCTAACATCTAAAATAATGGGTCAAATCTTAAGGTAGGTGCTAGTCCCCTAACTATCTACTTTAAACTGACCACTTGAACTGCATTCAGATTAGATTCTCTGTCTCATCTATCCCGATCAAGTCGCCCATGTGAACCTCTTAGATTGAGAATAAGTTTGAGTATCCTCTTTCCTAATGTAACCAGGCATAACAGCAAATTCACATCACAACTACTTAAACCAAATTTCTCAACAAAGTTAAACGAAATTAATCATTTGAATGTTCCATAGATTAGCTCTCAGAATGAATGATAAGCTTCAATAACATCCTTCCTGATATAGTCATTTCGTCATCCTCTAAGTTGGATGTTAGTCCATGTGCTTTCCTTGATAGTACAAACACTTTCTCTCAGCTTCTTAAACTAGCTTTCAAGTTGAATGATACGCTCCAAGCTTGTCTTTCATGATCTATTCATTCGATCTACCTTCTATAATGGATGTTAGTCCTGATGCTTTCCTCTCTTGTCCTCCCAGTCTCTCTGACTAGCTCTAGGATGAAGGATACGCTCCAATGATGTCCTTCCTGGTCAAGAGGACACGTTCACCTCTTTGGGTGAATGTAAATGCACATTAATTTTTCACCCTAATGTGTTCAGATAAACTTGAAATCCTTAGTGGAGCCTAAACATTATAACTCACGAAACTCAAACTTCTAATCTCTCACATATCTAAAGAAAAACATGTGTCATTCAAACTTGTTTGATAACTTCGGTCAAAGCCAATTATTGCGTACCTTGAATTGTTCACTACACATATTAGGGGTTCATTTGTTGACCTCATTTTTTGTCACATAAGACCAGCATAAAATTTTACCACTGATATGTTGTAGCCATATTGGCCAAGAAAATGAATTTGCCCATTTTTTGCTAGTGTGGTCATGCAAGGCCTGGGCGTAACCTCACCCGGAAGTACCTCAACGTGTTCTCACCTAGGCTGAGCGTGACCACGCCTAAATGTTCCTTAGCGTGGTCACGCTAGGCCTTGGTGTGACCATATGCAGGTATAACTGGATGACCACTACAAGTGAAATGCCATCAATATGCGGCCTTTGTCCACAAATCAAAGCACAAAACATCCCACTATTTTGCCAGTGGCATTTCATGGCTTTTTAACCAATTGATTTATCAAGGTCATCGACTTGTTACCTAATCAGACAGTTATGGTGGGCTTCACCACTACCTTTCCAGCTTTAAATAGGCGGTCTTTGACACTCTCTCAGAGATAAAACTCTGTAGTACTTATGACAGACAACTTGGATATAAGAAGAAGAAGGAAGAATATCTCTTCAGCGAGCCTCCTCCTCTGATCATCCTCATCCTTGTAAGCTTTTTGCTTATTTTTCTTCTAATTTAACTATTTTTATTCTTAGGTCTAAAGTAAATTTTTGCTAGATTAATGAAATAAATAGCCTTGGATTAGGAATGGGTTCGAGCTTGGCTCAAGTAAACCTAGACCAAGCTTATCCTAACCCACTTAGGGTATGTTTGGGGCAGTTGCAGCTTTTCTAGCTTATCCAGATAAGTAACTTACGATGATAAGCTGCTGATCAACAGCTGATCTTGATAAGCTTGCTGGTTATTTTGGGCAGCTGTTTGAAAAAAGCTAATTTGCAGCTGTTTGTAGATAAATGACTATTTTACACTTGTTAAGTAATATTATTTGTAACAGAAATGTCTTGAAAATATATTGGATACTAGAAAAACAGAAAATCTATATAGAACAGTAGAAAAAAAAAGAAACAACCCTCATGTAACAATGAGTATCAAGATTGATAAAAAAAGAATGATTTTATTAAAATGATAATTAAATTTATGATAATATTGATATTTAAAAAATATAAAGAACTCAAATGAAAAAATATACAATATCCTCGCATAAAAAATGTAAACCAAAAATATCCATAATACAAGTAATATAAAATAAACATAGAGTTTCTAAAATAAACATGAATCATCTCATCAATATTTTACAATAGCGTCTGTTATCCGCTCTCTCAATTTGGTCATTTTCGTAGCACCTTCACCATCTTGGGTGTAAAATTCTAATGACTCGACTTGCTACCAACGAGACTTGCATGTGATAATATTAATATATGTAAAATTTTGAAATTAATTGTTATTATATATATATATATATATATATATATATATATATTAACACAATAATAAATAATTTTAGTTTTATATTAATGTACAAAAAAATATTATGAAATACTTAATATTATATGTATTTTAAAGTATGTTTTTATGTTAATGTTTAAAAATTATTAATTTAAATTTTTTTTAAATTGTGCAAATAACACTAAATGATAGGTGAATACTTACCGTAAATAACTCCGCAAAACTCAGCGAATCAACGGCTGGCAAATGGCATGAAGATTACCACAAATAACACCATAATAACAAATAGAAAATAATATGAATAACATTGCATAACACCAGGAATCAACGGACATGCGACTACATGAATAATACCGCGAATAACACTGAAATAAAACCTAAAAACCATTGTGCATAACACCGCGTAATACTGGGACTCAACCGAAGTGCAACCATGTGAATAATATCACAAATTAACACCTCGAATACTACCGTGAAAAAAACCAGACGCTCGACCCGGGGAATATTACCTCAAATAACGCCTTGAGTACACCGGACAGATCCATAAACATTTTTCTCTGAACACGAGATGAGGGCTCGAAGGCTCGAGCTGCGCGTAATACAAAGTGAAATCGAATTATCCCACAATGCAATGACGACGCAAAAGAAAAACAAACACCTATGTCAGCATTTTGAAAACGCCTCACAGCTGATCCACTGCGCCAAACATATTTTTAATCTAATCCAAACAAAAAACCAAACCCATGTCTTACGCAACCTAGTCTTGTCTCAAACCCTAAACCTAACTTAGGTCTGACCCAACCCAGAACTGACCTAAAATATAAAACTAACCCAGGCCTGACCCCTCCCAGACCTAACCCGAACCCTAAACCTAACCATCCTTTGTCCTAATCCAGACCTGACCCAAATCCTAAATGCAACCGAAGTTAGAGCCAACCTAGACCTGACCCAAATTCTAAACGTAACACGACCTAATCTAACCTTGGTCAACTCAGGTTAACATTGGTCAACCTAAATCAAATCCAAATCAACCAAAATCAACCCAAGTGAACTCGAGACAACTCAAGTCAACCCACGTCAACCCAGCCTAACTACGGCCAACCTAAATCAAACCCAAGTCAACTAAGTTCAACCTAGCCTAACCATGGTCAACCTAAATCAAACTCAAGTCAACTCGAGTAAGCCCATCATAACCTGGTTTAGCCCATATTAAACCAACAAACCCAAGTCAACCTAAGTTAACCCATCTTAACCCCAACCAACCCAAATCAACAAAATCTTAACCTGAATCAATCCTTGTCAACCCAAGCCAGTGCAAGCCCAACCCAAGCATAAACAAGCTGATTCATATCATTCTGTAACTCAATCCTCAGCTCACATAAGCTAGAATTTAGCTTTCCGCAGCTCAAGACTTCCCCAAGTCTAATCTAAGGCTAAGTATTTGTTATTTAATGTTTCATTTAATATGTTATTCTATGTTCAAAATCTAAAAAAAAAAAGAAAAGTAATAAAAGATAAGAAAGAAAACAAAAAAAGGATGAAAACCTTCTTAGTTTTCTTTACGAACATAAAAAAAACAAAGTTAAACAAAGCAAACTCTAAACTTAGAAAACTCTAATAACTCAACATGGCCAACAAACCTAGGAATTTAAAGTAAGGCATAAATTAAAACAGTGAATTTCAAATAAACATCTAAAACACGTCAATATAAAGAACAAGAATAGAACCTAGGTTGATCTAAAATAGACCCTAGGTTAGCTAACTTAAACACCAAACTGAGGTTTGAATATAGATTCCTAGGTTAGTTTAGGTATCCTAGTTAGTGCTAAAGACTAGGACATATAAAATAAAAAACTTAACCCCTCACACTAAAGAGAATACATTTGAAAGAAGCAATCCATGGTTAGTGATGAAGGTATTTTAGATTGCATTGAAACTACAAATCCTTTTTGCTACGACATTCAAGGAGAATTTACGATTATGAGGCTATCGACCGATCTCAACATTCTCGGGATGATGGAAAATCATGGGCAACTTAACAGTGGACATTATTCCCATAGTCTAAGTTAATCCTCTCATAGAATTTCTTATAGACTGTAGGATCTCAGTACTCATCTTGAAATCTTTTTTTACATTACTTTATTGTTAGCTTACGATTTCCAACTATTTCAGTTACTCAAATACATATCTTTGATTTATCTTTTAACTTCACCTGATTCGTTCAAACTCAATATCAAACCCTTTCATATCACTCTTCAATTTTTATATCTTGGGCCTTCCCTTCCTTTTGAACTTAATTATTCCAGTTTGGAACTTTCATTTCCAATCACACCAATTATGAATGTCTGATCTAATCTAACCCAACACGTTAATCAATAATTTTCTTTAGGGCTCATGATTCTGAAGATCTGATTAACTATGAGGGCTAACCCTTGTAGGGAGTGAGACCCCAGATATAAAATAAACTTTATTTTACACTTGTGTGGTAAGGTAAAAAAGAAAAACCCAGATCTATAGATTGAAGAAGGCTTTCACCGTCCAGGTGGTAAGACCCATTTTCAAGATAATATTTTTCTTCCTTTGGGAAGATATATTATTCTTTGAAATTTCCTACAGAGTCATCTAGACAGATTGTCTCTCAAAAAAGGTTGATGGTAAGTAAAAATTTTTCCACCAATAATATCTCGTCAAGAGCTTAATTCAATTAAATTCATCTACATCATTGAAATCCTCATGTTCTTCTTTATCAGATCAACCTAAGTTGACTTTTGACCACAATTGACCCATGATGGGCTCAAAAACTGCCTAATTTAGCTCGCCACTTCAAATGACTTTAGAATGAGCTACAAAACTCTGTTTTCAAAACTACTTGAACCGTGAGATTCCTTACTTATTCTTCTTTAAAATGATGTAAAATTTTATTTTTTGTTATACCTTAAATGTCATAGCTAAAATATTTAATAACTGCCTAAAATGGCCTTTATAAATTTTTTTGATCCTGACCCTCCATTTAACTCCCATCCATGCCTTCTCCTTGCACCACCTCATCGATCCTGTCCTTTCCACCTATTTCCCCCTTCCAACCAATAAAAACCTCCCTTCCCCCCTCTTGGCAAGTTTTCTCTTTTGATTTCCTTCCAATTGAAGACTAAGAGGAATATTTTTGAAATCCCTTAATTTTCTCCCCAAATTCCTCTCCCTATTACTCTCCTTGCATAATAATTTTTCCCTCAAAACCTTTGGCTGAAATTTTAGAAAGAAAAAAAATCTCAAGATCTTCTCTCTTGAAACCAATATCTCTTCTCTTTTCCTCCCTTGGCTGAAATTCCACATCTCTCCCCCTCTCTTGACTTCTTCTTTAAGCTACCCTTTCCACCACCATGCTATAAGCCTCTTACCATCCATAAAGAAGGAATTAAAAGGTATGATATTCTAACATTCTTCTTTATATCCTTCCATCAAAGTAGAAAGATTCTTCATGTTACTTTCATGCTACTATATGAATTTTAAAATTCACCATTTATCTTTGAAATTGCCTATATTACTTGCATGTTTTATGTCACTTCTTCAAAGTTCAACATGGATTCTAAAAATTCTTCATTTGTTTGTTAATTTTGAGTATGAAATTTTACCTTGCCCTTTTTCAAAGTTCCATGATAATCTGCAGAGTTTTTGCATGTATTTGATCATACTATTTAAATCAACATGTTCCCCTCCCTTAACTTAAAATTAAACATAAGTCCATTAATCGAGTTGAATCAAATTATTCGATTACTACATCATTTTGAATTAATATGTAAATTAACTAACTAAACTAATAAAAGAAAACCTAATCAAATTAACATAACATATTTGCATATTAAATCAAATCACTTTAATAAACTAAATTAAGGTAATAAATTAATCGAAATATTAAAAAAATAAATTCAATTAAAGAAACAAAAATATTAAAAAAGTGGAGTTAATTAATTATTATAGAATAAACCAAAAATACAAAAGTAAATTAACTAATCAATACAAAAAAAAATCACGAACTAAAAAAAAGAAACCAAAAAATTAAAAAGAAAAATTAAAAGGGAATTAAGTGATTTAGAATTAATAATATGCTAAGTTATAATGAATAAAAAATAGGAGATTAATTGATTAAATAATAATTGATAAGTAAGAAAAATATAAATTAAAGATAAAATGAATAAAAAAAGGAACTAGTCGATTAATTAATAACTTCAAAATACAATAATAATAATAATAACAATAATAATAATTACAATAATTATAATAACTAAAAAAAATTAACTAAATAGCTAATAAACTGAAAATAAATGAAATAAAAGGGGAAACACTAAATTTATTAATAACCTAATAAAATCATAAATAGGAATACTAAAAAATAACAAAAATCCTAAAAATAATAAAAATCTTAAAAATGGAAATAAACTAACTAACAATAAATAAAAAGACATAAAAAGGAATATAAAAAAAAATTTTAAAAGGAATAAAAATAATTATTTAACTAATTATTAACTTATTAATAGTAAAAAGAATAAAATTAGTAATAAAATCTAAGGAAATTAATTAAATCAATAATTAATAAATAAAAGAAAATAAAACCCAAAATAAGGTTAAATGAAAGAACTAGTTATTTAACAATTAACTTAATAAGAAAAGGGTGAAACCGAAAAGAAAACAAAAAAAATAATTAAATGATTACTAAATAAAAAAAAAACAAAAACAAATAATAATATCATTAATAATGATAAATAAAAATATAAATAATATTAAAAAAATAATAAGAATGAAAAAAATAATAATAAATGAAATAAATTCATTAACTAATAGTTAATAAGTAAAAGATAAACAAAAACAATTAATCAAATTAACTAACAATCTAATACAAATTGAAAGTATTAAAAATAATAAAAAATGAGGAATAAATAAATTAATTAAAAATAAAAACAGAACCTTAATTAACAAAATAAAATAGAATTAATCAAATCAATTTAGTTAAACTAAAAAGAAAAATATATCCTCTCTATTGCCCTCACTTCTGTTGATGTCTAGTCTGTCTTTCTTAGAAACATTAGATCTAGCCATAGAACTTTTCTGTTGACTATCCTAGAGGACTAGTGATGGAGCCCTACCCCACTAGAAATTTAAACACCTCCTTACTCTTCTTATAATTCCACATCTTTGATTACTACCCTCTAGCAGTTAGTAGATTTGAGCTAAACATGAGGGAGCTTAAAAGGAGTCTCCAAAAGATGGTCAAGCCTTAGGGTCAACCCTGGGTGATCTGGTCTTGGGCAAGCTTGCACACACACACTTAGACGCCTCACTTACACTCACTACCTGATACCCTAAAACCAAACATGTTTGACTTGGTGTCCTCACTTCTTTTGGAAACTCATGCAAGCGGTCCCCCAAACCCTTAGCCCTAAGCTAGGGTTTAGCTAGGACCAACACATGGATGATCCAAAATGGGAATTCTCTTTAGTCATTTGCTCAAATAGAGAAACATAATTATTAGCATTCTCATTTGATACCAATTCCACCAAATCTCCATTTCTTCTCCTCTTAACCCCAAAAAACACGAAATCACCAAGTTGGCCCTGAAACCCCATTTTGTCCAAAATTTCCAAAATTGCCCAAATTCTCAAAGTCTCTTCAAAAATCATTTCAAATATTTTCAAACCACTCAAATTGCCCAAAATACATCAAACTCCCCAAAATTCCTAAAATACCAAAAATTACCTAAAGGCCCTTCTTGCCTAAAAAATTCAATAAATTCCCAAAATCTCCAAAGTCACTCCAGAAGTACCTAAAATAAACTTTAACTATTTCATTGAGCGCAACATAACCAAATTTACCCATTTTGACCAAAATCCCCAAATTGCCCCTAAAGGCCCAAAATGCCCAAATCACCCCCAATTTCCACCAAATTGACTTGAACCTCATCCAATTTAAATTCTAAACCAAAATTCATCATGTCTAATCCCAAGTGAAACCCATCTCAAGAACAATTAAGCTCAATCTTAAGTCCAATTTCAAGCCATAACTAAAATCCCTAATTTTTTCCTACAACCCAATTGTCACAAAATTGAATTGCATATCTCCATGATTTCCACACAATTAATACCAAAAACTCTTCATCACATTTTCTTGGACCAATTGAACCATCAATTGAACCAAATCCAAAGCCTAGCCTAACCCAAACCTAAGTCTAACCCAAATGTACCGAAATTGACCATGAGTCAAATTCCACATAAATGACCCTCCCAATCAATTCTAAATCACCAAATTCCTTTTTAAAATTCCTCCTCACAATCATCGACATCAAATTGATCAAATTGACTCAAGTCTTAGCCCAAACCCAACCAAGACCCAAGTTCAAACGAAAAGCCCAATTTTGAACCCAAACCCAAAAATCAACCAAAACCATTCAGTTTGACCAAGCTATGGTCACCACAACCAACATTTGAGCTTAAGAACCAAGCTACATCCATCTAGCTTAGCCTAGGGTAGCCATGGACCAAGGGTCCCTTTCTTAGGGGGATCTCTTCCCATAATTGGTTAAGTGACTCATACATGCCCTCACTTGACTAAACCCCCATCCTGATCATCATAAAACATCCTTCTGGCTACCCTGACCCAGCTAACCACCTCCCTTGTCCTTTCAGATGGTTTAGTCGGCAGAGAACTTAAAACTGAGATAGTCATCCAAGCATTTGAATCAAAATTGAGCCCATCCTCTGTGGCAGTCTCTGATTGGGCGTGTGTGCTGCTTCAGCCAATCACAGCCTAAGCTCCACCCCTTAGCCATAGCTATAAGAGCCACTTCTCATGGCCAAAGTAGGAGATGATGAAGTACCATAGGGAGAATTGGCTAAATTACTTCCAGAGCTTCCCCAAGAGTTCTTGAGTTCAGTCCCATTGTTCTCAGCCATCCACAACCATTGCTCGAAGCTAATTTCACCACCTAAAAATCACTTAGAAACAGGATACCTCCCCACACTCCACCAAACTCCAAATTGGCTTGCTCCTCACCTTCCCCAGACCAAAAGACGAAGTTCTCCACCGAAAGCCTCATCTCCCAGCCACTATTTACCTGACTTCCACCTCAGCCATTCCACTTGTAGGAGGAGTTCAAATACAGACCCTTCACCAGAGCAAAGTGACACGTCCAACACATTCGTTAGATCTCATCGAAGCTTTTGCAAGCACCTAATTGAGACCTCACCTCTTGCGCTAAGGTATAGACCTTTTTCCTCCAAAACGTGCTCGATTTGGGTCTTTCTAAAGAAATTATTAATTTGGTCTAATGGGTTAGACCTAATTGAAGTTTAGATTTGATTAAACCTTAGTTAGTTAAGGTTTAATGATTTAACTTCGTCTAATGGGTTAGACCTAATTGAGGTTTAGGTTTGATTAAACCTTAGTTAGTTAAGGTTTAATGATTTAATTAGGTCTAATGGTTTAGACCTAATTAGGGTTTAGGTATGATTAAACCTTAATTAGTTTAGGTTTAATGATTTAATTAGGTCTAATGGGTTAAACCTAATTGAAGTTTAGATTTGATTAAACCTTAGTTAGTTAAGTTTTAATGATTTAATTAGGTCTAATGAGTTAGACTTAATGAGGTTTAGGTATGATTAAACCTTAGTTAGTTAAGGTTTAATGATTTAATTAGTTCTAATGGTTTAGACCTAATTAGGGTTTAGGTATAATTAAATCTTAGTTAGTTAAGGTTTAATGATTTAATTAAGTCTAGTTATTTAGACCTAATTAGGGTTTTGGTATGACTAAACCTTAGTTAGTTAAGGTTTAATGATTTAATTAGGTCTAACGGGTTAGACCTAATTGAAGTTTAGGTTTGATTAAACCTTAGTTAGTTAAAGTTTAATGATTTAATTAGGTCTAATGGGTTAGACCTATTTGAGTTTTAGGTATGATTAAACATTAGTTAGTAAAGGTTTAATGATTTGATTAGGTCTAATGGGTTAGACCTAATTGAGGTTTAGGTGTGATTAAACCTTAGTTATTTAAGGTTTAATGATTTAATTAAGTCTAATGGGTTAGACCTAATTGAAGTTTAGGTTTGATTAAACCTTATTAGTTAAGGCTTAAAGATTTAATTAGGTCTAATGGGTTAGACCTAATTAAGGTTTAGGTATGATTAAACCATAGTTAGTTAAGGTTTAATGATTTAATTAAGTCTAATGGGTTAGGCCTAATTAAGGTTTAGATTTGATTAAACTTTAGTTAGTTAAGGTTTAATGATTTAATTAGGTCTAATGGGTTATACCTAATTAAGGTTTAGATATGATTAAACCTTAGTTAGTTGAGTTTTAATGATTTAATTAGGTCTAATGGGTTAGACCTAATTATAGTTTAGATATGATTAAAAATTAGTTAGTTATGTTTTAATGATTTAATTTGGTCTAGTGGGTTAGACCTAATTGAGGTTTATTAAGTTAAACCTAATGTGATTAAGTTTTAACTTTGTTTAATCAAGTATGATGTGATGTCTTAGACATAATTATGGTTTAATTAGTTAAACCTAATGTGGTTAAAGTTTAACTTTGTTTAATTAAATCTAATTTGATGTCTTAGACCTATTTATCATTTAATTAGTTAAACCTAACATGGTTATGGTTTAGCTTTGTTTTATTAAGTCTAATTTGATGTCTTAGACCTAATAATGGTTATTGTCATCTCTTAGACATGTAAGCTTTATAAAATTCATGAACCGGTAGTTTGAGTGTGGGTGATTTATGGTTTAGCGTTGTTTTGATATATATAATTCATGTTTTGTCATCTTTTCCTCATGAGTCATGAGTAGATTTCTTTGTCTTTCTCCTTTTCATGTGATGTGGTGATGTTGTGATATGGAAATGATGTGCCGATTTATTATAGAGAATTTTTGATGACTTTTTCACATCGAACTTCATTTACTTTTTGATCTGGCCAATTGAATTGTTAAAACTTGTTGGGAACCATATGTTCTGAAAGGATTATGAGTTCCACAACAAAAGTAATGGTCAAATTCAATGTCCATGAATGAGAGGCGTAGTTCATGGGGATTGAGTGCAAATAAATAGGGAAATATACTTTGATGGGCGTAGAATTAGAGATTTCAGAGTGACAGACTGAAATCCTCAATTTGGTCCTAATGTTTGGAAACTAAAACGAGAGTTAGCCTTCGAGGAAAGGGAAGTGGGAGCTCTGAAGTGAGAGCCAGTATCCTCCTAGGCTAACCACGGATTTGGGGACTGAACTTAGAATTTGCCAATGTTCTTTATACGCTAAAAATTAGGTAAAGAATAGGAATGCTTCTATTTGGCACAATTTATTTGCATCACTGATCTATGTCACAATAATCATCATATTATGATTAAAAAGGAGGAATACTCTTTCTCGCAACTGAACTTTGTTATAAATTTACTCTTGTGTTAGTTTAACTTGCTAGAAGTTTAGAACTTACTTTGGTTGAAATAGTAACTACAATTGTTTGTCTTTATTTTAAGAATTGAACATACTTGCTATTATGTTGTGATTCGATAAGTGATTTCTGTGCTATGACATAAAATTAAACAAGTCATAATTGTGTGTGTTTGTTTATTGTCAGTGTACTTATTGTGTGTGTGTGCGTAGTATCAGATCTATAGGTTGGTGCCTTACGATTCTGAATTAGAGTGTACTATTAGAAAAATTTGAAAACAACAAAAATAATATGCAAATCCTCACAAAATGGCGAACAACTTATACAATTAAAACGAAAATATACCAAGACCTTTAAGAGATTTGTTGACCTCACTTTTGGTTGAGGTCTAGTCTTCCTTTAAAATAGCCTAGGGTCTAGCCATAGGACTCTCCTGGTGACTTTTTAGAAGAGTAGTCATGGCACTCCTCCCCATAGAAATTCAAAATTTTCTCACTTCACTGGGAGTTTTCATATGCTTAAGGTCTAACCTTCAATTTGGGAGGAAGATACGAAGCATATGGAAGCCCAGAGGAAGTCACCTATAGGTGGTTAGGCCATAGGATCTACCCTGGGAGGTCTGGAGCTTACACCACACTCACACTACACGCTCACAACCTTAAACAAAGCACATCACCTTTTGATCCCCTAACTCTTTGGAAACTCACGTAAGTGGTTTTCCCAGGCTTTTAGCCTCAGGCTAGGGTTTGGCTAGTACCAACACATAGAGGACCAAATGAGGGTGACCCTTGGTCCATGGCTCAATCTAAACAATTCCATACTACTCACCTTCAACCAATCCCAATTTTCCCAAAGATTTCAAATTTCTAACCCCTTTGCCCCAAAATACCCAAAATACCTAAAATGCCCCCAAAACCCTAAAGTCCCCCAAAATTTCCAAAATCACCCAAATTATCCATATTTCTCCAAAAATCATTCCAAAATACCCCTACCACTCAAATTAACCAAAATTACCCAAAATTACCAAATTTTCTAAAAAAATCCGCAAAATGACCAAAATGCCCCTCTTAGCCCAAAATTCCAAAAATTCCTATAAATTCCCAAAACCTCCCAAATATTTCCAATTTCATTTCTTTCAAACAATTTGGCCAATTTAGCCCAATTTAACCAAAAGCCCCAATTTGACCCATTTAACCCAAAAATGCCCAAATTAAACCCAATGTTTACTCAATTGACTCCAATTTTGTCCAACTTCAATTCCATACTTAAATTGAACATCTCCAATACCAATCTAGATCAAATTCAAGAACAAATTGACCCACATTTGAGTTCAATTTCACTTAAAACCTAAATCCCCAATTTTTCCTAAGTGACCCAAATCCCCCAAATTGACCTAATGCCAATAAATTTCTCCCCAATTTCAATTCTAGACCCTTCCTAAAACTCCCTAAACCGAATTGAACCATTAATTTCTCCCAATTTGAGCCCAAGTATCACCTAAATCCACTTAAAGTCCAAAACTCTTAATTTTGACCCAAACATACCATATGCCCAAAATCTCCCAAATTTATTGGCCTAACATTAAAATTTCCATCAAATTGATGTTAGGAACTCTTCACCACATTCCCCTAGACCATTTGGAGCCCTCATTTAGCTTGGACCCAATTCTACCTAAACCTAAACCCAAGTTGACCCAACTTGCCCCAAATTGACCAAAATCCTAAAATCCACCAAATTGAACCCCCAAATGAACTAAAAACCACTCCAAGTAACGAAAAATCCTTATTACAATCATCTACACAATGTTGCTCAAGATATTTGGGCTCCAATCAAGATCAAACTCAAGCTAGCCTAACCTAAACCCAATGTGTCTAAAATTGAACTTATGATCTAATGACACTTAAATTGAACCCAATTGAACCAAATTGACCAAATTAACACCATGGCAGCCAACCTTAGGACCCCTAGGACTGGTCTGACCGAACCTAACCCAAGTTCATTGAGTCGTGGATCAAAGGTCCCTCCCCTAGGTACCAATGTTCGCCTCTTTATGGCAAGCCCATGTCCCCCTTAACCCTTGAATAAGCAACCATCTTGCCTAATTAAATACACTGTGGCACTCCTTACACCTGCCAACCACCTTTCCTGTCCTTACCGACCGCCCTAGCTACCGGAACAGCTCAACCCGAGCGCCCCCATACCCCTTAAAATTCAAAATTGAGCATTTTCAGTGAGGGATCACCTCAGTGATCAATGACACTGCTATGCCCTCACCCTAAGCGGCCTAAAGCACCCAAAGCCAGGCCCTAAGCTCAGCCAATTGGCCATGGCTATAAAATCACCCCCTCACGGCCAAAATCCAAGTTCTGAAAATCTTTTAACCAAACTCTACCAAAATCTCACCAGAGCTCCTTCAGACCTCCCTAAGACCATTCCAGCCATTTTCCCCCTCTGGTTCCCAATGTTTGAGCTCAATTTCAAAACTTAAATTTGGCAGTAAACCACCACATTTTCCAATACACCTCCACACAGCACCAAAACTCAATTAACTACACCAACACCTTCACAGCAGTGAGAGAAGAAGATCCCCATCAAAGCCTCATCATAGAAGGCCTCTGCACCAGACTTCCATCAAAACTCAAAATTGGCCTAGGTCACTTTCATACTTAGACAATTCCCCAGGGCAAGAGGCTTTATCCCAGAGCTCCTGGGACTCCAACAAAGGTGTAGAGCATCTCTGATTGAAGATTCACTTCTCAGAGCCAAGGTATTGCCTCCTTCTTCTTCCCGAGATTCTCTGGATTCTCCATGTAATTAAGATTAATTTAAACTATGCTTAACCATATGGATATGTTTGCCATTCTTAGACGAGTCTATAGGATCAAACCAAAAGTGATTGGGTTGAGTCTAGGCTGAGATATTAGGGTTTTAGTGCAGACATTCACAGGATGACACCAGTTGGGGACGAAGACGGATAGCCGTTGGATCGTGCGTGTTTTCGTTGAACGGTTTAGATTTCATCAGACGAGAAGATGGAACGGAACCGCGGGCCACGTGGCATCCTAGTCAGCTAGCAGCGTCGAATGATAGCGCACAGCGTGGAGCTTCGATCTGCTGTAGGATGAGGTGGCGCCGAGTCACTTAAGTAGAAAAATATGGAATTTCTGAATTAATTAAATCACCAGAACTTTAAAAATCCATATCTTGGCCTAGAAAAATCAGAAAAATAAAAGAAAAATACCCTCTTGCTTAGTGAACAGAGGAGAATAATGTGGAAATGGTTTGGAATTTATTTAATGCATATATGATTTTTAAATACTCTCTGTAGTATTTTAATTCTCCATGCATGTAAACATTTCACAATAGCTTGAAATTTTGGTATATTGTTCCCTCTGTCATGAGGGATCTTCCTGATTTTTCCATAGTCACAGAAGATCTCTAGACAAAGGATCATATTTTTGAAGTTTATGTCTATTATTTCGTAAATTAAGTGTGATAATTAGCACATTGCATAGAAAAATCCCAAAAAATAATGGTAGGTTCCCTATAATCAGAGGATCCTAAGATAAAATTCTCATGAACTAAGTCACTAAGAGATAACCTAATCATCAACTTGGTCTAAAACTGAATTTAAATCATTTTGAGTTCATTAAAATGGAAATAACCCAAAAAACAATTCTCCACTGCATTTTAAAGGTCAGAGAACTCGCCATAAAAATTTCATGGCATTTGGAATTCATTTGGTTACCTAAATGAATTTCCTAAGTGAAATGGTAATTTTAAACATTAAACTAATTTCAATAATTAAAATACAACTCAAAATTTTGTGATTTTAGTTTTGGGAGTTCTCTCTAATGAGAGGATCTTTTTAAAAATAAAATTGGGATTTTTACAAAATTTTCACTTTTAACCCTTTTTATAATATTTAAATAATTTAAAAATATTAAAAATCATCAAATTGTCACATTTGATCTCCTAGTCACTTAGGAATCATCCCCATCATTTTCCAAAGCATTAAAACCAAAATATCAAATTTTAAAGACTTAAATGAATTTTCAAAAGGCTAAAAAAATGAATTTCCTTAATTTTACACTAAAATAATTCTAAAAATTAAAAGCAAAATAAAAAAA
This sequence comes from Papilionanthe hookeriana x Papilionanthe teres, assembly GCA_022702705.1. Lineage (NCBI taxonomy): Eukaryota > Viridiplantae > Streptophyta > Magnoliopsida > Asparagales > Orchidaceae > Papilionanthe > Papilionanthe hookeriana x Papilionanthe teres. The sequence goes on along the minus strand of CM040437.1, from coordinate 39,074,810 downwards.
AATGAAACTTGTTTCTCTGGGTTCCCTGGCCATATAGAGATTTTTGAAAAATATAAAATTGAATTTTCAACTTTTAAAATATTTTATAATTAATTAAAACTCCAGAATATAAAATAATTCTAATAATTAAAATAAAATTCCAAAAATCATGAAATTTGGTCCAAGTAGTCCTCTCGTCTAGATTTACCTCTAATAAAAATTTTAAAATAAAATATTTTGTTTTGATTAAGTTATTAAATTTTCACTAAAAAACTCTATTTTTGCATTAAAATAAATATATAAATTAAATTAAAGTTTGAAAAATCACATTTTATCCTATGATGTTTTAATTAATTCATTAGTAAGTAAACATAAAAATTCCAAAGTCATTTTAATTGAATTTAAGGAATTATGAAGTGATAAGGCCCCAAGGTCAAAATTGCAATTGTAAGGGTTTTTAGCCTTAATTAATACATAGGTTTAATCAAAGGGTAAAATGGGCAATTAATGATCCTAAATAATATGTTTGGATGTTTAAAACATTAAAGGGAGAAATGGTAGAAACCTACTTCAAATTTGTCATATCAAAACTAAATGTTTGGATTTTCCTAATTAGTTTTAATTTGGAAGATAACTAAACAAAATGATCCTTAGGATTAGGGGTTGATCTTGGAGGTTAATAATCCACTAAATTACACCCATATCTTATATATTAAATGATAGCCCAATATTTTGATAAAGATCAATTAAACTCATTTAACCTTTTCTAAAAAGAATTACAAATATATCAATCAAAATTTTAAAAGGTTTGGTAGCGAGCTAGGCATAATCAATCTTGCAAAAAGAAGTTTTAAAAAGCAAACATAATCAAATTATAGATACCTGAGAAACACTACAAGCCCAGTTATGAAATTAATTGGCTAATTTTCCCAAAAAAATTGACTTTGCCTAAAAGGGTTTTCACCTATATAATCTCTAAATAAGATAACAAATGATAATTTCCCTGTCTTTCAGGTTAATTAAAAACACCAATTCACTGAGCATAAGGGCATAAAATAGATAAATTATTTAATAATTATGAAAGGTTTAAAATTATCTCAAAAAAGCTCAAAATAATTGTGAAACATCTAGGTATCTCCTAGGGGCTCTTCACAAGTCTTTTGGACACCTTGCAGGACTATTGCACCGATCATACTTATTGAATGAAAATATCTCACAAATGAATATGAGTTCTCCGTGTTATGACCTAGGACTTGGTAGGCCTGTGACGAACATATCCATAAGGTTTTACTTCCCTGCAAATATAAATGTTTATTACAAAGAATACTAAAGTTTCAGGTGGAGGAACAAGAAGACTCGCCAGGTACACTTTTATAAGTTTACAGCGCTTTCCTTTCCCGTGTTTTCTTTACTGCACTTTACTTATCCTGCAATCTGTGTGATGAACAACAATGCCACTCTGCATGAAAACTGAAGCCTTTAGGATAACAACAATATTAAGACCATAACTAAATTAAAAATCACAAAAATATAAAATCCACTGCCACAACATTCAAAATATAAAATAACTTAAAACTTAATCACAAACAAAATAACAAAAACTATAATTGTAACTAAATTAAAATGTCACGTTGGATGATCGGGAATTTCTTAGAGAAGGTAACCTACGTGTTGCTAACAGGGTTTTCCCATGGTCTAAATGAAAGTATGGAACTCATTAAGTTGAGTTTAGTAAATTCATTTGGATTAAGTGAATCCAAAAAAAATAGCAGTGCAGGGATAATGGAACCGTGGGATCTTAACCGGTGTTGCTATAATCAACTTTAATGTTCCCCTAATAAAATATTAAGACACCTCAATTTTAATTTTTTCTAAAATATGACACTTCTCTCTTTTCCTCAATTGACACTTCTTTAAACTAAACCTGCTACGACAAGGAGCTTGGAGCAGGCATAATGGGCAGCACGACCATCTTCAATAGCAAAACTTGTCTACATCGGCAAAACCTTCCCTTAGTTTAAACAACAAGCCATAGAACTTTGAGGTAGCTTGCCTGATGCAGCATAAATCCTCACCTCTTCTTTAGGCCTTTGCACAGCCCTGCTGTGCAATATAAGCCCTAATTTGCTTTAGGATTTAGAGGTTGTCGTCTGATACGACATAAATTCTCCCATCTTTCAGGTTGTTTGTATAATTGGATATTATGCAAATGTAATCCCTATAATTAATTGGCAGGATTGAAATTTAAATAGCTTCATTTCTAAGATTTAAAGCCAAACTATAGGATAGTTTGGGAAGACATCAAGATTCTTCTTGTATATGCATTCTTCCCCTAGCCTTCTCTCCCTTGGATTCCGATAAAATAGAATGTTGCAAAATTTGAGTCATTCACCTATTGAATTTCCGACTATCACATTTTTTTGGAGAACCTTACTTTTGGAAGTCATGAATATAAATATTTCCTGATCTATATCAAGAGTTTTCTTAGGTGACTTCGGTTATCTAAGATGTAATTAACTATAGGGGCTTGCCCTTTTAGGAAACTTAAAGACCCCAGATTAATATAAACCCTATCTAATTCCTTCATATTAGATAGGGGAAATTTTTGTTCAAAATGGTTCGCAGATCAAACGAATGTCATGAATCCTTTAGTTTGTTTGATCAAGCCTTATTCCAAGTCATATACTATTCTTCGGGATAGATACACGTCTTGTGATGAAGCGCTTGATTATCTGAACTAACGTCTGTATGAGATCAATTTGATTTCGTATTTTCCAAAATTAAAATATTACTTTCAAAACCATACATATATATTAAATTAAATCAAATTTCTATTTTATAAAATTAAAACCCTTTTCAAACAAAACACCCAAAAACATATTTCCAATGACGGAAGAGAAAATAAAACGGCTGACAAGAATATTTTAATCCAACAGCAGATGAAATTCAGTTAACTATACAAAATTCTGATGTTGCTGCTAATTCATTTGAGCTTAAACCTGTTATTATCCATATGGTACAGAATAATCAATTTGGAGGAACACCTAATAAAGATCCTAACTTACATCTCTCTAGTATTCTAGAACTGTATGCTACTTTTAAATACGATGGATTGTTAAACGATGTTGTTATGCTTAGACCTTTTCCTTTTTTATTAAGGGATAAGACTAAGGCGTGGTTAACTTCGTTAGCACTTGGATCTATCAAAACTTGGGAAGAGCTTTCACAAAAGTTTCTGTCAAAATATTTTCCTCCTTCCAAAACTGCTAAGCTGAGGAATGATATCACATCCTTTAGTCAGTTTGATGGAGAATCCATATATGAAGCTTGGGAAAGATTGAAAGATCTTCTGAGAAAGTGTCCACATCATGCTTTACCAGACTGTTTAATAATTCAAACCATTTATAATGGATTAGTTGGATCTTTGAGATTGATTATCGATGTTGCTACTGGTGGATCATTAATGTCTAATCCTTTTGATGAAGCATATTCGTTAATTGAAGAGATGGCTACTAAAAATTTTTAATGGCCCTCTGAGTGAGTAAATCCTAAGAGAGTAGCTAGTATTCATGATTCTGATGTGATAACTATGATAGTCTCTCAATTGTTGCACCTTCTAAGAAAATATATCAATATGGAATGAATTATTCTCCAACACCCTAGTGTGATAAGAAAATTCATCAGGACAGATGATAGATTATCTAATGTCTTATGAAACATTAAATGCCATAAATAACAAAGTAAATAATCCTTATTCAAATTATTATAAACCTAGTTGGAGAAATCACCCAAACTTCAACTGGAATTACACCAATGTTGTTGTTACCCACAATGGGGAAATAATCCTATGAATCCAGTTAGAAATCCGAACAACCAAGGAAATAACAATTATAGACCTTCTTATCCTCCTAGTTTTAATAGTAATCACCGATTTAAAGAAAAGAAGTTTCATAATGAAGAAATGATTCTTAATATGGGTACTTAAATTCAAGCTCAAAATGTTGCGATGAAGAACATTGAGAATCAATTGGGACATATATTTACTGCGCTTAATAATAGACCTTCAGGAAATCTTCCTAGCAATGTTGAGATCAACCCAAAAGATCAAAACAAGGAGCAAATTAAGGCTATTCAATTAAGAAGTGGAAAATAATTGGAACCAAGAGTTCAAAAAAAAGTCGAAGTTGAAAGAGAGGAAGTGAACATTGAGAAAGGTTCTAATAATATATATTCAGACGAATATCTGCTAGAACCAATGAAGATAACTATTAAAAAACCACCACCTCTTTGTCCTCAAAGACTAAAGAAACAGAACATGGATAATAGATTTGCAAAGTTTTTCAAAATTCTTAAGAAATTAACGATTAATATTCCCTTTGTTGAAGCATTAGAGCATATGCCTAATTTTATAAAGTTTATGAAGGATATTCTTAGGAAGAAAAGAAAGTTCAAAGACCATGAGACTGTTGCACTTAGCGGTGAGTGTAGTGTAATTATTCAAAAGAAGCATTTTGAAAAACTTAAAGACCCAGACAGTTTCACTATCCCGTGTGCTATAAGTGAGAAATTTTTCGGAAAAGCTTTATGTGATCTTGGAGCTAGTATTAATCTTATGCCTTTATCAACTTTCAAAAGATTGGGAATAGGAAAAATTTCACCTACATCTGTGACTCTTCAACTAGTTGATCGTTCTATCACTTATCCTAAAGGAGTTATGGAAGATGTATTAGTAAAGGTGGATAAATTTATTTTTCCTGTGGACTTTATTGTATTAGATATGGATGACGATAAAAAAATTTCAATTATTTTGGGAAGACCATTCCTTGCTACCGGGAGAGCTATGATCGATGTCAAAAAAGGAGAATTAACTATGAGAGTTAATGACCAAGAGGTAACTTTTAATATTCTGAAATCTATTAAATACTCTTCAACTGAAAAAGATGATAAGTGTTATCGAATGCAAATCTGCGATTATTTGAGAGGAGATCATTTTAAAGAAATATTTAAAGAAAATGTGGAATGTGAGGATGAATATAAAAGTGAAAGTGAAGATGATTTGAATGATATGAATAATGAAAACTTAGAATTTGTTCAGGAAATATTTGAAAGATTGGATACTATAGAAAATGGAGATAAAATTTTAATTCCATCTATCATTAAACCCCTGAACTTAAGCTGAAAATTCTCCCTAATCATTTGAAGTATATGATTTTAGGAGAATCATCTACCTTACCAGTCATTGTATCTTAAGATTTAAATGAATATAAAGAACAAAAATAATTGGAAAACTTAAAAAGATACAAAAAGGCTTTTGTTTGGTCCATAGCTAATATTAAAGGAATCAGTCCATCGATCTGTATGCCCAGAATTTTGTTGAATGAACAACATAAACCTAGAGTTGATCCACAAAGGAGAATGAACCCAATAATGAAAGAAGTGCTTAAAAAGGAGATTTTAAAGTGGTTAGATGCTGGAATTATATATCGTATTTCTAATAGTGTTTGGGTAAGCCCAATTCATTGTGTTCCTAGGAAAGGGGGAATGAATGTTCATATAAATGATTGAAATGAAATTATACCTGCAAGACAAGTCACTGGTTGACGAATATGTATTGATTATAGAAAGTTAAACGCTGCCACCAGAAATGATCACTTTCCTTTACCTTTTTTAGACCAAATGCTGGACAGACTTGCTGGACACAAGCACTATTGCTTTTTATATGGATATACCAGTTATCACCAAATACAAATTGCTCCTGAGGATCAAGAGAAGACTAAATTTACTAGCCCTTATGGAACTTTTGCTTTTAGAAAAATGCCCTTTAGATTATGTAATGCACCTGTAATATTTCAAAGATGTATGACGTCCATATTTAGCAAACTAATAGATGATAGAATATAAGTATTTATAGATAATTTCTCAGTATTTGGAGATTCATTTGATGCATGCATATGCAACTCAGAAAAAGTTTTAAAGGTATGCGAAAGAACAAATTTAGTCCTAAACTGGGAAGTGTCAATTTATGGTTGCAGGAGGAATTGTGCTTGGGCATAAAATATCTGAATATGGCATGGAAGTAGATCCTGCAAAAATTCAAATTATAGAAAAATTCCAACCTCCAACAACTGTGAGAGGGGGTAAGAAGCTTTACACATGTAGGATTCTATAGGCGATATATTAAAGACTTTTCAAAAATAACTAAGTCTATATGCCAACTTTTGGAAATAGATAGGAAATTTGATTTTAATGATGAATGATTAAAAGCTTTTGATCTATTGAAGGAAAAATTAATTGCTGCCCCTTGATGCACCAAATTATATACTATTTTTGCTATATAATTTTACCAATTTTTTGTGATATTGCACTTTAAAGAAATGTATTTTTCATGATTTGTTGCAGGTATGATGATTTTAGGAGATTGGAGTAAAAAAAAGCTTAAAGGAATGAATTCGGAGCAAAAAGGAGCACAAAGGAGCAAAAAAGAGGAAAACAGGTTATGGCGCCACCGATGCCAGAATGGGCGCCGCCGGCGCCATTTTCCAAATAGCTCTGAAATAATTCAGACGATAGAGTGTCGTCGACTCCAAATGTTGGTGGAATTCAAATTTAAGGAGTTTTGGCGACTTTTTGAAGGGATGCCTATGGAAACTCTTGGGATTTCATTTCTAACTTATAAGTAACTGTTTTTGGATGAAAATAGAGGGGGTTTGGTGTGTCTGTGAGTGTGTATTATGAAGTTCTAGAGATGGAGAGTGTGTTGAGTGTTAGGGCTTAGAAGAAAAGTGTGTAGAAGTTAGAATTTGAGAGGAATTCTTCTCTAAGGAGTGAAGGAGAAAAAGTAAAGTGAGAGATTGATTCTTCCCTTCCATTTGAAAGATGGAATTAAGTGTTGCAAAGAAGAGAGAAAAGGATTCAAAGGAACTTCAAGGGAATTGCATTGAGGAAGAGAAAGAGATAAGTTGTATTTTCTTTTGTGGTATGTATGACTTTTCTTTTATATATAAAATCCATGTTTTATTGTATCTTCTTCATGAATTCTGAGTAGTCTCCTTTGTCTTTCTTCTTGCATAGAGATGTGATGATGGATTGATGTGGATTTGAAGTGCTTTTAATGTATTGAAAAAATTGTGATGGTTTTTCATTTCGAACTTAATTTACTTTTCAATCTGGCTAATTGAATTGTTAAAATATGTTGTTGAACATTAATTCTGAAAGGATTTACTGTCCTACAACAATAATGAAGAATCCATTCAATTTCCATGGATGAATTACGTAGTTCATGGGAATTGAGTGCAAATAAATAAGGATATGTGTTTTGATGGACTTCAATTTGGAGGTTTCAGGGTCACATGCTGAGATCCCCAAATTGGTCCTAAGATTAGTAACTAAACTTGAAGGTTAGCCTTCAGGTGAAGGGTGAGTGGGAGCTCCGTAGTGAGAGCCAGTATCCTCCCAGCCTAGCCTTAGATTTAGTGACTAAACTTAGGATATGTCAATGTTCTTTTCATGCATGGAAGAGGGGGTACTCTTTTAAGGGTAAAGAAACATTTATGCTCCTATTTAGAACAATAACATAGATATTTGTTCCATATCATCCACACATCATATTCTCATTGCAATAGGAAAGATACTTTTCTCATATATTAAAAATCTTTCAAATATATAGCTTAGTCTGTGTCTGTTAGTTAATTATATTTTCAAAGTTATTTGAAGTAATTGTAGTTTGATTAATTGTTACTGTTTTCTGCATAATAGTAGTAGAAGTAAGTATTAAACTTTAAGTGTAATTTGAGTATCAGATTTCAGTGCTACATTATCTATTGTGAAACACTTTCTTCTACTTCGTAGCTTCCCTGTGAGATCGATAACTAGGACTCCATTAGAGCCCTGTATTACTTGATACGATACGTATACTTGCGTTGAGTGCTTGGACTTTACAAAATCATTAAAACATACATAAATTTGAGTTCATGTCGGGATATTTTCTTTAGGTTGTGTGTTTTGAAAATGGGTCGCTTAGAGAAGTTGTCGGCGAATTTTAAATTTTAAATTTAATTTAAATATATATATATATAATTTAGAAAGTAGCATTTAATTTTGAAAATAATTTTAAGTCTCAAAATTTTAAGATATGAAATCAAACCGATCTCACATCCCAAATAGTTTATATAAACGAGCACCGCACCACAAAACGTGTATCTATCCCAAAGAATAGACACACTGCTTGATGATGGGGCTCGATTAGATAAACTAGAAGATTTGTGACATCCGTTTGGTCTGCAAACCAATTTTATAAGCCGACAAGTTCCCCTGCTTAATATAAAGGAATTAAACAGGGTTTATATTACCTGGGTTCTTAAAGTTCCCTATAAGGGTAAGCCCCTATAGTTAATTACATCTTAAATGACGAGAATCATTTAAGAAAACTCTCGATAATGATAAGTGGTTTTGCTCTCAAGAATTTCAAAGTTTAAGGTTTTCAAAGGATTGAATTTTGGAGTTTCAAAAGGGATTAGCTCAAATTTGGAACAGTTAATTTCAGAAGTCCAAAGGAAGAGAAGTAGGAGAAGCTGGGGATCCAATAGGAATCTTGGCAACTTCCCAAAGTATCCTATTGTTTGGCTTCAATTTGAGAGTTTATCTAATGTTGTAATACTGCCAATTTTAATTAATTAGGACTTATATTTGTATGATATAAGCACACAAGTAGCCTCGAAGATGTGAGGATTTATGTCGTACCAAACAACTACCTCGGAATCCTAAGTAGGACTTAATTTACATAAAATGATTATGCAAGTGCCTAACGAAAAGTTGAGGATTTATGTTGCACTAGGCAAACTACCTCAAAATCCTATGGCTTGTTATTTAAACTAAGAAAGGTTTTGCGGATGTAGATTCCATTTTTGCTGACGACGATGGCCGTGCTGCCCACTATGCTCCAAGCTCCTTGTTGTTGCAGAGGTTTGGTTTTAGAAGGTGAAAATTAGGAGATGAGAGAAGTGTTTTGGTTTAGAAAAGTTTTAAAGTCCAAATTTCTTTAATGTTTTATCAGGAGAATCTTAAAGTTGATTATAACAACACCGGTTAAGATCCCACGGTTCCATCATTCCGGCACCGTTATTTTTATTAGATTCACTTAGTCCAGATGAATTTGCTAAACTTAACTAAATGAGTTTCACACTTTCATTTAGACCGTGGGAAATCCCGTTAGCAACACGTAGGTTACATCATCCGAGGTATTCCCGATCATCCAACAAGACGTTTTGATTTAGTTATAATTATATTTTTGTGTTCTGTTTGTGATTAAATTTTGAGTTGTTTTATATTTTGAAATATTGTGGCGGTGGATTTTATCTTGTTGTGACTTTTAATTTAGTTTTGGGTTTCAGTTTTGTGGCTATGCTAAAGGTTTCAGTTTTCATGCAGGGTGACATTCTTGTTTAACATGCAAGAAAAGTAAAGTGCACTATAAGTAAGTAAATTGCAATAAAATAAAAGCGTACCTGGAGGGTCTTCGCGTCATTTCAAGCTACACTTAAAACACATGTTAAGGCATTTATAAATTTGCAACAAGTACCTAGGTAAAGCTAAGGAAAGGTTCTGGTTGTCTACCAAAATCCTAATCCTATTGCTAGTCAATCCCTATGACGTCTAGGTTCTTTTTTTTTTTGTTAAGGATGATTTTCTTCATCAAAGAACAATTAAGTTCAGTTGTTCTTCTAAACCATCTCATCATACTGAGAAAGTGCTTAGGACGAGTCCTAAACATCTTTTCAATACTTCTGAGATTATTTTGAGTCCAAATGAATTTTATTGTACTGTTGAGTTAATCATTCAAGAATTTAGTTAAATTTTGCTTCTTGCTCAGTGAATTAGGATGTTTGATTATCTTATGAGTGGAGTGACATTTCACTTATTGCTCCATTTAAGAGTTATCATAACAAAAGCCTTTAAGGGCAAATTAATTTATTAAAGATTTTAATGATTTAAAATTGGAATAGATGATTTAAGGTGGTTTAATTTAGTTATGAAATTTTAATAATTTTAAGTTTGGAATAGTGTTCAAGTTGTTTTTTATTTCAAATGATCTCAATGTATTAGATTAATCTGGGTTGGAAGAGGTGTTTAGATTATTCAATTTAGATTTTAATAATTTAATTTTAATTTAATTGAAATATTTTAGGTTAATTTTTTAATTGGTTTGATTTTTTTAATTATGAATTATATTTTTTATTTAAATTTGCTTTCAAGTGATCTTTAAGATTTTTTTTTTATGTTTTAAATTTATTTCAATTTGATCATTAAGTTATTCAATGTTTTAAGTTTTAATTTAATAAGGGTTAATCTTTTTCTTTTAATTATTTAATTATTAATTTCAATTATCATTTTAAATTTAATTAAAAGCTAAATATTATTAATGTGATTCATTTAGGGATTTTAAATTAAAGGATTGATATCTTCTTAAATCATATCCCTAATCTTAATAATCCAAATTTTAACTTATTCTTCCAAAATTCAAATTTTTTAATTAATTAAAATTTACTTTAAATATTTTCAAGATAATTAATGGGTTTCTACCCCTTAATTCCCTAGGTTTCAATCAGCTAATGAAAATTTTAAAATCAGATATTTTACCCTCCCCTTGATTAAACCTAAATATTAATTAGGGGTTAAAATTCTTAATTATTCTTATGCCCTTTTAAGCCTAATTATTTCATAACTCATCAAATTAAGCTCAAATGAGCTTGAAACTTTTATGTCACTTCACTCACATGTCAATTAAGATATCAGAGGAGAAAATGTGATTTTTCTGTTTTTAATTTACTTTATATAATTATCTTAATGAAAAATAGGGATTTTCAATGGAAATTCAACAACATGACCAAGGCAAGGTTTCTATCCTTAAGAAAATTATGGGATGTCCCTATTGACTAGAGGACCCTTTAGACCAATTTTGGTGATTTTTTAAATTATATTTTATTTATTATAATTATTTTGAGTTTTGGAGTATTAATTATTTATAAAATAAAATTAAAGTTGAAAAATGGATTTTATATTTTTCTTAAGTCTCTCTAACCTCAAGGAGTCCAGAGAAGTAAATTTTATATTTTTTTGATTTTTCTTTGATTTATTAGAATTAATTTAGTGAAAATGTAGGGAAATTCATTTTTTAATATTAAAAATTGTTTTAAGCCTTTAAAAATTCAATATCTTAACCTATAGACTTAGGCAAAATATTTGGTTTGTTGCTAAGTGATTAGTAAGCAAAATACGACATTTTTATGATTTTTCAATATTTTTGTGTTTTTTATTATTATTTTTTTTAATTATTAAAATATTAAAATATGATTAAAAATGAAAATTTTTAGAAAATTTTAATTTTAATTTTCTTAGACTTCTCTAACATCAGAGAAGCCCCAAAACCATTTTGGTGAATTTTTGAAATGTATTTTTGGAGTTATGAATTTTTAAAGTTTAATTTTGGTCATGTAACTTAATTAGTCCATTTAGTGGGGCTAATCACCTCCAATTGGTTTCAATTTTTTATGTGGGGCTCCTCTGACCCTAAGGATCAGTGGAGAATTATTTTCAAGTGATTTTGATGTATGGTTAACCCAAATTAATTAAAATTCAATTTTGAGTATTTAGTCCAAGTAGAGTTATTCTTAATGAATTAACTCAAAATACATTTTTCTTAGGGTTCTCTGGTCATAAGATACCTCCCTAAATTTTCCTAGAATTTATTGAACAGCATGCTAATTATGGGAATTAAAATTCCAAAGAGAGACATAAACTTGAAAAATACATAACTTGCCATAGAGATGGCCTCTGGCCTTGAAAAATTCAGGGAATGTTTCCAAGAACAGAGGCTACAAAAGTCCTATGGTCTCATGCCATGGTGAATTGTATGCATGTATGGAGAATTAAAAAACTGAAAACAGTAAATAATTAATTAAAAATAAAATACTCATCAAATTATTTTACTTCCTTTTCCACACTATTCTCTTCTATTCACTTACCAAGAGGGTATTTTTATTTTATTTTTATGATTTTTCTATGCAAAGATATGAATTTTCAAAGTTCAGGGTATTTAAATAAATAAAAAATACTCTATTTATCTACTTATCCACGCGGCGCCGACTCATCCTCGGAAGCTCCGAAAGCCCACGCCTCGCCTCCCTAATCGACGCAGCCATCTGACTCAGCGCTCCGGGGGCCCGCGGTTCATGTCTCGTTCACTCATCCGACGCGATTTGTACCGTCCATTCGATACACGCTCAATCCAACGGCGGCCGATCATCGTCTCCGCCCGGTGTGTCCCGAGAGCCGTCCACACTCAAACCCTAAGATCTATCTCATTTCTCAATGGATTTTCGTGTTCTTATGCTCTATGGATTCATCTTGAGGAGACGAACACATCCATATGGTTTACATGCTATGAAATCGATTCAAATGAAATGGAGAATTCACAGAAGCTCGGGAGGGAGAAGTGATCCATACCTTGGCTCTGAGAAGTGAAGCTTCAATCAGAGAGTTGTGACACCTTCGATTGCACCCAAGGAAGCTCCAGATGAAGTCTCTGGCTTTGGGGAATTTCCTAGGTACAAAAGTGACCAAGGCCGATTTCAAACCTTGGACATTGGAAGCAATGGCTGGCCTGGTGAGGGGGCTTTTGCTGGGGAACTTCTTCTCTACCTCTGGTGAAGGTGTGGGAGAAGTTAATTTGGATTTGGTGGAGTTTCAAGGGATGTCCTGTTTTGACCTGAGAATTGAGCTCCAAAATTGAGCTCAATCAGTGGAAATTAGGGCAGGAAGACAGTGGGGATGAGTTGCTCTAGGCTAGGGGAAGCTCTGTGAGGAGTTTGGTGAAGTTTTGTGGAGGTTGATTTCAGCCAACCTTTTGCCTGAGAGGAATGGCTGCTTTAAATAGCAATGGTTAGGGGCTTCCCAGGGGCAATTGAGGGCTGTGATTTGCTGCTCTGGTGAGGAGAAGAAGAGCTGTGGTGGCCTTTTGGGTTGAGACAGCTCAGCCAATTCAATTTAAATTTTTGAATCAAATTAGGCCTCTCTGCTTGGTGGTTCCGATGACTGGGGTGGTGGTCCAGCTAGGGTCAGGGAGGTCAGGGATTGATGTTTGTGAGTTCAATTGGCTGATTCCATGTGTAAAGGATTGATTCAAATGGAATGGGGGAAGTGGCTCTTTTGGGTTTAAATGGGTTAATTCATGGTTTAGGCTAGGTGCACGTCCCCAAGGCTTGACTTTGGGCTGAGGGAGAATCATTTGGGTTAGCTAGGAAGGGGTGGTGAAGTCCCCATCCAAGGTGATGTGGCTAAACATGGTTTAGAGTGTGACATGAATGGGGTTAAAAAGCTTAATGAGGGATTAAGAAAGAGGCCCCCTCCATTTGCCATAAATGACATGGTGAGGTGTAAAGTGCCTCCCATGGCTTGCATATGGCTTATGCATGGCTTCATGGCTCCATTTGGCTTGGGAAATGGCTTGGTCAATTTCATGGAAGAAGGTTATTTGGAACTTTGAAAACTTTGGATTTTTTGATGGTATTTGTCATGATGCCATTTTGGTTTAATCAAAATGATGAGTTTTTGACTTAGGGGATGATTTTAATTAAGTGGGCAAGATGAGACAATATCACATGGGCTTTGGAATAAGTCTTGGGCCTTTGAAATGGTTTTGGAATGGGCTTTTAAAATGGTTTAAGGAGGTGGGCTTTTAGGTTTTGAAATAAATTTATGGATGAAAATTGTTGAGGGGTTGTGTCAAATAAATGTTGGGATTGGTTTAGAAATGTGTCATGAGAATTTTAGAAGAGATTTGATGCCATTTGGAGTTGAAATGGGTTCAATTTTGGTTTTTCTGGTAATGAGGCCAAAGTGGATCAAATTGGGCCAACTTGGGCTAAGGTTGTGTTAATGTTGGGTTTGATATAAAATTAATGTTGAGAAATGTTTATGGGGGTGTGAAAAAGAGTTTTCAACTTTGGTTGGGCTTTGATTTTGGAGTTTGGGCCTATTTGGGTTCATGATTGGTTTAGGCCCAAATTGGGGATTTTTGGTTTGGGTTTGGCTTGGGTGGAGTTTGGTTTCAAATTTGGAGAAAATCATGTTAGTGTTTTGTTTGTGGGGATGTTAGGAAGTTTTAGGAAAAGATTTGGGGTTAATTGGAGTTAAGTTGGGTTGGTTTGGGCTCACTTTAGGTAATGGGCCAACATTGGGCTTTAAGCTTCAAATTGAAATTGGATCCACAAGTTGATGAAATTGGGTTTGGTTTTGGTCTAAATTGGTATTTGGGATATTTAATTGAAGTTTAGAATTGAATTGGATCAAAATTGAGGTCAATTGGGTTGTTTTGGTGGGACATTGGGTCCACTTAGGTTAAAAATAGGTCAAATTGGGAGTTTTGGTAAAAGTGGGCTAAATTGATAACATTGGATTATGGTGTAGTTGAAAAAAATGAAATTGGGAATATTTGGGATTTTCTGGAATTTTCTGGGAATTTTCGGAATTTTTAGGAATTTTTGGGTTAAAAGGGTATTTTTGGTATTTGGAGGGTATTGGGGGGTATTTTTGGAATTTTTGGTATATTTGGCCATGGATGATCAATTTGAGTGGGGAGAAATGTTTAGGATTGGTTTTGAGGAATTTTGGGTAATTTAGGCAATTTTGCAAATTTTGGGCAATTTCAAGGGCATTTGGTAGGCTTGGTGGGTTTAGGGTCTCGGGGGTCAAAAATTGAAATTTTGGAAAAGTGAAGATTGATCAAGTGTGAGTGAAATGAAATCATTTTGGTTGAGCCATGAAGCCATATTAAGCTCACAAAATTCATGAGAGGGCTCATTTTAGGCACTCAATATGTTGTTCCTAACCCTCTTAGCCAGGGGCCTAGGGGTCAAGGTCCATCCATATGAGTTACCTACATGAGTCAGGGAGTCAAATTGGTTAAATATAGTTTTAGGGTTTGGAATGTGTGTGTGGGAGTGTGGTGTGTGCAAGCATACCCTCACTAGACCAGGCCACCTGCGAGTAATCCTAAGGCCAAAGAGTCCTATAGGATACTCATTCTTTAAACCTCCACATATTGGTCTTAAACCTCCAAGTGGTCTGGGGGTTTACAATCAAAATTGTGGGGTTTGAAGGGAGTCAAAAAGTGTCTAAATTTTTAAGTGACGGGTCCCATTTCTAGTCCTCTAAGATAGTCAAGGAGAACCCCTATGGCTAGATCCTAAGTACTAAGGAGAGAGAAGAGAAAAGACCTCATCAAAAATGAGGTCAACTAATGGACCCCCAACAGGTGTGGTGTACTAACCAAGCACACCGCGTGTATTGGCGTTGACCGAAAAGATCAACAGAACCAACACAGATGTCTAAGTGACACACTTAGAACGAAGCACAAAAAATTTTCTCTGGGGAGTATCAGGTAAATCTCCAAAACTGAAGATTCCAGAACTCTCACTGGGAAGAGAAAAGGAGGTAAATTCTAGATCACAAGATCTAGAGAGATTCGATTTTAGATTCATTTCATTTTCTGTTTCAAGTTTTAATGTGTGAGTTTGGATTTTGGTTTGAGTTTCAATTCCGATTGAAGTTTGATTCAAGATTTATTTCAAGAGCGATTTCGTGGAAATCCAGGATTTGAGGTGAGCATCAGAATCTTGGTTCCATCCTCGGGATTTGAAGAGAATTAGAATTTAGGCTCTAGCCTCAAGAATAGAGTTGGAATTTGAAGAGAACTGGAAGTTTAGCTCCAGCCTCAGAAATTTGAAAGAGAACTGGAAGTTCGGCTCCAGCTTCAGAAGTTTGAAAGAGAGGTAGAAGTTTGGCTCTAGCCTCGAAGAGAACTGGAAGTTCGGCTCCAGCCCCGGAAGTTTCAAAGAGAGCTAGAAGTTCGGCTCTAACCTCAAAGAGAACAGGAGGTTCGGCTCCAGCCTCGGAAATTTGAAAGAGAGCTAGAAGTTTGGCTCTAGCCTCGAAGAGAACTGGAAGTTCGGCTCCAGCCTCAAAAGTTTGAAAGAGAGATAGAAGTTCGGCTCTAGCCTCGAAGAGAACTTGAAGTTCGGCTCCAACCTTGGAAGTTTGAAAGAGAGCTTGAAGTTCGGCTCTAGCCTCGAAGAGAACTGGAAGTTCGGCTCCAGCCTTGGAAGTTTGAAAGAGAGCTAGAAGTTTGACTCTAGCCTCGAAGAGAACTGGAAGTTCTACTCCAGCCTTGGAAAATTGAAAGAGAGCTAGAAGTTCGGCTCTAACCTCGAAGAGAACTGGAAGTTCGGCTCCAGCCTCGGAAGTTTGAAAGAGAGCTAGAAGTTTGGTTCTAGCCTCGAAGAGAACTGGAAGTTCAACTCCAGCCTCAGAAATTTGAAAGAGAGCTAGAAGTTCGGCTCTAGCCTCGAAGAGAACTGGAAGTTCGGCTCCAGCCTCAGAAATTTGAAAGAGAGCTAGAAGTTCGGCTCTAGCCTCAAAGAGAACTCGGAAGTTCGGCTCCGGTCTCGGAAGTTTGAAAGAGAGCTAGAAGTTCGGCTCTAACCTCGAAGAGAACTGGAAGTTCGGCTCCAGTCTCGGAAGTTTGAAAGAGAGCTAGAAGTTCGGCTTTAGCCTCGAAGAGAACTGAAAGTTTGGCTCCAGCCTTGAAAATTTGAAAGAGATCTAGAAGTTTGGCTCTAGCCTCGAAGAGAACTGGAAGTTCAGCTCCAGCGTCGGAAATTTGAAAGAGAGCTAGAAGTTAGGCTCTAGCCTCAAAGAGAACTGGAAGTTCGGCTCCAGTCTCGGAAGTTTGAAAGAGAGCTAGAAGTTCGGCTCTAGCCTCGAAGAGAACTGGAAGTTCGGCTCCAGCCTCGGAAGTTTGAAAGAGAGCTAGAAGTTCGGCTCTAACCTCGAAGAGAACTGGAAGTTCGGCTCCAGTCTCGGAAGTTTGAAAGAGAGCTAGAAGTTCGGCTCTAGCCTCGAAGAGAACTGGAAGTTCGGCTCCAGCCTCGGAAGTTTGAAAGAGAGCTAAAAGTTCGGCTCTAGCCTCGAAGAGAACTGGAAGTTCGGCTCCAGCCTCAAAAATTTGAAAGAGAGATAGAAGTTCGGCTCTAGCCTCGAAGAGAACTGGAAGTTCGGCTCCAGCCTCAAAAGTTTGAAAGAGAGCTAGAAGTTTGGCTCTAGCCTCGAAGAGAATTGGAATTCGGCTCCAGCCTCAAAAATTTGATAGAGAGCTAGAAGTTCGGCTCTAGCCTCAAAGAGAACTGGAAGTTCGGCTCCAGCCTCAAAAATTTGATCTGTATGAAGAGGGACCCAATCCCATGACATCAGAACCAAATCGAACAAAGTTCGTGGCCCCGTGTCAATAGGACTAGTCGATCCTCTACACACAGAGGAAGGAGAATTGAAAGGTTGGAATTGAAGGATTTAGAATGAAAATCAGTCTGAGGTTTAGATTTGTTTTATTCGTTTTAGTTATTCAATTTCATTTTTGTTTATTTAGAGTTCGTGTTAATTTGCGGTTCATTTTGACATTCAAATTCTTAAAAAGAAGGAGTTCCTTGTTCATTTTCTTTCTCTTTTTCATTCTTTGTTCGAAGTTCATTTAGCTTAATGGCGTTTCCCAGTCAATTTGAACAAAAAGAGGTGAAGGCAGAACATGACATATTCATTCTCATTCTAATTTGTTGAAAATACATCATACAACTTAATCCAAAACATGATGATATTTGCCTCGAAAATTCAGTATCTCATACAATCCTCATAAATCCTAAACGGATTGTGTAAGATTCTGGTTGATTCTTCTAAAAGCATTTGTCAAAATCCATGTCTGAATAGTAAGATACATGGACAATAACATCACCTTCCAAGCCAACCTTGGCAGGAATGCCGTACGGATGTGCATTGAAGTGTGTTATCTCCCATGTAACTCACAGCTCGTAGGGCCGGAGACTCTCTAACTCTGGATCTGGGTGAAAATGAAAAGGCATATTTCTGTCATCCATTCTTCTGAATGTGATGGAGATTCGTTCAACAGGCACTCCTAGAATGCAATGTTTTGCTGTGTCCGCTCCATTTCCTTTTAATACCATGACGGAACCTACCAGTAGTGGTATTTCCACCGGCTCAAAATTTTCCAGGGCCTACTATCCGGAGGTCAGATCCGAACATGATATTACACTGGTTGACAAAAGAGACTGTGCAGAAGGTCTGACAAAGTCAGGATGGTCTATGTGTGGAGGTATGCAGTCGCCCTCCTTGTAAATGTTAATGATGCAGCTGTTGGGTATGCAATCTGCAGGCAATACCCTCCATGCCACCATCCATTTTACCATTCTTTTGATAATTCTTGGCATCGGATCCACCTCACTGTGATGGAGTATCCCCGGTGGATTTCCCTTTCTGTCTTCTGCGAAGTTGTAGCAACACCCGCACTGGATAGTAACTCTTCCTTTTCCTGGCATCCATCTTCGTGGCTCGAATAGGTTTTCTCCCTCAGACGACCAGCTCGGCCCATTTTCTGAAGCTCGATAATGCAGTCCACAATCTGCTGTTGTTCGTAATCTGAGAACACATTCGTATGTTGCTCAAGGCCTTCCAAGAGTTGACCCTCTTGCCTCGAATTCTCTCGAAGTATTCAAAAGTTTTCTTTTTAAATTGCTGTAATTTCTCCAGCTCGTATTCTGGGATTATCTGAAGTCCTCGAGGTCTGGTAATGTACTACGGGATGTACGGCTCAACCCCAGCACGTTCTCCTGCATGTCTCGGCTCCTCAGGGATAGTCACTGTTGGGACATCATCCGGGGTTGCTTTCGCAATAAGACTCTTAAAAACTGGTAGCTCTGTCTGGCGTCGTGGTACTATCTCTGTTTCTATTTTCCTCTGGATTTCTTTCACCCTTTCTGCTGTTCTTGGAATTGACTTCCTCCTTTCTGGCTCATGATGAACCAATCTCTTCGAAGTATTGTACTGACGGTAGCGAATGTCTCTTCACGCTGATCCGCTGCCAACTTGGTCAACATCTTGCGTATGCGACGATTCTTATTTCTTCGCTGAGTAGGAGTGAGAGTAGCTCTCCTTACTTCTTGAATTTATGTGGGCATGGCGTTCACAAGCCTGCCCTCTGCTGTAGCAACCACAGACTTAACTTTCTTGTCCTCTCCCGTTGCATGAGCTGTGTTTGCCTTTCTTTTCTTGCTAGTAGACGGCTGACTTGGGCCACCCAATTTCATCACTGTATGGCTGCGGAGTTCTTCCCGATCAACCTGAGTCCAATCATTTTCTTCATATTATAGCCCGTCCAGTGTGAAATCAGAGTCAATTTCAATTATGGCTCCATCCTTCATCCTCTTTTCATCGAGTGCTAGACTCATGCCATTCTTAAAGTTCAGAACCAACCGCCTGTTCGACATTTCCCTGCGAAAAATAAGGAAAGGATCAGGGGCTGTACTAAGAACAAGAACAATAAGAAAACCTTTATTAATGAAAAATTTTATTTACTTCTTTTAAATTTTAAAGGAAGTAGGAAGAGATGAGGGAAGTTCAGGAATGAATTGATTTAAAGGAAAAGATCAAAATTTTATCATTTCACATATTTTCTTTCTAACACATTTTTTGTTAATGATTTTTATTTTATCATCCATTTTTTTAATTTTTTTTTGGGTTCGGACCCAGTTACGAATGATTACTGTGCCTGTGTTTCTAGGAATGTGACTCCACTTTTAAAGTCCATCCTTCAAAACATCAGGTTGCATAATACTTCTTCAAATATCGTTCATTAATTAGAAGCATAAGTCGTTCTCCATGACAGTTCACAAGATGGTAGGAACCTCCTGAGTAGACTGTCTCGACCACGAATGGCCCTTCCCAAGTCGGTTCAAATTTACCTCCTATCTTGCGGTGCGCAAGAATAGGTCTCTTGAGGACTATAACTAAGTCACCGACTTTGAATGTCCTTGCGTGGACCAGTTTATTGTGGGCCTGGATCATCTTGGGTTGATACAGTTCCAAATTTTGCTGCGCTGAAAGTCGTTTCCCTTCTAAGCTTTCCAATTCTTCTAGTCGTAATTTGGCATTTTCTTCTGTAGTGATCTTTTTCGCAACTGCAATTCTGAGTGACGGATGTTGAACCTCTAAGGGTATAACGGCCTCAGACCTGTTCACTAAGGCGTAAGGCGTAGACTAGGTAGAAGTTCTGAAAGTCGTTGTGTAGGCCTATAAAGCTTCTAACAACTTCTCGTGCAAATTTCTTTTGTTGTCATCCAAAATTTTCTTTAATATTTGGACGAGAGTTTTATTAAAAGCTTCGGCCAAGCCGTTTGCTCTTTGGTAGTAGATCGTTGAATAGCGCCAGTCAATCTCGTGTCTCCTAACAAAATTGTTGATCTTCGTACTCTTGAACGCGAACCCATTATCTGAAATGATTCTGCGCGGTACCCCGAAACGGTAGACAACTTGATTCTTGAAGAACTGTAGCACGTGGTGTGCCTTCACTTCTCTGAGCGGTACTACTTCTGCCCATTGGAAAAGTAATCTGTAGTTGGAAGAATGAATCGATGTCCTCTTGAAGAAGGCGGTTCTATTAGACCCACAATATCTATGCCCCAACACTCAAATGACCACGATGCGATTGTTGGATGTAGCACATTTGGAAGTTGATGTAGGACCACTCCATGCACTTGGCATTGGTGACGATTCTTGGCAACTTTCATGCAATCAGTCATCATCGAGGGCCAGTAGTACCCTAGTTTTTTAATTTCCATCTTCATTTTCGGACTCGACTGATGAGCGCCACAAAGTCCTGAGTGCACTTCTTTAACAATTTCACGAGCCTCAGACTCGCTCAGGCACCTTAGCCACATCTGATCAAAAGACCTTTTGTATAACGTATTGTTTATTAATGCATAAGACAGAGTTCTTTTCTTGATTTGATGGGCTAATGACTTATTGTCCGGTAGGTTTCCTGTTTGCATGTTGTCTATTAGCAGCTGAGGCAAGTCTTCTGTATTTTCTATTACTGCTGCAATTCTTTCTTCTTCTTTTCCTGACTTATGTATCGTGTTCATGTCGAGCTGTGAGAGAACCTGACGTCCCTATAAGAACTGACACTTTAACTGATTCATCCTGCAAGCAGGCAAATTCTTTTGCAAGGCAGGCTAACGCATTTGCAATAGCGTTTTCTCTCCTGGGAAGCTTGTAGATCGTTAGATTCTGAATCTGCTCCAACAATTTCATGGCATACTGAAAGTACTGCTCGAGTCTTGGCTTTAGAATTCTGTATTGTCCTGTGACCTGTTGAATTATCAATTGAGAATCCCCAAAGATTTTGATATCCGTTATCCCCATCTGAATGGTTAATTCCAATCCGGTTATAAGGGCTTCGTATTCTGCTTCGTTGTTTGTACACGATTCTGTTAAGTGGTAAGAGTACCTTAACATCCCCCACTCCGGTGTTATAAATATTAGTCCGATTCCTGCCTTACCGGGCACTATCATTTGCAATTCTTTATTTCTCTGTGCTGAAGATGCTCCATCAAAGTACAGTTCCCAACGTCGATCGTCGAGGTCTTCTAGGCTCATTATCTGCTCGTCTGGCAAGTCGTCATTGAGAGGCGATTCTGCCGGTAAAGGGTGTGCTGCGAGGAAGTCTGCTAGGACTTGTCCCTTTACGGCATGAAGAGGAACGAAAGTTATTTTGAATTGCAATAGTATCATCGACCACCTAGCAAGTTTTCCGGAAAGCGACGGGCGAGTCATCAAATATTGCAATGGATTAACTTTTGAGATAAGGTTGACCTTATGAGAAAGCATGTAATGCCTGAGCTTTTGAGCGGCGAAGATTAGGGCCAAACAATGCTTTTCAATAGGAGGATACTTTACTTCCGTCGGAATTAAACGATGACTTAAGTAGTAGAGGGTGTTTTCTTTCCCTTCATCATTGACCTAGGCTAGCAGGGCTCCAAGGGAGTCATCTAAAGCTGCAGTATAAAGTATCAACGGTCTACCCGAGATTGGGGCTGCTAAGACAGGATGTGTCATTAAATATTGTTTGATGTCATCGAAGGCATGTTGACATTTGGAGTTCCAAGTAAACTTGGCATCCTTCTTAACCAAAGCAGAAAAAGGCTGACACCTTCCTGACAAATTCGAAATAAAGTGTCGAAGATATGCCAATTTCCCTTGAAAGGATCATAATTGTTTCAAGGTTTTGGGAGGTGGCATTTCTAAGATAGCTTTAATCTTCTCTAGATCGATTTTAATTCCACAATGTCGGACAACAAATCCTAAGAATTTCCCAGAGGCGACGCTGAAGGCGCATTTCAAGGGATTCATCTTAAGGTTATATTGTCTTAATCGCTCGAAAACAATTCTCAAATCATACAAATGATCTTCCTTCAGTTTGATTTTGATGACTACAACATCCACATAGCATTCAACTTGGTTGTGAATGAGATCATCAAAAATTATAGTCATAGCTCTTTGGCATGTTGCTCCTGCATTCTTCAATCCGAAAGGCATCACTATGCAGCAGTATATTCCGATTGGCGTTCTGAAGGCTGTGAGCTTTTTGTCTTCCGGGGCCATCTTTATCTGGTTGTATCCTGAAGATCCATCCATGAAAGAGAAGACTTCGTGCGTTGAGGCTATGTCGATCATTAATTCTGGGACTGGTAGTGGGAATTCATCCTTTGGACACGCTTTGTTTAAATCTCTGAAATCTACGTAGATTCTGATCTGTCAATTCTTCTTTCTGACTGGTACCACATTGGCTAACCAAGTTGGATACTGTTCTTCACGGACAAATTTAGCGTCTATTAGCTTCTTAACTTCAGCTATTACTTGTTTTTCGATCTCTAGACGCATCCTTCTAGGAGCTTGTCTGACTGGAACGACAGTGTGATCCGCTCCTAGCTTGTGAACTGCAACCTCTGGACCTAATCCTGGCATTTCATCATAATTCCAAGCAAAATAGTCCTTGAATTCCATCAGTAGCTTGATCATTTCTTCGAAGTCTTCTTTATTGAGTAAGGAGCTAACAAAGGCTGGCCTAGGCTCTTTGCTAGTACCTAAGTTAACTTCCATTAACTCGTCTATTGTAGATTTAATTTCTTCTTCAAATTCTGGTGGAGCGTCGCCGATTTGTAGATCTTCGAGATCATCTGAGGTTTCCAAGCAATCTTCATTAGGCTCGGAAGTGACAACCAAGCAAAACTCTGAGTCGTCAACTGATTCTACTGTGTCGAGCCCGAGACCATGTTTTGAATTGGGAGGCCGACCAGAATTATTCCATAATTTTTCAAAGTTTTGTGATCGAACTTTTATCCATTGTTTAGGTAAGACACCACGTTGAATTAAATTTTGAACATAGGGAGAATACCACTCAAAAGGCAGTTCCATTAATTCAGAAGAAGTAACATCTTCAAATTGTACATCATTTTTCAGTTTTGGAAGAAGAAGCACCACGGTAGAATTTGATCGGCTTAGGACCACCACCATGCACTTCCTTGACCACCATACCCTCGATCTTATTAGAATGGATCGGGGTCAGGGTAATAGTATGCACATAGTGGTTAATCTTCTCATACATTGATTTGTATTCTTCATTCTTTTCATCTTCGAGAGAGATCTTGAACTGGGGTTTCTTTTGATTTACTGTTGCTGCTTCTTTCTTGATTTCTTCTTCTTTAGAACTGTTCTCCCAATCAACATCGATGACCGGTTTCTTCTGTCCAACTGTTCCAACGTCTCTTCCTCGACCTCGTCCCCGGCCTCGACCTCGGGTGCGAGTTCTAGAGAAACCTTAACCATCTTGCCGTAAGGGAGTGGTGAGTAACTGTTAGACTAGAATTTCAGGCTCTTCATCGTCCCGAACTTCTTTTGCTTCATTTGGTACGGTGTTTCTGGAGAAGATTGTTTTCTTCGGTGGTGCGTAATAGGCTGCATCTTCATGAATTCTAATCTCGTGTACGGAGAATGGTTGCAAGTCAGCCTTAATACACTGTTCTCCTCCTTCGTAATACTTTATGCACTGGTTCAGGGACGACGGTACCATCCAGTTCTCACGGATCCATGGCCGACCCAGTAGAGCGTTGAATGATGTCTCAGAATCAATTATATGGAATTTTGCGGTTATCTTTGCTAAGTCACCGGTCTTCATTAATAGTGTTATCGATCCAAGAGCTCTTTCTCCTTTTTGATTGAACCCTCTTAAAAACATCTTATCTGCTTCGAGGTCGCGAACGTCAATTTCCAAATATGCCAACATCCGTGTTGACCTCATTTTTGATGAGGTTTTTTGCTTCTCTCTTTAGTACTTAGGATCTAGCCTTAGGCTTTTCCTTTGACTAATCTTAGAGGACTAGAAATGGAACCCACCACTTAGAAATTCAAACACTTCTTAACTCCCTGCAAACCCCACAAGCTTGATTGTAGACCCCTAATCACCTAGAGGGTTGAAATTAAATGTGGAGGTTTAAAGGATGAGTTCCCTATAGGACTTTTTGGCCTTAGGAATACCCTGGGTGGCCTGGTCTGGTGAGGGTTGACTTGCACATACACTATACTATCACACACATTCCAAGTTCTAAAACCACACTCTCACCCAACTTGACATCCTGACTCATGTAGGTAATTCATATGGATGGTCCTTAACCCCTATGCCCCTGGCTAAGAGGGTTAGGAACAACACAGTGAATGCCTCAAATGAGTCCTCTCATGGCTTATATGAGCTTAACATGGCTTCATGGCTCAACCAAAGTGATTCCATCTTACTCAAATTTGATCAATCTTCATTTTTCCAAAATTTCAATTTTTGACCCCGGGGCCCGGACCCACCAAACCTACCAAATGCCCTTGGAACTACCCAAAATTTGCAAAATCACCTAAATTACCCAAAATTCCTCAAAATCAGTCCTAAACATTTCCCCCCACTCAAATTGATCATCCATAGCCAAAAATACCAAAAATTCCAAAAGTACCCCCCAATACCCTCCAAATACCCAAAATGCCCTTCTTAGCCCAAAAATCCATAAATTCCAAAAATTCCCAAAAAAAATTCCAGAAAATCCCAAATATATCCAATTTTATTTTGTTCAACTATACCATGGGCCAATTTTTCCAATTTACCCCACTTTTACCAAAACCCCCAATTTGACCCATTTTGAACCCAAGTGAACCCAATGTCAAACCAAACCACCCCAATTGACCCCAATTATGGTCCAATTCAATATTAAACTTCAATTTAATATCCACAATACCAATTTAAACCAAATCCAACCCCAATTTGATTCACATTTGAGCCCAATTTCAATTTGAAGTCTAACGCCCAATTTTGGCCCATGACCTAAACCTAGCCCAAACCAACCCAACTCAACCCCAATTGGCCCCAAATCTTTTCTAAAGCCTTCCTAACACCCCCATGAACAAAACACCAACTTGATTTGCCATAAATTTGAACCTAAACTCCACCCAAACCTAACCCAAAACCAAAATCCCTTAAATTGACCTAAGCCCAAACTTAACCCAATTTGGCCCAAATCCCAAAATAAAAGCCCAACTCAAGTTGAAAACTCTTTGTGACACTCCCATGAACATTTCTCAACATTAATTTTACATCAAATCTAACTTTAGCCAACCATAACCCAAGTTAGCCCAATTTGGCCCCACTTTGGTCCCTTTTAATAAAGATCCCACATTAAACCCAATTCAATTCAAAATCACCTCACACTTGTTCCAAACCACTCATGACACATGCCTAAACCAATTGCAACATTTATTTGGTATGATCCCTCACAAAATTTCCATCCACCAATTTATTTTCGAGCCTAAAGGCCCACTTTCTTGAACCATTCTAAAAGCCCACTTCCACCACATCCAAAGGCCCAAAATTCATCCAAAGCCCACATGACATTTCTATACATCATCCATTTAATTAAAATCATCCCTAAGTCCTAAACCAATGATCAAATAATTCCAAATAAAGCTTCATCCAAATTTTCACCAAAAATGCCAAAATTCATAAAATCCCCTTTTATGAAATTGACCAAGCTTTTTCCAAGCCAAATGTGAGCCATTGAGCCATGTACAAGCCACATGGAAGCCATGGAAGCCACTTTCCACCTCATCAAGCCATTAATGGCAAGAAGAGGGGACCCTTTCCTAATCTTTCATTAAGCATTTTTAAACATACTCATGTCACACTCTAAACCATGCTTAGCCACCTCACCATGGATGGAGACTTCACCACCCCTTCCAAGCTGACCTAAATGATTCTCTCAGCTCAAAATCAGGTCTTGGGGAGGTGCACCAAGCCTATTTCTGTGGATTGACCAAACCAAGCCCAAAATACACTCTCCCCCCAATCCATTTTAATCAAGCTTTTTACACATGTCAAACTACAATTGACTTCACCAAATTCAACCCCTGACCCCACTGAGTCAGATGGTGACCCATGCTCGGCCGGCCAGCCACCACGACCGCCGGAAAACACCATGGCCGTAGCTCCATGTGAGCCAAAAAATTCAATTCTCCCTTGCTCGAGTCGTCTCAACCCTAGTGGACACCGCAGCTCTTCTTCTCCTCCCCTGAGCAGCTGATCCAGCCTCCAATTGCCCCTGGGAAGCCCTCCAGCCATGCCTATTTAAACATCACCACCTCTCGGCCAAATAAGAGAGTTGAACCAAACTTTAAGGAAACTCTACCAAAATTATTCCAGACTCCTCCCCAGACATAGAGAACTTGATCCCCACTGAAATCCAGCCCTAAAACCCCATCTGTGAGCTCAATTTTTGAGTTGAAAATCCACCCAAAAAACAGGTCACTTCACCACAGTGAGCCAATCTCCAAATTGATTGGTCCTACACCTTCACCATACCAAGAGGAGAAGTTCCGCAGCAAAAGTCCCCTCACCAGGCCAGCCATTGCTTCAAGCCTCCAAGCTTTGTGATCGGGCTTGTTCACTTTCACACCTAGATAATTCCCCAGAGCCAGAGACTTCATCTGGAGCTTGCCTGGACCCAATTGAAGGTGACACAACTCTGAGATCGAAGCTTCACTTCTCTAAGCAAAAGTATGAACTCACTCTTCCTCCCGAGCTTCCAGTGATTCTCCTTTTTGTTTAAGTTAATTTCATAGCCAATAAACTGTATGGATGTGTTCATCTCTTCAAGACGAATCCATAGAGCATAAGAACACTAAAATCTATTGAGAATCGAGTGAGATCTTAGGGTTTTAGTGTGGACGGTCATGGGTGCACACCAGTTGTAGATGATGACCGGGAGCCATTGGATCACGCGTGTATCAAGCGAACGGTTTAGATTGCGCCCGACCAGGGAATGTTACGTGAACCGCGGGCCCCCGGAGCGCTGAGTCGGATGGCGGCGTCGAATAGGAATGCGCCGCGTGGGCTTTCGGAGCTGCCGATGTTGCGTTGGCGCCGCGTGGATAAGTAGATAAATAGGGTATTTTTGAATTATTTAAATGCCCAGAACTTCAAAAATTCTTATCTTTGCATAGAAAAATGACAAAAATAAAATAAAAATATCCTCGTGCTTAGTGAACAGAGGAGAATAATGTGGAAAAGAAATCAAGTTAATTGGATGAGTATTTTATTTTTAATAATTTATTTACTATTCTAAGTATTTTGATTCTTCATTTGCATAGACAATTCACCATGGCATGAGACCATAGAGCTTTTGAAGCCTCTGATCTTGGGAACATTCCCTGAATTTTTCAAGGTCAGAGGCCATCTCTGTCAAAAGTTATTGAATTTTCAATTTCATGACACTGTTTTAGGTATTTTAATTCTAATAATTAGCATGTTGTGAAATAAATTCTAGGAAAATTTGGTGATATTCCTTAGGACCAGAGAACCCTATGAAAAATATATTTTCAATTAATTCATTCATAATAACCTTAATTGGCCTAAACCCATAAAATTGAGTTTGAATTAATTAGGGTTAACCACACATCAAATTAACTTGAAAAAATTCTCCACTGATCCTTAGGATCAGAGAGACCTCACATAAAAATTTGGAATCAATTGGAAATGTTTAACCCCACTAAATGGATTAATTAAGTTACATAACTGAAATGGAACTTTAAAAATTCATAACTCCAAAAATACTTTTCAAAAATTCACAAAAATGGTTTTGCAGCTTCTCTGATATCAGGGGAGTTCAGGAAAATTAAAATTGAAATTTTCTAAAAAAGTTGATTTTTCACCATATTTTAATATTTTAATAATTTAAAAAGTAATAAAAATCACAAAAATATTAAAAATCATAAAAATGTCACATTTTGACTCCTAACCATTTAGGAACAAACCAAATATTTTTCCTAAGTCCCTAGGATAAGATATTGAATTTTAAAGGCTTAATGTAATTTTTAATATTAAAAAATGAATTTCCAACATTTTTTTCACTAAAATAATTCCAATAAATCAAGAAAAAATCAGAAAATTATAAAATTTATCTCTCTAGACTCCATGAGGTTAGAGAAATTTAAGAAAAATATAAAATCTATTTTTTAACTTTTATTTTATTTTAAAATTAATTAACACTCTAAAACTCAAAAATAATTATAATAAATAAAATATAACTAAAAAAATCACCAAAATTGATCCAAGTGGTCCTCTGGTTATTAGGAATTTCCCATAATTTTCTTAAGGACAGAAACTTTACCTTGGTCATGTTGTTGAATTTTCTTTGAAAAAACCCTATTTTCTACTAAAAATAATTATATAAATAAATTAAATTCAGAAAAATCAAATTTTCTCCTCTAATGTCTTAATGGACATGTGAGTGAGGTGACATAAAAATGTCAAATTCATTTGAGCTCAATTTAATGAGTTATGAAATAAATAAGCTTAAAAGGGCATAAAGGTAATTAAAAATTTAAACCCTTAATTAAAACTTTAGGTTTAATCAAAATGGGGGGGGGGTAAAATATTTGATTTTAAATTTCTCTTGGATGATTGAAACTTAGGGAAATTAAGGGGTAGGAACCCATTAACCACTTTTAAAATATCAAAAATGAAAATTTAATTGATTAAATAATTTAAATTTTGGAAAGAATATATTTAAATTTGGATCATTAAAATAGGGATATTATTAAGAGGACATTTATTCTTTAATTTAAAAATCCCTAAATGAGTCACTTTAACAATATTTAATTCTTAATTAAAAAAATTTAAAATAATAATCTAAATTAATAATTAAAACTAAAATTAAAACAAATTAAATTAAAATCAAATTAAAATTAAAATTAAACTAAAACTAACAATTAAAATTAAAATTAAAATGAAAATTTAAATTAAATTAAATTTCAAATTAAATTAAATTAAATTAAAAATTAAATTAAATTAAATCAAAAATTAAATTAAATTAAATTAAATCAAAATTAAATTAAATTAAATTAAATTAAATTAAATCAAAATTTAGATTAATTAAAATTAAAATTAAATTAAATAAAAATTAAATTGAATTAAAATCATTTAGTAACAAACAAACCTAAATGAAATCATTAAGAATTAAAACTAAAATAATTTGAACACTATTCCAAACATAAGATTATCAATTAAAACCTCATAAATAAACTAAATTAAAAATGATTAAAATTCTCGATAAACCAACTTGCCCTTAAAGGCTTTAATTCTTATAACTCTTAAATAGAGTATTAAGTGAGATGTCACTTCATTTATCAGGTAATCAAATACCTAAGTTCACTGAGCAAGAAACAAAGTTTAACTAAACTCCTGGATGATTAATTCACCTGTGCAACTAAATTTACTTGGACTTAAAACAATCCCAGAAGTATTGAAAAGATGTTTAGGTCTAATCCTAAACACTTCCTCAATATGACGGGATGTTTTGGAAGAACAACTGAATTTAGTTATTTTTTGATGAAGAAAATCATCCTTAAACCAAACCAAGAACCTAGACGTCATAGGAAATGACTAGTTATAGGATTAGGAATCTGGTAGACAACCAAAACCCTTCCCTTAGCTTAACCTAGGTATCTGTTGAAATATATTTAAATGCATTAACACGTGTTTTAAGTGCAGCTTGGGATGACAGGAGGACTCTCCAGGTACGCTTTTATTTAATTGCAATTTACTTTATTGCAATTTACTTACATGCACTGTACTTTACTTTTCTTGCATGAAAACCAAAACCTTTAGGATAGTCCCTGAACTGAAACCAAAACTAAATTAAAAGTCATTTCAAGATAAAATTCACCGCCACAACATTCCAAAATATAAAACAACTCAAAATTTAATCACAAACATAACAACAAAACTACAATTGCAAATAAATTAAGACGTCTCATTGAATGATCGGGAATACCTCGGATGATGTAACCCACGCGTTGCTAACGGGGTTTCCCACGGTCTAAATGAAAGTGTGGAACTCATTCAGTTGAGTTTAGCAAATTCATCTGAACTAAGTGAATTCGATGAAAATAACGGTGCCGGGATGACGGAACCGTGGGATCTTAATTGGTTCTGTTTAAACAACTTTAAGATTTGTTTTAATTAAAATATTAAAAACACTTGGATTTTAAGATTTTCTCTAAACCAAAACACTTCTCTCATTTCCTGATTTATGACTTCTAAAACTAAACCTCTGCAACAACAAGAAGCTCGGAGCATGGTGGGCAGCATGGCCATCATCATCAGCAAAACTTGTGTCTACTTCAGCAAAACCTTTCTTAAAATTAAACAACCAAGCCATAGGACTTCGAGGTAGTTTGCTTAGTGCAACATAAATCCTCAACTCTTCGTTAGGCATTTGCATAATCATGTTATGCAAATTAAGCCCTAACCGGTCTTAGGACTCCGAGGTAGTCGTTCGGTACGACATAAACCCTCATATCTTCGAGGCTATTTGTATGATTATATCATACAAATATAAGTCCTAATTAATTAAAATTGGCAGGATTGCAACATTAAATAAACTCCCAAATTGAGGATAGTTTGGGAAGTTGCCAAGATCTCTTCTTGGATCCTCAGCTTTTCCTACTTCTCTTCCTTTGGACTCCTAAAAATAACTGTTCCAAATTTGACCCATTCCTTATTGAAATTTCCAAAATTCAATCCTTTGAAACCTTAAACTTTGAAATTCTTGAGAGTAAAACAACTGATCATTATCGAGAGTTTTCTTAAGTGATTCCCATTACTTAGGATGTAATTAACTATAGGGGCTTGCCCTTATAGGGAACTTTAAGAACCCATGTAATATAAATCCTGCTTAATTCCTTTATATTAAGCAAGGGAACTTGTCGGCTTATAAAAATTGGTTCGCAGACCAAACAGATGTTACAAATCTTCTAGTTTATTTAATCAAGCCCCATCGTTAAGCAGTGTGTGTCCTTCGAGATAGATACATGGTTTGTGATGGGTGCTCGTTTATATAAACTATTTGGGATATGAGATTGGTTTGATTTCATATCTTAAAATTTTTCATATTTCAAAATTATTTTTAAACTCAAATACTATTTTCTAAATTATATATTTAAATTAAATTTAAGATTTGCCGACAATTTCTGTAGGCGACCCCTTTTCAAAATACAACACTCAACCTAAAAATATGCCGACAGCTTCTGGCGACTCCGCTGGGGAATAGTTCCTCGCTCCATTTTTGATTAGATGGTTTTGCTTTCATAAATCGGTGGTGAGTCCATATCCCTAGTGGACCAAAACTACCATTCTTCCGTTGGAATACCCCGTTCATTTCTATCTTGAACGAGTATAGCCAACTCCTCTCGGATTTAGGAGCCACTATTTAGACACCCCTAAACAGAGAGGTTCCGAGATCCTTTTATCTTTTCTGAGGTGGGGTGGACCCCCAATAGGTGTTAGTTTAGGAGCAGTTCTTCGAGTTGAGAAGTCTTGCATAAGACTTTCTCTTCCTTTCCAATTCTAAATCGTGTCCTTTACTTTTTCTATAACCTTCTTCCTTCAATTGTTTTGTTTCTAACAAACGAACCTTCTAATAAACAATCTCTTTTAAAAAAAAAATCACAAATACACTAAGATAAACGAAGATGTGTTCGGACTCTTTCTTTTTCGTCCTAAACTTTACGACGAAAGGAAGTATAATTGGGGACTGACATTCAGAATCTGCCCTGCAAAAAAATGACTGCCCCAAAGTTAATCTTCTCCTTCACCAATGGAATGGACTTCACCGTTTACAAGGATGA
This sequence comes from Papilionanthe hookeriana x Papilionanthe teres, assembly GCA_022702705.1. Classification (NCBI taxonomy): domain Eukaryota; kingdom Viridiplantae; phylum Streptophyta; class Magnoliopsida; order Asparagales; family Orchidaceae; genus Papilionanthe; species Papilionanthe hookeriana x Papilionanthe teres. The sequence continues at coordinate 39,042,659 of CM040437.1, read as the reverse complement.
GCTGCCCGACAATGGAATCATCCATTTTGGACAAGGATTTGGCAACACAGACATCAAGTTCGCTGATGTCACTCTCTTCACACTAATGGAAAAAGTGTCGAAACCGAGAAACTCGTGATCGAGTTCAACCCGAAATCAACTCAAAAATTCCCTCCCCCGCAAAGGGTTCCAATCGAGAGGAGTACTACCGTTCGTAGGAGGACCGTTGTCTCTACCCCCACCGGCCTAGTCATCTCTCGCACCTACCCCGACTTCGCCAAACCGAAGGGGAAGGAAATCCAAGTCCGTGATGAACCCGTCACCGCGGAGGGTACAGATTTCGCTACAATACCAACTATTTTTAAGATTGGGTCCAGTTCAAGAGTTGCACCCCTAACTCGGACTCAAAGGGGAAATAAAAGCAGGAAGATCGCCAAGAAAGCTTGAGCTGCTGAAGTTGCTTTTCTAGAAGAAATCCCTGAGGAAAGAAAAGAACTGCCTGAGTATATACCTCTGTTGGAAGGGAGCAGGTTTCACCCTCTCTCTGCCGCATCAGATGAAGAGGATGTCCATAGGATCGCCGCTGCATTACCCCGATCTGCATACTACAACAATTACAAAAGGAAAAGGGATAAGACTACGCCATTTGCCCGACTGCAAGCGGTGATAGAAAGATTAGCAAAGAAAGAAAGATGCCCTGTGTCAGAAATCTTAAGAAGGATAGGACGGGTGCCAGCTAAATCCTGCCTCGGACCGCGAATAGAGCCTGTTCCTGCCACAGAGAAACCAAAGAAGAAGATAAAAGCCAGTCCACCCGTTGTTGTATCGGGTCTACAAATTAGGGAGGATACCACCTTCCAGCATATAGCCGACAGACCATCCGGTCCTAGGCTTCCGGCTGCAAGAAGGATGGTATGGCGACCTACTACTAGTCAGCTAAGACCAAAATAATGTCATGAGAAGAAAAGTTTCATCAGGAGACTAGAATCAGAAGGAAGTGCTACTGCGATAAAGGAAAACTCCGAGAAAGAAGTTCAACAACCGTCACATGACAACTGCGAGACCGTGCAGAAAAGGCCATCAGAGGATGCCATGGACAAGTTAAGGACTGATATCCGACGGTTAGCAAAAGAAAGAGAAGAAGAACTAGGAGATGAAGTTGACTCATCAGAGTTCATGGATGAGGAGTATGCCGAGATCAACATGGTTGAGACACGAGCATCGTCAGCTTCACAAGGTGCTTCGGCGACTGCAGAAAGAGATGAACCGGAAGTGTTGAGAGCACAACTTCGGGAAAGAGATGATACAATTTCCCAGATGGCAAAGAGGATGGAAGAGATGGCTGCCGCCTTAGCCACTTCCGCAGTCGGCCCGACCTCGTAAAGAGACATCCCCAGAAATTATCCATATTGCGGATGGAGGAAAGGAGATCACATCCGTCAACAGAGATGAACCACCAAAGAAGCATTCTACACAAAGCATGATTCCAGAAAAGGATATTAAAAATATGGTAGAACAGCATGTGCGAGAAGCTTTAGCACAATCCAAGAGTGGAGCATCTATTCAGACAGGTAGACCTTACCATGAAGAGTTCGATGCAGTCCCGAAAGGCTTCGTACCACCTCTGTTTAAGACTTTTGATGGAACAGGAAACCCTTGGAAGCTTGTCGCACATTTTGGTGCTAGTTGCTGCAATGCCGGTGGGAGCGACGCTTTACTCTTCAGCCGGCTCGTCGGCAGCTTGTCGTGGATTGCCTTCGACCGGTATGCGAATTGTCGAACGGTTCGAAAAGACCTTTTCGTAACCGGAGAATCTCTTCGTTAAACGATTTGCTTGGGGCTCGGCACCACATCACTATCGGTGATCTAGTGGTGGAGCAACAAAAGCCGAACGAGACTTTAGTGGATTACATACTTCGATGGAGAAACTTAAGCATGAAGTGTGAACCACAGCTTCAAGAACAACATGCAGTCGGCATCCTACTTAAAAGTATCATGGCCCGATAGCACTCCTCCTTAAAGGATTTACAATCAAGACTTTCAAGAAGTTGCTTAGCAAGGCCGGGAGCTTGCAAGAAGAGGCAAAATAGTTAAGTTTCGTAGACAAGAATGATAAGCAGAAACCTGTGAAAACATTCGAGAAGAAATCTGGAATCGTCGCGGCAGTAGATAAGGGCAAGCAGCCAATGCAGATACCGCCAGAGCGACCGCAGCCTAGTTACCAACCACCGCAACGAACATACCAACAACCTCAGCAGGGCTATTAGCAACCTCAGCAGGGCTATCAGCAACCTCATCAGGGTTATCAGCAACCTCGTCAGAGCTATCAGTCGCCTCCGCATTATGAACAACCAATTCGCTCGTCACGTACTTTAAGAGAACTTCTAAATTGAGAATATCCATTCAAAACTGAAGCAATTGCAAAGATGTTCCGCAGCTTAATGAAGACACCGGATTTTCAGCTACCAGAGCCCAAGAAGTAGGAGGAAGTCAATAAGAAAGATCATCCGAACTATTGCCCTTACCATCAGATGCTCGGACACAAGATAGAGGATTGCATCACTTTCAAAAGTTGGCTTGATGACAATCTTCAGAGAGGAAACATAACGATCCCAAATGAATACATGAAGGAACCCCAGAAAGGAGGTTCCGTCAATGTTATTTCAATGGATCCCATTGTTCCGATAAACCCGTACACGACTGATGATGGATGCAATACTATCTGGACGAAGTCATCAAAGAGAATTTTGGATCACATCCAGGCCGCTTTGGTACGCACTTCAACTCAGAGTTTGAAACCTGTCGAGCGGAACTATACTTGCGATTGAAGAACCGCCCCAGAAGGAGGAGAAGATCGTGGAAGAAAAGAAGACCGAGGCTCCGAAGGGTAGACTAGGGGCTGCTTATCCTAGGATGGTTGTTTCCGATTCGGGGGAGAAATCCCTCGAACTCCCGACTCGTATGATTATTCGCTCGCTCCAGGCGGGATCTTATAATGATAAGGGTTATGGCGTTGGCTACGTTTTCGATCGTTTCTAACGATTACGTAACTAGCGACAACCGGCTTAATCCGGATCTCGATTCCAATACAAATAACGATTCTCAAATCATACACAACCTCGACGACCACGACGAAGAAGATGTTCACAAAGGAGGCTACGAAAGCTCGACAAGCAACGAGTCCATTTATGAATTCCAAGGAGCTCCGATCACGATAGAATTAGAACCATCGGACACCGAAACAACTTCAGAAGAGCCAGTTGTTCCGCTTCAAGTGGATACACCGGCGGATTCAACACCAAATTCAGAAGAAACAACTGAAGTAAATTTAAGAAGTGGAAAAGTTCTACCCCCGAGAATGGGTCCAAAGGATAAAGGAAAGCAGGTGGTTGCTCAGGAAGAGCCAACCCCAGCAGAGGAACTGTCCATTCGAGAAGAAACCGAGGAACATGGTAAAAAAGTGGACTACAACGTGCTAGCCCATCTTAGGAAGCTACCTGCCAAACTAAGCATATACGACGCTTAGATCCTGTCAAAGGAGATGAGAGAAGCTCTGATCAAGGCTCTACTTGATCCAGAGATCTGTTTAGCTCAAATGGCCGGTGATTCCTTTGACGAGGTTTGCTCGTTAAGAGAACAGCAAGGTGCTACCTTCACGGACAACGATCTATTACTTGGAACAGCATATCACAACCGACCGTTATACATTTCAGTCACTATTAGAAAATTTACGCTCTCCAGAGTGTTAGTTGATCTGGGAGCATCAATCAACATAATGAATCTTCAAACACTAGCATATTTGGAAATTGATGCTCGCAAGCTTGAAGCAGACAAGATGCTATTAAGAGGATTCAATCAAAAAGGAGAAAGAGCTCTTGGATCGATAACACTACTAATGAAGACCGGTGATTTAGCAAAGACAACCGTAAAATTCCACATAATTGATTCTGAAACATCATTCAACGCTCTACTGGGTCGGCCATGGATCCATGAAAACCGGATGATACCGTCATCTCTGCACCAGTGCATAAAGTATTATGAAGGAGGGGAACAGTGCATCAAAGGTGACTTGCAACCATTCTCAGTGCACGAAATTGGAATTCATGAAGATGCGGCCTACTACGTGCCTCCGAAGAAAACAATCTTTTCCAGAAATACCATACCAAATGAAGCAAAAGAAATTCGAGATGATGAAGAACCTGAAGTTCTAGTCCAACAGTTACTCAGCACTCCCTTACGGCGAGATGGTGAAGATTTCTCCTGGACTCGCACCCGAGGTCGAGGCCGGGGACGAGGATGTGGAAGAAATGTTGTAACAGTTGGACAGAAGAAACCGGTCATCGAAGTTGATTGGGAAAACACTTCCGAAGGTGAAGAAGAAATCAAGAAAGAAGCAGCGACAATAAGTCAAAAGAAACCACAGTTCAAGATCTCCCTCGAAGATGAAAAGAATGAAGAATATAAATCAATGTACGAGAAGATTAACCATCATGTACATACTATGACCCTGATCCCTATGGTGGTCAAGGAAGTGCATGCTGGTGGTACTAAACCAATCAAATTTTACCGTGGTGCTTCTTCTTCCAAAACTGAAAGTGATGTACAATTTGAAGATGTTACTTCTTCCGAATTAATGGAACTACCTTTTGAGTGGTACTCTCCCTGTGTTCAAAATTTAATTCAACGTGGTGTCTTACCTCGACAATGGACAAAAGGCCGATCACAACCAGTCGGCCTCCCAATTCAAAACATGGTCTCGGACGGCACAGTAGGATCAGTTGACGATACGGGATTTTGCTTGGTTGTCACTTGTGAACCTAATGAAGACTGCTTGGAAGCTTCAGAAGATCTTGAAGATCTACTAATCGGAGATGCTCCACCAGAATTCGAAGAAGAAATCAAATCTACAATAGACGAGTTAATGGAAGTTAACTTAGGTACTAGAGAAGAGCCTAGGCCAACCTTTGTTAGCTCCTTACTCAATAAAGAAGACTCCGAAGAAATAATCAAGCTACTAATGGAATTCAAGGATTGTTTTACATGGAGCTACGACAAAATGCCAGGATTAGCTCCAGAAGTCGCAGTTCACAGATTAGGAGTGGATCCTACTTCCGTTCCAGTCAGACAAGCTCCCAGAAGAATGCGTCTAGAAATTGAACAACAAGTAATAGACGAAGCTAAGAAGCTAATAGACGCTAAATTTGTCCATGAAGAACAATACCCAACTTGGTTAGCCAACGTGGTACCAGTCAGAAAAAAGAATGGTCAGATCAGATTCTGCGTAGACTTCAGAGATTTAAACAAAGCATGTCCAAAGGACGAATTTCCACTACCAATCCCATAACTGATGATCGACATTGCTTCAACACATGAAATATTTTCATTCATGGATGGATCATCAGGATACAACCAGATAAAGATGGCATCGAAAGATGAAAAGCTCACAGCCTTTAGAAAGCCAATCGGAATATATTGCTACACAGTAATGTCATTCGGACTAAAGAACGCAGGAGCAACATACCAAAGAGCAATGACAAGAATTTTTGATGATCTCATTCACAACCAAGTTGAGTGCTACGTGGATGATGTGGTCATCAAAAGCAAACTAAAAGAAGATCACCTGTATGATTTGAGAATTGTTTTCGAGCAACTAAGACAATACAACCTTAAGATGAATCCCTTAAAATGCGCCTTCGGCGTCACCTCCGGGAAATTCTTAGGATTTGTTGTCCGACATCGCGGGATTGAAATTGATCCGGAAAAGATTAAAGCTATTTTAGAAATGCCACCTCCTAAAACCTTGAAACAGCTAGAATCCTTTGAAGGAAAGTTGGCATATCTTCAACGCTTTATATCGAACTTCTCAGGAAGGTGTCAGCCTTTTTCTGCTTTGGTTAAGAAGGATGCCAAGTTTACTTGGGACTCCAATTTCGATGATATTAAACAACACTTAATGACACCTCCTGTCTTAGTAGCCCTAGTCTCACGTAGACCGTTGATACTTTATACCGCGGCTTTAGACGACTCCCTTGGAGCCCTGCTAGCCCAGTTCAATGATGAGGGAAAAGAAAATGCTCTCTACTACTTAAGGCGTCGTCTAATTCCGACGGAAGTAAAGTATCCTCCTATTGAGAAGCACTGCTTGGCCCTGATCTTCGCCGCTCAAAAGCTCAGGCATTACATGCTTTCTCATAAGGTCAACCTTATTTCGAGAGTTAATCCGTTGTAATACTTGATGACCCGACCGATGCTTTCTGGCAAACTTGCCAGGTGGTCGATGATACTATTGCAATTCGACATAACTTTCGTTCCTCTTCGCGGCATAAAGGGACAAGTCCTAGCAGACTTCCTTGCAGCACACCCTTTACCGGCGGATTCGCCTCTCGACGACGATTTGCCTGACGAACAGATAATGAGCTTAGAAGACCCTGATGATCGACGTTGGGAACTATACTTAGACGGTGCGTCCTCAGGACAGAAGAACAAAGAGTTGCAAACGATAGTGCCTGGTAAGGCAGGGATCGGACTAATATTTATAACACTGGAGCGGGGGATGTTAAGGTATTCCCACCATCTAGCAGAACCGTGTACAAACAACGAGGTAGAATATGAAGCCCTTATAACCGGATTAGAATTAACCATTCAGATGGGAATAACAGACATCAATGTCTACGGGGATTCTCAGTTAATCATTCAACGGGTCACCGGACAGTACAGAATTCTAAAGCCAAGACTTGAGCAGTACTTTCTGTATGCCATGAAACTGTTGGAGCAAATTCCAAACGTAACAATCTACAAGATTCCCAAAAAAGAAAATGCTCTCGCCGATGCGTTAGCCCGCCTTGCAAAGGAATTTGCCTGCTTGCAGGATGAGTCAATTGAAGTGTTAGTTCAAGGATGACAGGTCCTGTCACAGCTCGACATGGATACAATAGATAAATTAGAAAGAGCAGAAGGAACAATTGTAGCAGTGACATAAAATACAGAAGATTGGCGGCAGCCATTAATAGACTACTTGCAGAAAGGAAACCTGCCTGATGATAAGTCGTTAGCCCATCAAATCAAGAAAAGAACTCTGTCATACGCATTAATAAACAATACATTATACAGAAGGTGTTTTGATCAGATGTGGCTAAGATGCCTAAACGGGTCCGAGGCTCGTGAAATTGTCAAAGAAGTGCATTCAGGACTTTGTGGCGCTCATCAGTCGGGCCCGAAAATGAAAATGAAGATTAAAAGACTAGGGTACTACTGGCCCTCAATGATGACCGACTGTATGAAAGTTGCCAAAAGTTGTCACCAGTGCCAAGTGCACGGAGTGGTTCTACACCAGCCTCCAAATGTGCTACATCCGACAATCGCATCGTGGCCATTTGAGTGTTGTGGCACAGATATAGTGGGTCCGATAGAACCACCTTCTTCAAGAGGACCTCGCTTCATTCTTGCAGCTACATACTACTTTTCTAAATGGGCAGAAGCTATACCACTCAGGGAAGTAAAAGCACACCACGTGCTACAGTTTTTCAAGAACCAAGTCGTCTACCATTTTGGGGTGCCGCGCAGGATCATTTCAGATAATTGGTCTGCATTCAAAAGTACAAAGATCAACAATTTTGTCAGAAGACACGGGATCGATTGGCGATACTCAACAATCTACTACCCAAGAGCGAACGGCTTGGCCGAGGCCTTTAATAAAACTCTCGTTCAAATTTTAAAGAAAACTTTGGATGACAACAAGAGAAATTGGCACAAGAAGTTGTTAGAAGCCTTATGGGCCTACAGGACGACTTTTAGAACGCCCACCCAGTCTACGCCTTATGCCTTAGTGTACGGGTCCGAGACCGTTCTACCCTTAGAGGTTCGGCTCCGTCACTCCGAATTGCGATTGCGAGAAAAGATCAACACGAAGAAAATGCCAGACTACGACTGGAAGAATTGGAAAGCTTGGAAGGGAAAAGACTTTCCGCACAGCAGAATTTGGAACTGTATCAAGCCAAGAAGATCCAGGCCCATGATAAATTGGTCTGCCCAAGAACTTTCAAAGTCGGTAACTTAGTTCTTGTTCTCAGAAGACCTATTCTTGCACATCGCAAGATAGGTGGTAAATTTGAACCAACATGGGAAGGACCGTTCGTGGTCGAGACAGTCTACTCAGGAGGTTCCTACCAGCTTGTAAATTGCCGTGGAGAGCGACCTATGCTTCCAATTAATGAACGGTATTTAAAGAAGTATTACGCAACCTGATGTTTCGAAGGGTAGCTTTCAAAATAAAATCTTATCCCTAGAAACACGGGTGAAGTAATCACTTTGTGACTGGGTCCGAACCCAAAACTAAATAAAATGGATGATAAAAAAAAAATCTCTTCAACGAAAATGTTAAAAAGAAAACATGAGAAATAATAATAAAATGTCATCTTTCCTTTTAAATCCATTAATTCCTGGTATTTTCTCATCTCTTCCTACTCCCTTTAAATTTAAAAAAGTGAATAAGAATTTTTAAGTGTTTTTCTTATTGTTCTTGTTCTTAGTACAGCCCCTGATCCTTTCCTTATTTTTTTCGCAGGGAAATGTCAAACCGGCAGTTGGTTCTAAACTTTAGAAATGGCATGAGTCTAGCACTTGATGAAAAGAGGGTGAGGGATGGAGCAGTGATAGAGATTGACTCAGACTTCACACCAGCCGGCTTACAATACAAAGAAAATGATTGGATCCCAGTTGATCGAGAAGAACTTCACAGCCAGACAGTGATGAAAATGGGTGGCCCGAGCCATCAATCCAACAATAAGAAAAGGAAAGCAAACGCCGCGCATGCAACCGGAGAGGATAAGAAAGTTAAGTCTGTGGTTGCCACAACAGAGGGTAGGCTTGTCAGCGCTGCGCCCACAAAAATTCAACGGGTAAGGAGAGCTACTCTCACTGCTACCCAACGAAGAGATAAGAATCGTCGCATTCGCAAAATGCTGACCAAGTTAACAGAAGATCAACATGAACAGACAGTGGATACTGTCAATGCAAATGTTCCAAGGAGACCGGTTCGGCAGGAACCAGAAAGAAGAAAGTCATTTCCAAGAAGGTTGGAACAAATAAAAGAAATACCAAGAAAAGCAGAAATAGAGTCGGTACCTCGACGCCGAGCAGATGTACCAGATCCGAAGAGTCTTGTTGCGAAAGCAACCCCGGAGGATGTCCTTACGAAGACTATCCCCGAGGAGCCGAGACATGCAGAAGAACGTGCTGGGGTTGAGCCATACATCCCGCAGTATGTTACTAGACACCGAGGACTTCAGATAATCCCGGAATACGAGCTCGAGAAATGCAGCTAGTCGAGAAGAAAACCTTTGAGTACGTTGAAAGAATTGGAAACAAGAGGGTCAACATCTTGGAAGGCCTCGAGCTGCATACAGATGTTTTCTCAGACTATGTGCAACAACAAATTGTAGTCTGCATCCTTGAATTGCAGAAAATTGGCCGAGCTGGCCGCCTGAGAGAAAAGACATATTCAGAACCCCGAAGATGGATGCCAGGAAAGGGAAGAGTTACAATCCAATGCGGATATTGCTACAATTTTGCCTTAGACAGAAAAGGAAATCCACCAGGGATACTCCATTGCAGTGAGGTGGATCCGATGCCAAGAATCATTAAGAGAATGGTGAAAAGGATGATAAAATGGAGGGTATTGCCTGCAGATTGCATACCCAATAGCTGCATTATTAACATCTATAAGGAAGGCGACTGCATACCGCCGCATATAGATCATCATGACTTTGTTAGACCCTTCTGTATAGTGTCATCCCTCAGCCAGTGCAACATCATGTTCAGATCTGACCTCCGGATTACAGGCCCCGGTGAGTTCCGAGGGCCGGTGGAGATACCACTACCGGTAGGTTCCGTCCTGGTGTTCAAAGGAAACGGAGCAGACGTTGCGAAGCATTGCATTCCAGGAGTGCCTGTGGAGCGGATCTCAGTTACTTTTAGAAGAATGGACGACAGAAAAAGGCCTTACCACTCTCAACCAGATCCAGAATTGTAGAGTCTCTGGCCCTACGAGCTGTGAGTTACATGGAAATTAGCACACCTCTGATGCACATCCATGCGGCATTCCTGCCAAGGGTGGCTTGGAAGGTAATGTTATTGCCCATGTTTCTTACTATTCAGACATGGATTTTTGACAGACGCTTTTGGATGGATCAACAAGAAGTTTACACAGTCCGTTTTGGATTTACATGGATTGTATGAGACATTAAATTTCTGAGGAAAATGTCATCATGACTAGATCAAGTTGTATGAGTACTTTCAGCAAGTTGGAATGAAAATGACTACGTCATATTTTGCCTTCACCTCTTTTTGTGCAAATTGACTAGGAAACGCCATTAGAGTTAAATGAAATTTGAACGAAGAACAGAAAAGAAAAGAAAATAAATGAGAATTTTTCTTAAAAAAAATCTAAATAAATGAACTTCGAATTCACATGAACACTAAATAAACAACAAAAAAAAATAAAATAAAATGGGATCTTTAAAGGACAAACAAAATGAATCTAAATCTCAAATTGAATTCCGAACTGAATGCTCTGAGTCGAAACTTCCAGTTCTTTCCTCAATCAAAATCTGTTTGATACTCTTTTGAAATTTGAATATTTTCCTCGACTTATTGCTAAGTCAAGTCTTTTCATCTTGGTACATTTACCAGCTCCTTTGAAATCTCTTTCTTCTGTGTCTTAGAGGATCGACTAGTTCTATTGACACGGAGCCACGAACTTTGTTCGATTTGGTTCTGATGGCATGAGACTGGGTCCCTCTTCATACAGATAAATCTTTGAGGCTAGAGCCTAACTTCTAGTCCTCTTTCAAACTTTTGAGACTGGTATCTAAATTCCAGTTCTCTCCTTTTGAGGTCGGTACCTAAATTCCGACTCTCTTTTCGGGATCAGTACCTCAATTCTGATTCCCATTTCCTTCGAGGTCGGTACCTAAATTCCGATTCTCATTCGAGATCGATACCTAAATTTCGATTCTCTTTCGAATTGATACCTAAATTTCAATTCTAAATTCTGAGACTGGTACCTAAATTCCAGTTCTCTTCCTTCGAGGTCGGTACCTAAATTCCGACTCTCATTTGAGATAGATACTTAAATTTCGATTCTCCTTCGAATTGATACCTAAATTTCAATTCTAAATTCTGAGACTGGTACCTAAATTCCAGTTCTCATTTCGAGGTTGGTACCTAAATTCGGAGATTGGTACCTAAATTTCAATTCTCTTCCTTCGAGGTCGGTACCTAAATTCTGACTCTCATTCGAGATCGATACCTAAATTTCGATTCTCTTTCGAATTGATACCTAAATTTCAATTCTAAATTCCGAGACTGGTACCTAAATTCTAGTTCTCTTCCTTCGAGATCGGTACCTAAATTCTGACTCTCATTCGAGATCGATACTTAAATTTTGATTCTCTTTCGAGATTGATACCTAAATTTCAATTCTCACTCTTTCGAGATCAGTACCTAAATTCTGATTCTCATCCTTTGTGAGGTCGGTACCTAAATTCCGATTCTCTCTCCAAGGCTGGTACTTAAATTCCGGTCCTCATTCCTTTCAATCAGTACCTAAATTCTGATCTTCTTTCTGAGGATTGGAGCCTAAATTCCAACTCTCTTCGTCGAGACTAGAGCCAAATTCTAGTTCTCTTTCTAATTTCGAGGTTAGAACCTAGGTTCTGATTCTCATTCCAAATTCTGAATCTTAACGAAATCCACCTTAAAATCAATCTTAAACCGAACTTTAACTAAAATTAAAACTCAATTTAATTTGAAACTCGAAATTGAAACTTGAAATAAAAATGAAACGAATCTAAATCCAATTTATCCCTCTCCAAATCTTGTGATTTGAAATTCACCTCCTTTTTCCCCGACGGAGTTCAAGAATCTCCAGTCTTGGAAATATACCTGATACTCCCCAGCGGAAATTCTTCTACTTCGTCCTAAGTTTGTCACTTGAACATCTGTGTTGGTTTTGTTGATCTCTTCGGTCAACGCCAATACGCGCGGTGTGCATGGTTAGCACACCACACATATTCGGGGTCCATTTGTTGACCTCATTTTTTATGAGATCTTTTGCTTCTCTCTTTAGTACTTAGGATCTAGCCTTAGGCTTTTCCTTTGACTAATCTTAGAGGACTAGAAATGAAACCCACCACTTAGAAATTCGAACACTTCTTAACTCCCTGCAAACCCCACAAGCTTGATTGTATACCCCTAATCACCTAGAGGGATTAAATCAAATGTGGAGGTTTAAAGGATGAGTTCCCTATGGACTTTTCGGCCTTAGGAATACCCCAGGCGGCTCGGTCCGGTGAGGGTCGACTTGCACATACACTACACTATCACACACATTCCAAGTTCTAAAACCACACTCTCACCCAACTTGACCTCCTGACTCATGTAGGTAATTCATATGGATGGTCCTTAACCCCTATGCCCCTGGCTAAGAGGGTTAGGAACAACAGAGTGAATGCCTCAAATGAGTCCTCTCATGGCTTATATGAGCTTAACATGGCTTCATGGCTCAACCAAAGTGATTCCATTTTACTCAAATTTGATCAATCTTCATTTTTTCAAAATTTCAATTTTTTACCCCCGGGTCCCCGGACCCACCAAACCTACCAAATGCCCTTGGAACTACCCAAAATTTGCAAAATCACCGAAAATATCCAAAATTCCTCAAAATTAGTCCTAAACATTTCCTCCCACTCAAATTGATCATCCATAGCCAAAAATACCAAAAATTCCAAAAGTACCCCCAATACCCTCCAAATACCCAAAATGCCCTTCTTAGCCCAAAAATCCAAAAATTCCAAAAATTCCCAAAAAAAATTCCAGAAAATCCCAAATTTTCCCAATTTCATTTTGATCAACTATACCATTGACCAATTTTGCCAATTTACCCCACTTTTACCAAAACCCCCAATTTGACCAATTTTGAACCCAAGTGAACCCAATGTCAAACCAAACCACCCCAATTGACCCCAATTATGGTCCAATTCAATTCTAAACTTTAATTCAATATCCACAATACCAATTTAAACCAAATCTAACCCCAATTTGATTCACATTTGAGCCCAATTTCAATTTGAAGCCTAAGGCCCAATTTTGGCCTATGACCTAAACCTAGCCCAAACCAACCCAACTCAACCCCAATTGGCCCCAAATCTTTTCTAAAGCCTTCCTAACACCCCCATGAACCAAAAAACTAACTTGATTTGCCCAAAATTTGAACCTAAACTCCACCCAAACCTAACCCAAAACCAAAATCCCTTAAATTGACCTAAGCCCAAACTTAACCCAAATGGGCCCAAATCCCAAAATCAAAGCCAACCCAAGTTGAAAACTCTTTGTGACACTCCCATGAACATTTCTCAACATTAATTTTACATCAAATCCAACTTTAGCCCAAGCTTAACCCAAGTTAGCCCAATTTGGCCCCACTTTGGCCCCTTTTAATAAAGATCCCACATTAAACCCAATTCAATTCAAAATCACTTCACACTTGTTCCAAACCACTCATGACACATGCCTAAACCAATTGCAACATTTTTTTGGTATGATCCCTCACAAAATTTCCATCCACCAATTTATTTTCAAGCCTAAAGGCCAACTTTCTTGAACCATTCTAAAAGCCCACTTCCACCACATCCAAAAGCCCAAAATTCATCCAAAGCCCACTTGAAATTTCTCTACATCATCCATTCAATTAAAATCATCCCTAAGTCCTAAACCAATGATCAAATAATTCCCAATAAAGCTTCATCCAAATTTCCACCAAAAATGCCAAAATTAATAATATCCCCATTTATGAAATTGACCAAGCTTTTTCCAAGCCAAATGTGAGTCATTGAGCCATGTACAAGCCACATAGAAGCCATGGAAGCCACTTTCCACCTCATCAAGCTATTAATGGCAAGAAGAGGGGACCCTTTCCTAATCTTTCATTAAGAATTTTTAACCATACTCATGTCACACTCTAAACCATGCTTAGCCACCTCACCATGGATGGAGACTTCACCACGCCTTCCAAGCTGACCTAAATGATTCCCTCAGCTCAAAATCAGGTCTTGGGGAGGTGCACCAAGCCTATTTCCATGGATTGACCAAACCAAGCCCAAAATACACTCTCCCCCCATTCCATTTTAATCAAGCTTTTTACACATGTCAAACTACAATTGACTTCACCAAATTCAACACCTGACCCCACTGAGTCAGATGGCGACCCATGCCTAGCCTGCAAGCTACCACAGCCGTCGGAAAACACCATGGCCGAGAGCTTCATGTGAGCCAAAAAATTCAATTCTCCCTTGCTGAGCTGTCTCAACCCTAGTGGACACCAGAGCTCTTCTTCTCCTCCCCTGAGCAGCTGATCCCAGCCTCCAATTGCCCCTGGGAAGCCCTCCAGCCATGCCTATTTAAACACCACCACCTCTCGGCCAAACAAGAGAGTTGAACCAAACCTTAAGGAAACTCTGCCAAAATTATTCCAGACTCCTCCCCAGACATAGAGAACTTGATCCCCACTGAAATCCAACCCTAAAACCTCCTCTGTGAGCTCAATTTCTGAGTTGAAATTCCAACCAAAAAAGAGGACACTTCACCACAGTGAGCAAATCTCCAAATTGATTGGTCCTACACCTTCACCAGACCAAGAGGAGAAGTTCCCCAGCAAAAGCCCCCGCACCAGGCCAGCCATTGCTTCTAGCCTCCAAGCTTTGTGATCGGGCATGGTCACTTTCACACCTAGGAAATTCCCCAGAGCCAGAGACTTCATCTGGAGCTTTCCTGGACCCAATCGAAGGTGACACAACTCTGAGATCGAAGCTTCACTTCTCTGAGCAAAGGTATAAACTCACTCTTCCTCCCGAGCTTCCAGTGATTCTCCTTTTTGTTTAAGTTAATTTCATAGCCTATAAACTGTATGGATGTGTTTGTCTCTTCAAGACGAATCCATAGAGCATAAGAACACGAAAATCCATTGAGAATGGAGTGAGATCTTAGGGTTTTAGTGTGGATGATCACGAGTGCACACCGGTTGTAAACGATGGCCGGGAGCCGTTGGATCGCGCGTGTATCGAGCAGACGGTTCAGATTGCGCCGGACCAGGGAATGTTACGTGAACCGCGGGCCCCCGGAGCACTGAGTCGGATGGCGGCATAGAATAGGAATACACCGCGTGGGCTTTCGGAGATGCTGATGTTGCGCTGGCGCCGCGTGGATAAGTAGATAAATAGGGTATTTTTGAATTATTTAAATGCCTAGAACTTCAAAAATTCATATCTTTGCATAGAAAAATCACAAAAATAAAATAAAAATACCATCTTGCTCAGTGAACAGAGGAGAATAATGTGGAAAAGAAATCAAGTTAATTAGATGAGTATTTTATTTTTAATAATTTATTTACTATTCTCAGTATTTTGATTCTTCATTTGCATAGACAATTCACCATGGCATGAGACCATAGGGCTTTTGAAGCCTCTGATCTTGGGAACATTCGCTGAATTTTTCAAGGTCAGAGGCCATCCCTGTGAAAAGCTATTGAATTTTCAATTTCATGTCACTGTTTTAGGTATTTTAATTCCAATAATTAGCATGTTGTGAAATAAATTCTAGGAAAATTTGGTGATATTCCTTAGGACCAAAGAACCCTATGAAAAATATATTTTCAATTAATTCATTCATAATAACCTTTATTAGCCTAAACCCCTAAAATTGAATTTGAATTAATTAGGGTTAACCACACATCAAATTAACTTAAAAATAATTCTCCACTGATCCTTAGGACCAGAGAGACCTCACATAAAAATTTGGAATCAATTGGAAATGTTTAACCCCACTAAATGGATTAATTAAGTTACATAACTGAAATGGAACTTTAAAAATTCATAACTCCAAAAATACTTTTCAAAAATTCACAAAAATGGTTATGGAGCTTCTCTAATATCAGGGGAGTTCAGGAAAATTAAAATTGGAATTTTCTAAAAAAGTTGTTTTTTCACCATATTTTAATATTTTAATAATTAAAAAATAATAAAAATCATAAAAATATTAAAAATCATAAAAATGTCACATTTTGACTCCTATCCATTTATGAACAAACCAAATATTTTTCCTAAGTCCCTAGGATAAGATATTGAATTTTAAAGGCTTAATGTAATTTTTAATATTAAAAAATGAATTTTCAACCTTTTTTTCACTAAAATAATTCCAATAAATCAAGAAAAAATTAGAAAATTATAAAATTTGTCTCTCTGGACTCCTTGAGGTTTGAGAAATTTAAAAAATATATAAATTCTATTTTTTAACTTTTATTTTATTTTAAAATTAATTAACACTCTAAAACACAAAAATAATTATAATAAATAAAATATAACTCAAAAAATCATCAAAATTGGTCCAAGTGGTCCTCTGGTCAATAGAAATATCCCATAATTTTCTTAAGGATAGAAACTTTACCTTGGTCATATTGTTGAATTTTCTTTGAAAAAACCCTATTTTCTACTAAAAATAATTATATAAAAAAATTAAATTCAGAAAAATCACATGTTCTCCTCTAATATCTTAATTGACATGTGAGTGAGGTGACATAAAAATTTCAAATTCATTTAAGCTAAATTTAATGAGTTATGAAATAAATAAGCTTAAAAGGGCATAAAGGTAATTAAAAATTTTAACCCTTAATTAAAACTTTAGGTTTAATCAAAATGGGGGGGGTAAAATATTTGATTTTAACTTTCTCTTGGATGATTGAAACTTAGGGAAATTAAGGGGTAGGAACCCATTAAACACTTTGAAAATATCAAAAATAAAACTTTAATTAATTAAATAATTTAAATTTTGGAAAGAATATATTTAAATTTGGATCATTAAAATAGGGATATTATTAAGAGGACATTTATTCTTTAATTTAAAAATCCCTAAATGAGTCACTTTAATAATATTTAATTCTTAATTAAAAAATTTAAAATAATAATCTAAATTAATAATTAAAACTAAAATTAAAACAAATAAATTAAAATCAAATTAAAATTAAAGTTAAATTAAAACTAACAATTAGAATTAAAATTAAAATAAAAATCAAAATTTAAATTAAATTAAATTTCAAATTAAATTAAATTAAGTTAAATCAAAAGTTAAATTAAATTAAATTAAGTCAAAATTAAATTAAATTAAAATTCAAATTAAACTAAATTAAAATTAAATTAAATAAAAATCAAAGTGAATTAAAATCATTTAACAACAAACCTAAATGAAATCATTAAGAATTAAATAAAAAATAATTTGAACACTATTCCAAACTTAAGATTATCAATTAAAACCTCATAATTAAACTAAATTAAAAATGATTAAAATTCTCGATAAACCAACTTGCCCTTAAAGGCTTTAATTCTTATAACTCTTAAATAGAGTACTAAGTGAGATGTCACTTCATTCATCAGGTAATCAAATACCTAAGTTCACTGAGCAAGAAACAATGTTTAACTAAACTACTGGATGATTAATTCACCTGTGCAACTAAATTTACTTGGACTTAAAACAATCCCAGAAGTATTGAAAAGATGTTTAGGACTCGTCCTAAACACTTCCTCAATATGATGGGATGTTTTGGAAGAACAACTGAATTTAGTTGTTTTTTGATGAAGAAAATCATCCTTAAACCAAACCAAGAACCTAGATGTCATAGGAAATGACTAGTTATAGGATTATGAATCTGGTAGACAACCAAAACCCTTCCCTTAGCTTTACCTAGGTATCTGTTGAAATATATTTAAATGCATTAACACGTGTTTTAAGTGCTACTTGGGATGACGAGAGGACTCTCCAGGTACGCTTTTATTTAATTGCAATTTACTTTATTGCAATTAGCTTACATTCACTGTACTTTACTTTTCTTGCATGATAAATAAAACTGTTGCATGAAAACCAAAACCTTTAGGATAGTCCCTGAACTGAAACCAAAACTAAATTAAAAGTCATTGCAAGATAAAATTCACCGCCACAACATTCCAAAATATAAAACAACTCAAAATTTAATCACAAACAGAACAACAAAACTACAATTGCAACTAAATTAAGACGTCTCATTGAATGATCTGGAATACCTCAGATGATGTAACCCACGCGTTGCTAACGGGATTTCCCACGGTCTAAATGAAAGTGTGGAACTCATTCAGTTGAGTTTAGCAAATTCATCTGGACTAAGTGAATTCGATGAAAATAACGGTGTCGGGATGACGGAACCATGGGATCTTAATCGGTTACGTTTAAACAAATTTAAGATTTGTTTTAATTAAAATATTAAAAATACTTGGATTTTAAGATTTTCTCTAAACCAAAACACTTCTCTCATCTCCTGATTTATGACTTCTAAAACTAAACATCTGCAACAACAAGGAGCTCGGAGCATGGTGGGCAGCATGGCCATCGTCGTCAGAAAAACTTGTGTCTACTTCAGTAAAACCTTTCTTAGAATTAAATAACCAAGCCATAGGACTTCGAGGTAGTTTTCTTAGTGCAACATAAATCCTCAACTCTTCGTTAGGCATTTGCATAATCATGTTATGCAAATTAAGCTCTAACCGGTCTTAGGACTCTGAGATAGTCGTTCGGTACGACATAAACCCTCATATCTTCGCGGCTATTTGTATGATTATATCATATAAATATAAGTCCTAATTAATTAAAATTGGCAAGATTGCAACATTAAATAAACTCCCAAATTGAAGCCAAACAATAGGATAGTTTGGGAAGTTGCCAAGATCTCTTCTTGGATCCTCAGCTTCTCCTACTTCTCTTCCTTTGGACTCTTGAAAATAAATGTTCCAAATTTGACCCATTCCCTATTGAAATTTCTAAAATTCAATCCTTTGAAACCTTAAACTTTGAAATTCTTGAGAGAAAAACCACTGATCATTATCGAAAGTTTTCTTAAGTGATTCCCGTCACTTAGGATGTAATTAACTATAGGGGCTTGCCCTTATAGGGAACTTTAAGAACCCAGGTAATATAAACCCTGCTTAATTCCTTTATATTAAGCAGGGGAACTTGTCGGCTTATAAAAATTGGTTCGCAGACCAAACGAATGTTACAAATTATCTAGTTTATTTAATTAAGCCCCATCGTCAAGCAGTGTGTTTGTCCTTCGAGATAGACACATAGTTTGTGATGGGTGCTCGTTTATATAAACTATTTGGGATGTGAGATCGGTTTGATTTCGTATCTTAAAATATTTCAAATTTAAAAATTATTTTTAAACTCAAATACTATTTTCTAAATTATATATTTAAATTAAATTTTAGATTCGCCGACAATTTCTGCAGGCGACCCCTTTTCAAAATACAACTCTCAACCTAAAAATATGCCGACAGTCCGAAGATTCCTTATGTTGATTGATGCTCCTGGGCCAACCAACACTCTGGAGAGAGTAAACTATCCAATAGTGACTGAAATGTACAACTGTTGGTTGTGATCAGCTGTTCCAAGTAGCAGATCGTTGTCTGTGAAGGTAACACCACGCTGTTCTTTCAACAAGCAAACCTCGTCTAAGGAATTACCGGCCATTTGAGCTAAACAAATCTCTGGATCAAGTAAGGCCTTGATCAGAGTTTCCCTCATCTCCTTTGACAGGATCAGAGCGTCCTAGATGCTCAGTTTAGCTGGTAGCTTCCTAAGATGGGCTAGCACTTTATAATCCACTTTTTACCATGTTCCTCGGTTTCTTCCCGAACGGGCAATTCTTCTGCTGGGGTTGGCTCTTCCTGAGCAACCACCTGCTTTCCTTTATCCTTTGGACCCATTCTCGGGGGTAGAACTTTTTTGCTTCTTAGGTTGACTTTAGTTATTTCTTCTGCATCTGGTGCTAAATCTGCCGGTGTCTCCTCTTGAATCGGAATGACTGGCTTTTCTGGAGTTGCTTCGAAATCTGATAACTCCAATTCTATAGTGATTGGATCTCCTCAGAATTCACAAATAGATTCATTTCTTGTTGAGCTTTCGTAGCCATCTTTGTGAGCGTCTTCTCCTTCGCCGCGGTCATCGAGTTTTAGTATGATTTGAGAATCGTTTATTGTATCGGAATCAAGATCCAGATTAGGTTGGTTGTCGTTAGTTACATAATCATTAGAAACAGTCAAAACGTAGCCAACACCAAAACTCTTATCATTATAAAATCCCGCCGGGGCGAGCAAATAATCCTACAGAGTCAGAGGTCCGAGGGATTTCTCCCCCGAATCGGAAATAACCATCCTAGGATAAGCAGCCCCTAGTCTACCCTTTGGAGCCTTGGTCTTCTTTTCTTCCACGATCTTCTCCTCCTTCTGGGGTGGTTCTTCAATTGCAAGCGATAGCACCGGCTCAGTAGGTTTCAAACTCTGAGTTGAAGCACGCACCGAAGCGGTTTGGATGTGATCCAAAATTTTCTTCGAAGACTTTGTCCAGACGGTGCTCCATCCATCATTGGTCGTGTATGGGTTTATCGGAACAATAGGATCCGTTGAAATGAAATTGATGGAACCTCCTTTTTGGGGTTCCTTCATGTATTCCTTTGGGATCGTTATGTTCCCTCTTCGGAGATTACCTTCGAGCCAATTCGTAAAAGTGAAGTAGTCTTCAATCTTGTGTCCGATCATCCGGTGGTAAGGGCGGTATTTCGGATGATCTTTCTTGTAGACTTCCTCTGGCTTTTTGGGCTCTAGTAATTGAAAATCAGGTGTCTTCATCAAACTGCGAAACATTTTAGCTACTACTTCCGTCTTGAATGGATACTCCTTGTTCAGAAGTTCCTCTAGGGGACGTGATGAACGAGGTAGTGGTTGACTATGCTGCCATGGCTGGTGGCTCGGTCGAGGCTGTTGATAGCCCTGCTGAGGTTGCTGATAAATCTGTTGTGGTTGTTGGTAAGTCCGTTGTGGTGGTTGATAACTGGGCTGTGGTTACTCTGGCTGTATCTACACTGGCTGCTTTCCCTTATCTACTGCTGCTGTGATTCTGGATTTCTTTTCAAATGCTTTTACAGGCTTCTGCTTATCGGTCTTGTCTATGAAACTTAGCTGTTTTGCTTCCTCCTGCAAGCTCCCGGCCTTGCTAAGCAACTTCTTGAAAGTCTTGATTGTAAATTCTTTAAGGAGAAGTGCTATCGGGCCATGGATACTTTTCAGTAAAATACTGATAGCATGATGTTCCTGAAGTTGTGGTTCACACTTCATGCTTAAGTTTCTCCATCGAAGTATGTAATCCACCAAAGTTTCGTTCGGTTTCTGTTGCTCCACTACTAAATCACCGATAGAGATGTGGTGTCGAGCTCCGACAAACCGCTTAACGAAGAGGTTTTCTAACTCTGAAAAGGTCTTAACTGAGCCATTTGGCAATTCTACATACCAATCGAAGGCAATCCCTAACAGGCTGCTGATAAACTGTCGAAAAAGTAAAGCATCGCTCCCACCGGTATTGCAGCAACTAGCATGAAAATGTGTGACAGGCTACCGGGGGTTACCCGTTCCATCAAAAGTTTTAAGCAGAGGTGGTAAAAAGCCTTTTGGGTTTTGGACCGCATTAAATTCTTCAGGGTAAGGTCTACCCGTCTGAATAGAAGCTCCGCTCTTAGACTGTGCTAAGGCTTCTCGCACCTGCTGCTCTACCATGTCTTTGATATCCTTTTCGGGAATCATGCTTTGCATAAAATCTTTCTTCGGTTGTTCATCTCCGTTAACAGATGTGATCTCCTTTCCTTCGTCCGTGGTGTGAATAATCTCTGGGGGTGTTTCCTTTTGAGGTTGCAGTTCACTCTGGAGAGTGGCTAAAGCGGCAGCCATCTCTTTCATTTTTTTTCCATTTGGGAAATTGTATCATCCTTTTCTTGAAGTTGTGCTCTCATCACTTCCGGTTCTTCCCTTTCTGAAGCTGACGGAGCGCCTTGCGAAGCTGTCGATGCTCGGGTCTCGACCATATTAATCTCGGCGTACTCTTCATCCATAAATTCTGATGAATCTACTTCAGTTTCCAATTTTTCTCTTCTGTCCTTTGCCAACCGTCGGATGTCGATTCTTAGTTTGCCTATGGCATCCTCTAGTGGCCTCTTACAAATGGTTTTACGGTTGTCATGTGATGACTGTTGGACTTCTTTCTCAGGAGTTTCTTTTAATGCAGTAGCACTTTCTTCAGATTCTGGCTTTCTGACTAGACTCTTCTTTCCAGAACATTGTGCTTGTATCGGTTCAGCAATAATAAGTCGCCACACCATCCTTCTCGCAGTAGAAGGCCTAGGACCAGATGGTCTATCGGCTGTGCGTCAATAGGTGGTGTCCTCCCTAATATGGTGTCCTGATACGAAAACAGGCAATCTAGCTCGCACTTTCTTCCTTGGCCTCTCCGGGGCAGTGATGGGGTTCACTTGCGGTCCGAGGCGGGATTTGACTGGCACTCGCCCCATTCTTCTTAAGATTTCTGATACGGGGCATCTTTCTTTCTTAGCTAGTTTCACTACTATGGCTCGCAGTCGGGCAAGCGGCGTAGTCTTGGTCATCTTCCTCTTATAGTCACTGTAGTATGCAGGTCAGGGTAATGCAGCGGCGATCCTCCGGACATCTTCTTCATCCGATGCAGCAGAGAGAGGGTGGAACCTACTTCCTCTCAACAGCGGTGAAATTTCAGGTAGTTCTTCTTCTTCCTTACGAATCTCTTCCAGAAAAACAACTTCAGCAGCCTTGGCCTTCTCGATCCTGGCGATCTTTCTGCTCCTATTTCTTCTCTTAGTCCGAGTCAGGGGTGTAAACTTTGAACTGGACCCAATTTTGAAAACAGACGGTATTGCAGCAAAATCTGCACCCTCCACGGTGGCAGGCTTATCATAAACTTGGACTCCCTTACCTTTCAATTTGGCGGGAGCCGAGGCAGGTGTAGAGATAACTAGACCGGTGAGGTTAGAGGTCACAGTCCTCCTACGAACAGTGGTGTCTCTTTCAGCTAGGACTTTTCGTAGAGGAGGGACCTCTTGAGTCAACTTCAGGTTGAACTCAATCACGGGTTCCTCAGTTTCTGGCACTTTTTCCATTAGTGTGAAGAGGGTGACGTCAGCGAACTTAATGTCTGTATTGTCGAATCCTTGTCCAAAACGGATGATTCCATTGTCGGGCAGTTCATCCTTATAGACGGCGAAGTCCATTTCATTGGTGAAGGAGAAAATTAACTTTGGTGCAGTCATTTTCTGCAGGGTAAATTGCGAACGTCAGTCCTGAATTGTGCTTCCTTTTGTTGCAAAACTTAAGACGGAAAAGAAAGAGTCCGAACACATTTTAATTTATCTTAGTATATTTGCGATTTAAAAGAGTTCGCTTATTAAAAGGTTGTTTATTAGAGGATTTTTTTGATAGGAACAAAATGATTAAAGATATAGAAAGGGTAAAGGAAGATAAAGTCTCGTAAGACTTCTCAACCAGAAGGACATCTCCTAAGCTAACACCTATTAGGGGTCCACCCCACCTCAGAAAGAGGCAAAAAAAAGGATTTCAGAACCTCTCTGTTTAGGGGTGTCTAAACAGTGGCTCCAAAATCCAAAAGGAGTTGACTATACCCATTCAAAACAGAAATGAACGTGGTATGCCAACGGAAAGAATGGTAGTTTGGTCCAAAAGGGGTATGGACTCACTACCAATTTATGAAAGCAAAAACCATCTGATCAAAATGGTGAGAGGAACTATTTCCCCAGCGGAGTCGCCAGAAGTTGTCGGCATATTTTTTTTAGGTTGTGTGTTTTGAAAATTGGTCGCCTATAGAAGTTGTTGGCGAATTTTAAATTTTAAATTTAATTTAAATATATATATATATATATATATATATATATATAATTTAGAAAGTAGCATTTAATTTTGAAAATAATTTTTAAGTCTGAAAATTTTAAGATATGAAATCAAACCGATCTCACATCCCGAATAGTTTATATAAACAAGCACCGCACCACAAACCGTGTATCTATCCCAAAGAATAGACACACTGCTTGATGATCGGGCTCGATTAAATAAACTAGAAGATTTGTGACATCCGTTTGGTCTGCGAACCAATTTTATAGGCCGACAAGTTCCTCTGCTTAATATAAAGGAATTAAACAGGGTTTATATTACCTGAGTTCTTAAAGTTCCCTATAAGGGCAAGCCCCTATAGTTAATTACATCTTAAATGACAGGAATCATTTAAGAAAACTCTTGATAATGATCAGTGGTTTTGCTCTCAAGAATTTCATAGTTTAAGGTTTTCAAAGGATTGAATTTTGGTGTTTCAAATGGAATTAGCTCAAATTTAGAAAGTTAATTTCAGGAGTCTAAAGGAAGAGAAGTAGGAGAAGCTGGGGATCCAAGAGGAATCTTGGCAACTTCCCAAACTATCCTATTGTTTGGCTTCAATTTGAGAGTTTATTTAATGTTGTAATACTGCCAATTTTAATTAATTAGGACTTATATTTGTATGATATAATCACACAAGTAGCCTCAAAGATGTGAGGGTTTATGTCATACCAAACAACTACCTCGGAATCCTAAGACCGGTTAGGACTTAATTTACATAAAATGATTATGCAAGTGCCTAACGAAAAGTTGAGGATTTATGTTGCACTAGACAAACTACCTGGAAATCCTATGGCTTGTTATTTAAACTAAGAATGGTTTTGCTGATGTAGATTCCAGTTTTGCTGATGACGATGATCGTGCTGCCCACTATGCTCCAAGCTCCTTGTTGTTGCAGAGGTTTGGTTTTAGAAGGTGAAAATCAGGAGATGAGAGAAGTGTTTTGGTTTAGAAAAGTTTTAAAGTCCAAATGTCTTTAATGTTTTATTAGGAGAATCTTAAACTTGATTATAACAACACCGGTTAAGATCCCACGGTTCCATCATTTTGGCACCGTTATTTTTATCAAAATCACTTAGTACAGATGAATTTGCTAAACTTAACTAAATGAGTTTCACACTTTCATTTAGACCGTGGGAAATCCCGTTAGTAATACGTAGGTTACAACATCCGAGGTATTCCCAATCATCCAACAAGACGTTTTGATTTAGTTATAGTTATAGTTTCGTGTTATGTTTGTGATTAAATTTTGAGTTGTTTTATATTTTGAAATATTGTGGCGGTGGATTTTATCTTGTTGTGACTTTTAATTTAGTTTTGGGTTTCAGTTTTGTGGCTATCCTAAAGGTTTCCGTTTTCATGCAGGGTGACATTCTTGTTTAACATGTAAGAAAAGTAAAGTGCAGTACAGGTAAGTAAATTGCAATAAAATAAAAGCATACCTGGAGGATCTTCCCGTCATTTCAAGCTACACTTAAAACACATGTTAAGGCATTTATATATTTGCAACAAGTACCTAGGTAAAGCTAAGGAAAGGTTCTGGTTGTCTACCAAAATCCTAATCATGTTGCTAGTCAATCCTTATGACGTCTAGGTTCTTTTTTTTTGTTAAGGATGATTTTCTTCATCAAAGAACAATTAAGTTCAGTTATTCTTCTAAAACATCTCATCATACTGAGAAAGTGCTTAGGTCGAGTCCTAAAGATCTTTTCAATACTTCTGAGATTATTTTGAGTCCAAATGAGTTTTATTGTACTGGTGAGTTAATCATCCAAGAAGTTAGTTAAATTTTGCTTCTTGCTCAGTGAATTAGGTTGTTTGATTATCCTATGAGTGGAGTGACATTTCACTTAATGCTCCATTTAAGAGTTATGATAACGAAAGCCTTTAAGGGCAAATTAATTTATTAAAGATTTTAATGATTTAAAATTGGAATTGATGATTTAAGGTGGTTTAATTTAGTTATGAAATTTTAATAATTTTAAGTTTAGAATAGTGTACAAGTTGTTTTTTTTTTCAATGGATCTCAATGTATTAGATTAATCTTGGTTGGAAGAGGTGTTTAGATTATTCATTTTAGAATTTAATAATCTAATTTTAATTTAATTGAAATATTTTAGGTTAATTTTTTAATTGGTTTGATTTTTTAATTTTAATTTAATTCCCAAGAACAGAGGCTACAAAAGACCTATGGTCTCATGCCATGGTGAATTGTATGCATGTATGGAGAATTAAAATACTGAAAACAGTAAATAATTAATTAAAAATAAAATACTCATCAAATTAACTCTTTTTTCCACATTGTTCTCCTCTATTCACTGAGCAAGAAGGTATTTTTATTTTATTTTTATGATTTTTCTATGCAAAGATATGAATTTTCAAAGTTTTGTGTATTTAAATAAATCAAAAATACCTTATTTATCTACTTAACCACACGGCGCTGACTCATCCTCGGCAGCTCCGAAAGCCCACGCATCGCCTCCCTATTCAATGCCGCCATCTGACTCAGCGCTCCGAGGGCCTGCGGTTCATGTCTCGTTCACACATCCGACGTGATCTGTACCGTCCATTCGATACACGCTCGATCCAACGGCGGCTGATCATCGTCTCCGCCTGGTGTGTCCCGAGAGCCGTCCACACTCAAACCCTAAGATCTCTCTCATTTCTCAACGGATTTTCATGTTCTTATGCTCTATGTATTTGTCTTGAGAAGACGAACACATCCATATGGTTTACATGCTATGAAATTGATTCAAATGAAATGGAGAATTCAAAGAAGCTCCGGAGGGAGAAGTGATCCATACCTTGGCTCTGAGAAGTGAAGCTTCAATCAGAGAGTTGTGGCACATTCGATTGCACCCAAGGAAGCTCTAGATGAAGTCTCTGGCTCTAGGGAATTGCCTAGGTAAAAAAGTGACCAAGGCCGATTTCAAACCTTGGACTCTGGGAGCAATGGCTAGCATGGTGAGGGGGCTTTTGCTGGGGAACTTCTTCTTTACCTCTGGTGAAGGTGTGGGAGAAGTTAATTTGGATTTGTTGGAGTTTCAAGGGATGTCCTGTTCTGACCTGAGAATTGAGCTCCAAAATCGAGCTCAATCGATGGAAATTAGGGCGGGAAGACGGTGGGGATGAGTTGCTCTAGGCTAGGGGAAGCTCTGTGAGGAGTTTGGTGAAGTTCTGTGGAGGTTGATTTCAGCCAACCTTTTGGCCGAGAGGAATGGCTGGTTTAAATAACCATGGTAGGGGCTTCCCAGGGGCAATTGAGGGCTGGGATTTATTGCTCTAGTGAGGAGAAGAAGAGCTGTGGTGGCCATTTAGGTCTGGACAGCTCAGCCAATTCAATTTGAATTTTTAAATCAAATTAGGCCTCTCAGCGTGGTGGTTTCCAGCGACTCGGATGGTGGTCCGGCCAGGGTCAGGTCACCCTCAGGGTTAGGGAGGTCAGGGCTTGAAGTTTGTGAGTTCAATTGGCTGATTCCATGTGTAAAGGGATTGAATCAAATGGAATGGGGGAAGTGGCTCTTTTGGGTTTAAATGGGTCAAGTCATGGTTTAGGCTAGGTGCACCTCCCCAAGGCTTGACTTTAGGCTGAGGGAGAATCATTTGGGTCAGCTAAGAAGGGGTGGTGAAGTCCCCATCCAAGGTGATGTGGCTAAACTTGGTTTAGAGTGTGACATGAATGGGGTTAAAAAGCTTAATGAGGGATTAAGAAAGAGGCCCCCTCCATTTGCCATAAATGATTTGGTGAGGTTTAAAGTGACTCGCATGGCTTGCATATGGCTTATGCATGGCTTCATGGCTTCATTTGGCTTGGGAAATGGTGTGGTCAATTTCATGGAAGAAGGTTATTTGGAATTTTGAAAACTTTAGATTTTTTGATGGGATTTTTCATGATGCCATTTTGGTTTAATCAACATGAAGAGTTTTGGACTTAGGGGATGATTTTAATTAAGTGGGCAAGATGAGACAATATCACATGGGCTTTGGAATAAGTCTTGGGCCTTTGAAATGGTTTTAGAATGGGCTTTTAAAATGGTTTAAGGAGGTGGGCTTTTAGGTTTTGAAATAAATTGATGAATGAAAATTGGTGAGGGGATGTGTCAAATAAATATTGGGATTGGTTTAGAAATGTGTCATGAGAATTTTAGAAGAGATTTGATGCCATTTGGAGTTGAAATGGGTTCAATTTGGGCTTTTTTGGTAATGAGGCCAAAGTGGATCAAATTGGGCCAACTTGGGCTAAGGTTGGGTTAATGTTGGGTTTGATGTAAAATTAATGTTGAGAAATGTTTATGGGGGTGTGACAAAGAGTTTTCAACTTTGGTTTGGCTTTGATTTTGGGGTTTGGGCCTATTTGGGTTCAAGATTGGTTTAGGCCCAAATTGGGGATTTTTGGTTTGGGTTAGGCTTGGGTGGAGTTTTTTTTTCAAATTTGGGGAAAATCATGTTAGGTTTTTGTTTGTGGGCATGTTAGGAAGGTTTAGGAAAAGATTTGGGGTTAATTGGAGTAATGTTGGGTTGGTTTGGGCTAAATTTAGGTCATGGGCCAACATTGGGCTTTAAGCTTCAAATTGAAATTGGATCCACATGTTGATGAAATTTGGTTTGGGTTTGATCTAAATTGGTATTTGGGATATTGAATTGAAGTTTAGAATTGAATTGGATCAAAATTGAGGTCAATTGGGTTGGTTTGGTTGGACATTGGGTCCACTTAGGTTAAAAATAGGTCAAATTGGGGGTTTTGGTAAAAGTGGGCTAAATTGAAAAAATTAGCTTATGGTGTAGTTGAACAAAATGAAATTAGGAATATTTGAGATTTTTTGGAATTTTTTTGGAATTTTCTGAATTTTATGGAATTTTTGGGTTAAAAGGGTATTTTGGGTATTTGGAGGGTATTGGGGGTATTTTTGGAATTTTTGGTATATTTGGCCATGAATGATCAATTTGAGTCGGGGGAAATGTTTAGGATTAGTTTTGAGGAAATTTGGATAATAGGCAATTTTGCAAATTTTGGGCAATTTCAAGGGCGTTTGGTAGGCTTGGTGGGTTTAGGGTCCCGGGGGTCAAAAATTGAAATTTTGGAAAAGTGAAGATTGATCAAGTGTTAGTGAAATGAAATCATTTTGGTTGAGCCATGAAGCCATATTAAGCTCACAAAAGTCATGAGAGGGCTCATTTTAGGCACTCAATATGTTGTTCCTAACCCTCTTAGCCGGGGGCCTAGGGGTCAAGGTCCATCCATATGAGTTACCTACATGAGTCAGGGAGTCAAATTGGTTAAAGATAGTTTTAGGGTTTGGAATGTGTGTGTGGGAGTGTGGTGTGTGCAAGCTTACCCTCGCCAGACCAGGCCACCCAGGGTAATCCTAAGGCCAAAGAGTCCTATAGGAAACTCATCCTTTAAACCTCCACATATTGGTCTTAACCCTCCAAGTGGTCTGGGGTTTATAATAAAAATTGTGGGGTTTGAAGGAAGTCAAGAAGTGTCTGAATTTCTAAGTGATGGGTCCCATTTCTAGTCCTCTAAGATATTCAAGGAGAAGTCCTATGGCTAGATCCTAAGTACTAAGGAGAGAGAAGAGAAAAGACCTCATCAAAAAGGAGGTCAACAGTTCATAAATTCTTGCAATATAAAAGTCTGTAAATCGTCCGGTCACCCCTATAATAGTTTCACCTGACTGGGAGAAACCATTTAAATTAATGTGTGATGCTAGAGATTATGCTATTGGAGTTGTTTTAGGGCAAAGATATGACAAAATGTTTAAAGTTATATACTACGCTAGTAAGACTCTTACTGATGCTCAAATTAATTACACCACTACTGAAAAAGAGTTATTAGTGATCGTTTATGCCTTTGAAACATTTAGATCTTACTTAATTGGAGCTAAATGTATAATACATACTGATCATTCTGCTATTAAATATTTAATGCAAAAGAAGGATGCAAAACAAAGACTGATTCGTTGGATACTTTTGATGCAAGGATTTGATTTTGAGATCGTTAATAGAAAAGGGGTCGATAATCAAATAGCTGATCATTTATATAAACTTGAACAACCTAATTTGGATGAGTTTGAAAAGGAAATCACTAAAATTTTTCCTGATAAGAAATTATACAATATTATTGAAGGATATTTACCGTGGTATGCTGATATTGTAAGCTACATCGTTAGTAATATTTTACCACCTGACTTAAAAATGCAACAACAGAAAAAATTTAAGCATGATGCTAAATTTTATCTCTGGGACGATCGTTATTTGTATAAGCAATGTAAAGATCTTATTATTAGGAGATGTGCACCTTATGAAGAAACTGAAAGAATTATTCGAGAATGTCATGATTCTGAATTTGAACATTTCAGAATTAATAGAACTACACATAAGATTTTGCAATCTGGATTTTATTGACCTACAAATTTCAGAGATGTCTATAGATTTATCAAAACTTTTGATCGATGTCAGAGAATAGGCAATATATCTAGAAGAATTGAAATGCCTCTTAATTTTACTTTGGAAGTTGAAATTTTTTATGCTTGGGGATTAGATTTTATGGAACCATTTATACCTTCATTTAAATATATATATATATATATATATATTTTTAACAGAACAAAAAATTCATTCAAATTGAAGTTAAGTACATCCGATAAAAGGGAAATTCAAAGAGTCCCCCAAAAGTAAAAGCCTTAGTGGCTCAAAAGGTGTTACGGAAAAAGTGATATTGTTAGTAGAGGCAGCATTTTTAGCTAACCGGTTAGCGAGTCGGTTAGCCTCTCTATAAGTGTGAGCCCATTTAAGTTGTATAAAATCCGAGCAAATAGGGAAAGTCCTGAGGAAGTACACCAAATTCCAAGGGGGCAGCATTGCCATTCACGATGTCGATAACTCTGTTGATAATCGATTCAATCCATACATGAGATAGTATAAGAGCTTTAGCAGATGGCTAATGCCTGAATGCTGCCCATAGTTCGATTCCAAGGCTGAAGAGGAAACAAGAGGAGACTGAAAAAACCATAAGAGGTGGCTCGAACCGTTCCTGCAGATCGCACCCATACCAACGAATCGATTTAGTGAAACTCCCATCAATATTAATTTTAATCCGGGGTTAAGGAGGTAAAGACCAATGCGGCGGGACAACCTTTCTCTTAGGTGAGGTAAGTAAAAGTGGATATTTGTCGATATAGGCTGCGACGATTGGCCACGATAGGCGAGTAGATATCGTATTACCCTTGTATTTAGCGAGTTCCTAGCCATCCGGAGAAACCACCAAATAACTAAGGGAATGAAGAACTCCTTCAGTAGCCTCTAATCTTCCAAGCAAGTTTCCACATCGGTCCAATCATAGTCGTGATTTATTATCCGCAGTTGGGACGACACATCGATCCGGATCTGTTTGGTAAAAGAGCAGTGAAGGAACACATGATTATAGGTCTCC
The DNA here is from genome assembly GCA_022702705.1 of Papilionanthe hookeriana x Papilionanthe teres. Taxonomy (NCBI): domain Eukaryota; kingdom Viridiplantae; phylum Streptophyta; class Magnoliopsida; order Asparagales; family Orchidaceae; genus Papilionanthe; species Papilionanthe hookeriana x Papilionanthe teres. Next base: position 39,011,372 of record CM040437.1, on the reverse strand, counting down.
TCCTAGGAATTACAAAGCCAGCATTTAGAAGCAGATTTGAGACCTTTGAGCTTCAGAATATCATCTAGTGGCAGAAATTTATTAAACAGTCTCCAACAGAAAAAGGACATGGAGGGGGAAAGGTGTTGTTGACCTCATTTTTGATGAGGTCTTCTCTTCTTCTCTTTAGTACTTAGGATCTAGCCTTAGGCTTTTCCTTTGACTGTCCTAGAGGATTAGAATTAGGACCCACCACTTAGAAATTCAAACCACTTCTTAACTCCCTGCAAACCCCACAAACTTGATTGTAGACCCCTAATCACCTAGAGGGTTGAAATCAAATGTGGAAGTTTAAAGGACGAGTTCCTCTAGGACTCTTTGGCCTTAGGACTACCCTGGGTGGCTCAGTGCAGTGAAGGGGCTGACTTACACACACACTACACCTATACACTACATTTTCACACACACCTCCTAAAACCACACCCATACCCAATTTGACCTCCCGACTCATGCGGGTGATTCACATGGATGGTCTTTAACCCCTAAGCCCTCGGTAAGAGGGTTAGGAACAACATAGTGAATGCCTCAAATGAGTCCTCTCATGGCTCATATAGGCTTAACATGGCTTCATGGCTCAACCAAAATGATTTCATTCCACTTACATTTACCCAATCTTCAATTTTCCAAATTTTCAATTTTTGACCCCCGGGACCCTACACCCGCTTAGCTTTACCCAAAACCCTTGAAATTACCCAAAATTTTCAAAATCTCCAAATCACCCAAAATTCCTCAAAACCAATCCCAAACATCCCCACATTACTCAAATTGATCATCCATAGCCAAAAATACTAAAAATTCCAAAAATACCTCCCAATACCCTCCAAATACCCAAAATGCCCCTCTTAGCCAAAAAATCCAAAAATTCAGAAAATTCCTAGAAAATTCCAGAAAATCCCAAATATTCCCAATTTCATTTTGTCCAACTACACCATGGGCCAATTTTGTCAATTTACCCCAATTTTGTCAAAATCCCCAATTTGACCCATTTTAACCCAAAAGTGAACCCAATGTCAAACCAAACCTACCCAATTGACCCAAATTCTGGTCCAATTCAATTCTAAACTTCAATTCAATATCCCCAACACCAATCTAGACCAAATCCAAGCCCAATTTGATTGACATTTGAATCCAATTTCACTTTTGACCTTAAAGCCCAATTTGGACCCATGACCCAAACTTAGCTCAAACTCACCCAATTCAACTCCAATTAACCCCAAATCTTTTCTAAACCTTCCCTAACATCCCCAAAAACAAAACACTAACATGATTTGCCCAAAATTTAGACCCAAACCCCACTCAAATTCAACCCAAAGCTAAAAGACCCAATTTTAACCTAAGCCCAAACCTAACCCAAATAAGCTCAAACCCCAAAATCAAAACCCAACCAAAGCCAAAACCTCTTTGAAACATTCCCATAAACATTTCCCAACATTAATTTTACATCAATTTCAACTCTAGCCCAACATTGACCCAAGTTAGCCCAATTTGACTTACATTGGCCCATTTACCAAAGAAGTCCAAATCCAACCCAATTCAAGCCCAAGCTACTTCAAATTGATTCCAAATCATTCATGAAACATTCCTAAATTAAATTCAACACTTATTGGATCCAATCCTTTGCAAAATTTTCATCCTAAAATTTGTTTTGAAATCTAAAAGCCCACTTCCCTAAACCATTTTAAAAGCCCATCTTCACTAAATTTTAAAGGCCCAAAATTCATACAAAGCCCATATGACACTCTTCTTCATCATGACTTCAATTAAAATCATCCCTTAAGTCCTAAATCAATCATCAAATGGTTCCAAATCAAGCCATATGCTAAATCCCATCAAATCACCCCTAAATTACCAAAATTTCTAAAATCCATTTTCATGAAATTGACCAAGCTTTTTCCCAAGCCAAAGGCAAGCCATGAAGCCACTCTTAAGCCACATGCAAGCCATGTGAGTTGCTCACATGTGACCTTACTACATTGGACAAAAGGAGGAGATCCTTTCCACATTCCCTTAAGGTGATTAACCACTCCTATGATTCCCCTTAACCATGCTTATGCCTAATTGTGCTTGGATGGTGACTTGACCCTACTGATTATGCTGAACCAAATCACTTTCCCTTCAGCCTAAACCAAGCATTGGGTGGTGCACCTAGCCCAAAAGGATGGGTTGACCCATTTGGAGCCAAAATTGCCTCTCTCCCATACCATTTTAATCCAAGCCCTTTACACATGGCGTTGGCCAATTGCCTACACTAAACCCCAGCCCTGACCCACCTGAACAAGATGGTGACCAGTGCCTGGCTGGCCAGCCACCAGGCCGCCGGAAAACGCCATGGCCGAGACATGGGGAGAAGCCAAACTTTGGAATTCCACCTTGCTGAGTTGCCCCATGCCCAATGGCCACCATGGCTGTTCTTCCCTTGACCTAAGCAGCTGATCCCAAGTCCTAACTTCCCCTGGGGGTCCCTCCAGCCTCTCCTATTTAAACCCCACCTCTCTCGGCCATGAGAAGGTGCTGAACCAACCTTAAGGAAACTCTGCCAAAATCACTCCAAACTCTCCCCACACCTAGAGCACTTGATCCCCACTGTCAATTTGCCCTAATCCCCACTAACTGAGCTCAATTTTAGAGCTCAATTCTCAAGCCAGAACAGGACATTCCCAAATCCTTCACCAAAGTCAAATTAAACTCACCTACACCTGCACAAGGTCAAGAGGAGAAGTTCCCCAGTGAAAGCCCCCTCTCCAGGCCACCCATCTGTTCCAGACTCCATGCTTTGTAATCGGCTGTGGTCAAAATCATACCTAGGCAATTCACTAGGCCAGGAGACTTCATCTGGAGCTTGCTTGGACCCAATCGAAGGTGACACAACCCTCAGATCGAAGCCACACTTCTCTGAGCAAAGGTATGGTCTTACTCTTCTTCCCGAGCTTCTGATCATTCTCCATTTTTATTGAGTCAATTTCATGCCACATAAACTGTATGGATGTGTTCATCTTCTCGAGACGAATCCATAGAGCATAAGAACATTTAATTTGGTCAAGTATCTAGTGAGATCTTAAGCCTAGAAGATGGACGGTTCTCGGGCTAAGAGGCTTGGGGACGATGAACGGATGCCGTTCATTCAATACACGCGTGGATGGACGGCTCAGATTAGGTCGGACCAGCGGATGATACGCGGAAGGCGGGACCCGGGCTGCTGACTCAAGTGGCGGCGTCGAATGGGAGCGCGCCGCGTGGTCGTTCGGAGATGCCGAGGATGATAGGGCGCCGCGTGGATAAGTAGGAAATTAGGTTATTTTCCTATTTATTTAATTCCCTAAACTTCAAAAATGCATAACTTTGTGTAGGAAAATCAGAAAAATAAAATAAAAATACCCTCTTACTCAGTGAACAGAGGAGAATAATGTGGAAAAGAAATCATTCAATTTCATTGAGTATTTGATTTTTAATAATTTATTTACTCTCTGCACATTTTCAATTCTCCATGCATGTATACAATTCACCATGGCATGAGACCATAGGGCTTTTGAAGCCTCTGAATTTGGGAACATTCCCTGAATTTTCCAAAGTCAGAGGCCATCCCTATGAAGAGTTTTTGATTTTTCAACTCTAGGTTGCTAGTTTGAGTATTTTAATTCCAATAATTAGCATATTGTGAAATAAATTCTAGAAAAATTTGGTGATGTTTATTATGACTAGAGGACCCTAGGAAAAATAGGTTTTGAGTTAACTCACTTGGAATAACCCTAATTGGCTTAAACACCCAAAATGGAGTTTTAATTAATTAGAGCTAATCATACATCAAATTGACTTGAAATCAATCCTCCACTGACCTTTAGGATCAGAGGAACCCACCATAAAAGTTTGAAGTCAATTGGACTTGGTTAGCCCTATCAAATGGGTTGATTAAGCCATTTAGCCAAAATTAAACTTAAAAAATTCATAACTTTCAAAATACTTTTCAAAAATTCACCAAATTGGTTTTGGAGCCTCTCTAATATCAGGGGAATTTAAGAAAATTAAAATTGCAATTTTCTAAAAAAAGTTGATTTTTTGCATTATTTTAATATTTTTAATAATTAAAAAATAATAAAAATCACAAAAATAATAAAATCCACCAAAATGTCACATTTTGAATTTTAATCACTTAGGAACAAACCCCATATTTTTCTTAGGTCTCTATGATGAGATATTAAATTTTAAAGCCCTAGGGTAATTTTAAAATTAAAAAAAATGTATTTTCTAGCATTTCCACTAAAACAATTATAATAAATCAAATAAAAATCAGAAAATTATAAAAATTGGTTCTTTGATTTCCTTGATATCAGAGAGATTTTTGAAAAATATAAAATTCATTTTTAAACCTTTATTTTATTTTTAAATTAATTAATACTCCAAAACTCTAAATAATTATAATAAAAAGAATATAATTCAAAAAATCACCACAATTGGTCCAAGTGGTTCTCTGGTCATTAGGAATGTGCCATAATTTTCTTAAGGACAGAAACTTTCCCTTGGTCATGTTACTGAATTTTCCTTGGAAATCCTTATTTTCTACAAAAAATAATTACATAAATAAATTAAATACAAAAAAATCACATTTTCTCCTCTAATGTCTTTATTGACATATGAGTGAAGTCACATAAAAATTTCAAATTCATTTAAGCTCAATTTAGTGAGTTATGAAATTATTAAGCTTGAAGGGCAAAATGGTAATTAAAATTTTAACCCTTAATTAAAACTTTAGGCTTAATAAAATGAAATAGTAAAATATTTGATCCTAATCTGATTTGGATGATTGAAATTTAAATAATTAAAGGGTAGAAACCTACTAAACAATTTAAAAATAATTAAAATAAAACCTTAATCAAATAATTAATTAAATTTAGAAGAATAATGAAAAATTGGAATTATTAAAATAGGGATGTCATTAGGAAGAGATTTGTTCTTTAATTTAAGAATCTCTAAATTAATCATCTCAATAATATTTAATTCCTAACTAAAATGATAATCCAAATTTAAAATTTAAAATGCTAAAAGACTTAATCATTAAGTTAAATTAAAGTTAAATTATTTAAATTAAATCCTTTTAAAATTTCAATTAAATTAATACTTTAACAACTAAAATTAAATCATCTTTAAAACATAAAAAATAATAATATTAAATTAAAATTAAAAATAAAATTTAATTAAAATTTAAATTAAATTAAATTAAATTAAATTAAATTAAATCAAATTAAATCAAATTAAATTAAATTAAATTAAATTAAATCACATTAAATTAAATTAAATTAAATTAAATTAAAACATATTAAATTAAATTAAATTAAATTAAAATAAAAAAATAAAATCAGGTTAAAATTGAAATTAAATTAAATTAAATTAATTAAATTAAAATTGAAACTAAACCAAATTAAATTAAATGAAAGTTAAATTAAATTGAATCAAATATAACATCACCTAAGACATAAAGAATTCAAAAATAAATCTAAAACAACTTGAACACTATTCCAAACTTAAATCCATTAACTGAAATTAAATTAAATCATAAACCACTTGAACATCAATTTACCCTCAAAAGCTTTTGTTGTCATAACTCCTAAACGAAGCGTTAAGTGAAGTCTTACTTCACTTATAGGATATTCAAATGTCCTAGTTCACTGAGCAAGATGACAAAACTTGAACTCCCGGACGATTAATTCATTTGTATAATTAAATTCTCTTGGACTTAAAATAAAGAAATATTGAAAAGATGTTTAAGACTCGTCTTAAGCACTTCCTCGATATGATATGATATTTATAAGAACAATTGAACTTAATTGTTCTTTGATGAAGAAAATCGTCCTCAAACCCAAAATACAAGAACCTAGACGTCATAGGAGGTGACTAGCTATAGGACTAGGAACTTGGTAGAAAACCATAACCCTTCCCTTAACTTTACCTGGGAACTTGCTTTAAATGCTTAAATATTCTAATTGTGTTTTAAGTGCAGCTTGGGATGACGGGAAGACCCTCCAGGTACGCTTTTATTTTATTGCAATTTATCTTAATGTAATTTATTTAATCGCATCGCACTAACTTTTCTTTCATGATAAACAACTGTTGCATGAAAACCCACACCTTTAGGATAGTCCCTAAAACTGAAACCAAAACTAAATTAAAAGTCATTACAAGATAAAATTCACCGCCACAACATTTCAAAATATAAAACAACTCAAAATTTAATCACAAACGGAACAACAAAACTACAATTACAACTAAATTAAAACGTCTTGTTGGATGATCGGGAATACCTCGGATGATGTAACCTACGTGTTGCTAACGGGATTTCCCACGGTCTAAATGAAAGTGTGGAATTCATTCGATTGAGTTTAGCAAATTCATCCGGACTAAGTGAATCCGATAAAAATAATGATGCCGGAAGGATGGAACTCGTGGGATCTTAACCGGTGTTGTTATAATCAACTTTAAGATTTGTTTTAATTAAAACATAAAAAACACTTGGAAATTAAGACCTTCTCTAAACCGAACACTTCTCTCATCTCCCGATTTATGACTTCTAAAACTAAACCTCTCGCAACAAGGAGCTCGGAGCATGGTGGGCAAGCACGGCCATCGTCATCGAGCAAAACCCGAGTCTACTTCAGCAGAAACTTTCTTAGAATTAAATAACGAAGCCATAGGACTTCGAGGTAGCTTTCCTAGTGAAACATAAATCCTCAACTCTTCGTTAGGCATTTGCATGATCATATCATGTAAATTAAGCCCTAACCGGTCTTAGGACTCCGAGTTAGTCGTCCGATACGACATAAACCCTCACACCTTTGAGGCTATTTGTATGATTTTGTCATACAAATATAAGTCCAAATTAATTAAAATTGGCAAGATCAAAACATTAAATAAACATTAGAACTTTCCTAAATCCAAGCCAAACAAATAGGATAGTCGGGAAATTACCGAAGTTCGCTTCGAATCTGTGATTTCTCCTACCTTTCTTCCTTTGGATTCCCAAAATAAAATGTTCTAAATTTGATCCATTCCCTATTGAAATTCCAAAATTCAATCCCTTGAAGACTTAAACTTTGAAATTCTTGAGAGCAGAACTACTGATTATTATCGAGAGTTTTCTTAGGTGATTCCCATCACTTAAGATGTAATTAGCTATAGGGGCTTGCCCTTATAGGAAATTTTAAGAACCTGAGTAATATAAACCCCGTTTAATGTTTTCATATTAAGCAGGGGAACTTGTCGGCTTATAAAATTGGTTCGCAGACCAAACGAATGTCACAAACCTTTTTTAGTTTATTTAATCGAGCCCCATTATCAAGCAATGTGTCTATTCTTCGGGATAGATACACAGTTTGTGGTGCGGTGCTCGTTTGTATAAACTATTCGGGATGTGAGATCAGTTTGATTTTATATCTTAAAATTTTCAAATTTAAAATTATTTTCAAAACCAAATACTACTTTTCAAATTATTTATCTAAATTAAATTAAAAAATTCGCCGACAATTTCTGTTAGGCAACCCCCCTTTTCAAAATAAAACACCTAACCTAAAAATATGCCGACAGGTGCTTATGTCAAATCTTTTCACCCCAAATAATATTATGCCAATCAAAAAAAGATTGATGAATGGCCCCATTTAGGGAGAGAGTATTAGCACATTTAATGTGGAGTTTATCAGGTCTGGTATCATCAATGGGTATAGCTAGAATCTTTTGAACAGTATCCTCATCTAAAACATCCCTCAGTGAATCAGCATTCCAATGGCCATGATTCCAAAATTCAACAACAGTGAGGTGAGGGTTGAATTGTGAAGAGTATATATATATATATATTTAAAGGAAGGGCAAGTAGGCCCCTACATGTTGAAAAAACCAGAAATAGGTACAAAAATAGGTAGGAGGGCTTGCGGAACTAACAAAAACTAAAGCTAATGGCAGCCCCTACCAAGACAAAACCACCAGGAAAGGGTAACACAATGGTGAAACAAGGTTAAACAGAGTACAAGTGACAAGTCGACAAAGCCGAACAAAAAGAGGAGCCGAGACAAGACCATGCAGCAAGGCAAAGTTAGTGATTCGACTCGAGATGAGGGATAGTCGGCAGATCTCCAGCAATTAGTTGTCCGAGCATTGGAGAAGGAGTGGTGGAAAGAGCAAGGTTGGAGGTGAGAGTTCCCATGTTAGCAATCCAATCGACTGGCTTGTTCCCCTCCCCGAAAATGAACCGAAACCGGACCCGCACCTTAGTAGTGAGAATTTTGATCTTATGGGCCCGTAAATTAGTCGTCCAGATTGATGGCATGCTCGTTATGTGTAGCATATGTTGAAACAAGAGTTATCGGATCCATAGAGTCACATTCCGGAATGAGGGGAGACCGATTGAGGTGGACGACCACCTTTAATGCCCAATAGACAGCTTGAAGTTCAGCATCTAATGCATCACAAGCAACAATAGGGGCATAAAATAGAGTAAACATTTACCCTTGTGATTTCTGAATATGCCTCTAATGCCACCCTGAGCAAGTTTGTAGCAGCCATCAGTGTTGACCTTGATCCAGTTTTGGGCTGGGGGAAACCAAGCTACTTTAGTGATCCTGAGGGAGGCAGTTTTAGGAAAGGAGTTTTGGGAGCAAATATTGGGGAAGTTTTTAAGTTTGATTAGCTTAAGCACATAGAGCTAAACAATGGCTAGTAACGGCTTTAGCATCTAGAGGGATATTATCAAAAGTAGTCTTGTTTCTAGCCATCCAAATGAACCATGCAATGAAAAGAGGGATAGCGGTAATCCCGACTTTCTCGCCAATCTTGCCAGCAGGTAACCGGATGATTCCACTCATGAATCGTATAATATTTAAATTAGTGTGCTTGGAGGAACCGAGTCCAAACCTCGTCTGGGAGAACTCGCAAGCATAGAACAGGTGGTTGATTGATTCTTCCTCCAAATGACATAACCTGCGGCAACAAGAAGGGCCTCTCAATCCCTTGAGTTTAAGGATATCATCAGTGGGAAGGAGGTTCCTGAACAGTCTCCAACAGAAAAATGCCATAGAGGGGGATAAGAACTTGTTCCAGCAGATCTCACCCCAGGGTACACTCTCCCAGTGTACAAGTTTATCATAAATCTCCTTGGAGAAACTTTGGTTTTTGTTAGTTCTATAAATAGTGTCATGCTTGGATCTGTCAAATGGTATGGTGTTAACCTTGTTAGTCGAGGAAACGAGTGAGAATGGAGTGGAGGAAAGGGATGGACCGAGTGGTCCTCCTCCCAAGCAATCGGCAACCAAGAGATTAAAGTCTCTAGCGAGAGTGTGTGGTTGAAGCCGGTCATGGGGACACCACCTGGTCCAACCAAAAGTTGATCTTTCCTTTGCCTAGCTGCCATAAATATAGGTTCTCGGCTTCCGCTTAATTTTCAACATGGCTTTCCAGATTCTAGAATCACTCAGTCTAGCAGTAGCCAATGAGGGGTGAATGTGTCTGCAGTATTTACCATTAAGATATAAAGCCCAAAGAGAGGTTTGAGCCCTGAAATTAATCCAAAGTTTGCAATGGTTGATTTTGAGAAGATGACTTAGACACTTGAAGCCTAATCCCCCAGCCCACAGTGGTTTAGCCAGTTTCCTCCAAGCAGCCCAATGAATCTTCTTGCCTGTACCAGCCCATAAAAAGTGGTTGAAAGCTGTTTCCAATTGGGTCTGGGTGCTCTTTTTCATAGTAGTCATTTGCATGAGGTAATTTGGTAAAGTAGTTAGGATGCTTTTAAGCAAGGTAATCCTCCCACCAGTAGATAGGTATAGGTGAGTCCAGTTAGATAAGTAGTTACAAATCCTTTGTTGGACCTCATCAAAATGGTTTTGCTTGCTTCTGCCAGTGCTTAGATGGACCCCAAGGTACTTGATAGGAAGGTTGGTGCTGGAGAAACCTGTGTGATTAAGAATCCAGTGTTTTGCTTCCTGGGACACCCTTTTGGAAAAAAGGATCTGACATTTAGCTCTATTAAACTTTAGCCCGGACTCGATTTTGAAACATTTGGATGCAGTTTTGAATATATTTAACAGCCTTCTTGGATGCATTGAGAAAATCATGAGGTCATCTGCATAAATCGGATGAGAAATAATGATATTTGAACTCGTGGTGAAAATTTACTGGGGGTGATGCTTGTATACTTGGTTGATCATAGAAGAGAAATAATCCATTGCAATAATAAAGAGAGTTGGGGAGAGGGGTCCCCTTGCTTCGGACCCCGGTGGCGGTGAAGGGTCCCCAAACCGAACCATTAATCGAATGGAATGGGAGTTATTTTGAAGCCATCTATGGATCAGGTTGCAAAAGCTCGGGGTTGAAACCTTTGGCGACTAACACATCCAAAATGAAATCCCAATTGATTGTGTCATAAGCCTTTTGGATATCAAGCTTGTAGATTAAGTTTCCCCCCCTGCATTTCTTGTTGATGTTCAATAACATCTCATGAGCTAACAGTACATTATCAGAAATAGATCTACCTTTAATGAAGGCAGTCTGATTTAGGCTGATGATCTTGTTTATGTGAGGTTGAATCCTTAGGACCAGTATTTTGCTGAGCGCTTTACTTATCACGAAGTCGGGTTTATAGGCTCGAACCGATCCTGTGTGTTCAATTCATTGTGTTTAGGAATCAGCACAATGGTTGAAGAATTAAAATAATAAATCATATCTTTGCCAAGGAAGAAGCTGGTAATGGCATTGGTAATTTCAGATTTGATAGTGGGCCAAGCTTTCTTGTAGAAATCTGCAGTAAAACCATCCGGCCCTCGCAGATTTGCTTCGTCAATGCTCTTAATAGCCTCCCGCATTTCAGCCTCGGTAGGGGCTCAGCTAAGGGCGGTGCATTAATATACCGGTAATGTTCATCAAGAATGTTGGTGGAAATATTATCTCTATCGTGGTTGTTAGAAGAAAGAAGTTGCTTGGAAGTGTCCGAGAGCACTTCGCCAATGGCCATAGTGTCGATTAGCCAATTTCCCTCATCATCCTTAATGCTATGAATGATGTTACAACTCCTTTTATATTTAATATAAGCATGGAAGTATTTTGTATTTCCGTCCCCTCCGAGAAATGTTTTGCCGAGGCTTTTTGTTTCAAGTACATATCTTGTATGTCAATGGCATTGGATAAATGAGCCCGAGCGACCACTAAAAGATCGGAATCTGCACCCCTTAAGACTTGTTGTTCCATTCTAATCACCTCCTTTTCAGCATCCATCACAAGTGGAGAAGACATCCCCAAATTCGGACCAACCCCAATGCTTGAGAGCCTTGCTGGTCTTCGATGTAAAAGCCCCGGCTTAGTCCAGGGATCGGGTGATCCTCCCCCGCCATCGTTGGTAAATCGATTAAGAAACTTGGGGTGGGTGGACCAAAAGTTTTGGTATCCGAAAGGGGGGTGGAGAATCTGTGGGGGCAGCAGAGATGGTGAGTAAAAGTGGTCTATGATCATAACAAAGAAAAGGGAGATGGGTAATGGAAGTGAGGAGGAAATTGGAGTGCCAAGCTTCATTAACCAGGAACCTATCTAGCCTTTCCCAGATTTGGCCTCTCTTCCAGGTAAAAGGATGCCCCTTATAGCCCAGTGTCAAAGAGGCCGTAAAGGTGAATGTTATCCTTAAAAGAGTTGAGTCGGCGAGGGATGGGAGGCCTCACCCCGCATTTTTCAGCAGGGGTGGCAATGGAGTTAAAATCACCCCCCACCAACCAAGGATGGTCAATAGAGCTGCTGAATGTGATGAGGTGGTTCCACAAGTCAATTTTATCTTGTTTCTTGCAACCAGCATAGATGAAGGTGGCACAAATTTTGTGATTAGCAAATTGGAGAGATAGGTGGAGAAATTGGTAGTTGTCCATGAGAACAGACCAAGTGACCTCAGATCTGCAAAGAAGCCAGATCTTATTATTTATATTGGAGTGTAAGGTAAAGCCTGGGAATTTTTTTAAAATTTTAGATGGGTTTTGATGAACCAAGGGTTCCAAAATAACAATACACCAAGGGGTGTGTTTTTTGTTTAGGTTAATGAGTCTTTTTAGATATTGGGGGTAGGCAATCCCCCTAATGTTCCAACAAAGGAGGTTTATCATGAGAATTAGGGAGGGGGGAGGGGGAAGAGGATCTGTGGGAACTAGATCTAGTTCTTCCCCTAGTAAGAGGGGGGTAGGGGAAAAATCCCCGAAGGTCGAGTTCGAGGGTGTCGAGGTTTTTTGTACTTCAAATTTATTCTTTTTCTTTTTTTTGGGAAAATAAATCTCCCATTCTTCCTCCATAGAATCATTAGTAGTCTTAAGCTTATTAGGGGAGGGGGGAGAAAGGTGGATGTAGGATTGTGGGAAGGGCCTATGTGTGGGGTGATTTTTGGGGGGGAAAACTGGGGGCAGCAGTATGGTTGGGGGATGTGGGGAATCCCAATGGGGTGGCATTGGGAACAATAGGAGGGGGAGGGGGATCTGCAGTGCCCATGGGACCCTGGTGTGGAAGGGGTAGGAGATTAGTTGTACCCACATTAATCTGGGAGCTGGAATCAGTCCTGAGCTGAGCAGTAGATCTCCTGATAGGTGGATGCGACTTAAAACATTTGTCGGTGGTATGACCAAACATTCTGCAGTGTGTGCACATAGTAGGGTCTTTGTTGCATGATGACCTCCTCGCCGGTGTCCCTCTTCGCGAGAACCCACCCGCATTTTGTGAACTTCGTGGAGGGTTATATCCCTCTCGGCTTGTATCCTTGCATATTCAGGTTTAGTCCTATGTAGAGATGTTGGGTCCAATCTTAGAGGGGTCCCAATGGCCCTCCCAATCTGAAAAGAGTCGCTCGATTGAAATATCCGTAAGGAAGGGCAGGGAGTTTAAACCAAATGGGGACTATGGGGGCTCTTTACTAGGATCAAAATCAGGGTCCATTTTAGAAGCTTCATTTCCATTCCTGCTATGGTGACAACTTGTTTGGCAAATAATTTGGCATAGTCTTCCTTCCGAACTCAGTGCTTATAAGAAGGTGTCTCCCATCTAATAATCCAAGCTTCCAAGTACTCGCCGAAATTAAGTGATTCAAAGAAGTTTTTGACCAGCTCCATCTTGGGATGGCCTAAAGCAAATTTTCCTATCAAAGTAAGTTTCACTTCCTCATTAAGAGATTCTAGCTCCTGGGGGGTGAAGAAAACAGCAAGGAAACCATCTTTGACACCAAGTGGTTTGATGAAAGGACAAGTTCCCTTCCCAGCAGCAAAGCATCATGCATAGCTTGAGGAAAAACCAAAGAGGCGAATCAACAGGTAGCAGAGCCGCGACCAACAGACCCCAAGCATAAGAATTTTTAACCCAGTCCGCATTAGTTTGGATGTCAATAGGGGTTGTCATGGGAAATAAACTCACCTAAACCAAGATAGCAGCAACTTGAAAAAAAAAAAAAAAAGAACCGGAACCGTAAAGAAATCACAGGAGAGCCAAAGAAACACGAGTCCGAAAGCCAATGTAACGATAGAATTTAAACCAAGAAAAGCCCGGAAGATGGAAAACGATCCAAGTAGGCGCAGCCTCCAAGTCTCACAAGCCAGGAAACCTTCACGAAGCAAAGAGACCCCCTTACCTTGGCCACCGACCAGCAGGCGCCACGGCGAGGTCATGCCGAGAACCCTAGCAGAGCAGGAAAGTCCTCGACCATATATATATATATATATATATATATATATATATATATATATATATATATATATATATATATATATATATATATATGGGAAGGAGCAACTCATGGCTCTTTACATGTTAATATAAGAAAGAGTTACAAGTGATAAGAGGGAGAAGGAGTCCCCATCTGAAAACCAAAAGTTAAAAATCAGAGATAGTCCTATAGGGATCCTCCCATCTCAATACAACTCCACACCAAAAGGTAAAAACTAAAAGTGAAAGGAAAGTATACATAAAAGTAATCTAGTTTCCCCAAAATAACAAACCAAAATAAAGAAGTATACAAAAAAAAAACCATAAGTTCTCCCACAATGACCAGGGTAAAATTAGCCTTAGTTGGAGAATGCAGCAGAATAGATCGAGCAGGTGTGTCCAGATAAGTTCAGCCAAGATAAAATGAAGTGGGCACCGTAATCTTTAAACAATTCCCAAAAGTCCTCCAACATAGCAAAGCAAAATACATACATAGCCAAGATGTCAAACAATTCTGAGATAAGGTGCATTCATTCTATCTGATTCCATAAAAAAGTGAAGCTGGGATGGGGGCTCAGAGGATACAGAAACATGCTGTGAGTGACTGGCATTCCTGGCCAGCCAATTTGCCGGCCTGTTTCCTTCTTTAAAAATGAACTCAAACTTTATGTTGAAATTCTGGGAGAGAGCTTTAATCCTATTTATCCAGATAGAATGGTGCCATGGTGGGTGAGAGATATTCTGCATGTACTGTATAAGAATTGTTGAATCACTTTCCACAATTAAGGAATGCCACTGAAAGGAGTTAACTATCTCCAGGGCCCAAAAAACTGCAACTAGTTCAGAATCAAGAGCATCTTCAGCAACAATAGGAGTCTGGAAGAAACAGAGACATTTACCATTATGATTCCTGAACACCCCCCCACAGCCAGCAACCCTATCAGTGAAGGATCCATCTGTGTTGACTTTGATAAAGGGGTGTGTAGGAGCTTTTCAGTAGAGGAGAATAATTTTAGACATTTTAGGGAGATCTTTAATAGGGTTCTTAAGTATGTTAGGGAACTTTTTCAGTTGAATGAGCTTGGTTAAGAAAGAATGGCAAGGTTCCCACAACGATTAAGACTCTACAATTCTTTTCTTCATACTTCACACTGTTTCTATGCATCCAAATAAACCATGCAATGATAAAAGGAAAGTCTCCCACCTTTGCTTTCTTCCAGGAAATCCAACAGTTATGAATATCAGCCCAATCAAGGAGGAGAGTATTGATGTTGATAAGACAAATAACACCCTTCCACACCTCCTGAGAGAAACTGCAAGCAAAAATAGGTGCTATAAAGATTCAGAATTAGTCCCACACAGACAACACTTGGAAGGCCCTCTGATCCCCTTAAGCTTGAGTATGTCATTAGTGGGAAGCAGGTTGTGTAACATTCTCCAGCAAAAAAATGACATTGAGGGAGCGAGGTACTTGTTCCAGATATTCCTACCCCATCTGCAAGGAGGCCAATCATAGATTTTCAGATAAATATGTTTGGTAAGACTATGTAGTTTACCATTAGACCAAACAATTTTATCAGATTTAGATCTGTCAAAAGGAAGGGTAGAGATTTGATGAGCAGATGAATCAGTTAAAGCATTCAAAAGCTTAGTTTTAGACCATTGCGTGTTATCCCAGCAGCTAGCTACTGGAAAGAGCTGTTTGTTAGTGTTTGGGAGAGCCTGCTTCATCTGAGGGGGGCACCAGTTATCATACCAGAATTGCACTTGTCCATTACCCAGCTCCCAGCAATAAAGAGATTCAGCTAATTCTCTGTTGATCAGCATGTGCTTCCAAATCCTGGAAATACCAAGCTTGATTTGTGCCAGATTTGGGTGGCTATCTTTACAGTATTTGTTGTTCATGAAGATAGACCACAATGAATTTTGTTGTTTGAATTGAACCCATAGTTTGCAAAAGTTCACTTTTTGCAAGTGTTGTAAGCCTTTAAAACCCAGACCCCCAGCTTCAACTGGCTTGGCCAGTTTCTGCCAGCTAGCCCAGTGGATCTGCCTCTTTTGTCCAGACCATAAAAATTTGTTGAACATTCTCTCAAGATGGGTTCGGGAACTCTTCTTTATGCAGGTCATTTGAAGAACATTGTTGGGGAAGGTAGTGAGGATGCTGTGAAGGAGGGTAATTCTGCCCCCAGATGATAGAAAAGAGGTTGTCCAGTTAGAAAGTTGCTTGTTCACTTTGCTGATAATCTCCTCAAAGTGAGTCTGCTTGGCCCTCCCTTTAATCAGTTGCTCCCCTAAATACTTTAAAGGGAGGCAGGCCTTAGAGAAACCAGTGTACTAAAGAGTTCAGTGAGTCACATCAGCAGTAATTCTCTTAAGAAAAATAATCTCACATTTAGCATTGTTAAATTGAAGACCTGATACCTTCTGGAAGTGATTACGGCAGTGAAAAACCTTTTTAACAGCATTCATGGAAGACCTTGAAAAGATCATAATGTCATCAGCATATAATAAATGAGAAAGTACCACATTGGACCTGTGATGGTATCTGGCATAATGGAAAGGGGTGACTTTTGCTTCCAGGAGCCTGGATAAATAGTCCATAACAATGATGAAAATGGAAGGGGAGAGGGGATCTCCCTACTTAAGCCCTCTTGTGGCTTGGAAATCTCCCCTACACTGACCATTTACCAGAATGGAGTGGTGGTTAAACATCAGCCATCTCTTAATCAGTAAGCAGAAATCATCAGGAAAGCCCCTTGTGTGTAAAATCTGGAGAATGAAGTTCCAATCCATAGTGTCATAGGCTTTTTTAACATCTAGCTTGTAAACAATATTACCACCTCTACAAGGAATGTCTAGATCTTGGAGTAACTCTTGGGTAAGTAGAATATTGTCTGAGATGGATCGGCCATGGACAAATGCAGACTGGTGAGGGATGATCACCTTGTTTAGATGTGGTTGTAATCTACCAACAATCACTTTGCTGATAATTTTGCTGATGACAGTGGTGAGACTAATAGGTCTGTAATGATTCCAGGTTTTTGGTGCAGTGGATTTAGGGACAAGCACAATGGTGGATGCATGGAAATACTGAGGAAGATTCAGGCCATGAAAGAAACTTTGGATTGCTCGTAGATGACATCATTTTTACAGATCCCCCATGATTTCTTATAAAAATCAGAATTAAATCCATCAGGACCTGCAGCTTTAGAGTTGTCAATAGAATTCAAGGCCACCCAAATTTCTTCCTGAGAAGGGGCATCAGTAAGGTTGAGAGAGTTAGTGTAATTGTGGACATCTTCAAACAGATGACTATCAATAGAGAGGCTGGAGCACTGCTTGTAAGTAAGAATACCTTGGAAAAAGGTTACTACATTGGAAGCAATGTCAGAATCATCCCTGAGAGTCACATTATGGTCAGTCACAATAGATAGGATAATATTACTCTTTCTTTTATAATTGATACATGCATGGTAGTACTTTGTATTCCTATCCCCCTCCTTAAATTTGGTGATGGAAGCTTTATGTCTTAGGAGTTGTTCCTGCCAGTTAATGTAGGTAAGTAATTTCTCCTGTGCTGCCACTAAATCATTGTATTTGTTCTCATGAGCCTGAGCCTCAGCTTCCAATCTAGTAACATCCAACTCAGTGTTAATGACACCCTGGAAGACATTCCCAATGGAATCCCAGCTCCACTTCCTCAGCGCTTTAGACAGTTTTAATTAAAGGTTCTGAAGTTTGGTGAAAGGATTTGAGCAGCAGATCCCCGTCCAGTTTTCAATAACGATAGAAATGAAATTTGGATGAGTAGACCAAAAGTTCAGGTATCTAAAAGGGGGAGAAGAATGACTGGTGGAGGGTGTGGAAATAGTGAGGAGTAGGGGTTTGTGATCAGATCCAGAAAAGTTTAGGTGAGTGATGGAGGTGTGAAGAAAATTCTGGTGCCAGGGGTCGTTAGCCAAAAAATGATCAAGTCTTTCCCAAATGGCACCTCTTCTCCAAGTGAATTTGTTGCCCAGAAAGCCAAGGTCAAACAAACCAGCATTTTTGATATTATCATTAAATTCAGAAATCTTATTCTGGTTAGGAATTCTTCCACCCCTCTTTTCATCTGCAGCAGCAATACAGTTAAAATCCCCTCCCACTATCCAGTTAAGGGTCTCAACGTTGCTGATTTCAGTAATCTCCTTCCAAAGCTCTCTCCTGTCAGCTTTAGTGCACCCAAAGATAAACAAAGGTGGCAGCAAAATTGTTCCCCATCAAGTTGAAGTGGAAATGAGCTAATTGTGGATGATCTACCTGGATTGTCCAGTGTAGTTCTTTCTCTGCATTAGCCAAATTTTGTTTGTGGAGTTAGCAAAAAAGGTACAACCAGGGAATTTATTAATAATTTTTGTTTGATTTTTGTACACCATAGGTTCCAAAATGATCATACACCGCAGATGGTGTTTCTTATAAAGATGTAAAAGTCTTTTAATGGATAGGGGTGAGCCACCCCTCTAATGTTCCAAAGATAAACAGCTGATCATTGGGAGGTCTTGAGATTGGAGATGATTGAGTAGAGATGGATCTTGATCTTGATCTTGTTCTACCCCTTGAGGAATCCAGGGGGTAGTCAAGAACCCTTATGTTTTCAGGTGGTTCCTGGGTTTGAGCTGCTAGTTTTTACAGCTTAGTGGGATTTTTCTTCTTTTTTCTTGACTTCTGAATTTGCCAGGATGACTCCAATTTCTGTTGCTCTTCTTCTAGTTGAGAGGGAGGTGGGCAAAGAGCTACAGGATGCTGCAGTTCACAAACTTCAGTAGGCTCCAGTGGTTCAGCAAAAGAGGGCTGCAGTTCACTGGCCTCAGTAGGATCGAGAGGTCCCCCTTCAGCTGGTTTTTAGGCAAAAGTTCCTCTTCATGGATGTTCCCTTGTGCTGCTGTGTTGTTCATTTGATTGTTTTCAGATATCTGACTGTCCACTGTTTTCCTTTTTACTGCCCTCTTATTGGAAGGTTTCAATCTGTAGCATTTTTCTTTTGGATGGCCAAACATTCTGCAATGATGGCAGAAGATTGGTTTGTTTTCTAAGACAACCTCTTGCCAAAAACCCTCTCCATCATCAGATATAGTGATCCATATTTTGTCTAGTTCTGGAAGAGAGACATCCCTTTCAACCAAGACTTTTGCCGTGATTTGGATTTCCCGCATCATGTGTAGGAGAGTCAACCCTTAGAGGGGTTCCCAGAGCTCTACCAATTTGAAATAGAGCATGGGTGTGATATAGCAGAATTGGTAGATTTGGAAATGTAAACCATAGAGGTTTTAAAGGTGGTTCTTTGGCGGGATCAAAACCTGGATACCATTTCATTAACTTCATTTGAGAATTAGCAATATACATAAATTCCATGCCCAGGACTCTAGCATAATCTTCCTCCCTTGATAACCTGATTAGTAGGTGCCTACCATCCAAGACCCCTAACTTCCACTGCCCCAAGAACTGGAAATTATCAAAATGTCTTCTGACTAATTCTAATTTGGGCTGACCAAATTGGAACTGTCCCAACATATAGAACTTTATAGCTTCAGCCATAGAGCTTATCTCCTGGGAGGTAAAAAGAACAGCCGGTCTACCATCCTTTGAACCCAAAGGTCTGACAAAGGGGCATTCTGATTTCCCAGCAGCAGCATCATGCAGGAATTGAGGGAAAGTTAGATATTCCACAGCCTTAGAAGTGGTGCCTTTGCTAACAGCAGAGGCATGAGAGGGGGGAGCATTAATGGCACAGGAACTAGCCATTAAATGAAACACTCAGCTACAAACAAAGACAGAAACACCAGAGCAAAAGCCTCAAAGGAGCCCACCAGTAAAAGTCCAATGGAACAGTAACAGCAGTTCAAACAACAGGAGCCCGGGAAACACTCCTTCAAAAATAAGCGAAGACAACTCCTTTACAAAGAAAGATCATCACAACTTACCAGAACACCAGTAGACCACCAAAACCTCCTAACACCTGAAGGGTGAGGAAGCCGCTGCCAGGACAGATCCATCATAGTCTAAACCCTAGCAGAGCCCAAGGAGACGCCACCATGCCGTATGCTACTTATATATATATATATATATATATATATATATATATATATATATATATATATATATATATATATATATATTGATTGTTGTTGATTATGTATCAAAATGGATTGAGACAATAGCTTTACCTAGGTGTGATGCTAGAAGCGTTTTGTGGTTTTTAATGAAAAATATTTTCACAAGATATGGAATACCTAGAGTAATCATAACTGATAGAGGATCCTAGTTTAAGAATAATCTGATTCAAAGATTGGAGAAAAAATATAATATTATGCATAGAATCTCTACAACTTATCATCCCCAAACTAAGTGTTTAGCATAGGTATCTAATCGTGAAATAAAATGCATTTTGGAGAAAGTCATTAATCCTGAGAAATTGGATTGGTCTACTAGACTAGACACTACTTTATAGGCATACAAAACTGCTTATAAGACTCCTATAGGAATGTTCCGTTACAGATTAATCTTTGGAAAAACTTGTCACTTGCCAGTTGAATTAGAATATAAAGCATATTAGGTGATAAAGAAATTGAATTTTAATTTGAAAGATGCTGGCGAGAAGAGACTGTTGCAATTGAATGAATTCGAAAAAATTAGAAATGAATCATATGATAATGATAGAATATACAAGGAGAGAAGAAAAATATACCTAATTTTAAAGAGGTTTTAATGTTGGATCAACCTGAATAACTGGAAGTTATGTCAGGCTGACGACGTTAAATCAAGCGCTTTGTGGGAGGCAACCCACAGTTATTGAGTGTTCGCTTTGTTTGATGTGTTATTTATTTTTGTTTGTTACTTTATTAAGTTTTATTCTTCCTTTATTATCATTAACAACATTTAAGAAATGAATTGAACTGAAGTTTGGAAAGAATTTGGACAAAGTGAAGTTTGGTGAAATTTGAACTAGCGCCGAACGACGCTATTATCAGCGGCACATCGCGTTGCTGTTCAGAAAACAGTTTCTCATCTTTAAATTTGAGTTTTGGCTGTTCTAGGAGGCAATTGTTCCACTTGAACTCCCATAAACCGCGCCCTAGACACAGGTACTACCAAAGGAACAAAGAGGAAGATCTCAAATCTTGTCCAAATGGATTTCGACTCGATAGAAACTTTAAGATTTCAAGTTTGCAATCATAGAAAGTTCATCAATTTTGAAGTGCAACGTCTATTCAACAAAAATATCTCGAAAATGAGGTTGATTAAGGAGCGAGGCTTTGTGAATCAAGGTACAAATTCTCCTACGACTAGAATTGATGAAATTTTTATTTAGAGACATTGGGAAGTATTGTGTCATACTACTACCGCAGTAGTTGTCCCGGTTATGCAAATCTTCATGGAATCAACCAAAGATCAGTCTATGTATGAGGTAGTTTTGTCACATTTACTCCTGCAAGATTAATGATTTATACATGATTGAGAATCTGTCAATCTGTCACTATTCAAATTTTGCCCAACGAAGGACAATATGAATGATATAGACAGATATTTAACGTATGAAAGTGATGAATGGGAGATAAGAGATAACATGTATGTAAGTTTCTTAACCACATTGTTAAATCCCACGTCGAAACAATTACATTATTTCATATGTGAAAAATTGCTCCCAACTATGAAAATTAGTAAAGTAACTAAGGAGTGCACTATTTTGAACTATTGTATTCAAATGGGGATGTCTATTGATGTTGGTTCAATAATTGTTAAGTCTGTTTAGGGATTTATCGTTCATGCATCAAAGTATGGGCTTGGACATCCTTCCACCATATTTCTCCTCTGCAGTCAATCACAAGTGCCTTATGAGAACTGGGAAAGAGTACTTCTACCTTGGAAGCCTATATACCCAACAGATGCATATAATAACCAGGCAGTTGGTGATATGAAGGACATGAGCATTATTGAAGATCAACCATCTCAGAGGTCAACACCTATTCTTCCTTACTTTCCTGAAAGTTCACAGATCATCTTGAATAAAATTAAGAAATTGAAGAAGGAAGTACAACACCTGATGAACGCAATCAATAATCTATCTGATTTATTTGATCATCTGGATTAGAGAATGAAGGAGCACTTTGATCATTCTGGATATCTTGAAGAATGTTTGACACGGTTGATGAAATGGAAATGATGGATTAAAGAGGATTCTACTGATAAATTCCCATTTCGTCCATTCTATAATCGGTTCATTCACGCCCAATCAATTAGAGATCTTATAGTTGATGATAGTTTTGAGGAAGAATGAAGACTTGATTATTGTATTTCTGTGTTTGTGTATTTGATTGCTTTTATTTGCTTAGATGTTATATTTGAACTTGCTTTCTTGTTTAGATTTCAGTGTTATTGTGTTGTGGTTGTGCTTGACGCTGAATTTTAGAATTATATGCCTTGACGATGTGTAGTATTTAATGTTATGTGCATGTGTCTGAAACTTTGATTTTATATATAAAAGTGATGTTTTGTGTTGTTTATGTTAAAAATATCATTTGTCATGTCTTTAGAATGTTCTTCAATTCTTAACTAGACTAATTAGATGTCAAAGCGGGATTGAAAAGATTGAAATTGCAAAAGAAAGTGGGAAGCCCAGTTTTTTAACTAGCACCGAACGACGCTGTCACCACTGCTGGATCGCGCCAAAAGATAGAGAGTTTGGCCATAAGAGTAGAAAAATGTGCCGAACGGTGTTGTCGCTAGTGCTAGACAGTGCTAGACCAGAAAAAAGGCCTGAAACTCCAAATTTTTTTGTGATTTAACCCTGGGACCCGCCATTTTTGCCTAAACCATAGTCTTTTACCTCCAGCCAAGGCCTATTTTCACACCTAGGGCTCACTAGCATTTGGATTTGAAGCGACTTTGTGGCCGAAAAAGTTTGAATTTCATCTTCTCTTGGTAAGAGCTACACTTTAGCCTAAATTTTTTCAATTTTGACCGTGGAAATCTCCTACATTAGGAAAATTTGAAATTTTAAAGTTTTTAGAGAAACTTTGGAGATTTTTCATGGATTATGAGTTCTTATCTTTTTAAATTTACCTTGGAGTTCACTACATTGCAATTTTAAAATTCATTTGGATAAATTTGATATTTTTAGAAAAATGACTCCAAGAATCTCAAAGGGGAAGAGAACATTTCAGTATGATGAAAGTAAATTTGTGATATTAAAGGCTTATTCGGCTTTAGTACGTTTCTTAGAAATAAGAAATGTATTCAAGAGAAAGCCTCTGAAAATCCTGGAGGTATGCTTGAAGAACTTATTGCGAATTGTTTATGGGAGATTTTTTGTTATTTCACTTTTGAAGCGATGCTGGGAATTGTTAGAGAATTTTACGCAAATCTATATTATTCTTAGAGTGAATACATACTGGTTAGAGAAAAAATGGTTGAATTCACCCCTACTCGCATTAATGCATTTTATCAGTTAAGAGCGCCTTTTTCATGTGAATACCAAAAATTTCCAATTATGAATGAAGCATTGGATACGATATTGAACATTTTTAGTAAAGGAAAAGGGGAATTGAAGGTTAAATAAAGACTAAAAGTTAACTTCCCCCTTTATACTTTGAAACCTGTATCAAAAGCCTGGCATTATTTCATTTCTACAAGATTTTTTCCTACCAACCATCACAGTGAGGTGACTGTAGATAGAGTTATTCTCAATTACTGTATTCAGAACATGAAGAATATAAATATTGGGGTTATTATTCATAAAAGTATTTTGAAAATTTCAAAAGGAGAGACTACAGGTTGACTAGGACATCCCAGCCTGATTCATGCCTTCTGTATTCAGTCAGGTGTAACAACTGAAGATAATGATGAGGTACTCTATCCCCTGAAGCCCATTACTAAACTAAAGTTGAAAACTTATGAAGCCCATGTAGGATGGAAGTGGAATAAGAAAGCTGATGAGCCTACTTCTAGTCATGAGAGACCGCCTACATCAAGGGAGCCTACTCTGTGTGATGTTATGGATCAGTTGGCCATAGTAGGGGACTAGAAGTAAGGAACAAGATAAATGATGATTATCAAGTGCGGTGGAGAGAATATGAGATAGCTTATCATGAAGCACAGATGAGATTTTTCAGGGGAGACACTGTTGACCTCATTTTTGATGAGGTCTTCTCTTCTTCTCTTTAGTACTTAGGATCTAGCCTTAGGCTTTTCCTTTGACTATCTTAGAGGACTAGAATTGGGACCCACCTTTTAGAAATTCAAACCATTTCTTAACTCCCTGCAAACTCCACAAACTTGACTATAGACCCCTAATCACCTAGAGGGTTGAAATCAAATGTGGAAGTTTAAAGGATGAGTTCCTATGGGACTCTTTGGCCTTAGGACCGCCTCTGGTGGCCTCAGTCCGGTAAAGGGCTGACTTACACATACACTACACCTATGCACTACACTTTCACACACCTCCTAAAAACACACCCATACCTGACTTGACTTCCTGACTCATGTAGGTGATTCACATGGATGGTCCTTAACCCCTAAGCCCTGGCTAAGAGGGTTAGGAACAACATGGTGAATGCCTCAAATGAGTCCCTTCATGGCTCATGTGGGCTTGATATGGCTTCATGGCTCAACAAAAGATGTTTTCATTTCACTTACATCCACCTAATCTTCAATTTTCCAAATTTTCAATTTTTGACCCCGGACCCTACACCCACCAACCCTACCAAATGCCCTGCAAACTACCCAAATTTCTCAAAAATTTCCAAATTACCCAAAATTCCTCAAAACCATTCCTAAACATTTCCACATCACTCAAATTGACCATTCCTAGCCAAAAATACCAAAAGTTCCAAGAATACCCTCCCAATACCTTCCAAATACCCAAAATACCCCTTTTGACCCAAAAATCCAAAAATTCAGAAAATTCCCAGAAAATTCCAGATAATCCCAAATATTCCCAATTTCATTTTGTTCAACTACACCATGGGCCAATTTTGTCAATTTACCCCACTTTTGTCAAAACCCCCAATTCGACCCATTTTAACCCAAAGTAAACCCAATGTCAAACCAAATCTACCCAATCGACCCTAATTTTGGTCCAATTCAATTCTAAACTTCAATTCAACATCCCCAACACCAATCTAGACCAAAGCCAAGCTTAATTTGATTGAAATTTGGGTCCAATTTCACTTTTGGCCTTAAAGCCCAATTTGGACCCATGACCCAAACCTAACCCAAACTCACCCATTTCAACTCCAATTAACCCCAAGTCTTTTCCAAACCTTCCTTAACATCCCCATGAACAAAACACTAACATGATTTGCCCAAAACTTTGATCCAAACCCCACTCAAATTCAACCCAAAGCTAAAAGGCCCATTTTGACCTAAACCCAAACCTAGCCCAAATGAGCCCAAACCCCAAAATCAAAACCCAACCAAAGCCAAAACCTCTTTGAAACACTCCCATAAACATTTCCCAACATTAATTTCACATCAACTTCAACTCTAGCCCAACTTTGGCCCATGGTAGCCCATTTTGGCCCACTTTAGCCCACTTACCAATTAAACCCAAATTCAAACCAATTCAAACCCAAATCACTTCAAACTTGTCTCAAATCACTCATGACACATCCTTAAACTAAACCCAACATTTATTTGGCATGGCCCTTTGCAAAATTTTCATCTAAAAGCCCACTTCTAAAAGACATTCAAAGGCCCATTCCAAACCAAACTCAAAAGCCCATCCTAAAGCCCACATTACAATCTCATCTCATCCTCACTTAGTTAAAATCATTCCTAAGTCCTAAATTAGCAATCAAATCTTTCTAAACAAAGCCATATGACAAACCATCCAAATTTTACACCAAATTACCAAAAATTCTTAAAACCCATTTTTATGAAATCGACTAAACTTTTCCCTAAGCCAAAGACAAGCCATGCAAACCATGGACAAGCCACATGAAGCCATGGAGAGTTTGACATGTGATCAAGCCATTAATGGAAAAAGGAGGACCCCTTTCCTAATCCTTCTTAAGCCTTTTTACCTTAAGCATGTCACACTCTAAACCATGCTTTGCCACCTAATCCATGGATGGAGACTTCACCACTCCATGGCAGTCGACCTAACCGATCCTCTCGACCCAAAATCAGGCCATGGGAAGGTGCACCCAACCCAAACCAATGGGTTGACCAAATTGAAGCTAAAATAGCCCCTTCCCCTTTCTACTTTGATTGAACCACTTTACACATGTCAAACCTCGATCGAATACACCAAACCCCCGCCCGACCCATCCGAACAAGATGGTGACCAAGTGCTCGGCCGGCCGACCACCGTGCCGCCGGAAAACACCATGGCCGAAACCTCGGGAGGAGCCAAACTTTGGAATTCTCCTCGCCGAGCCGCCCCATGTCTAGTGGCCACCATGGCCGTTCTTCTCCTCACTCGCGAGCAATCGATCCCAAGCCCTAACTCCCCCGGAGGCCCTCCGACCCATGCCTATTTAAACACCACCCCTCACGGCCATGAGAGGAGAGTTGCACAAACCTTGCCAAAACTCGCCAAAATTGTTCCGGACCCCTCCTCATACACGAGCACTTGATCCCCAAGTGAGATCCCCCTGCCATTTCTTCTCTCGCGAGCTCAATTTCGGAGTTGAAATCCAAGCCCAAAACCAGGACACTTCCCCACGGTGAACCAATCCCCAAATCGATTGGTCCTACACCTTCACTGCACTGAGGGAAGGTGTCCACCAAGCAAAAGCCCCATCTCCGAGCCACCCGGCTGCTCCGGACTCCAAGCTTTGTGATCGACCGTGGTCGAAGTTCAACCTAGACAATTCACTGCACCGGGAGACTTCATCCGGAGCTTGCCAGATCCAATCGAAGGTGCAACAACTCTCGCATCGAAGCTTCACTTCTCTGAGCAAAGGTATGAGCTAATTCTTCATCCCGAGCTTCTGGAGATTCTCCATTTCAAATGCCTTAATTTCAATGCATGATTACCGTATGGATGTGTTCGTCTCTTCAAGACGAATCCATAGAGCATAAGAATACGAAAATCCATTGAGAATCGAGTGAGTTCTTAGGGTTAGAGTGTGGACGGTCACGGGATCACACCAGTCATGGACGATGAACGGATGCCGTCCATTTAATACACGCGCGGACGGACGACTCAGATGGCGTCGGACCAGGAGACGGTACGAGAACCGCGGGGCCCGGGCTGCTGACTCAGATGGCGGCGTCGAATGGGAGCGCGACGCGTGTGAGTTCGGAGCTGCCGAGGTTGACGCGGCGCCGCGTGAATAAGTAGATAAATAGGAATATTTTCTATTTATTTAATTCCCAGAACTTTAAAAATCCATATCTTTGTGTAGAAAAATCACAAAAATAAAATAAAAATACCCTCTTGCTCGGTGAACAAAGGAGAATAATGTGGAAAAGAAATTAATTAATTTTGTCCAGTATTTTATTTTTAATTAATTATTTACTCCCTGCATTGTTTTAATTCTCCATACATGTATACAATTCACCATGGCATGAGACTATAGGGCTTTTGAAGCCTCTGAACTTAGGGACATTCCCCGAATTTTCCAAGGTCGAGGCCATCTCTCGTGAAAAGTTATTGATTTTTCAAATGCATGTTGCTGATTTAAGTATTTTAATTTCAAAAATTAGCATGTTGAGAAATAAATTCTAGGAAAATTTGGTGATGTTCCTTATGACCAGAAAACCCTAGGAAAAATAGGATTTGAGTTAATTCACTTAAATTAACCCTAATTGGCTCAAACACCCAAAATAGACCCCTAACTAATTAGAGTTAACCATAGATCAAATTGACTTGAAATCAATTCTCCACTGACCTTTAGGATCAGAGGAACCCACCATAAAAATTTGAGGTCAATTGGACTTGGTTAACCCCACTAATTGGGTTGATTAAGCCACTTAGCCATTTTAAACTTTAAAAATTCATAACTTTCAAAATATCTTTCAAAAATTCACCAAATTGGTTTTGGAGTCTCTCTGATATCAGGGGAGTTTAAGAAAATTAAAATTTCAATTTTCTAAAAAAGTTGATTTTTAATATTATTTTAATATTTTTAATAATTAAAAAATAATAAAAATCACAAAAATAATAAAATTCACTAAAATGTTATATTTTGAATTTTAATCACTTAGGAACAGGTCCCATATTTTTCCTAGGTCTATTTAGTGAAATATTAATTTTTAAAGCTCTAGGATAATTTTAAAATAAAAAAATCTATTTTCTAGCATTTTCATCAAAATAATTATAATAAATCAAAGAAAAATCAGAAAATTGCAAAGTTTGGTTCTCTGGAATCCTTGATATCAGAGAGAATTTTAAAAATTATAAAATTTATTTTTCAACATTTATTTTATTTTTAAATTAATTAATACTCCAGAAGTTAAAATAATTCTAATAAATAAAATATAATTCAAAAAATTACAAAATTTGGTCCAAGTGGTCCTCTGGTCATTAGGAATGTCCCCTAATTTTCTTAAGGACAGAAACTTTCCCTTGGTCATGTTATTGAATTTTCCTTGGAAATTTCTCTTTTCTACAAAAAATAATTATATAAATAAATTAAATACAGAAAAATCACATTTTCTCCCCTCATGTCTTTATTGACATATGAGTGAAGTCTCATAAAAATTTCAAGTTCATTTGAGTTCAACTTAGTGAGTTATGAAATTATTAGGCTTAAAGGGCAAAATGGTAATTAAAATTTTAACCCTTAATTAAAATTTTAGGTTTAATAAAAAATTAACAAGTAAAATATTTGATCCTAATCTGATTTGGATGATTGAAATTTAATAATTAAAGGGTAGAAACCCATTAAGCAATTTAAAATGATTAAACTTTAATTAAATAATTAATTGAATTTGGAAGGATAATAAATTTGGAATTATTAAAATAGGGATATTATTAGGAAGAGATTTATTCTTTAATTTAAAAAATCCCTAAATTAATCATCTCATTAATACTCAACTCTTAATTAAAATGATAACTCAAATTTAAAATATTAAAAGATTTAACCATTAAATAAAAATTAAATCATTAAACTCTTTCAAAAATTTTCAATTAAATTAAATTAAATTAAGATTAAAAGTTGCATTAAATTAAATTAAAATTAAGTTAAATTAAATAAACAAATTAAATTAAATTAAATGAATTAAATACATTAAATTAAATAAATAAAATTAAATTAAATTAAATTAAATTAAATAAATAAATTAAATTAAATTAAATTAAATTAAATTAAATTAAATTAAATTAAATTAAATTAAATTAAATTAAAAATTAAATTAAATTAAATTAAAATTAAATTAAATTAAATTAAGAAATTAAATCAAATAAATTAAATTGAATTAAATTAAATCAAATCAAATTAAATTAAATAAATTAAATTAAAATAAATTAAATTAAAATAAATTAAGTTAAATTAAATAACATCACTTAAGACATAAACCTAAAATAATTTGAACACTATTCCAAACTTAAATCATTAATTTGAACTTAAATTTGAATCACAAACTATTAAATATTATTTTGCCCTTAGGAGCTTTTATTATCATAACTCCTAAATGGAATATCAAATGAAGTGACACCTCACTTATAAGGATATTCAAACATCCTAGTTCATCGAGCAAGTTAACAAAACTTGAAAACCTCGGACGATCGATTCATTTATATAATTAAATTCTCTTGGACTTAAAACAATCCTAGAAATATTGAAAAGATGTTTAAGATTCTTCTTAAGCACTTCCTCAATATAATAGGATATTTACAAGAACAATTGAACTTAATTGTTCTTTGATGAAGAAAATCGTCTTCAAACTAAAAACACAAAGAACCTAGACGTCATAGGAAATGACTAGCTATAGGATTAGGAACTTGGTAGAAAACCATAAACCTTTTCCCTTAGCTTTACCTAGGAACTTGCTTAAATATTCTAACTATGTTTTAAGTGCGACTCGGAATGACGAGAAGACCCTCCGAGTACGCTTTTTTTATTGCGATTTATTTTATTGCAATTTATTTAATCGCATCGCACTTATTTTTCTTGCATGATAAACAACGGTTGCATGAAAACCGACACCTTTAGGACGTAAACCAAAACCGAAACCCAAAATTAAAATAAAAGACACTACAAGATAAAATTCACCTCCACAACATTTCAAAATATAAGACAACTCAAAATTTAATCACAAACGGAACACAAAACTACAATTACAACTAAATTAAAACGTATTGTTGGATGATCGGGAATACCTCGGATGATGTAACCTACGTGTTGCTAACGGGATTTCCCGCGGTCTAAATGAAAGTGTGGAACTCATTCGATTGAGTTTAGCAAATTCATCTGGACTAAGTGAATCCGATAAAAATAATGTTGCCGGAAGGATGGAACCGTGGGATCTTAACCGGTGTCGTTATAATCAACTTTAAGATTTGTTTTAATTAAAACACAAAAAAACACTTGGAAATTAAAACTTCTCTAAACCAGAACACTTCTCTCACCTCCCGATTTATGATTTCTAAAACTAAACCTCTGCAACAACAAGGAGCTCGGAGCATGGTGGGCAGCGACGACCATCGTCGTCGGCAAAACTTGAACCTACATCAACAAAACTTTCTTAGAGTTAAATAACCAAGCCATAGGATTTCGAGGTAGTTTGCTTAATGCAACATAAATCCTCAACTTTTCGTTAGGCATTTGCATAATCATGTTATGCAAATTAAGCCCTAACTCGGTTTTAGGATTCCGAGGTAGTCGTCCGATATGACATAAACCCTCATATCTTCTAGGCAATTTGTATGACTCTATCATATAAATATAAGCCCTAATTAACTAAAATTAGCAAGATTAAAACATTAGATAAACATTAGGACTTTCCTAAATCCAAGCCAAACAATAGGATAGTCGGGAAATTACCGAAGTTCACTTCGAATCCATAATTTCTCCTACTTTTCTTCCTTTGAATTTCCAAAATAAAATGTTCCAAATTTGATCCATTCCCTATTGAAATTCCAAAATTCAACCCTCGAAAACTTAAACTTTGAAATTCTTGAGAGCGGAATTATTGATTATTATCGAGAGTTTTCTTAGGTGATTCCCGTCACTTAAGATGTAATTAACTATAGGGGCTTGCCCTTATAGGGAACTTTAAGAACCCAGGTAATATAAACCCTGTTTAATGTTCTTTATATTAAGCAGGGGAATTTGTCGGCTTATAAAGTTGGTTCGCAGACCAAACGGATGTCACAAATCTTCTAGTTTATTTAACCGAGCCCCACCATCAAGCAGTGTGTCTATCCTTAGGGATAGATACACGGTTTGTGGTGCGGTGCTCGTTTATGTAAACTATTCGGGATGTGAGATCAGTTTGATTTCATATCTTAAAATTTTCAAATTTAAAATTATTTTCAAAATCAAATACTACTTTCTAAATTATATATATATTTAAAGTAAATTTAAAATTCGCCGACAATTTCTGTAGGCGACCCCTTTTAAAAAATACAACACACAACCTAAAAATATGCCGACAGACACCAATGCTGTATTTTCTACTTACCCTGAGTATACTCCATACCAGCATGAAGAACCTGATGATGGTGGAGCTCCTGCAGATGAAGATTGAAAGTTTTATAGTTTTATTTTCATTTTATTTTTTATTTGTTTTTTGTATATGGGATGTACCTTAGACTCTTTCTGATTAGTACCTATGATGTCATGTGTAT
Source organism: Papilionanthe hookeriana x Papilionanthe teres (assembly GCA_022702705.1). Classification (NCBI taxonomy): domain Eukaryota; kingdom Viridiplantae; phylum Streptophyta; class Magnoliopsida; order Asparagales; family Orchidaceae; genus Papilionanthe; species Papilionanthe hookeriana x Papilionanthe teres. Next base: position 38,979,862 of record CM040437.1, on the reverse strand, counting down.
TTGGCTGTACTTGTAGCAGACTTAATGTTTGTGATGTATGTGATGTGATAGTAGAGTTTCCATGTGTTTGGTTTGTTAGTTTAATTTGTGATAGTAACAGTTGGATGTTAATTTTGTGTACATAATTCATGTTGTATGTTTTAAACTTCTTCCCTTACAAATTTCTAACCCATATTTGTGTCTACTGTTCTACTTTATGAAGAAAACCCCGCTTAAACTTAAAGGTATGAAAAGTCCAACATATTAAGGTATGCGTTATATCTTTTCATTCTTCCCATGTTAATTATATTGATATTCAAAAATTTAAGTTTGAGGGAGGGAAAGGATTAACTATTAATTGTTCTAATTTAAACTATTTTCAAAATTATTAACATGATTTACTGTAATAGAACTCAATTTCAGATAACTGTATTTTGATTTTATTTAAGTATTTTGTAAAGTTGAATGAAAGTATTTGGTAATGAAAAGTAATTTTGTAGGCTAAGATATTTGGTATAAGAGAATAGGACTATATTCAACTATTCAAAGCAAGAAAGACTGTATGTTTGAAATATTAAGAATCTTAAAACTTTATGTGATAGGAAAGGATTTAGACTCTATGATGAATCATTAACAAGCTAAAGAAATTCCTATAAGGTATAGGAATGTGGTAAGTTTCAAATTTAGGGTGAGAAGGGTGAAGTTCAAAATTATTAAAGGCTATCCAGATACAGTAAAACTCACTTAAAAGAAAAGAAAAGTAAAAAAAAAGAAAAGAAAATAAAAGAAAAGAAAAGAAAAGAAAAAAAATAAAAGAAAGAAAAGTGAGGAGAAGCTTGAGGACATGCCTAATCAAAAATTGGCTCCACTTGGACCTACCTAAAGGGAAAACTTAATTACTTTTCTGAACTTATATGTGTGGATTAGCATCTTTACTAGTAGTGCTCTAATAAACTTCTTTTCATGTAATCCATTTAATTTCCTTAATAGGATAATCTACAGTCCTTTTTGAAATGAATAGAGGGCTAGAACTCTTAGACTTGATTACTAGATAGTCTTACACCTACAAAATTTACTTGAATTATTCAAAGATCTTTCTGAAAATTTTACTATTGTACTTATCTAAATCAAAATTATGGTCTTCTAGAAAGCAAGTTCATTGCAGTGGATCATTATTTTATGTATTAACTAAAATTACTTGAGGACAAGTAATAGTTAAGTTTGGGGGATCTTGATCCACTGAAAATTTAATGGCTTTTTACTATTCATTTCATGCCTGGTTTTGATGATATTGCACTTTAAAGAAATGTATTTTTCATGATTTCATGCAGGTACAATGATTTTAGGCCTTTGGAGCAAAAGGATGTGAAAAGGAGCAAATTTGGAGCAAAAAGGGACAATACATTTTATTGAACTAGTATCGAACGGCACTGTCACCAGAGCCGGACCGCTCTATTTTACAAAGAGTTGCGACTGATTGGTGGAATAATACGCTAACGCCCAATTCAGTATGGGACCATGCCCTATCCCGATTTCAAACTAGATTCAATGTATATGGCCAGATTTTGGAGGGTTGCTTAAGGAAACTCTTGGGCAATCAATTATGGTCGAATTTAAACTTCTTTAAAGCCAAATTTAGAGAGGTGAGGAGAGTTTAAAGTGTAGAAAGTGTTCAGAGAGAGTGTCCTTCTATTTTGTTTAGGAAATCTAGGTTTTTTATTTTCTCTTCTATAGAGTGTAAGAGGAGAGAGAAAGCGAGAGATTTCCTCTTCCTTACTTATTTAAAGAGAGAATTGTGTGTTGTTGTGAAGAAAGAAGAGGAGTCAAAGGAATTCCTTAAGATTCGCTTGGGTAAGAGTTTGAGATAAGTTGTCTTTTCTTTACTCTGTTTGTATGATGTTTCTTTTATATATAAAATCCATGTTTTATCATTTTTTCCTCATGAGTCTTGAGTAGATTTCTTTGTCTTTCTCCTTTCATGTGACGTATTGATGTTGTGACATGGAAATGATGTGCTGATTTATTATAGGGAATTTGTGATGACCTTTTCACTTTGAACTTCATTTACTTTTTGAGCTGATCAATTGAATTGTTAAAACTGTTGGGAATCATATGTTCTTAAAGGATTATGAGTTCCACAATAAAAGTAAAGGTCACATTCAATGTCCATGAATGAGAGATGTAGTTCATAGGGATTGAGTGCAAATAAACAGAGAAATATACTTTGATGGGTGTAGAGTCGGAGATTTTAAAGTGACAGTCTGAAATCCTCAATTTGGTCCTAATGTTTGGAAACTAAAGCGAGAGTTAGCCTTCATGGGAAGGGAAGTGGGAGCCCTAGAGTGAGAGCCAGTATCCTCCCAGCCTAACCACAGATTTGGTGACTGAACTTAGGATTATCCTATGTTCTTTATACGCTAAAAAATGGGTAAAGAATATGAATGCTCCTACTCAGCATAATACATTTGCATCACTGATCTATGTCACAATAATCATCATATTATGATTGAAAAGGAGGAAGAATCATTCTTACAACTGTACTTTGTTATAAATTTAGTCTTGTGTTAATTTAACTTGCTAGAAGTTTAGAACGTTCTTTGGTAGAAATAGTAACTACAATTGTTTGTCTTTATTTTAAGAATTGAACTTACATGAAATTGTGCTATGATTTCATAAGTGATTTATGTGCTACGACATTAAATTAAAGCCTCCCTGTGGGATCAATATCTAGGACTCCACTAGAGCCCTGTATTACTTGAGTGATACGTATACTTGCGTTTAACTGTGTGACTCATTATAAAAATAAATCAATATATATCAATATAAATCTGAGTACATAAATTTTGGCAAATTAAAAAAGTCGCATAAGGGTCCAAACAGCGAATCAAGCTGGAATGAATGAGAACTGTCCATTTCCAAAATACGGTAATGGACGACATCCGTTCATCCCCTTCATCTAGTCTAAACCCCAACACCGTTCATGTTCTAGACATAAGATCTCACTTGATTCTTGATGGAATCGAGCAATTTTTGTTTCTAGAGCTTCATCTGAAGGAGACGAACATATCCCTACGGATTTATATGGGTAGACCTACTCTAGACCAAACCTGAGCTCGGGTTGGTTTTGAAAAGCCATACCTTGGCTACAGTGAGTATAGACTCAAATTGAATGGCTTGGAAGCTTGGTTTGGTCCTCAGAAGACTTTTTCCCAACTCAATTCGAGGTCAAATTGAGTCCTTGTATGGGTTCAACCACAAGGTAGCTCGAATTAAGAGGGTAAGGTCAAAACAATAGGTTAAAGGGTATGAGGAAGCTCAATTTTGATTGGGCTCATCCTCACTCAATCCCTAGATGGGTTTAGGTCAGTCAAATTAAAGAATTGAATGACTTCACTTCACAGCCTCAGATTGCCTTGTTCTTAGGTGTTTCAGGTTGAACAAATTGGGGAAGATGAGTCCATTTCATGGCTCAATTCGATGGGGTTTCAACTGCCTAGGCCCTAGAGAGTAAGTTTGGTGTTGGGAGTCAAAGGATTTGAGGAGTGTTTGGTTACTTACAATTTTTGGCCTCTTCCCTTAAGCTGTCGGGTTTAGGCTTGTTTATAGCCATGGGTAAGCTTGGTTGGGCTAGGTTTTATTTGGGGAGGTTTCTAACCTCCATTTAATTTATTGAAGATAGATTTCAGTTGGGGAATAAAGAAATTGATTTTTCAATGTTTCCCCTCATGATCTTAACCATGGTGAAAGCTTAGCATGTCACTTTGGTTTCTTTCCATTGGTTGGCTAAGGAGGTGTATGGGTTGGTTCAAATGCTGTAGATCAGCCTCACCCACATGAGTCCTCATTGATCATTTAATGGTTGTGAAGAAAGGCTAACACATAGGCCTCCTATTCATCCATTTTCATCATTCAATTTAACCATAATAAATGGATTGCTCAAGTCATGTTTTCTCTCTATTGGGTGAGAGGGAGGTGCATGGTGACTCAAGAAAGGCAAGCCATCATCCATTTTCCATTTCATTTAAGTTTTGATTAGAGGATGCCATGTAATCCTTCCATTTCCCCATTTTTATAATGTTTTTGTCATGATGAGGTATAATGTGGTTTAACCATGGTATATGGGTGAGGTTAAGTGGTGTTTCATTTTCATTGGCATGTCCATGGCTCACTTAAAGTGGTCGGCCATCTCATCTCAAGGGAGCAGGTGAGTCATGCTTTGAAGTGGGGAGATCATGCCACCTTAAAAATTTGTTATGATTTTTGTCATAATGGGTTTAATGAGTCACGGGTGACTCGTTAATTACCCTCCATAATTTAAATTTGATTTTAAAATAAATCATGGAATTTTATGTCACATGTGATGTAATGGAATTAAATCCATTTTATCATAATTCCAATTTTTAATTAATTATGCAATTAATCAAGATATTGGAAATTATATTTTTAGTCAATAAATTAATCAAAATAAATTTTAGAATTAATTATTTGATTAATTTTTACTAATTTTGGTTCAAAATTGAGCATTTTGATCAAATTGGATCAATGTTGACTACAGTTGACCCATTTTGGTTTAAGGGTGGCCAATTTTGACTTTTCTAACCTTGTCATGGTTTTTGTTTGGTCATAAAGTCCATGGGTTTTGATTTTTTGAGTTAGTTTAGACATAATGACCCTTTTTTAAATTTTTAGATTAACCCATTAGTCAATATGGTGGCTTTTGGGTTTTGTATTGGTCTCCTTAACCAATGTTGAGTTGATTAGGTCAATAGTTGATCAATGATGTCAATGTGGTAGTCTTTTGGGGATTAAGTTGGCCAATTTAGCCAATTTGGCCTCTTTAGGTCAAGGGGTTTGACCTATGATGTTAATGTGATAGTTTTCAGGTCATTGGTTGACTAGTTAGGTCAAAGGTTGACTAATGTGGTGATCATTGGGTCAAAAATTGACTAGTTTGACCAAAGTTGACTTTTTGAGTTATAGGTTGACCAATTGGGTTAATGGGGTGCTCATTGGGTCAAAAATTGACCAGTTTGACTAAAGTTGATTTTTAGCGTCAAGGGTTAACCGATTGGGTAAATGTTGATCAGGTCAGGGTTTGTTAGTACTGATTTGATCATGAAGTTATTAAATTTTAGGTTAAAAAGGATTTATAGCGTCTTACCCTAGATTTTAGGGTTTAGTGAACATCAGAGAGATTTACGAATTAAATATGAGTATATTACTTGTCTCAATTTGATTTTGAAATGATCCTTACAAAAGTGAGGTCAACAAATGGGCCCCTAATATTTGTGTAATACTGCACAAGTATGTCACACATATTGGCTTTGACCAAAATGGTCTGTATAACCCAATAGAATTGTCAGTTTATAAGTCATTTTAATGTCATAAAGATTTTATTTTGAAGAGAAGGTGGATGACATATTCCATTAAAGGAGGTCGTATACTGTTTCTTGAAGATATCAAATGTTGATATGTCGATTTTGAGAAGGAATTTTATGCGACTTATATCCTTTCTCAAAGAAAAAGTTAAAGGAATATCATATTTCCATGTCAGGAAGGGTCTTATTTCCAATAACTGGAGAGAGATGTCATATCATCTCTCAAAATTTCAAAGGTCGATGTGTCGATTTTGAGAAGGAAAGCTATGCGACTTATATCCTTTCTCAAAGAAAAAGTTAAAAAATGTCATATTTCTGTGTCAGGAAGGGTCTTATTTCTAATAAATGGAAAGAAAGAAGATGTCATATCATCTCTCAGAAATGTCAAATGTTGATATGTTGATTTTAAGAAGGAAAGCTATGCTACTTATATCCTTTCTCAAAGGAAAGGTTAAAGGAATTCCATATTTTCGTGTCAGGAAAGGTCTTATATCCAATAGCTGGAGAGAAATAGCAAAGAGAATGTGTAAATACATTCTATCTAAAATTTTCTGCTGGGGATATAACTTTTTTATATTAAAGAATAAAGCTTGTCGTGCATTATTTGGTATGTCATTTTTATTTAAAGTGTTTGTATTGGCATTTTTGGACCTGCCGATGTATTACCGATAGTTAGGGAAACATCTTACAAGATTTTATTCCACTACCAAAGATAATGCACAAAAATTCAGCAGTACATCATATATCACATTGCATGCACTGTAAACTGTCAATTCTTTCAAAAGGTTTCAGATTGTCTTTTTGTCATCTTTGTAACCTTGGATACTGCTAGACCTACCATAAATATCAACCACTCCAAGACACTGTCTTTCAAAAATGTCTCAGGTGTTTAGATATTCATAGGGTCATGGTAGTTCCAATGGATTTAATCCTTCAAGCTCTGACATAGTTTTGTAACTTATTGGTCGTTTGTCAGGATGCATTCTTCGTAGTGTGATCAAGATTCGTTGATTACTCACACTGGGTATGGAGTTTTTAGCGACATCTGCTCCATTCCCTTGTATGACTAGGACTGATCCATGTGGAAGGAAAATCTGGTAAGACCCTCGAAATTCTCCTAGTCCTATAATCTTTATTCCTCATCCAAACATGATAGAACATATGTTTAAGAGTGACAGCATACAGAAGGTCTTTCAAAGTCATGACTATCAATATGTGGCAGGATGCAATCCCTTCTTCATAAATGTTGATATTACAGCTGTCTGGAATACAACTATGTGGCATTATAACCCAAGCTACAAGTCTTCTAATAATTTGAACAATAACTATGGGCATCGGGTCCACCTGTTCATGTTGTAGAATCTCAGGAGGATTCCCATCCTGGTCTTTGGCATAATTGTAACAACATCCATACTGAATAGTTATTCATTCTTTGCCGCGGATCCACTTAATAGGCTTAAAAAATTTCCTCTTTTTCAAGCTTATGGCTCTTCCATTTCAATATTTAAACTTCCTCTTTGCCGCGGCTCTTCCATTTCAAAATTTAAAAAATTTCCTCTTTTTCTAAACTTCAATTCAATATCCTCAATATCAATCTAGACCAAATTCAAGCCCAATTTGATTGGCATTTGAATCCAATTTCATTTTTTAAGCTTAAGGCCCAATTTGGACCCATGACCTAAACCTAGCTCAAACCAACCCAATTCAATCCCAATTTGACCCAAATCTTTTCTAAAACCTTCCTAGTATTTCCAAAAACAAAAAACTAACATAATTTGCCCAAAATTTGGACCCAAACCTTACTCAAATTCAACCCAAACCCAAAACCCCTTAAATGGGCCTACACCCAAACCTAACCCAAATGGGCCCAAATCCCAAAATCAAAACCCAACCAAAGTTGAAACCTATTTGTAACACCCCCACAAACATTTTTCAACATTAATTTTACATCAATTTCAACCTAAGCCCAACATTGGCCCAAATTAGCCCAATTTGACCTACATTGGCCCCTTTACCAAAGAAGCCCAAATCCAACCCAATTCAATTCCAAATTACCTCAATTTTGCTTCAAATCACTCATGACACATCCCTAAACCAAACCCAAACAATTATTTGGCCCAAACTTTTATAAAATTCCCATCCATAAATTTATTTTAAAAGCCTAAAGCCCATTTTCAAACCTAAAGCCCATCCAAAACAAATTCAAAAGCCCAAAAATTCATCCAAAGCCCATATGACACTCTTCTTCATCATGACTTCAATTAAAACCACCCCTAAAGTTCCAATCAAATATCAAATTATTCTAAATCAAGCTTCATGCTAACTCCTCATACATTCATCAAAAATTCCAACACCCTTTCTCATGCAAGTGAGCCATCTTTTCCCCAAGCCATATGGAGCCATGAAGCCACATGTAAGCCATTGGCAAGCCATGAGAATCTATAATTTGTCAACTCTCCTTAAATGGCAAAAGGAGGAGGTCCTTTAAGTACCTCCTAAAAGTCATTAACCCTAAACATGTTTCCCCTTAACCCAAATTTGATCCAAATATATTTGGATAGGGACTTCTCCTTTCCAAACCAGCTGGTTCCTTTGACTCCCCACAGCACCCAAAGCTACCTTGGAGGGCGAACCAAGCCCAAAGTGTTGGGTTGACCCAAACCAAGCCAAAATAGCCTTTACCCATGCCATTTTAATTCAACTACTTTACACATGGCTCAATTGGACTCACAAACATCAAGCTCTGAACCTCCTGATGACAACAGTGACCTGACCCTACCGGCCAGCCGCCTGAGTCGCCGGAAAACACCACACCCGAGAGCTCCATGTGAGCCCAAGCTTGGAATTCTCACTTGCTGGGTTGCCCCATGCCCAGTGGCCACCATGGTTGTTCTTCTCCTCACCAGAGCAGCTGATCCCGACCCCTAACTCCCCCTGGGAGGCCCTCCAGCCACTCCTATTTAAACCCCACCTCTCTCGGCCATGGAGAGGTGCTGAAACAAACCTTAAGGAAATTATGCCAAAATTGTTCCAGACTACTCCCCACACTTAGAGCAATTGATCCTCAGTGACAATTTGCCCTAATCCCCACCAACAGAGCCCAATTTCTCAGCCAAAATTCCATCCAAAACCAGGACATCTCCAAATTCTCCACCAAAATCAAATTAAAGTCACCCACACCTGCACAAGACCAAGAGAAGGAGTTCCCTAGTGGAAGCCCCCTCTCCAGACCACCCAGCTGTTCCAGACTCCAATGGTTGTGATCGGGCTTGGTCGAAATCATACCTAGACAATTCACCAGGCCAAGAGACTTCATCTGGAGCTTGCTTGGACCCAATCCAATGTGACACAACTCTCAGATTGAAGCCACACTTCTCTGAGCTAAGGTATGAGCTAATTATTTATCCCGAGATTATGGGGATTCTCTATTTCAAATGCCTTAATTTCAATGCATTATCACCGTATAGATGTATTCGTCTCTTCAAGACGAATCCATAGATCACAAGAACACAAAAATCCTTTAAGTATCGTGTGAGATATTAAGGATTTAGTGTGGACGGTTCTCGGCTGAGAACGATTGGGGACGATGAACGGATGTCGTTCATTTCTGCGTGTATTGGACGGACAGCTCGGATTGCGTTGGATCAGGACATTGTGCGTGAACCGCGGGACCCGGGGCGGCTGAGTCGGATGGCGGCGTCGAACCAGAAAGCGCCGCGTGGCTGTTCGGAGACGCTAAGGATGACGCGGCGTCGATTCGGATAAATATAAAAATAGGATTTTATGGATTTATTTAATTACTAGAACTTAGAAAATCCATAACTTTGTGTAGAAAAATCCTAAAAATAAAATAAAAATACCCTCTTGCTCAGTAAACAGAGGAGAATAATGTGGAAAAAAATCAATTAATTTTATTTAGTATTTTATTTTTAATGATTTAATTACTCTATGCACTATTTCAATTCTCCATGCACATAGACAATTCACCATGGCATGAGACCATAGGGCTTTTAAAGCCTCTGAACTTGGGAACATTCCCTAAATTTTCCAAGGTCAGAGGCCATCCCTATGAGAAGTTATTGATTTTTCAATTGCATGTTACTATTTTAGTATTTTAATTCCAATAATTAGCATGTTGAGAAATAAATTCCAGGAAAATTTGGTGATGTTTCTTATGACCAGAGGAACCTAGGAAAAATAGGTTTTGAGTTAATTCACATGGAACAACCCTAATTGGCATAAATACCCAAAATTGAACTTTAATTAATTAAGGTTATCCACACATTAAATTGACTGAAAACAATTCTCCACTAATCTTTAGGATCAGAGGAACATAACATAAAAATTTGAAGTCAATTGGACTTGGTTAACCCCACCAAATGGGTTGATTAAGCCTCTTAAGCAAAATGGATAAAATTAAACTTTAAAAATTCATAACTCACAAAATACTTTTCAAAAATTCACAAAAATGGTTTTGGAGCTTCTCTAATATCATAGGAACTTAGGAAAATTAAAATTCTAATTTTCTAAAAAAATTTGATTTTTATCATTATTTTAATATTTTTAATAATTAAAAAATAATAAAAAACATAAAAATGTTAAAAATCACCAAAATGTCACATTTTGAATTCTAATCACTTAGGAATAAACCAAATATTTCTCTTAAGTCCCTAGGATAAGATATTGAATTTTAAAGGCTTGATGTAATTTTTAATATTAAAAAATATATTTTCCAACCTTTTCACTAAAATAATTCTAATAAATCAAAGAAAAATCAGAAAAATATAAAATTTATTTCTTTGGACTCCGTGAGGTTAGAGAGATTTAAGAAAAATATAAAATCTATTTTTCAACTTTAATTTTATTTTAAAATTAATTAATACTCCAAAACTCAAAATAATTCTAATAAATAAAATATCATTCAAAAAATCACTAAAATTGATCCAAATGGTCCTCTAGTTATTAGGAACATTCCATAATTTTCTTAAAGATAGAAACATTTCGTTGGTCATGTTATTGAATTTTCCTTGAAAACTCCTATTTTCCATTAAAAATAATTACATAAATAAATTAAATACAGAAAAATCATATTTTCTCCTCTAATGTCTTAATTGATATGTGAGTGAGGTTACATAAAAATTTCAAGTTCATTTGAGCTTAATTTAGCGAGTTATAGAATTATTAAGCTTGAAGGGCAAAAGGGTAATTAAAAATTCAACCCTTAATTAAAATTTTAGGATTAATAAAAAAGGGGAGGGTAAAATATTTGATTTTAAACTGATTTTGGATGATTGAAACTTAAATGATTGAGGGTAGAAATCTACTAACCATTTCAAATATAATTAAAATAAAACTTTAATTAATTAATTAATTGAAATTTTGGAAGAATAATAGAAATTGGAATTATTAAAGTAGGGATATTATTAAGAAGATATTTATTCTTTAATTTAAAAGTCCCTAAATAAATCACTTCAACAATACTTAATGCTTAATTAAAAAATTAAAATAATAATCCAAATTAAAATTAAATTAAATTAAATTAAATTAAATAAAAATTGAAATTTAATTAAATTAAATTAAATTAAAATTAAATTAAACTAAATTAAATTAAATTAAAATTAAATTAAATTAAATTAAATTAAATTAAATTAAATTAAATTAAATTAAAATCAAATCAAATTAAATTAAAATTAAATTAAATTGAATGAAAATTAAATTGAATTATGTTAAATTAAAATCATTTAACAACAAACCTAAATGAAATCATTAAGAATTAAATCTAAAATAACTTGAACACTATTCCAAACTTGAACTAATTTTTTATAATTAAGTCAAAATTAAAATTAAATCATTAAGTTTAAATCATTAAAATACTTAATAAGTTGATTTGCCCTTTTTAAAGCTCTTATTATTATAACTCTTAAATGAGGTATCAAGTGAAGTGTTACTTCACTTATAGGATATTCAAATGTCCTAGTTCACTGAGCAAGAGAACAAAACTTAAACTACCGGATGATTAATTCACTTATATAATTAAATTCTCTTGGACTTAAAACAATCATAGAGGTATTGAAAAGATGTTTAAGACTCGTCTTAAGCACTTCCTCAATATGATGGGATGTTTATAAGAACAATTGAACTTAATTGTTCTTGGGTGAAGAAAATCATCCTTAAACCAAAACACAAGAACTTAGACGTCATAGGAGATGACTAGCTATAGGATTAGGACTTTGGTAGACAACCAAAACCTTTCCCTTAGTTTTACCTAGGTACTTGTTGAAACATTTAAATGTCTTAACATGTGTTTTAAGTGCAGCTTGGGATGACGGGAAGACCCTCCGTGTACGCTTTTATTTTATTGCAATTTACTTACATGCACTGTATTTTACTTTTCTTGCATGATAAACAACTGTTGCATGAAAACCAAAACCTTTAGGATAGTCCCTGAACTGAAACCAAAACTAAATTAAAAGTCATTACAAGATAAAAATCACCGCCACAACATTTCAAAATATAAAACAACTCAAAGTTTAATCACAAACAGAACAACAAAACTACAATTATAACTAAATTAAAACGTCTCGTTGAATGATCGGGAATACCTCGGATGATGTAACCCACGTGTTGCTAACGGGATTTCCCATGGTCTAAATGAAAGTGTGGAACTCATTCAATTGAGTTTAGCAAATTCATCTGGACTAAGTGAATTCAATGAAAATAACGGTGCCGGAATGACGGAACCGTGGGATCTTAATCGGTTCTGTTTAAACAACTTTAAGATTTGTTTTACTTAAAATATTAAAAACACTTGGATTTTAAAATTTTCTCTAAACCAAAACACTTCTCTCATCTCCTGATTTATGACTTCTAAAACCAAACCTCTGCAACAACAAGGAGCTTGGAGCATAGTGGGCAGCACGACCATCGTCATCAGCAAAACCTGAGTCTACTTCAGCAAAACCTTTCTTAGAATTAAACAACAAAGCCATAGGATTTTGAGGTAGTTTGCCCAGTGCAACATAAGTCCTCAGCTCTTCGTTAGGCATTTGTATAATCATATTATGCAAATTAAGCCCTAACCGGTCTTAGGATTCCGAGGTAGTTGTTTGGTACGACATAAACCCTCACATCTTCGAGGCTATTTGTATGATCATGTCGCACGAATATAAGTCCTAACTAATTAAAATTGGCAGGATTGCAACATTAAATAAACTCTCAAATTGAAGCCAAACAAGAGGATAGTTTGGGAAGTTGCCAAGATTCTTCTTGTATCCTCAGCTTCTCCTACTTCTCTCCCTTTGGACTCCTAAAAATAATTGTTCCAAATTTTGATCCATTCCCAATTGAAATTTCCTAAAATCTAATCCTTCGAAAACCTTAAACTTTGAAATTCTTGAGAGCAAAACCACTGATCATTATCGAGAGTTTTCTTAAATGATTCCCATCATTTAAGATGTAATTAACTATAGGGGCTTGCCCTTATAGGGAACTTTAAGAACCCAGGTAATATAAACCTTGCTTAATTCATTTATATTAAGCAGGGGAACTTGTCAGCTTATAAAATTGGTTCGCAGACCAAATGGATGTCACAAATCTTCTAATTTATTTAATCGAGCCCCATTATCAAGCAGTGTGTCTTTTCTTCGGGATAGATACACGGTTTGTGGTGCGGTGCTCGTTTATATAAACTATTCGGGATGTGAGATCGGTTTGATTTCATATATTAAAATTTTTAAACTTAAAATTATTCTCAAAATCAAATGCTACTTTCCAAATTATATACATATTTAAATTAAATTTAAAATCTAAAATTCGCCGACAACTTCTGTAGGAGACCCCTTTTTCTAAAGTACAACACAAACCTAAAAATATGCCGACAGCATATTTAGGATAGCTTCAATATTGAGGGGATCAATTCAATCTCATGATGTCGAACAATAAATCCTAAGAATTTTCCTGAAGTGACACCAAATGCACACTATAAGGGATTCAATTTAAGATTACACTGACGTAATCGTTCGAAGACGATTCTTAAATCATACACGTGCTCTTCTTTTTGTCTACTGTTAATAACCAAACCGTCCACATAACATTCTACTTGTTTGTGTATGAGTTTGTCAAAAATCCATGTCATGGCTCTTTGATAGGTTGCAACAGCATTTTTCAATCCAAATGGCATAATTTTGTAGCAGTATATCCCTATGGGTGTCCTAAAGGTTGTATTTGCCTCATCTTCTAAAAACATTTTTATTTGATTATATCCTGATGATCCATCCAAAAAGGAAAATATCGCGTTTGTGGATGTTATGTCAACCATCAATTCTGGGACTGGTAAAGGAAATTCATCCTTTAGACATGCTTTGTTCAAATCCTTGAAGTCTATAAAGACCCTGATTTGACCATTTTTCTTTTTAAGTGGCACTACATTAGCCAGGCATGTCGGATAATTTTGTTCTCTTATGAAACAAACCTCAATTAATTTCTTAACTTTGGTGATGGCGATGAAAAGAAAGGGGTGGATGTCAATGTTGAGGAGTCGCCATTTTGTCTAATATTAGCCTAATTTTATTCCTATAAATCCTATGAAGGATTTGAAGAATTTAGGACTAATAGTAGAAAAGGATTTTTATGATAATACTTATATGAGAATATTCTAGAATAACATATCCTGGAATTTTCATATAAAGAAAATCATGAAAAACCAGAGATTTATATCGTTGGTTCTTTTAGATCTCCTATAGAAGCGAGCTTCTATAGTTAATTACATCTTAAACAATTTTTAATTGTTCAAGAAAACTTTTGATTAATGTTAATCATTTGTTTTCTAAAATTTTATTTTAAGGAGAGTTGTACTCACTATCAATCCTAAATATTATGTATAATTTATCATTTTATGGTTAAAGTTTTGGTTTTGTTTTCCATGTCGTTATTTTGTTTTTTTTTTTTGTTGAAAATGTTAAGATTGGTGGCTATCCTAAATGTTTTGGTTTTGTTTTCCATGTCGTTACTTTGTTTTTTTTTTGTTGAAAATATTATGTTTGGTGACTATCCTAAAAGTTTTTGGTTTTGTTTTCCATGTCATCCTGCAAAACAAAGTTAGCACACCCTATAACATGCAAAGGAAATCTAAACGAAATTGTCATCATTTTAGTTATCTTGCAAAACAGAGTTAGCACATTTTAAAGGAATTAAACATATTTAAATCTAATTTTAGATTTATTTGTCAGGTTTAGATTCAATGTCATTTGATTATTAGGTCAATTAAGTTTAATTTAAACTTAATTTAAATTTTAATATTTTTGAACTTAATGTTTAAATAAATTCAATTTAAGTTTAATTTAATTGAACTTAATTTTTGATTTTATATTTTGGGATTGATTTAAATTTGGAATTTGATTTAAATTTTAAATTAAGGTTAGATCCTTAATTTGAAATTTTAGTTGTCTTGATGTTTAACTTGATTTAGAATTGAGTTATATTCAACATAGGGTGAACCTAAAGTTTATATTAACATGGGTTTATGTTGAATTCAAGTTAAATTTTGGGTTGAACCTAAGATTTAGGTTAACTTGAGTTCAAGTTAGATTGAACTCAAGTTTAGTTAGGTTTAGGTTAGGTTCAATATGGGTTGAACCTAAGGTTTTAGGTTAGCTTGAGTTCAAATTAGGTTGAACTCAAATTTGGTTAAGTTTAGGTTAGGTTCAGTATAGGTTGAACCTAAGTTTTGGGTTAACTTGAGTTCAAGTTAGGTTGGACTCAAGTTTGGTTAAGTTTAAGTTAAGTTAGGATCAATATGGGTTGAACCTAAGGTTTAAGTTAGTTTGAGTTCAAGTTAGGTTGAACTCAAGTTTGGTTAAATTTAAGTTAAGTTAGGTTCAATGTGGGTTGAACCAAAGGTTTAGGCTAACTTGAGTTTAAGTTAGGTTGAACTCAAGTTTTGTTAAGTTTAAGTTAAGTTAGGTTCAATGTGGGTTGAACCTAAGGTTTAAGTTAACTTGAGTTCGAGTTAGGTTGAACTCAAGTTCGGTTAAGTTTAAGTTAGGTTAGGTTCAATATAGGTTGAACCTAAGGTTTGGGTTAACTTGAGTTCAAGTTAGGTTGGACTCAAGTTTGGTTGAGTTTAAGTTAAGTTAGGTTCAATATGAGTTGAACCTAAGGTTTAGGGATTAATTAAACATAATTTAGTTATGTTTAATTAAGGTTAATGGATTACTTAAACCTATTATAAATAGGGCTTAAGGATTAATTAGATTAGACTTAATTGGAGTTTAAAGGTTACCTAAGCCTAATTTAAGTAAAGCTTAAGGGTTAATTAAGTCTAATTAGATTAGACTTAATTGGGGTTTAGAGGTTGCTTAAGCCTAATTTAAGTGAAGCTTAGGGGTTATTTAAGTCTAATTGGATTAGACTTAATTAGGGTTTAAAGGTTACATAAGCCAAATTTAAGTAAAGCTTAAGGGTTAATTAATTTAGTTCGATTAGACTTAATTAGGGTTTATGGTGTTAAACCTAATGTGATTAAGGCTTAACAAGGTTTAATGGGGTCTAATTGATGTCTTAGACATAATTGGGGTTTATTAAGTTAAACCTAATGTGGTTAAGGTCTAACTTGGTTTAATTAGGTCTAATTGGTGTCTTAGGCCTAATTGGGATTTATTAAGTTAAACCTAATGTGGTTTAGGTCTAACTTGGTTTAATTAGGTCTAATTGGTGTCTTAGACCTAATTGGGGTTTATTAAGTTAAACCTAATGTGGTTTAGGTCTAACTTGGTTTAATTAGGTCTAATTGGTGTCTTAGACCTAATTGGGGTTTAGTAAGTTAATCCTAATGTGGTTAAGGTCTAACTTTGTTTAATTAGGTCTAATTGGTGTCTTAGACTTAATTGGGATTTATTAAGTTAAACCTAATGTGGTTTAGGTCTAACTTGGTTTAATTAGGTCTAATTGGTGTCTTAGACTTAATTGGGGTTTATTAAGTTAAACCTAATGTAGTTTAGGTCTAACTTGGTTTAATTAGGTCTAATTGGTGTCTTAGACCTAATTGGGGTTTAGTAAGTTAAACCTAATGTGGTTAAGGTCTAACTTGGTTTAATTAGGTCTAATTGGTGTCTTAGACCTAATTAAGGTTTGGATGAGGTTTGAATTTATATGGGTTCAACCTAATTCATAGGTTTGGTTTTGATTTGGATTTGGGTTCATATGGGTTGGACCTAGGTGTCTAAAGTTTGGTTTGGGTCCATTTTGATTAAACCCAAATATTTTTAATTTTGACTTAGATTCATGTAAGTTGAACCTAAGTATTTATAAGAAGATGTAAGTTCATTTAGGTTGAACACAAAGCTTCAGGGATGTGACTTAGCCCAATTGTTTTTAAGGCTTAGTTTTACTCTAGGTTTAATTAATAATTAAACCTAAGGATTAGGATTAGGTCATTCAAAGCAATCCTTCAAACCTAAGGGTTTTTTTTTTATATGTAAATTTGAAATTTTAAAATTTTACCCAAAGAGGTTAAAATGTCATTTTGATTTTTCAAAGGTTGGAAATTATCATTTTAAGGTTTGAATTTGTTTATTTAAGTCACTTAACCAATTTCTAACTTTTGTTCCTTTTATTTTTAATTTTTATAATTATTATTAGAAATAATTATAAAATCTTGCAAAATTAGAAATTCTTGAGTTAGAGAGTTCCCTTTGCCTAGGAAAAATCACAGAATGTCCTTAAAGACCTAAGGATTTATCTCTGAAAATTTCATAATTTTCTGACTTATGAATAATTTTTAATAATTAAAATACTCCAGAGAGTATTTAATTAATCAAAAATTAAATATTGAGAATAAAATTATGATTTTGGTCTCATAATTTTCCTTTTTTCAAGAGCTTTCCAGAGGTGTTTTTATTTTATTTTTGTGACCTCTGGATCAAAAGATATCAATTTTTGAAGTTTTTAAGGTTTTCTGTAATTTATTAATTCCCGAAAATTCGGCCGGCGACGTGTGTCCTCATACGCGTCGAAGAAGCGGGAGGATCCCATGCCAGGTGCAAAACAGCAGACACGGGGGGAGTCAATCAATGTCATCCTTTCCAAAACACAGGAACAGACGGCGGAGATAATTCGAGGGAAAATTCAAATTATTTCCGATCATTAAACTTCAAACATTAATATCTCACTCATTTCTCAACAAAATTGAGTGATTTTTGAACCTATGGAATCATCTGGACGTATAGATTGTATATATACGGTGATGATATGTTTTTGGCTAGTAAAATCTATGATATTTCAATAACATGAGTTATTTTGGGGAAAATAATTCCATACCTTGGCCACAAGTGTATCAAGCTTTATCAGACCTTATGGTTGGCTTCTAGGACTCCCAAGGAATATCTTTGCTGCTCCAATTTGGTTTTATGGCTAGCCTTGGAGGAGAATTTTAAGAAAGTGGCTAATTTGGGCTGATTTTGGATTTTGATCAAATTGGCTTGATTGGGCTAACCCTATGGCTTGGGTTTGGTTGGGATAAATTGCTAAGGTTCCTAGGAAGAATTTTTGTGTTGGGGACCAAGTGGTTTGAGCAGCCTATGGGTCTCTACCAATTTTTTTCTTCTTCTCTATGGGTTCGGTTATAGGGTATATATAGCTATGGGGAGGCATTGCTAAGATTAAAACCATTTAGGGGAGGTGTTATCTGATGTCATGATTGCTGAGGATTGATTTTCAGCTGGAGAATAAGTTTAATTTACATCCTCAAGGTTAACTCATATTGAGTTTAGCTATGGTGAGAACTTAACTCTTTATTTGGCTTGCTTCCATTGGCTCATCTATGAGGTGGAGGGAATTTCATATTTGGGCTGAATATTTGTTCATCCAAGTCATGCTTTAGATTTAGGGGAAAGGTGACACTTAACCCTCTTACTCTCCTCATGCATGGTTTTGCCATGATTGCACTTAACCATGGGTTTAAATTTTGTCTCTCCCCATTGGTATGGAGAAGGTGAGTGATGAGTCAAAGTATGAAAGCTCTTCTTCATTCACCATGTCACTTAGGATTTAATAGGAGCAGGACAAATAAGCTCCATGACTCATTTCATGCATGATTTCATCACTACCTAATTTTACCATGGTTAATGTTTAATCCATGCTAACCTCCTTTCTCATTGGATGCTTAGGGTAGTGTTCAAAATTATTTTTGAAGTGGCTAGCCACCTCATCTTAGAGAGAGGTTACTCATGCTTTGAAATGAAGGAGAGATGCACCTCATTGCATTTATCATGATTTTTTCATGATGACCTTTAGCCATGGTTAAATGGTATGGTATGGGTTATTAATAGGTTGGATTATATTAAATGGATCATATGGGTTATGTATAACCCATATGGTGTCATTAATGATGTCATTAATGGATTTAAAAAATTAAATCCATTTAATATGTCATGCATGATGTCATGGGTAGAATTTCCATTTTTATGTCCTTTTAAATATAATTTCATTTCCAAATAATTATGTCATTAATTAAAAATGTTAGAAATTATTTTATTAACCAATTAATTAATTAAAATAATTTTAAATTAATTATTTGATTAATTTTTATGTCATTTTGGATTTCAAATTGAATTTTGTTTTATTTCATGGCTATTTTATTTTAATTAATTGTTTAATTAATTAAAATATTAAAAATTATATTATTAGCCAATTAATTAATTATTTGATTAATTTCATATTTTTTTAATGACTAAATTAATTTTTTCATTTTAATTAATTATGTCATTAATTTAAAAAAAATAAAATCATTAGTCATTTAATTAATCAAAATAATTTTACAATTAATTATTTGATTAATTTTGTCATTGTTATTTTATCTTGGTGTATTTTGTCATTTTATGGCTTTTAATTTAATTTTCATTATGTCATTTAATTAATTAAAATATTTGAAAATTAAAATATTAGTCAACTGAATTTAATTAATCAAAATGATTTTAAAATTAATTATTTTATTAATTTTTTACACTTTGGGGTATTAATCATGTCATTAGGTCAATAATTGATTACTTAGTCAAAAATTAACAAGAGTTGACTTTTTAGGTCAAATGGTTGACCTATGGGGTCAACAGGGTTGATCATTGGGTTTAGATTGGTCATTTTGATCAAAGTTGACTTTTTAGGTCTAAAGGTTGATCTATTGGATCAACAGGGTTGATCATTGGGTCTAGATTGACCATTTTGACCAAAGTTGACTTTTTAGGTCAAAAGGTTGACCTATGGGGTCAACAGAGTTGGTCATTGGGTTTAGATTGACCATTTTGACCAAAGTTGACTTTTTAGGTCAAAAGGTATTGACTCATTGTAAAAATGAGGTCAACAAAAGGGCCCCCAATATGTGTGGAAAGCTGTATAAGTATTCTGCACATATTGGCGTTGATCGAAGTGGTCTAAAGAGATGTCTCATAATAATCAGGAAAGGAGTGGGTGTCATATCGTTCTTAAGGAAACTCAGATATCTCATATGTTGGTGCTGAGAAGGAACATCCTTTTCATGTCTGGAAAGGGACTTATATTCGATAATTGGGGAGAGAAAATGGATGTCATATTCCATTTCTCAAAATGTCAATGTCGATATTTAGTTAAAGGAAAGCCATGATTTCCGTGTCAGGAAAGGATTTACATCCAATAACCGGAGAGAAAATGGATGTCATATTCCATTTCTCAAAATGTCAATGTCAAGATTTGGTTAGAGGAAAGCCATGATTTCCATGTAAGGAAAGGGCTTATATCCAATAACAGGAGAGAAAATGGATGTCATATTCTATTTCTCAAAATGTCAATGTCAAGATTTGGTTAGAGGAAAGTCATGATTTTCGTGTCAGGAAAGGACTTACATCTAATAACTAGAGAGAAAATAGATGTCATATTCCATTTCTCAAAACGTTAATGTCAAGATTTTGTTAGAGGATAGCCATGATTTTCGTGTCAGGAAAGGGCTTACATCCAATAACTGGAGAGAAAATAGATGTCAAATTCCATTTCTCAAAATGTCAATGTCAAGATTTGGTTAGAGGAAATCCATGATTTTTGTGTCAGGAAAGGACTTACATCCAATAACCGGAGAGAAAATGGATGTCACATTCCATTTCTCAAAATGTCAATGACAAGATTTGGTTAGAGGAAAGCCATGATTTTCGTGTCAGGAAAGGGCTTATATCCAATAACCGGAGAGAAAATGGATGTCATATTCCATTTCTCAAAATGTCAATGTCAAGATTTGGTTAGAAGAAAGCCATGATTTTCGTGTCAGGAAAGGGCTTACATCCAATAACCGGAGAGAAAATGGATTTCATATTTCATTTCTCAAAATGTCAATGTCAAGATTTGGTTAGAGGAAAGCCATGATTTATGTGTCAGGAAAGGACTTACATCCAATAACCAGAGAGAAAATGGATGTCATATTCTATTTCTCAAAATGTCAATGTCAAGATTTAGTTAGAGGAAAGCCATGATTTCCGTGTCAGGAAAGGGCTTACATCCAATAACCGGAGAGAAAATGGATGTCATATTCCATTTCTCAAAATGTCAAAGTTAGTTAAAGGAAAGCCATGATTTCCGTATCAGGAAGGGACTTACATCCAATAACTAGAGGGAGTGGCGAACTCACTAACACATTTGGTGGGGATATCCGCTGGGGTTTGACCTGTATAGTTCGAATGATAATTCTCATGTTTAGCTATCATAAGTCATTCATTTTACCATTAAAAATTTATTTTATTGTTTTTAGGACCTACCGACACATCACAAACAATGGGGAACATTTTTCCAACATTTTATTTTATTTCCATAGATAATGTACAAAAGGGTCACTAGTACACACCATTGCAGGAAAAGAAGTTAACAGTAGATATATGTACATATCATATAGCACGCATGCTACAAAACACTGACATATCATATATCAAAAGCTTCCATATCATAACATAACCTCAGATACTGTCAGACCATCTATAAACATTTTACACTCCAAGACATTATTTTTCGGACATTTCTTAGGTGTTTGGACATTCATAGGGTCATGGTAGTTCTAAAGGTTTCAGCCTTTCAAGTTATGGGATGATTTAATATCCAACAGGTTATTTATCAAGCTTCATCCGTCGTAGAGTGATCAAAATGTGTGGCCTATTAACACTGGGTATATAGTGTTTCACGAAATTCGCACCATATCCTTGGAATAGGAGAACTGATCCTCGAGTTAAAAGGATACGGCATGTACCTTCAAATTCTCCGGGCCCCAAGATTTGTATCTCCCTTCCAAATACGACGGAACATCAATTCATTAATGACACGATGCAAAATGGTCTCTCGAAATCGTGACTATCAATGTGGGGAGGGATACAGTCTCCTTCATCATATATGTTGATAATGCAACTATCAGGAATACAGTCTGCGTGTATGATCCCCCAAGTGACAAGACGTCTGATAATTTGAATTATTATAGTGTGCAGAGGATCGACTCGTTCATATCGCAGGATTTCGGGAAGATTCCCATCTATGTCCTTCGCATAATTATAACAACACCTGTATTGAATGGTCTGCCTTCCTTTGCCTAGAATCCATTTACTAGGCTCAGAATAAGTTTTCCTTTTAAGACGCCCAGCTCTGCCCTGGTTTCGGGCTTCTATTATATGATCGATAATGGCGGCTTGTTCATCTTCATCAAATATTCTGGTGAACAATTTGAGGCCATCCAGAATGTTCACTATTCTTTTGTTCATATGTTTGTACTGTTCAAAAGTTCTTCATTCAATAGCATGAATTCGTCGTACTTCTTCTCCGAAATGTTCCTTTTTATCATCTTTCTTATTTGACATCTTGGGGTTTTGAGTAGATGTAAGTGAGAGTGAAGTGATAACCAATTTTTCCTCCTGGTTTCTCTTTGCAAGGTCCAAGTTTGTCATTTCTGATGCGGAGTCTATCTCCTCAAATGGAGTGTCAATAGTCTGAGTTTTCAAATGACTAATGTCCTCCATATTTTGTTTCTCTTGCAATTGTTTTTGACGTTTTAACTGTTTATTATGGTTTCTTCACTGTGCTCGAGTAAGTCCTGTTGCAACATTATTTACGCCAGATGTAGATGCCCCTCATACTGAAGTGGTCATGAACTCATGCTCGTCTGAGCTATCACTGACCTCAAAATCATACTCTTCAGGTTGTCAAAGTTTAAACTCTATCAAAGGTGTCTGCATCTTAACCAGGTAGAGTAGTGATCCGTGATATATAGACTCAACTTATAATAGGTCAAAGTTGAAGTGAATCCTAGTTTCCTCGTCTATATGTTGGCGGTCCAAGGCAAAAGTCATGTTATTTTGGAATGAGAAAAACAGTCTATCCTCAGGCATTTTTCTTGAAAATAATAAGACAAAATAACATTTTAGCCTTTTAAACATTTGTTCAATGAATGAAACAGATGTTATAAGACATAAAGAAAAGGTCAAAGATGATTTTTGAAAGAAGAATTTATTGTCCCAGTTTATAAATATGTCGTCATTCATTTTTTTTTTATTTTGTGTAATATTTCTTCAGGAAATGGCTATTGATTGGAGGCAGGATTCTTTCTTCTTGACAATCAACCAGTTGGTAGGATCCTCCGGAATATGTCTTTTCAATTATGTACGGGCCCTCCCATATTGGTTTAAATTTACCACCTAACTTTCGGTGAGCAAGTATAGGTCTTCGAAGAACTAAGACTAATTCACCGATTTGAAAGGTTCTAGGGCGAACTAATTTATCGTGGGCTCGTATCATTTTCGCTTGATATAGTTCGAGATTTTGTTGAGCTTGTAGATGCTTGCCTTCTAAACTTTCAAGTTCTTCAAGTCGTAATCTGGCATTTTCTTCTTGAGTTGTTTTATTTGTTATCGCAACCCTGAGAGAAGGAATTTGGACTTCCAATGGTAAAATAGCTTCAGAACCATCTACCAAAGCAAATGGTGTAGACCGTGTTGGAGTTCGGTATGTAGTTCTATAAGCCCATAAAGCTTCTATTAATTGCTCATGCCATTGTCTCGGGCTGTTGCTCAATGTCTTTTTCAAGATTTGAACCAATGTTTTATTGAAAGCTTTGGCTAATCCATTGGCCTTAGGATAATAAATTGTGGAATATCTCCAGTCAATTCCTTATCTTTGGATAAAGTTATTCATTTTCATGTTTTTGAAGGCCAATCCGTTGTCTGATATGACCCTTCGAGGAATTCCAAATTTATAAATGATATGCGTCTTAAAGAAATGAAGAACTTGTTCTGCCTTGACTTCTCTAAGTGCTATTGCTTCTGTCCACTTGGAAAAATAATCAGTAGCTGCTAGAATAAACCGATGTCCCTTAGATGATGGAGGATCTATAGGGCCCACTATATCGGTACCCCAACATTCAAATGGCCAAGATGCAATAGTTGGGTGTAGGACATTTGGAGGCAGGTGTAAAACTATCCCATGTTTCTGACATTAATGGCATTTCCTTGCAATGTCAAGACAATCGGCCATCATTATCGGCCAATAATAACCCATTCTTTTTATTTTCATTTTCATTTTGGGTCAAGATTGATGTGCACCACATAAACTTGAATGGATTTCCTTAACGATCTCTTGAGCTTCGACTTGGTTTAAACATCTTAACCACATTTGGTCAAAAGATCGTTTATAAAGAATATCATTTATTAGAGCATATGATAATGCTCTCTATTTGATTTGGTTGGCAATAGAAGTGTTTTCAGGTAGTTTTCCAGTTTGTAAATATTGAATGATTGGTTGTCGCCAATCATCCTTTTCATCATTTATTGTCATTGTCATATTTTCACCGATTTTATGCAGATTACCCAAATCAATTTGAGAAAGAACTTGTCGTCCTCTTATAGAAATTGGTATTTCGTCTTCTTCTGGACAGGCAAACTCCTTTGCAAGTTTTGCCAAAGCGTTTGCTATTGTCTTGTCTTGGGATCAAGAAAAATGTCACGTCAAGAATTTGCTGAAGTAATTTCTGAGTGTAACGAGAATACTGTTCAAGTCGAGGTTTCATAGTCTTATATTTGCCAGTGATTTGATTAATAATCAGCTGGGAGTCTCTGTAGATATCGATGTTTTTAATTTCCATTAATATCGTTAATTCTAGACCGGTTATAAGCGCTTCATATTCAGCTTCATTATTTGTGCATGGTTCAGTCAGATGATAAGAAAAAGGCATCATCATTTTGTCTGGAGTAATGAAAATTAATCCTACTCCAGCTTTGCCTGGTATAATTGTCTGTTTGTCTTTGTCTTTCCATGCAGATGATGCTCCGTCAAAATAGAGTTCCTATCGTTGCACATTGGAATTTTTTATTTCTGATATTTGTTCATCAGGTAATTCATCATTAAGAGGTGATTCAGTTGGAATTGGATGTGCTGCTAAGAAATCTGTCAGGATTTGTCCTTTGACAGTAAGTAACGGTAAAAATGTTATGTCAAATTGGAGTAAGATCATTACCCATCTTGCTAATCTCCCAGAAAGTGTCTGTCATGTTATTAAATATTGTAATGGGTTAACTCTTGAAATAAGAGTTACTTTTTGAGAAAGCATATAATGCCTTAGTTTTTGAACTGCGAAGATTAAGGCTAAATAATGCTTCTCAATTGTCGGGTATTTTATTTCTGTCAGAACTAAACAACGGCTTAAATAGTATAATGTATTTTCTTTTCCCTCGTCATTTACTTGTGTTAATAGAGCTCCAAGGGAATTGTCCAACGCTGCGGTGTAAAGAATTAGAGGTCTTCCTAATACGAGTTGCTAAGACGGGAGGGGTTGTTAGATATTGTTTGATGTTTTCAAAGGCGTGCTGGTATTTTTCATCCCACACAAATTTGGTATCCTTTCTAGTAAGGGCAGTAAGAGGTTGACATCTACCCGATAGATTGGAAATGAAACGTCATATATATGGTAATTTTCCTTGAAAGGATCTCAATTGGGTTAGATTTTTAGGAGGAGGCATATTTAGGATAGCTTCAATTTTGAGAGGATCAATTTCTATCCCACGATGTCGAACTACAAATCCTAAAAATTTTCCTGAATGGACACCGAAGGCGCACTTTAAGGGATTCATTTTAAGATTGTATTGTCGTAGTCGTTCAAAGACAATTCTTAAATCGTATATCTGATTATATTTTTGTTTACTGTTGACAACCAGATCATCCACATAACATTCGACTTGATTATGTATTAATTCATTGAAGATCTGTGTCAATAGGTTGCACCGGCATTTTTTAGTCCGAATGGCATAACCTTATAACAATATATCCCCATGGGTGTTCGGAAAGCTGTATTTGCTTCGTCCTCCGAAAACATTTTTATTTGGTTATATCCTGATGGTCCATCCATAAAGGAGAATATTGCATGTTTTGATGCTATATCAACTATTAATTCAGGAATTGGTAAAAGGAATTCATCTTTTGGACATTCTTTGTTTAAGTTCCCGAAGTCTATACAGACCCTTATCTGTCCATTTTTCTTTTTAACTGGCACCACATTGGCTAACCATGTCGAATAATTCTCTTCTCGTATGAAGTCAGCTTCTATCAATTTCTTAACTTCTGCAATGACTTGTTGCTCTATTTCAACACGCGTCCTTCTCGGAGCTTGTTTAACAGGGATTGTGATTTGATTTATCCCAAGTTTATGGACTGCGACTTCTAGAGATAAACCGGGCATCTCATCGTAAGTCCAAGCAAAACAGTATTTATATTCTATCAACAATTGAGTTATGTCTTTTGCTTCCTCGTCATTAAGGAATGAACTAATAAAAATTGTTTTTTAATTTTCATCAGTTCCTAATTTTATTTATTTTAGTTCATCAATTGTTGATTTAATTTCTTCTTCCAATTCTAGAGGAGCATCTTCAATTGGAAGATCAGATAATAGTTCAGAATCATATTCTCCAGCGATGGCCAGACAAAATTCTGTGTCATCTAATGGTCCCAGAGTGCCAAATCCAACACCTTCTTTGGAGTTAGAATTTCGTTTATTATTATTCGACATTTGCTCAATGAAATGTGGCTGTTTTAAAGACCATTGTTTGAGCATTAAACTATTTTGAATAAATTTTTGTTCCCAAGGAAAATAAAACTCAAAAAGAAATTTCATTGATTGTGGAAGATTTTCATCTTCTATTTTTACATCATTTTCAGTACAAGAAGAAGTAGAGCCAAGTCTAAACTTAATTGGCTTTTTGTCATCATTACATACTTCTTTGACTATTAGATTCTCAATCTTAGCAGTGGAGATTGGAGTCAGAGTCATAGAATGTATATAATGATTGATTTTGTCATACATAGATTCAAATTGTTTTTCTTTGTCTTCTTCTTCTAGAAATATTTTGAACTGAGGTTCCTTCAAAACTATAGATGTTGTTTCTTCTTCAGAATCCAGGTGAATTTTGAATTTCAGTGGTTTCTTCACTGTGACAGTTAGATCTTCCTTCCCTCGTCCTCGTCCTCATCCTCGACCTCGAGTTTGAGTTTGATGGGAATTAGTTCTTCTTGTTTTTATTGAAGAAGAATGATCCTTTTCATTTATTTTCTTTTCTTTGTTCTTTTCTTCCACATGCACCGTTGTTTCTTTGTAAGACATTGTTTTATTTATAGGAGCATAATATGCTGCATCTTCATGTATATCGATTTCATGGATTGAAAACGGTTACAAATCTTCTATAATACGACATTCTTGTCCTTTTCGTAGATATTTTATACATTAATGTAGTGAAGAAGAAACCATTTTATACTCATGAAGCCATGGTCTGCCAAGTAAGGCATTAAAAGAGGTATTTGAATCAATAATATGAAATTTTGCTGTTGTTGCCAAGTCGGCTATTTTTAAGAGTAAGGTTATTGATCCAAGAGCTCGTTCTCCTTGCTGATTGAATCCTCGTAACATCTCCGTATCCCTTGATAGTTGAGAGGCATCAATGTCTAAGTATGCAAGAGTTCTTAAATTCATAATCTTGATTGAAGCACCTGGGTCAATAAGAACTCTTGAAAGTATTGTATCGTTTATGTTCACTGTAATATATAGTGGACTATTGTGTTCAGTCGTTCCGAGCAACAAGTCATTGTCAGAGAAGGTAATCTTCGTTGATTCCTCTAATGGATAAGCTTCATTTTAGGTAATACTACCAAGTAGAGTTAAGCAGATATCTGGATCTGAAAGGGCCTTTATTAATGATTCTCTCATTTCTTTGGAAAGTATGAGAGCGTCATAGATGCTTAACTTCGCATGTAATTTTCTCAAATGAGCTAGTACGTTATAATCCACTTTGTTATGAAGATCATCCTTACTTCTTTCAGGGAGTTGATGATGTATTGGAGAAATGATCTTGTCCGATGTGATTATTTGTTTTCCTTTTTCTTGTGGAGTCATCCTAGGAGGTAAGATTTTTCCACTTCTCAAATTAATTTCAACTATTTCTTCAAGTTGATTATTCGACTCTTTTGTCTCTGAATCTGAGGATTCCAATTCTATGGAAATCGGAATTCCTTATAGTTGAATTGTAGCGATGTCATTTTCATTTTCATCATTGTCAGATTTTTCATCTATATTTTCATTATTTTGGTTGTCTTTGGGTTGATCATTTATGATTTGAGTATCGTCTACATTGTTAGAATTCAAATGATTATTTTCAGAAGCATCGCCCAAAATAGACAAAATATAAGCAAAACTAGGATTGTTATTATTCATGGTAGTAAAAAGGAAATCATACAAAGTTATCGGTTCGAGTATTTTTCGTCCTTCACCCGATATAACTATCCTAGTACAAGATGGAAATGAACTAGAAGGTACAAAAGGAGTTGCAGCCCCTATATTTGGAAGACCTCTGGTCTTTTTTGGTTCCTTGTTTTTCTTTTTCTTTTCTTTCTTCGGAGACTTTGTGATTTGATATTTAGCAAGGATTTCTTCAGAAGTGCTATCCTTGTTTCTAGGACTAAGTTTTTCTACCGAAATCATATTGACCAAACCTTTTTCAGGTTCTTTCAAATATTCTTTCGGGATTACTATATTTCCATCTTTAAAATTACTCTCCAACCAGTCTTTGAAGACAAAATATTCTTCAATTTTATGTCCAAGCATTCTGTGATAAGGAATATAATTAGGGTTGTTTTTCATGTCGATTTCTGCCGGCCTTTTAGCTTCTGGCAGCTTAAATTCAGGTACTTTAAGCAGCCTTCGAAATATTTTGTTGACGGCTTCAATTTTGAATGGATATTCTTTATTCATTCTTTCAGCCATTGTTTTCTTTTCTCGTTGGTCATTGGAATCAGTTGTTGAAGTAGTAGTTGAGGTGATGTTTGTGATGTTGACGGATTTTGTCGTTGTTGTTTCTTTTGTTCTGGTTGAATCTGCATCACCTGTTTACCTTTTTCTACAACATTTCCAGGTTTCTTTTCAAATGTTTTGACAGTTTTTGTCTTTTCAATCTTCTCTGTTACACTCATTTGTTTTGCTTCTTCTTGGAGATTAGCAGCTTTACCGAGTAATTTTTCAAATGTCTTTATTGTGAATCCTTTGAGCATAAATGCTATAGGAACATGAATATTTTTAAGCAATATTTCAACAGCGTGTTGCTCTTGTAGTTGTGGCTCACATTTCATGCTGAGATTTCTCCAACGAAAAATATAATCCACTAAACTTTCTCCTGGTTTTTATTTTTCTACCACCAAGTCACCAATTGCGGTGTGATGTTGTGCTCCTGCAAAACGTTGAATAAAGAGGCTGTCAAGTTCCACAAAAGTTTTGACAGATCCATTGGGGAGTTCCACATACCAGTCAAAGGCAGCTCCTGTAAGACTGTTAAGAAATTGTCAAAATAAGAGAGCATCATTCCTCCAGCATTACAATAGCTTCCTCTAAAATGTGCTAAATGTTGTCGGGGATTACCCGTTCCATCAAACATTTTAAAGACAGGAGGAACAAAACCTTTAGTATATTGAACGGAATCAAATTCCCCTAGGTATGGTCTACCCTTTGGAGTTAATGCTCCAGCTTACACCTGAGCCATTGTTTCTTTGATTTTTTTGTTCCACAAGTTGTGTAATATCCTTTTCTGGAATTCCACTATGAGGGGAATTCTTTTTCTTTTGGGTGCTTTCCTCGATATCTACTGGTTCTTCTTTGTTTTCAAGAATATGTATAGCCTCTGGTCTGATAATTTCAATGGCTGGTGATGGGTTAGTTGGAGGATTTTGTAAAGCTATTTCCAACTCTTCCATTCTTTATTCAAGACGACTAATTTGTTCATCTCGTTGTTGTATAACCGATCATAATTCCCTTTTTGCCTCCTCTTCAATTGATTCTCGTGCTAAGGAAGTAGATCGTGTTTCTACCATGTTAACACTGGCAACATTTTCATTGGAATTATCAGAATCGTTTTCTTTTCTCCATACTGAGAATTGTTTGAGGTCATTTTTTAATTTTTTTAATCTTTCTTCAAATGATTTTGTAGAATGTTTTTTGCAAGTTTCTTATTTTGAACAATTTGCAGGAGTATTGGTGGTATCTGAATTTCTTTCAGATGATTTTTGTCTCCATACATTATTTTTAAGTACAGGACGAGAATTTCCAGGAGGTGTATCGTAACCTGTGTAAGGACAATTTGCTTTTTGTAGCATTTGGACCAGATCCGACATCTTAGCAGTTGTATCTTCTGATTCTGACATCAATTCATCATATCTAGCTTTGTCATTTGTGACTACCACATCTTTTATTCTAGGGCCCAATCAGAATTTTACTAGCACTCAAACACAATGTTTATCAGTTGGGGATTGACAGCCAATTTCTTGATAGTCAGGATTTTCCATTGCTAAAATTCTCCTTTTCATGGTGTTGGAGATCGCACAACCCATTTTGTTTAATAATTTAGATACTGAACATCTATCTTTTCGTGCTAATCTTTTAAACACTGAATATATAGCACGAATTGAAGGAGAGCTTTTAGGTTGAAAGGAATTATTAGTGTATTCAACAGGAATTGGAATATATCGATTCTCTTCTAAAAAGGAAGGGTTTCCAAAAATATTTTGTTGAAATTCAGGTGTTTCAAAATTATCTTTTTCGTCCCACCTTTTATTTCTTTTGAATGAAGGACTTTTATGAATGTTCTTTGAACAAGATCCAACTTCATACACAGACGATGGTGGAACATCATCTTCCTTGTAAACTTATTTTCCTTTCCTATCAGCTTGTCTTTTCATTTCCTCGAGGGTATAAGGTTCTTCATGTATATATTCAGGTAAATCTTCTATAAAATTTAAAAGGTCTTCATAAGATTGTAAGTCAAAGTCTTCAAAAGATTGTATATCAGTCTGATATGGATTATCTAATGTAAATTTCGTTTCACTAAATAATCCATAATCATTTTGATAAAAGGAAGAATCTTCCTCTATTGATATGTTGAAGTCTTGAAAATAAGAAAAGATTGAATTCGGAGAATCCATTGCAATTTTTCTGAAATTTCAGGAAAAATGAATATTATTGACTTATTTATAAACTGGGAATTTATTTTAAAATTTGAAATAAAAACAAATGATGACAAAAGATGAGAAGAAAGATACTCCCCAGCGGAGTCGCCAAAACTCTTGATGGCGATGAAAAGAAAGGGGTGGATGTCAATGTTGAGAAGTCGTCATTTTGTCTATTAAGTTAAATTTAAGTTAAGTTAGGTTCAATGTGGGTTGAACCAAAGGTTTAGGTTAACTTGAGTTTAAGTTAGGTTCAACCCAAGTTTAGTTAAGTTTAAGTTAAGTTAGGTTCAATGTGGGTTGAACCTAAGGTTTAAGTTAACTTGAGTTCAAGTTAAGTTGAACTCAAGTTTGGTTAAGTTTAAGTTAGGTTAGGTTCAATATAGGTTGAACCTAGGGTTTGGGTTAACTTGAGTTCAAGTTAGGTTGAACTCAAGTTTGGTAGAGTTTAAGTTAAGTTAGGTTCAATATGAGTTGAACCTAAGGTTTAGGGATTAATTAAACATAATTTAGTTATGTTTAATTAAGGTTAATGGATTGCGTAAACCTATTATAAATAGGGCTTAAGGATTAATTAGATTAGACTTAATTGGAGTTTAAAGGTTACCTAAGCCTAATTTAAGTAAAGCTTAAGGGTTAATTAAGTCTAATTAGATTAGAATTAATTGGTGTTTAGAGGTTGCTTAAGCCTAATTTAAGTGAAGCTTAGGGGTTAATTAAGTCTAATTGGATTAGTCTTAATTAGGGTTTAAAGGTTACTTAAACCAAATTTAAGTAAAGCTTAAGGTTTAATTAAGTCTAATTAGATTAAACATAATTAGGGTTTATGGTGTTGAACCTAATGTGATTAAGGCTTAATAAGGTTTAATGGGGTCTAATTGATGTCTTAGACATAATTGGGGTTTATTAAGTTAAACCTAATGTGGTTAAGGTATAACTTGGTTTAATTAGGTCTAATTGGTGTCTTAGACCTAATTGGGGTTTATTAAGTTAAACCTAATGTGGTTTATGTCTAACTTGGTTTAATTAGGTCTAATTGGTGTCTTAGACCTAATTGAGGTTTAGTAAGTTAAACCTAATGTGGTTAAGGTCTAGCTTGGTTTAATTAGGTCTAATTGGTGTCTTAGACCTAATTGGGGTTTATTAAGTTAAACCTAATGTGGTTTAGGTCTAACTTGGTTTAATTAGTTCTAATTGGTGTCTTAGACCTAATTGGGGTTTAGTAAGTTAAACCTAATGTGTTTAAGGTCTAACTTGGTTTAATTAGGTCTAATTGGTGTCTTAGACCTAACTGGGGTTTATTAAGGTAAACCTAAAGTGGTTTAGGTCTAACATTTTTTAATTAGGTCTAATTGGTGTCTTAGACCTAATTGGTGTTTAGTAAGTTAAACCTAATGTGGTTAAGGTCTAACATGGTTTAATTAGGTCTAATTGGTGTCTTAGACCTAATTGGAGTTTATTAAGTTAAAACTAATGTGGTTTAAGTCTAACTTGGTTTAATTAGGTCTAATTGGTGTCTTAGACCTAATTGGGGTTTAGTAAGTTAAACCTAATGTGGTTAAGGTCAAACTTGGTTTAATTAGGTCTTATTGGTGTCTTAGACCTAATTAAGGTTTGGATGACGTTTGAATTTATATGGGTTCAATCTAATTCATAGGTTTTGTTTTGATTTGGATTTGGGTTCATATGGGTTGGACCTAGGTGTCTAAAGTTTAGTTTGGGTCCATTTTGATTAAACCCAAATATTTTTATTTTTGACTTAGATTCATGTAAGTTGAACCTAAGTATTCAGAAGAAGATGTAAGTTCATTTGGGTTGAAGCCAAAGCTTCAGAGATGTGACTTAGCCCAATTGTTTTTAAGGCTTAGTTTTACTCTAGGTCTAATTAACAATTAAACCTAAGGATTAGGATTAGGTCATTCAAAGCAATCCTTCAAACCTAAGGGTTTTTTTTTATATGTAAATTTGAAATTTACAATTTTACACTAAGAGATTAAAATGTCATTTTGATTTTTCAAAGGTTGGAAATTGTCATTTTAAGGTTTGAATTTGTTTATTTAAGTCTCTTAAATTATTATTAGAAATAATTATAAAATCTTGCAAAATAAGAAATTCTTGTGTTAGAGAGTTCCCTTAGCCTAGGAAAAATCACAGAATGTCCTTAAAGACCTAAGGATTGATCTCTGAAAATCTCATAATTTTCTGACTTGTGAATAATATTTAATAATTAAAATACTCCAGAGAGTATTTAAATAATTAAAAATTAAAGATTGAGAATAAAATTATGATTTTGGTCTCATAATTTTCCTTTCTTCAAGAGCTTTCCAAAGGTATTTTTATTTTATTTTTGTGACCTCTGGATCAAAAGATATCAATTTTTGAAGTTTTTAAGGTTTTCTGGAATTTATTATTTTCCAGGAAATCCGACCGGCGACGCGTGTCCTCGTACGCGTCGAAGAAGCGGGAGGATCCCGTGCGCAGTGTAAAAGAGCGAACACGGGGGGAGCCAATCAGCGCCGTCTATTCCAAAACACGGGAACGGACGGCGGAGATAATTCGAGGGAAAATTCGAATTATTTTCGACCGTTAAACTTCAAACATTAATATCTCACTCATTTCTCAACAAAATTGAGTGATTTTTTAACCTATGGAATCATCGGGACGTATAGAAGGTATCTATACGGTGATGATACGTTTTTGGGCTAGTAAAACCTATGATATTTCAAAAACATGAATTATTTTGGGGAAAATAATTCCATACCTTGGCCACAAGTGTATCAAGCTTGATCAGACCTTATGGCTGGCTTTTAGGACTCCCAAGGAAGATCTTTGCTGCTCCAATTTGGTTTTATGGCTAGCCATGGAGGAGAATTTTAAGAAAGAGGCTAATTTGGGCTGATTTTGGATTTTGATCAAATTGGCTTGATTGGGCTAACCCTATGGCTTGGGTTTGGTTGGGACAAATTGCTAAGGTTCCTAGGAAGCATTTTTATGTTGGGGACCAAGTGGTTTGAGCAGCCTATGGGTCTCTACCAATCTTTTTCTTCTTCTTTATGGGTTCGAGTATGGGGTATATATAGCCATGGGGAGGCTTGGCTAAGCTTAAATCCATTTAGGGGAGGTGGTATCTGATGTCATGATTGGTGAGGATTGAATTTCAGTTGGAGGATAAGTTTAATTCACTTCCCTAAGGTTAATTCATATTGAGTTTTGCTATGGTGAGAGCTTAACTCTTTATTTGGCTTGCTTCCATTGGCTCATCTATGAGGTGGAGGGAATTACATATTTGGTCTGAATAATCGTTCATCCAAGTCATGCTTTAGATTTAGGGGAAAGGTGACACTTAACCCTCTTACTCACCTCATGCATGGTTTTGTCAAGATTGCACTTAACCATGGGTTTAAATTTTGCCTCTCTCCCATTGGTTGTGGAGAAGGTGAGTGATGACTCAAAGTATGAAAGCTCTTCTTCATTCACCATGTTATTTAGGATTTAAGAGGAGCATGAAAAATAAGCTCCATGACTCATTTCATGCATGATTTCAACATTACCTAATTTTACCATGGTTAATGTTTAATCCATGCTAACTTCCTTTCTCATTGGATGCTTAGGGTAGTGATCAAAATTATTTTTAAAGTGGCTAGCCACCTCATCTTAAAGAGAGGTGACTCATGCTTTGAAATGAAGGGGAGATGACACCTCATTTCATTTATCATGATTTTTTCATGATGGCCTTTAACCATGATTAAATGGTATGGTATGGGTTATTAATGGGTTGGATTATATTAAATGAATCATATGGGTTATGTATAACCCATATGATGTCATTAATGATGTCATTAATGGATTTAAAAAATTAAATCCATTTAATATGTCATGCATGATGTCATGGGTAGAATTTCCATTTTATGTCCTTTTAAATATAATTTCATTTTCAATTAATTATGTCATTAATTAAAAATGATAGAAATTATTTTATTAACCAGTTAATTAATCAAAATGATTTTAAATTAATTATTTGATTAATTTTATGTTATTTTGGATTTGAAATTGAATTTTGTTTTATTTCATGGCTATTTTATTTTAATTAATTGTTTAATTATTAAAATATTGAAAATTAGCCAATTAATAATTTTAGAATTAATTATTTGATTAATTTCATATTTTTTTAGTTACTTTAAATTAATTTTTTATTTTAATTAATTATGTCATTAATTAAAAAAATAAATCATTAGTCATTTAATTAATCAAAATAATTTTGAAATTAATTATAAGATTAATTTTGTCATTTTTATTTTATCTTGATGTATTTTGTCATTTTATGGCTTTTAATTTAATTTTCATTATGTCATTTAATTAATTAATATATTTGAAAATTAAATTATTAGTCAATTTAATTTAATTAATCAAAATGATTTTAAAATTAATTATTTTATTAATTTTTGACATTTTGGGGTATTAATCATGTCATTAGGTCAATAATTGATTATTTAGTCAAAAATTAACCAGAGTTGACTTCTTAGGTCAAAAGGTTGACCTATGGGGTCAACAGGGTTGATCATTGGCTTTAGATTGGTCATTTTGATCAAAGTTAACTTTTTACGTCAAAACGTTGACCAATTGGGTCAACAGGGTTGGTCATTGGGTCTAGATTGACCATTTTGACCAAAGTTGACTTTTTAAGTCAAAAGGTTGACTTTTGGGGTCAATTGGGTTGGTCATTGGGTCTAGATTGACCATTTTGACCAAAGTTGACTTTTTAGGTCAAAAGGTATTGACTCGTAAAAATGAGGTCAACATTTGGCAATGACTTGTTGTTCTATTTCAGCACGCATCCTTCTTGGAGCTTGTTTAATACAGATTGCAATTTGATATCCCAAGTTTGTGGACTGCGACTTCTGGAGCTAGTCCAAGCATTTCGTCATAAGTCCAGGCTAAGCAGTCTTTATACTCTTTAACAGTTGAATTATTTCTTTTGCTTCCATGTCATTAAGAAATGAACTAATGAAAGTTGGTTTTTGGTTTTCATCAGTTCCTAGATTTATTTCTTTTAGTTCATCAACTGTTGACTTGATTTCTTCTTCCAATTCTGGAGGAGCATCTTCAACTTGTAGATCAGATGTATGTTCAAAATCAAACTCTTCGGTGATGACTAAGCAAAATTCCGTGCAACTAGGGGTTCTAGAGTACCGAATCCAATACCTTTCTTAGAGTTAGGGTCTCATTTATTGTTATCCCACATTTGTTCAATAAAATGTGGTTGTTTCAAATACCATTGTTTGAGCATTAATCTATTTTGAATAAATTGTTGTGCCCAAGGAGAATACAGCTCAAAAAGAATTTTCACTGATTTTGGAAGATTTTCATTTTCTAATTTTACATTGGTTTCAGTACTAGAAAATGTAGAACCAAGTTTAAATTTGATTGGCTTTTTGTCATCACCATTAACTTCTTTGAACACTAAATTCTCAATCTTGGAAGGAGAGATTGGAGTTAGGGTCATAATGTGTATATAATGATTAAGTTTCTCATACATAGTTTCAAATTTATTTTTATTTGTCTTCCTCTTCAAGAGGTATCTTGAACTGAGGTTCTTCTAAAATCACCGATGTTGTCTTTTCTTCTTTTGTATCTTCTTTAAAGTCTAAAATAATTTTGAATTTTAATGGTTTCTTCATTTTGACAATTGGGTCTCCTTTCCCTCATCCTCGTCCTCGACCTCGACCTCGACCTCGAGTGCGAGTTTGATGAGAATTATCACCCTTTGTCTGTGTTGAAGAAGAATAGTCTTTTTCATCTATTTTCTTTTATTTATCTTTTTCTTTTGTTTTCACCAGTGTTTCTCTGGAAAATATAGTCTTCTTTATTAGAGATAATATGTTGCATCTCCATGTACTCCAATTTCATGGACTAAAAATGGTTGCAAATCTCCTGTAATACAACTTTCTTGCCCTTTTTGTAAGTAATTCAGGCATTGATGCAATGAAGAAGAAACCATTTTATGCTCGTGAAGCCACGATCTGCCTGGTAGAGCATTAAAAGAGGTATCATAATCGATGATATGAAATTTTGTCGTTGTCACCAAGTCATCTATCTTTAAGAGCAATGTTACTGATCACACAACTCGTTCTCCTTGTTGGTTAAACCCTCATAACATCATTGTATCTCTTGATAACTGGGGCGCGTTAATATTCAAATAAGCAGGAGACCTTAAATTCATTATATTAATGAAGGCACCAGGATCAAAAAGCACCCTTGAAAGTGTCATGTCATTTATATTCACAGTGATGTATAGTGGACGATTATGGTCAGTCGTCCCAAGTAACAAGCATTATTAGAAAAGGTGATTTTCGTATGTTCTTCTAATGAAAAGGCTTCACTCTGAGTGGTACTAGAAAGTTTAGCCATGTAAATGTCTAGATCTAAAAGGGCTTTTATCAATGACTCTCATTTCTTTGGAAAGCATAAAAGCATCATAAATGCTCAATTTTGCTAGTAATTTCCTTAAATGAGCCATTACATTGTAATCCACTTTGTCATGAAGATTGTCTTTATTTCTTTCAAGTAATTGTGTATGTATTGGGGGAATAATCTTTTTTGATGTGATAATTTGTTTTTCTTTTTCTTGATAGCCATTCTAGGAGGCAGAACTATTCCACTTCGCAAATTTCTTTCAATTATTTCTTCTAGGTTGTTGCCCAACTCTTCTGTCTCTGGGTCTGAAGGTTCCAATTCTATGGAAATTGGTGTTCCTTGTAACTAGAGTGTGACAGTGTCGTCCTTGTCTTTGTCATTATCCGAATCGTCACAAATATTATTTTCTTTTTTATTGTCGTTAAACTGGTCAAGATTGTGTACGATTTGAGCATTATCTATAGGATTGATATTAGAATGATTATTCTTAGAGGTATCATCCAAAATAGACAAAATTTAAACAGAACCAAAATTATTATTATTCATAGTAGGGGTAAAAAGGAAGTCATATAATCTTATCGGTTTAAGGGATTTTCTCACTTTATCGGATATAACTATCCTATTGGAAGGAAAAGCAACATGAAAACTAGAAGATACAAAAGGAAAAGTGGCCCCTATGTCTACATGACCTCTAACCCTTTTTGGTTCTCTATTTTTTCTTTTTCTCGGAAGATTTTTTGATTTTGTAAGTCCACGAGGATCTCCTTAGAAGATTTACCTTGCACAATGTCATCTTTGTCTTTACCATCATGATCAGAAATAATTTTATCGACCAAAATCATATTAACTGAACCTTTTTTAGGTTCTTTCAAGTATTCTTTCGGGATTATTATATTTCCTTATTAGAAGTTTTGTTCTAAACAGTCCTTGAAGACAAAGCAATCTTCAATCTTGTGTCCGAGCATCCTGTGATAAGAATAATAATTGGGATTGTCCTTCATGTCAGCTTCTCCCAGCCTTTTAGCCTCAGGCAGTTTGAATTATGGTATCTTTAATAGGCTACAAATTATTTTACCGACGGATTCTGTCTTGAACGGATATTCTTTGTTCATTCTTTCAATCATTGTCCTTTTGTCTATCAGTACTGGAACTGGTTGTTGAAATTGCAACTAAGAAGTTGTATGTTGTGCTAGTTGGTTTTGTCGTTGTTTCTTTTGTTCAAGTTGGACTTGCATCACTTGTTTGCCCTTTTCTGCAACATTTCCCAATTTCTTTCAAATGTTCTGACAGACTTTATCTTTTTTTTCTTTTCTGTTACACTCATCTGCTTGGCTCCTCCCTGAAGACTGGCAGCTTTATAGAGTAATTTTTCAAATGTATTTATTATAAATCTTTTTAGCATGAAAGCTATAGGACCATGGATATTTTTGAGAAATATCTCAAAATCATGTTGTTCCTGGAGTTGCAGTTCACATTTCATGCTAAGGTTTCTCCAGCGCAGAATGTAATCCACTAAACTTTCCCCTGCTTTTTGTTTTTTGACTTTCAGGTCACCGAATGTAGTGTGGTGTTATGCTCCAGAAAAATGTTGAATGAAGAGGCTTTCAAGCTCTACAAAAGTTTTAATGGACCCATTAGGAAGTTCCACATACTAGTCAAAGGCAACTCCTTTGAGACTGTTAACAAATTGACAAAATAGAAGAGCGTCACTTCCTCCCACATTGCAGCAGCTTGCTCTGAAGTGTGCAAGATGCTGACGAGGATTACTGGTCCCATCAAACATTTTGAAGAGAGGAGGAACAAAACATTTAGGGTATTGAACAAAATCAAATTCCTCTGGACAGGGTCTACCCTTTGAACCAATTATGTAATTTTTTTTTCTGGAATTTCACTTTGGGGAGAGTCCTTTTTCTTTTAATTGCTTTCTTCAATTTCTATTGGTTCTCTTTTGTCCTCCAAAATGTGTATTGCCTCCGGACTGATAATTTCAACCACAGGCAATGGATTTGTTGGTGAATTTTGTAAAGCTACCATCAATTTTTCCATTTTTTGCTCCAGACGGTTGATTTGTTTATCCTTTCGAATAACTTATCTTAATTCTTCCATCGTGTCTTATTCATTTAGTTCTCGTGCTAAGGAGTGAGATCATATCTCAACCATATTTATTTTAGCGACCTCCGCATTTGAATTATTTGAAGATTCATGTTTCCTACGAATTGAAAGTTGTTTTATGTCAATTTTCAATTTCTTCAAATCTTTCTTTGAATGATTTTATATGATGTTTTTCACAACTGTGCTCCTAATAACTGTCTGCAGGGGTACTCAAGGTATCTGGGATTCATTTTGATGATTCTAGTCTCCATACATTACTTTGAGTATAGGATGAGATATCATGGGAAGTGTATTATCATTTTGTGAATAAGAAGGGTCTCCTTGTTGTAACATTTGGACCAAAGCAGTCATTTTAGCAGATGTGTCTTCTGCTTCTGATATTAATTTGTTATGCTTAGTTTTATTTCTTGTGACAATCACATCTTTTATTCTTAGCTCCAGAAGAAATTTCACTGGTACCCGAGTACACTGACAGTCTAATGGGAATTGCTGATCCCCTTTTAAGTAAGTAGGATCTTCAATCAACAGAATTCTTCTTTTCATTGTTGTAGAGACCGCACATCCCATTTTATCTAACAGTCAAGAAATTCAACACATGTCTTTTCTTGCTAATCTTTTAAACATAGAGTATACGACATGAATTGACGGAGAATTTCTAGGTTGAAAAACATTGTCTTCATATTCAACAGGTATTGGAAAGTTTCAGTTTTCTTTTCAGAAGGAAGGGTTCCCGAAAACACTTTGTTCGAATTCAGATGTTTGAAAATTATGATTTTTGTTCAACCTTTTCTTTCTTTTAAGAGAACAAGTTTTATTTTTATGTTGGGAACGAGTTCTTAGAATATTCTTGGAACAAGATCCAACTTCATATATGGATGGAGGTGGAATGTCGTTTTCTTCCTCATCATGGTTTTTCTTTCCTTTCCTGTCAACTTGTCTTTCCATTTCTTCAAAAGTATATTGTTCTTCAGGGAAGTATTTAGGTAAGTCATTCGTAAAATTGAGAAAATCTTCATAAGCTTGCAAGTTGAATTCTTCAAAGAATTGTATATCAGTTTGATATGGATCTTCTAATACAAATTAAGTTTCATTAAATAATCCAAAATCATTCTGATAAAGGCAAAAGTCTTCCTCAATTGGCGTATTGAAATATTGATAATAAGGAAAGACTGAATCTGAGGATTCCATTATCACTTTTCTGAAAATTCAAGAAAAAAATGTCATAGACTTATTTATAAACTGAGAATTTATTTTATTTTTATGTCATATTTTCATTATGAAATGTCAAGAATAACTCTTCAAGAGTTAGATTTTGAAAAGATGTGATCCTATTTGTCAAAGGATGAACCATCTTTTGAAAATCAGTGTTTAAATAAAGGATGAGAAGAAAGAAATTCCCCAGCGGAGTCGCTAAACTCTTAACAGTTTCAATGATTTTTTTTGAGGATTCGCCATTCTCATTTTCTATCTATTGCCCTAATTCTTAAGTAACTTTTTATATTTGGATTTATTGTCAAAAATCCAATTAGAAATTAAGGAACTTAGAGAATTTAGAAGGAAGGGCAAATGATTATAAACACAGAGAAAATAAAATGTTATATGGTAATCTTATAAAAGAAATTTTTTAGAATGTATGGTTACAAAAAATTTCATAAGATAAAACATAAATAAGTTTTGCTAACCAAAGATTTTAGGTAAAATACCTATTCTGAATTCTTTAATCTCCTATAGGAAAAAACTCCTATAGTTAATTACATCTTAAACAATCAGGACTGTTTAAGAAAACTTCTAATCAATGTTAATTACTTGTTTCCTAAAGAGTTTCAAGAACATGGAAAGAAACGTCAACGTTCAATCTTAAGGGTAATGTTTTTTTTCTTGTTAGTTTTATTTTTGTCATGTGTTATTTTATTGTCATTTTTATTTTGTAGTTCATTATTTATTTTGTGGCTATCCTAAAAGTTTTAGGTATTGTGACTATCCTAAAAATTATAGGTTTTGATTGGGATTTGTCAAAGTTTTGTCTTTTTTTCTTGTCGTTTCATTTGTCATTTTATTTTGTTATTGGTTTTCTTATGTCATGATTTTAATTAAGTTTTAGTTTCATCGTTCCATTTTTATCATCCTGC
Source organism: Papilionanthe hookeriana x Papilionanthe teres (assembly GCA_022702705.1). Classification (NCBI taxonomy): domain Eukaryota; kingdom Viridiplantae; phylum Streptophyta; class Magnoliopsida; order Asparagales; family Orchidaceae; genus Papilionanthe; species Papilionanthe hookeriana x Papilionanthe teres. The sequence continues at coordinate 38,938,335 of CM040437.1, read as the reverse complement.
AAACAGAATTAACACACCCTATAATATGCAAAGAAAATCTAAAACAAAACTCGTCTTCATCCTGCAAGGGACAAGTGTCAGATTTAAAAAAAATAATGTAAATTTTATTTCTTCAAATTTTTTAATTGGTTAAATTTTGGATAACCTGGTCAAGATGTCACTGGCTCCGTCATCCCAGGGTTATCAGGGGCCATAGTTTACTTAGTCCGAAAGGTGTTTAAACCAGGACCGGAAGATTTCTTTCAGCAACCAAGATTGCATCGTCCAAGAAATCTTCGTAGATCAAGAACACAGGAGTTCAAGTTGCATTCAGTGATCTTTGTTCATTAAGGTTTTATTTAAGTCTTAATGTCTTTTCAAATTTTAGGTTGGATAAATTTAAGTTGTTTACAATTTATTAATCGATTAATTTTTATGATTTTTGTCATTTGTGATTTGTTATAATTCAGAATTTTTAGATTCGATGTTATTTGAATCTAAATAGGTGTCAAGTCTAATGTGAATTAGACTTGAATAAAATCTAACATAAGTTAGACTTTATGTTTTTAGATTCGATATCATTTGAATCTAAAAAAGTGTTAAGTCTATGTGGATTATACTTAAATAAAATCTAACATAAGTTAGACTTTATATTTTTAGATTTAATGTCATTTGAATTTAAAAGGTGTTAAGTCTAATGTAAGTATACTTTTAATTAGATTAAATGTATTTTGAATCTAATACCTTTGATTTATTCTTTTTAAGTTCAATGTGGTTTGAACTTAACATTGGTTGACTTGGGTTCAGTTTAGGTTGAACTCAAGTTAAGTTTTGGTTCATTTAGGTTCAATATGGGCTGAACCTAATGTTTGAGTTAGCTTGAGTTCAAGTTAGGTTGAACTCAAGTTAGATTTTTGTTGAGATAGGTTCAATATGGATTGAACCTAAGGTTTATGTCGGGTTAGGTTCAATTTAGGTTGAACCAAAAGTTTTAGTTGAGTTAGGTTCAGTTTGGGTTGAACCTATGGTTTATGTTGATTTAGATTCAATTTGGGTTGAACCGATGGTTTAGGTCTAAGGTTTAAATTCAATATGGGTTAAACTTATGTTAGTTTTGACTTAGGTTTAGGTTAGATTAAACCTAAGGTTTAGGTATGGCTTTAAGTTCAATATGGGTTGAACTTAAGTTGGGTTTGGCTTAGGTTTAAGTTAGGTTAATCCTAAGGTTTAGGTATGATTAAACTTTAGTTAGTTAAGGTTTAATGATTTAATTAGGTCTAATGGATTGGGCCTAATTAGGGATCAGGTATGATTAAACCTTACTTAGTTAAGGTCGAACGATTTAATTAAGATTAATGGGTTAGACCTGCTTGAGGTTTGGGTATGATTAAACCTTAGTTAGTTAAGGTTTATGGATTTAATTAGGTCTAGTAGGTTAGACCTAATTGAGGTTTAAGTTTGATTAAACCTTAGTTAGTCAAGGTTTAATCATTTAATCAAGTATAATGGGTTGGACCTAATTGAAGTTTAGGTTTCATTAAACCTTAGTTAGTTAAGTTTTAATGATTTAATTAGGTCTAATGGGATAGACCTAATTGTGGTTTAGTTATGATTAAACCTTAGTTAGTTAAGTTTTAATGATTTAATTAGGTATAATGGTTTAGACATAATTAGGTTTTAGGTATGATTAAACCTTAGTAAGTTAAGGTTTAATGATTTAATTAGGTTTAGTGGGTTAGATCTAATTGAAGTTTAGGTTTGATTAAACCTTTATTTGTTAAGGTTTAATTATTTAATTAGGTCTAATGGGTTAGACCTAATTGAGGTTTAGGTATGACTAAACCTTAGTTAGTTTAGGTTTAATGATTTAATTAAGTCTAGTGGTTTAGACCTAATTAGAGTTTAGGTATGATTAAACCTTAGTTAGTTAAGGTTTAATGATTTAATTAAGTCTAATGGGTTAGATCTAATTGAAGTTTAGGTTTAATTAAACCTTAGTTAGTTAAGGTTTAATGATTTAATTAGGTCTAATGGGTTAGACCTAATTAAGGTTTAGAAATGATTAAACCTTAGTTAGTTAGGGTTTAATGATATAATTAGGTCTAGTGAGTTAGACCTAATTGAGATTTAGGTATGATTAAACCTTAGTTGGTTAAGGTATAATGATTTAATTGAATCTAATGGGTTAGACCTAATTGAAGTGTAGGTTTGATTAAACCTTAGTTAGTTAAGGTTTAACGATTTAATTAGGTATAATGGGTTAGACTTAATTAAGGTTTAGATATGATTAAACCTTAGTTAATTAAGGTTTAATGATTTAATTAGGTTTAATGGATGAGACCTAATTGTGGTTTAGGTATGATTAAACCTTAGTTAGTTAAGTTTTAATGATTTAATTAAGTCTAATGGGCTAGAGTTAATTAAGGTTTAGGTCTAATTAAACCTTAGTTAGTTAATGTTTAATGATTTAATTAGGTCTAATAGGTTAGACCTAATTAAGGTTTAGATATTTTTAAACCTTAGTTAGTTAAGGATTAATGATTTAATTAGGTCTAATGGGCTAGACCTAATTGAGGTTTATAAGTTAAACCTAATGTGATTAAGGTTTAACTTTATTTAATTAAGTCTAATTTGATGTGTTAGACCTAATTATTTTTTAATTAGTTAACCCTAATGTGGTTAAGGTTTAACTTTTTTTAATTAAGTCTAATTTGAAGTCTTAGACCTAATTATAGTTTAGTTATTTAAACCTAGTGTGATTAAGGCTTAACTTTGTTTTATTAAGTCTAATTGAAGTCTTAGACATAATTATCGTTTAATTTGTTAAATCTAATGTGGTTAAGGTTTAACTTTGTTCAATTAAGTCTATTTGATGTCTTAGACGTAATTATGGTTTAATTAGTTAAACCTAATGTGATTAAGGTTTAACTTTGTTTAATTAAGTCTAATTTGATGTCTTAGGCCTTATTATGGTTTATCTTGAGTCTATTTGGAATTAGTCTCAACATTGATTATGAATGGGCTAAGTATGATGAGGAGAAGGATTTTAACCCTAAAAGGAAATTGTCATTTTAACCCTAAAAGGAAATTGTCATTTTAAATTTTCTAATGGCTAAGAATTGTCACTTTAAGGTTAATGTCTCTCACCCTAAATTACTTAACCATTTTTCAATTTATTTTCTTAATTTTTATAATTATTTTTAAAAATAATTACAAAGCCTCAGAAAAATTAGGAAAATATATCTTAGAGAATTATCTTTGCCTAAGAAAAATCAGACAAGGCTTATGAGGACCTAGAGATAAATCCATAAAATTTTCATTTGAATTATAATTAATTTTCAAAAATTAAAACACTCTAGAGAGTATTTAATTAATTAAAAATCAAATATACTTCCTAAATTCAAAATTTTAATTCCACATTGTTCTTCTCATCACCCTGAGTCTGAGGGTATTTTTGTTTTGTTTTTTGTGATTTTTCTAAACAAATATATGAAATTTGTGATTATTTTAAGGTTAACTAGATTTATTTAAATCCAAATCAGCGTTAAATTACCAGAAGGTGCCACGTGTCCTCGAAATGTGGCTTATCCGCTGCTGTGGTCCGAACAGCGAATTAAGCTGGAATGACTCAGAACCGTCCATTTCTAAAACACAAGAATAGATGACATCCGTTCATCCCCTTCATCTGATCTAAACCCAAACACAGTTCATGTTCTAGACACAAGATCTCGCTCGATTCTTGATGGAATCAAGCGATTTTTGTTTCTAGAGCTTCATATGAAGGGGACGAACATATCCCTACGGATTTATATGGGTTTTGAATTGGCTAGAACTACTCTAGACCAAACCCGAGCTCGAGTTGGGTGTGAAAAGCCATACCTTGGCCACAGTGAGTATAGACTCAAATAGAATGGCTTAGAAGCTTCGCTTAGTCCTCAAAAGACTTTTTCCTAACCCAATTTAAGTTCAAATTAAGTCCTTGTACGAGTTCGATCAAAAGATGGCTCGGCTTAAGAGGGTGAGGTCAAACAGTACGTTAGAGGCTATGGGGCTCAATTTTGATTGGGCTCATCCTCACTCAATCCCTAGATGGGGTTAGTTCAATCAATTTGGAGAATTGAACGACTTCACTTCACACCCTCAAATTGTCATTTTTTTAGGTGTTTCGGGTTGATCAAATTGGGGAACATGAGTCCATTTCATGGCTCAATTCCATGGGGTTTCAACTGCCTAGGCCATAGAGATTAAGTTTGGTGTTGGGAGTCAAAGGATTTGAGCAATTTTTTGCTACTTACAATTTTTAGCCTCTTCCCTTTAGCTCTTGGGTTTGGGCTTATTTATAGCCATGGGTGAGCTTAGCTGGGCTAGGGTTTATTTGGGGAGGTTGCTTACCTAACATTTAATGTCTTAAAGATAATTTTTTGGTTGGGGAATCAAGAAATTACATTTTTCAATGTTTCCCCTCATGATCTTAACTATGGTGAAGGCTTAGCATGTTACTTTGGTTTCTTTCCATTGGTTGGCTAGGGAGGTGTATGGATTGGTTGAAATGCTGTAGATCAACCTCCCCCACATGAGTCCTCATTGATCATTTAATGGTTGTGAAGAAAGAATGACACATAGGCCTCCTATTCATCCATTTTCATCATTGGATTTAACCATAGTAAATGGATAGCTCAAGTCATGTTTTCTCTCTATTGGATGAGAGGGAGGTGCATGGTGACTCAAGAAAGGCAAGCCATCATCAATTTTCCATGTCATTTAAGTTTTGATGAGAGGATGCCATGTAACCTTTCCATTTCCCCGTTTTTATAACTCTTTTGTCATGATGAGGTATAAAGTGGTTTAACCATGGTATAAGGGTGAGGTTAAGTGGTGTTTCATTTTCATTGGCATGTCCATGGCACAATTAAAGTGGTCGACCATCTCATCTCAAGGGAGAAGGTGAGTCATGCTTTGAAGTGGGGAGATCATGCCACTTTAAAAATTGTTATGATTACTCTTAAACCATGGTTAACCATGATGGTTAATGGGTTTACCATGTGTTGATTTATGTCATAATGGGTTTAATGAGTCATGGGTGACTCATTAATGACCCTCCATAATTTAATTTTGATTTTACAATAAATCATGGAATTTTATGTCACATGTGATGTAATGGAATTAAATCCATTTTATCACAATTCCAATTTTTAATTAATTATGAAATTAATCAAAATATTGGAAATTATATTTTTAATCAATAAATTAATCAAAATAAATTTTAGAATTAATTATTTGATTAATTTTTACTAATTTTGGATAAAATTTGGGCAGTTTGATCAAATTTGATCAATGTTGACTAAGGTTGACCATGGTTGACCTAAGTTGACCTAGGTTGACCCATTTAAGTTCAAGGGGTTTGACCTATGATGTCAATGTGATAGTTTTTAGGTCATGGGTTGACTGGTTAGGTCAAAGGTTGACCAATGTTGTGGTCATTGGGTCAAAATTGACCAGTTTGACCAAAGTTGACTTTTTGAGTCAAAGGTTGACCAGTTGGGTCAATTGGGTGGTCATTGGGTTAGAAATTTACCAGTTTGATGGGTCAAAGGTTAACCAGTTGGGTCAATGTTGATTAGATCAGGGTCTGTCAGTACTAATTTGATCATTTTATGATGTCATTAAAATTTGGGTTAAAAAGAATTTATAGGGTCTTACCCTAGATTTTAGGGTTTAGTGTCCATCAGTAAGATTTAGGAAGTCAATATTAGTATATTTATTGTCTCAAGCTGATTTTAAAATGATCCTTACAAAAGTGAGGTCAACAGTTAGAGCAATATCTTAGGGTTTTAATGTGGATGGTTCTCAGTTTGCACCAGATGTGGACTAAGATGGAGAGCCGTTGAATCGTGCGTGTATTAGATAGACGCTCCAGATTGTGCCGGATGAACTCCTGAAACATTAAGCGTTGAGCTGACTCATATGGCGACATCCAATGGTGTGGTGATTCTTGGGCTTTCGGGGCTTTATAGGATGACTCGGCACCGACGTGGATAAATAGAAAAATTCCCTATTTTGGTTTATTTTAATTCAGTTAGCTTCAAAAAAACATAACTTAGCGTAGTGACCCGATTTTTGTATTTCCAAATACAAGAATTTGTTGCCACTACTAGAAAGTTTAATTTCTGCCAAAGGCGTGAAACACTTGACCGAAATAACTTGCTATATAGATGTTTACCAAATTTTAATTTACGGCAATAGCAGTAAATGAAACTTGATTGCTACTGAATGCTAGGCCGTTAGTGATTAATACTTTTTAAATATATGTTTATATAGCAAAATATAATTTTAAAGGAAAATATTTTATATACTTTTTGGGTACTACGCAAGTATACGTATCGTTTCAAGTAATAAAGGGCTTTGAAACAAAGACCCCAGTATCGATCCCACGGGAAAAAAAAAGGTAATAAATTTTTAAATATTGTATTTCAAAATCTTTTTGTATTTTTAATCTAACTATAAATTACTTTTAATTTACTAGATGCAAATAAAGAAAGCAATAATAAGAAAATTATTTTGTGAAAACAATATAAAACAAACAACTTTCTTCCTTTCAATTAATCCAAGATTTTTAAGATAATTTAATATTCGTTGGAGAATCTAGATTATGGTATTGTGCCAAATAGAAGCATTCCTATTCTTTACCCTTTGATCCAGGCGCAAAGAACATTGGCTAATCTACAAATCAGGTCCGGATGTATTGTTAGTAGAATGGGTTAATCTAGGCTCACACTACTAGATGTCCAAGGGTGGCTATGGTCAGCCCTACTAGTGACCCTTTCTTTATCTATAAATCAAATTATAAGAATTTAGTCTATCACTCTAAAAACTTATCAATTCTACGCCCTTTAAATCTTATTTTCCTATTTATTTGCACTTCACCTTGAATAGCCCAAGCATGGCCTTCGACTACCCAAGGATTCATGTGACATCTACAAGTTAAGAGTTCTTCTCCTTCTAGGTCTCAAAACTCTTCAACATTTTTTAACAATTTAAATGGCCAATTTAAAAAGTAAAGTAAGATCAGGTATTAATATCATCACAATGTTTTGAAAATATTTTGATTTTCAATTCTCCATTGACTTTTATATTATCTTATTTATCTTTTCATAATTGAAGGAAGAAAGTAAACTAACTACTCATAACACATTGAATATAAACAGCAGAACATAATAAATAAACTTTGAATCAAAAATAAAATACTTATCTCAAATATTCCTTCTACAGATCTTCTGATTCCTACTGACTCCATAGTGTAATGAACTCCAGATGCAACAACTTGAAAATAAACTTACTACTCTAAATAAAAGTGGCCCTAAATTTCTCTCTCTATTTCTCTCTCTAATGATGAGAGATCCTAAAGTGGCTAAGAGATAGGGGATACAATGGGGACACCCATTTTCTGAGGAGTGGACTCCTATTTATAGGCTTCAAGGGTTGCCTTGAGGCACCTCTTCAAAACATGTCCAAATTCAACGAATCTTCTAGAAGGTATGTCTGGCGCCTAGACGCTGGAATCTGGATCCTAGGCGCCGGACACCGCGTCTGGTTCTTCGCACCTCTTCACTTTGGCTCGCACCTCTTCGCGATTAAAACCATTTTTGAGCGTCCAAATGCAATGTATCACATGTCCTATTATCAAGGAACAACTGTGAGTCTTCTAGAATGTCCAATAACCGCTCACTTCGTCAAAATAACCGTCCAAAAGTAGTCAAAAACTTGACAGTTTGTGTATCGAGTCTGGCGCGTAGGCGCCAACTTCTGGCGCCTAGGCGCCAGGCCATAATTTTTTATAATTCTTGTATTTTGCTCCATTTTTGCTCCTTTTTCCTCCTTTTTCACCCTTTTTCCTTTTTTTGGACCTTTTTACATCACCTATCCAAAAACACAAAAATATCTTTCATTAAAGCATAATATCCTTAGAAATTGATAAAAATCAAGGCATAAAAATAGGTATTTTTTTTATGGATCGAAATCCCCCAAACATAAATGTTACTTATCCTCAAGTAACCCTTTTTACTATATAAAATGTATACCCTTTGGAATACAAGATAAATATTTAAGATTCCTTATAATTTTTTTATTTTATAAAGTCTTTAGTAAATTATTAACCCAATTTCACTAAGTAGGTTTAATTTTAAGAATTTAAAGAATATTCAACTACCAAATCATAAGATTTCAAATTTTTCATCCATTTTCAAAATAATAGAAGTTTATTATATTAAGATCTCATAGATTATTTTAAAAAAAAAATCTTCTTGAAAAACCTTTCCTAAATAAAGATTCATGCATAAAAATTAAGTAAAATATGTAACTAGTTTTCCTTTTATAAGATAATTCGAGTGAAGCCAATTTTTCTTTAGGCATTTCCTCAAGCTTCTCCTCTCTTCTCTTTATATATATATATATATATATATATATATATATATATATATATATATATATATATATATATATAGAGGATTACTATATCTGGATTGCTCTATTAATAATTTTGAACTTCACTATCCTTAACTTATATTTTCAAAACATATACATTTCCACTTAATTATTATAACATGAATAAAAATTCAAAAAGATTTTTAATCTTTTCTTTTTCATGTGATAATTTTTTATTACTTAATACTTCTAAAATTCCATTATTTCTACCATGAATAGAAAAATTCCTTAATCTTATTCTTCTTTAAGTTAAATAATTCTATTCTTAAAATCAATCAAAGTTATTAAAATTTTGGTTAAGTTCACTAAATTGTTTATAATTTCAAAAATAAAAGTGATCTTAAATAGTATCTTCATTCCTTAAGTTATGTTAAAAAGTTTTTATTTTAAGAAAATATTAGCTCTTTAAGGACAAATAAAATTTAAATTTGAATGTATTTTCCCTTCCCCCAAACTTAAGTTTTGGTATACTATGAAAATTTGAAAGTATGAGAGAAAGAAAATCATAATTTTAAAAAGGATATTTTTATAAGTATGTAAAAACAATCTTAAAAAGAAAAAGTTACTTCTACTCATGCTTTTATGAATAATAAAGATAAAATTGAAGCAAGTATAAAAAGTAAGCAGGCTAATTTTTATGATTATACTAAATTTAAAACAAAATAAAAGCAGAGCAAAATTACTAATTACTAAATAGTAGACTGAAACAAACATATCATAAATTAACTCTAATCTCAGTCTCAAACACAATATACTAAGAATATTCTAACAATAGAATCTTAACACTAATCAATCCGCACAGGTACATAAACAAATCAACATACATCAAACATCAAACTAAACAAACAAACCAATCAAAACAAACTAAGAACAAAGTAGCACAACATAGAGATCTATCAACTACTAGTCACTGGTTGTAGCCTCATCATCATCATCGTCACCAAAGAAAAACTCAAAATCCATAGGATCAACAAATGGTGTGAAACTAGGAAAAGTAGGGAAACTAACATCATGCTCACCCTTCAGAAATCTGACGAGGGCTTCATCATACTCAGCATCATAGCTGCTCTTCCTCTTGGTATAGCCAGATAAATGATCAAGTTTCCTATCAATAGTATCAACCCTGCAGTGAGTTTGAAATAACTCCTGCTGCTGCTCTATAAATTGATCATGCATTGACTCCCAGAAACTCGATGGTGGCTCAGCAGAAGTAGAAGGTTGAAAAGTAGAAGGTCTACCTGGAGTGGGTGCAGAAGAAGAAGGAGCAGTCGATCTCTTCCCTCGAAGACGATCATATATGCTAATGCTCTCCGACCGATCGGCTTAGTAGTCTTCGACCTTTCCTCCGAAATATCTGCGGTGACTTCATTGCTAATACATAATGAAGAAAATAGAGATGGGAATCCCGGTCCAACGAAGTGCTTGGATCTTGCGGTAGAATCCACAGAATCATAAATAATACTGCCGACATCAATAGGCTTCCTCTCCTGAATGCAGTAGTTTAAGATCGCTCGATCTCTAGTCACTTCACTCGGGTGGTTGGAAGGTAACAATCTTGCGGAAATAAAATAGTGTCATGCTTTAGAAATACCATTTAACTTGGAGGATTTCAAGTTTACCCTTTTTTCGTTCCTGATCTTCCAAGATACGGTATCGTCGATCAAATAAGCAATGATCATATCCAAATCTCCCTCGGATGGAGATAATCCGGAATAGTGGCACTCTATAGTAGGTGGCAGGTCATAAAATACATTGATTCTTTCAGGAGTAAATCCTACTCCAACACCTCTGACAAAAACTTCATAATCTTCAGCATCCAGAAAATTCGCATAAAACTCTCGAACTATAGGGATAACAGCAACAGCAGTGAATAACAGAATCGTTGTCAGTTGTGCGCAACATTAATATTTTCAATTATCTCCCCCAGATGATAGAAACTTCATTCTGAAATGAACTTCTTCGACGTCGCAAATTCGTGGAATCGAAAATGCGCAGTCGCAGTAGAAAATTTGCTGCTATCGAAGTTGTCTCGTGCCTTCCCGCGTTTAGATTTCAGAACGTGAAAGAAAACAAGAACAAATTTAGGAATAAAAAATTTAAACTCTTTTTAAGTTTAGAAAACTTAAAATAAGTTTAAAAATCCAAAGAAATCACTAAAAATCAAAAAAACAATTTTCAAAATTTCAGTTCTTAGCAAAACCTAGGGAAATCTATAGTGAAAATCGAAAATAAATGGTTTAAAGTGTAGATCTGACCTTGAGACGAAGAAATCGAGTGGTTTCGCGCCCAATTCCTTAAAGTTTTGACCTCAAAATGGATTTTAAAAGCTGATTTTTGCGAAAAATTGAGGAAGAAGAAGGCTTAGGCGTCGATAATGGCTTTTGGGGGTATTTAAGGAATTTTTTGGGTACAGGCCGAACCGGCCGAGGCGTCGGATTCCGGCGCCTAGGCGCCGGACTCGTCTTTCACAAAAAATTATTTTTAAATTTAATTTTCCACCAAAATTCATAAATTCAACTTCCAATTACTCACATTAGAGTAGGGTGAGTAGGGCTTCAGTTTCTAACTTCCAAAACATTTTCCAAAAATTTTAAAAATTAAATATTAAATCCACCAATCAAACATAAAGTTTAAATCAAACTTCACTAAATTCCATTTATAATCTTCAATATTGGCTCAATTTATTCTAGATAAGTATCATACTTGATTCAAGTTCCTAATACACAATCAAACACAACAATTTCTAAGCAAAAACAACACACATTGAACATGAAAGCAAATACACAAATACAATCGATTCACTACATCGATACAATGACTCAACAAACCAGATAATAACGATCTCAATACCAGAATACTCTAATCTTCACAAGGGAAATTGTGTATTCCGCTTGGAAAGAACACTAACGCTCTCGAAAAATCAGTAGCTGTCTTTTCGTCAATCCACTTGTTCTTCGCATACATTTCAACTTGAGCATCTTGATAAGCCGCAAAATGATCATATTGAAGTTTCATCTGCCATTCAAGATGTTCAATCTGATGAAACATCTCATGAAGGCGATCTCCAATGCTTTTAAACTCCGCTTCAAACTTATCCAAACGACTAGAAATTTTCTCTAAACTTACCGCGATGAAACCATTGAAGTAGGGTTGATGATCCTTTGAGACCTTGTCCCTAGCCTCTTCTCCAAGATTTCTTCCTTCCATTTCTTCAAAAATTTCTCAAATCTCTCAAGAATGAAGTGTAATGGACGTAACTTTTATTACTTGATGGTTAGGGATGAAGATGGGTTGATTTAAAGGTGAAAATAGTGTGAAAAACTGAAAATTTTTTGTTCTTGCACGAACCAGTAACCATGGTGCTTAGGCGCCAAATCTGGCGCCTAGGCGCCGGACCTATTGATACATAGTTTAACTCGGGTGCTTAGGCGCCGAATCTTGGCGCCTAGGCGCCGGAACTATGTTCAATTCTGTTTCGCCTAATCGTCAAATTTCAAAGTTTCGTTCTCCAAGGTAGGTAAATTATACTGGTAAGAGTAATCTAGACTCAATAACACAAATTGTAAGCAATCATAATGAAGGTCAACTTGATCTCCTTTTTACTCATATTTAGAATAGAGTGATCCAATTTCTAAATCTTACATGCTTCAAAATAATCTTTAGCTTAAGTCAACAAAGACTTATAAGCATCAAATTTTTCTAAAGTAATATAAAATTAGTCAAGATCGAGGCATAACCTTACATTAAAAACATAAAAATACTCAAAATAAAAGATAATTATGGGTTGCCTCCCACAAAGCGCTTGGTTTAACGTCGTCAACCCGACTTAAGTAAATCTTTATTCAGGTTGACTCAATTCATAAGCCTCTTTATAAATCATTTTAATATCTCCCAAATAAGGCTTCAATCTTAATCCATTTACTTTAAAAATTTTTCCTGTTTTGGGGTCTTTAATATCCACAACTCCATAATGGTATACTTTCTCAATTATATAGGGTCCAATCCATTTAGATCTTAATTTTCCAGGAAAAAGTTTTAAATGAGAATTAAACAGTAATACTTCTTGTCCAAGCTCAAAAATTTTTCCCGAAATTTTCTTATCATGTAACATCTTCATTTTCTCTTTATAAATCCTTGCATTTTCATATGATTCATTTCTTATCTCTTCCATCTCATTCAATTGCAATAATCGCTTTTCTCCTGCTTCATTCAAATTAAAATTAAACTCCTTTATCGCCCAATAAGTTTTATGTTCAAGTTCAACAGGTAAGTGACAATGTTTACCATAAATTAACCGGTAAGGTGACATTCCGATTGGTGTCTTATAAGCTATTCTATAAGCCCATAATGCAGAATCAAGTCTATCAACCCAATCAGTTCTTTTAGGATTAACAATCTTCTCTAAAATTCTTTTAATTTCTCTCGTTTGATACTTGACCATTCCACTTGTTTGTGGGTGATAAGCAGTTGCAATTCTATGTTTGATTCCAAATTTTTGTAGTAATGATTGAATTCTTACATTCCTAAAATGACTTCCACCATCAGTGATAATTACCTTAGGCATTCCAAATCTTGAAAATATCATTTTCTTTAAGAATTTAGAAACACTTTTGGAATCACAGTTTGGTAAAGCAACAGCTTCAATCCACTTTGAAACATAATCAACTGCTAATAAAATATAAGTTTTTCCAGATGATGGAACAAATAGTCCCATAAAGTATAAACCCCATATATCAAAAATTTCAACTTCCAATATATAGTTTAAAGGCATTTCATCCTTCCTAGATATATTTCCCATCCTTTGACATCGATCACATGTTTTCATATAATGTCTCACATCTTTAAATAAGGTAGGCAAATAAAATCCAGAATTTAAAATTTTAAATGCAGTTTTATCTATGCCAAAGTGTCCTCCAAAATCGGAATCATGACATTTTTGAATAATAGCAAAAGTTTCCTCTTAAGGTACACATCTTCGAATTATAGAATCTCTTCCAATTTTAAATAAATGAGGATCTTCCCAAATATAAGATTTAGCATCATATTTAAATTTCTTAATAAATTTGTTATACAATTCATAAGGTAAAATATTACTAACTAAATAGTTAACAATATCAGCATACCAAGGTGTTTTGCATCCTTGAATAACATATAAAGATTCAACAGAAAATTTCTCATTTATATTTTCATCCGACATAATATCATTTTTAATTCAAGACAAATGATCAGCAATTTGGTTTTCAGTTCCTTTTCTATCTACTGTTTGAAAATCAAATTCTTGTAGAAGTAAAACCCATCTTATCAGTCTAGGTTTAGAGTCCTTCTTAGATATTAGATATTTAATAGCAGAATGATCAGTATGAACTATGCATTTAGTACCAAGAAGATAAGGTCTATATTTATCAAAGGCATATACTATAGCTAGAAGCTCCTTCTCAGTGGTAGTGTAATTTCTTTGTGTTTCAGTGAGAGTTTTACTAGCATAATATACAACTTTGAAAACCTTCTCATATTTTTGTCCTAATACGGCTCCAATTGCAAAATCACTTGCATCACACATTAATTCAAAAGATTTATTCCAATTAGGTGCAACAATGATAGGTGCAATTATTAGTTTTTCTTTTAGAATATTAAAAGCATTAATACATTCTTTGTTAAATTCAAATTTCGCATCTTTTTCCAATAAATGACAAAGAGGTTTAGCAATTTTAGAAAAATCCTTTATGTATCTTCTATAAAATCCAGCATGACCTAGAAAACTTCTCACATCAGTAACAGTAGTAGGTGGTTGCAATTCAGCAATAATTTTCACTTTCGCTTGATCTACTTCCATCCCTTTTTCTGAAACTTTGTGACCAATTACAATGCCTTCTGTGACCATGAATTGACATTTTTCCCGGTTAAGAACTAAGTTTGTTTCTTCACATCTTTTTAGAACTTTGGAAATGTTTTCCAAACAAGATTCAAAAGAAGTTCCAAAAGCCGAAAAATCGTCCATGAATATTTCAATTCCTTTGTCAATCAAATCACAAAATATTGACATCATACATCTTTGGAAAGTTGCAGGTGCATTACATAAACCAAAAGGCATTCTTCTAAAAGCAAAGGTTCCATAAGGACTTGTAAATGTTGTTTTCTATTGGTCCTCAGGAGCAATAAGTAATTGATGATAACCAGAATATCCATCCAGAAAACAGAAATATGGGTGTCCAGCTAGTTTATCGAGAATTTGATCCAAGAAAGGTAAAAGAAAATGATCCTTTCTAGTGGCGTCATTTAATTTCCTATAATCAATACAAATTCGCCATCTAGTAACTTGTCTTGTAGGAATTAGTTCATTTTTATCATTGACAATGACAGTTACACCTCCTTTCTTCGAAACACAATGAATAGGACTTACCCATTGACTATCCGAAATAGGATAAATAATACCAGCATCTAACCACTTAACAATTTCTTTTTTAACAACCACTTTCATGATAGGATTTAATCTTCTTTGCGGTTCAATAGTAAGTTTAAAATTTTCTTCCATTAAAATTCTATGCATACAAATGGAAGGGCTTATTCCTCTTATATCAGCACTAGTCCAACCAAAAGCTTTCTTATAATTCTTGAACACACCTAGTAATTTTTCTTCTTGATCTTTACTCAGTTCAGAAGAAATAATAATAGGTAAATTTAACGAATTTCCAAGAAACGCATATTTTAAATTTGAAGGTAACATTTTTAATTCCAGTTCAGGGGCTTTTTTAATTGATGGTAAAAGTATATCATTTTAAGTTATGTCTAAAGTTTCTCAGTTATCTTTAATAAAATGAGTCTCTTCCTCTTTTACTTCTTCATTTTCATCAGTTAAAAATTCAAATTTTTCTACAGAATTGACTTTACATTTTTCTTGATAATGTTTCTCAATTAAATAATCAATTATATCCATTCGATAACATTTCTCTTTATCAGGGTACTTCATTGATTTAAGAACATTGAAT
Organism: Papilionanthe hookeriana x Papilionanthe teres; assembly: GCA_022702705.1. Taxonomy (NCBI): domain Eukaryota; kingdom Viridiplantae; phylum Streptophyta; class Magnoliopsida; order Asparagales; family Orchidaceae; genus Papilionanthe; species Papilionanthe hookeriana x Papilionanthe teres. The sequence continues at coordinate 38,922,889 of CM040437.1, read as the reverse complement.
TTAATATCTTGATCATTAACTCTGATGGTTTATTCTCCCTTTTGCACATCAATCATAGCTCGTCTAGTAGCTAGAAAATGTCTCCTTAAAATAATAGGTATCTCTTTATCTTCTTCCGTATCAAGTACGATGAAATCTACAGGGAAGATAAATTTATCCACTTTAACAAGGACATCCTCTATAACTCCTTTAGGATAAGTGATAGATCTATCAACTAACTGAAGGGTTACGGTGGTGGGAGTAATCTCTCCTAAATTCAATCTTCAAAAAATAGAAAATGACATGAGATTAATACTTGCTCCTAATTCACATGAAGCTTTTCCACAAAATTTTTCTCCAATAGCACAGGGTATAGTGAAACTTTCAGGATCCTTAAGCTTTTCAGGTAATTTCTTTTGAATTATTGCACTGCATTCTTCACATAATGCAACAGTTTCAAAAGCTTTAAATTTTTGTTTCTTGCTAAAAATATCCTTCATAAATTTTGCATAAGTTGGCATTTGATCCAAAGCTTCAGCAAAAGGTATGTTAATAGTAAGTTTCTTAAAAATTTCAAAGAACTTAGAAAATTGATGATCAAGTTTCTGTTGTTTAAGTCTTTGAGAAAAAGGTGGTGGTGGTTTTTCAACTTCCACATTAATAGGTATAACAGTCTGATCTTGACTAGGAGAGAGAGTTTCTTTAGGTTTTTCGATCTCTTCGACCTCGATCTCTTTTTCAATTTCATTACTGCATTCTTTCTTTTAATTCCTTTCCACTTCTAAGTTGCACGACCTTAACATGTTCATGTTCTTTTCCGATTTCCTTTGGATTAATTTGAACATTACTAGGAAGTGTTCCTACAGGTCTGTTATTAATTAAAGTAGCAATTTGCCCCATTTGATTTTCGATATTACGAATAGCAGTATTTTGATTTTGTAATTGATTATTCATTTGTAAAATTAATTCTTCTATTGATAACTTTTTCTGTTGATTATTAAATCCAGGAGGTTTATAATTTGGATTAACTTGATTATTCCAATTTCCAGTGGGATGAGATTGATTATTACCCCATTGTTGTTGTGAATTATTCCGGTTAAAATTAGGATAATTTTTCCACCCAGGATTATAATAATTTGAATAAAGATTATTTTTACTTGTAATAGCTTGTAAAGTTTCAATAGTTTGAGAATTTTCAATATTAGCAGAGTTATTATGTGAAATATTAATTACAAAATTATCTAATTGTTTAGACATTGCTGCTACTTGTGAAGCTAGGATAGAAAAAGCTTCATTATAGTGAATACTGGCCATCCTTTTAGGATTAATTCTTTCGGAAGGCCATTGAAAATTGTTATTAACCATTTCTTCAATTAAAGTTTAAGCTTCTTCAAATGATTTAGACATTAAAGAACCTCCAGCAGTAGCATCAATAATTTATTTTAAAGATCCAATTAATCCATTGTAAAATGTTTGAATAATTAACCAATCAGGTAAAGCATGATGAGGACATTTTCTTAATAGTTCTTTAAATCTTTCCCAAGTTTCATATATTGTCTCCTCGTCAAATTGACTAAACGAAGTAATATCATTTCTTAATTTAGCAATTTTAGAAGGAGGAAAATATTTAGCAAGGAATTTTTGTGTCATTTCAGCCCATGTTTTAATAGAACCAGTTGCTAATGAGTTTAACCATATCTTTGCTTTATCTCTTAAGGAAAAAGGAAAGAGTCTAAGTCTAATAGCATCATCAGAAACATTGTTATATTTAAAGGTAGCACAAAGTTCTAAAAAACTAACAAGGTGTAAATTTGGATCCTCATTTGGTGTTCCACCAAATTGATTGTTTTGCACCATTTGAATAATAGAAGGTTTAAGTTCAAAAGAATTAGCATCTACAGTAGGTATTTGAATACTACTATGAAGTTCATCAACTGTAGGGTTAGCAAAATCCCTTAATGGTTTATAAACATTTTGATCATTAAGTTCAATTGGATTTTGTAAAGTTGTCATTTCTTGAAATTTTTGAATTTGTTTTCCCTTTTTAATTTTTCTAATTGTTCTTTATAGTTCAAAATCTAAAGGTATTAATCCTTCAGAACCAAAACTACGCATAAAAAAATAAAGCAACGAATAAGATTTTTTTTTATTTTTATATTATTACATTTTTTTATGTTTTTGGAAATATAATATTTAAAAATCTATAAATTGTACCTCTTATTCCCCGGCAACGGCGCCAAAAACTTGACCCGATTTTTGTATGTCCAAATACAAGAATTTGTTACCACTGCTAGAAAATTTAATTTCTGGCAAAGGCGCAAAACACTTGACCCGGAATAACTTGCTATATAGATGTGTACCAAAATTCAATTTACGGCAATAGCATTAAATAAAACTTGATTGCTACTGAATGCTAGGCCGTTAGTGATTAATACTTTTTAAATATATGTTTATATAGCAAAATATAATTTTAAAGGAAAATATTTTATATACTTTTTGGGTACTACACAAGTATATGTATCGTTTCAAGTAATAATGGGCTTTGAAACAAAGACCCCAGTATCGATCCCACAGGGAAAAAAGGTAATAAATTTTTAAATATTGTATTTCAAAATCTTTTTGTATTTTTAATCTAACTATAAATTATTTTTAATTTACTAGATGCAGATAAAGAAAACAATAATAAGAAAATGATTTTGTGAAAATAATATAAAACAAACAACTTTCTTCCTTTCAATTAATCCAAGATTTTTAAGATAAATTAATATTCGTTGGAGAATCTATATTAGGATATTGTGTCAAATAGAAGCATTCCTATTATTTAACCTTTGATCCAGGCGCAAAGAACATTGGCTAATCTACAGATCAGGTCCGAATGTATTGTTAGTAGAATGGGTTAATCTAGGCTCACACAACTACATGTCCAAGGGTGGCTATGGTCGGCCCTACTAGTGACCCTTTCCTTATCTATAAATCAAATTATAAGAATTTAGTGTGTCACTCTAAAAACTTATCAATTCTACGCCCTTTAAATCTTATCTTCCTATTTATTTGCACTTCACCTTGAATAGCCCGCGCATGGCCTTCGACTACCCAAGGATTCATGTGACATCTACAAGTTAAGAGTTCTTCTCCATCTAGGTCTCAAAACTCTTCAACATGTTTTAACAACTTAAATGGCCAATTTAAAAAGTAAAGTAAGATCAGGTATTAATATCATCACAATGTTTTGAAAATATTTTAATTTTCAATTCTCCATCGAATTTTATATTATCTTATTTATCTTTTCATAATTGAAGGAATAAAGTAAACTAACTACTCATAACACATTGAATATAAACAGCAGAACATAATAAATAAACTTTGAATTAAAAATAAAATTTGAATTAAAAATAAAATACTTATCTCAAATATTCCTTCTATAGATCTTCTGATTCCTACTGACTCCACAGTGTAATGAACTCCAGATGCAACAACAAGAAAATAAACTTACTAAACTAAATAAAAGTGGCCCTAAATTTCTCTCTCTATTTCTCTCTCTAATGATGAGAGATCCTAAAGTGACTAAGAGATAGGGGATACAATGGGGGCACCCATGTTCTGAAGGAGTGGACTCCTATTTATAGGCTTCAAGGGTTACCTAGAGGCACGTCTTCAAAACATGTCAAAATTCAATGAATCTTCTAGAAGGTCTGTCTGGCGCCTAGACGTCGGAATCTGGCGCCTAGGCGCCGGACACCGCGTCTAGTTCTTCGCACCTCTTCACTTTGGCTCACACCTCTTCGCGATTAAAACTATTTTGGAGCGTCCAAATGCAATGTATCACATGTCCTATTATCAAGGAACAACTACCAGTCTTCTAGAATGTCCAATAACCGCTCACTCCGTCAAAATAATTGTCCAAAAGTCGTCAAAAACTTGACAGTTTCTGTATCAAGTCTGGCGCGTAGGCGCCCATAATTTTTTATAATTCTTGTATTTTACTCCATTTTTGCTCCTTTTTGCTCTTTTTTCACCCTTTTTCCTTTTTTGGACCTTTTTACATCACCTACATCCAAAAACACAAAAATACCTTTCATTAAAGCATAATATCCTTAGAAATTGATAAAAGTCAAGGCATAAAAATAGGTATTTTTTTTATGGATCACGTAAACAAATCATAAAAATAAAAGAAAAATACCCTCTTCCCGAGTGAATAGAGAAGAAAATGTGGAAGAAAAATAAAAATTATTTACCATCTATTTTAATTATAATTTACTAAATACTCCAGAATGTATTTTACTTATATTTAAATAAATATAAATCACCATGGCATGAAACTTTGAGAGCTTGTTCTCTCTGTTGTTAGGAATGCCCTCGAATTTTTCCAATGTCGGAGAGCATCCCTAACATAAAAGCCCTAATTTTTAAAATAAAATCACCTCTATTTCAATTAAAAATTTTAACAATTAAGATATAAATAAAATTATGTTAAAATTTCTTTGGTAGGTTCACTGTGGTTAGATGACCCCAGGAAATAAAATAAAATAGATTTAAATAATTAAAATAATATTTTATTTAATTATTTCATTAAATCCTTTAAACATTAAATAATTAAAATATAAATAGAAAAATCATAAAAATGAACCCACACTGTAAAAAATAATCATATTAACCCATAGTAAAAATTTGAAACCCATTTGAAGTATATTTATCACTAAATTTGATTTTCTAAGTAAAATGGTATTTTTTTTCATTAAATAAATTATAATAATTAAGATATAATTAAGAAAATTACAAAAAAAAGGTTTTGGTAGCTCCTTCCGAACAGTGAAACTTAAGAAAAAATAAAATGAAAGTTGAAATAAATATTTCATTTTTAAGGCGTATTTTAAAATTTTAAATTATTAAAAATAATTTAAAATCACAAAAATCTAAAAAGTACACTAAAATGTTCAAATATCATTCTTGATCACATAGGAGCAATAAGAATATTTTTCTTAATTTTCTAAAAATAACTATGAATTTTTAAAGGTTAAAAATGAATTTTCCCTAATCTTGTACTAAAATAATTGTAATAAATAAAATAAAAAACATAAAAAGTATGAAAATTACTTTTCTAGGTTCCATGGCTTCAGAAAGCTTTAAGAAAAATATAAAATGTAATTTTTAACTTAAATAATATTTTATATTTTATTAATACACAAAATCAAATAATAATTATAATAATTAAAATGAAACTAAAAAAACATGAAAATTGGCTTAAGTGGTCCTCTAACCTAGGAGAACATCCATTCATTTTCCTAAGGGCAGATGGTATAATTTTTGATGAGTTAGTGAATTAACATAGAAAAATTCCTATTTTTGCATTAAAAATAACTATAAAATAAAATAGAAATCAAAAAATTGTATTTTCTCTTCTGATATTTTAATTGACCCATGGGTGGGATAACATAAAAATTACAAAGTCATTTGAGTTAAATTAAAGAATTATGAAGTGACAAAGCTTTATAGGGCAAAATGATAATCATGGAATTTAAGCCTAATTAATATCTAGGCTTAATTAAAGGGTACGTGTAATTTATGATCATAATTGACATTTCTAAGTGGTTGAAACATAAGGGATTAAGAGGTAGAAACCAACTCATCACTTTTTCTTATCAATGGCATAATTGTAATTTCCCCTAATTATCATAATGTGAAAGTTAATTAAATTGAGTGATCCTAAGGTTAGGGGTTTAATTTTGGAAGACCATAATTCACTAATTAAAGACCCATAGCTAATGGTTGGATTATAACACAATGTTTGATTTAGATTAAGTTCACTTAAATTAATAATCCTAAAATAATAGATCCAGCCATGCAATTTTAAGGACTTTGTAGTGAACTAGGCTTATTCTAAGTTTATTTAATGATGCTTAGAAAAGAAAATATAACTAATCACAAATACTTTGAAAGCACTACTAGCCCAACTCTAAATATAAATTAGCTAAGTTCCTTAGAAAGTCAATCTGCCCTTAAGGGCCTCCACTCACATAATTCATAAATGAAACATCAAGTGATAGTTATCCCAGTCATATGGATGATTAAAACATCAAGGTTCATTGAGCAATAGGTTAAAACATACCTATTAAACCTTAACTTTATTGACAGATGAATGATTTAATAACATAATAAGTTCTGAAGAATTTGAGACATTGCAAAAGATCTTAAAAGAAGTGCAGGGTTTATGCCCCATACCATTTTATAGTTTTTTGGATATCTCGCAGGATGATTGAACCTATTATGCCTTTGTTCAAGAAAATCATCCTCAAAATCTAAATGAATACAAAGTCACCAAGTTATGACTAGGAGCCGGTAGGATCACCCCGAATCTTTCCTGCTTTCTCTTTCTGTAATTTATTCAAATTTTTTTGCAAAATTATATATATTTCAAAAGCTACTCTTTCAGGTGGAATGCCATAAGATGACTGGTACGCATTTTACAATTTATTTACGCATGTTACTTTACTACACTTTAGTTTCCATTACCTTTAATTTTCTACAATTTACCTCAATTTGCATGCAAAACTGAAACTAACAATCAGAACAAAACCAAAAAAAATTTATTTTCAAAATTAAACAACATTTCAAAACAAGAAAAAAAATTTAACTAAATTAGTACACCCTCTTTGGACGATTGAGAATCGCTTGGAGGAGGCAACCTACGACTGCTAACGAGATTTCCCCTTTTTGGATGAATTTAACAATTCATTTAGACTAAGTGAATCAAAAGAATATAGTGGTGTCAGAATGAGAAAATCATGGGATCCTAACCGGTATCATTTGATCAACTTAAACTTCCCCCATAAGACATCTAAAACAAAAACTACTACTATAAACAATAAAACCTAACATACACACCTCAAAACCTCTGGGAACTTCTTGGAACCTCTTGAACTTTACACTTCGATCTTGAAACCTTCTACAATAAGAAACTTGGAGCATGCACCGTGGGCAGCACAATGAGAACATGCAGAGGAACATCTTCGAGAGAGCAAATGAATCAACAACAGCAAACCTATTTCTATAATTAAACAACAAGTCTTAGGACTTAGAGCTATTCTGTTTAGTCAACTGACCTTTAGGCCTTTGTATAACCCTGTTGTACAATATAAGCTCTAACTCAAATTTGGATTATGAGTTAGTTCTTCGATACGGTATAAACCCTCCTATCTTACAGGCTATTTGCATGATCAGTATCATACAAATGTAAGCTCTAAATAATAAAATTAGCAGGATGAAAAATTAAATAATAATCTCTTCTAAATTGAAGCCAACCCATACGATAGTTTAGGAAACCACCAAAGTTCTTCTCAGGATCCGTGACATTCCCTTGTTTTTCCTCCTTTATATTCCAAAAATAACTGTTCCCATTGGAATTTCCTATGACTGGCCTTGAGAATACTAAACCCTTTGAATTTATGAAGACAATATTTCCTGATCTTAATCGAGAGTTTTCTTAGGTGACTTTGGTCATTTAAGATGTAATTAACTATAGGGGCTTGCCCTTAAAGGAAACTTTAAGAACTTAGTTTAATATAAACCTTATATGACCTTCCATATTAGATTGGGGAACTTATCAGTCAACATAAATGGTTTCGCAGACTAAATAGATGTCATAGATTTATTATTTTATTTAAATGAGCATCATCAAGTAATACATCTATTATTTGGGGTAGATGCATAACTTGTGATGTTATGCTCTTTTATTCAAACTATTGCATGTATGAGATTAGTTTATTCTCATATTTTTTTCTAATCAAAATATATTTTCTAAAATATATAAATATTAAGTTAAATCTATTTTAAAACGGACGACCAGATATCTATTCTGGCGACTGATAATTTTGTGTGTCTCCACTGGGAAGGAGTTTTTCTCTCCATTTCGATCAGAGGATTTCACCTTCATATATCAGTAATGTGTCTATGTCCCTCATAGGCTAGATTACCATTTGTTTGTTGATGTGCTTTGCCCATTTCTTTTTTTAGGAAGTACAACTGACTCTTTTCAATTTTAGGACCGTGTGTTTAACCACCCTTAAACAGAGGGGTTCAGGAGTTTTCCTTTTGTGAGGGATCAGATTCCTAATAGGTGAGTTGGTGAACAAGTTTTGCCAAAGCAAGAAGTGTTGTGAAGAGTGTCTCGAACAATGTCTTGTACTCCACTTTTACTTCATGTCTCTCGAGCTCGATTTGTCGTCTACAAATTAAGCCAACTCTTTTGTGAATCTCAAATTCTTGTTAATCTCTAAAAATTAGATATAAACTCTTAAAATCTATAAAAAATTGAAAATATGATGTGATAATTTGAAAGATAAAAGAACAAAACAAGATAAAATAAACGCTTGAAAGCAAAACAAAAGTATTTGCACTATGATTACAAGGTGTAGGCCATTGCTAACTTTTGGAACTTTTCTTGAATCGACAGTTACAATGTCGACCCCAACACTGACTTTTTCTTGCAACCTTCCCACTAGCCGCGAGGTCCGTCTTATTGCACCCATAATCTAATTCGGGACCAGTTTCAGTGAGTTTGAAGTTGCGCTCGGTAATGCCCCGTTCGTTTTCCTGAAAGTCGCTGCCCCATAAGCTCAAATACGTTTCACTGAGTTCTACCTAAACTCCCACCATGACTTCCCTTGTCCTAAGAAGGCAAAGGTCACCACCGTCCCCATCAAGTCAATTGCTTCTGCACCAAGGAGGAGTGTTACCCTTACCACCACTAGATTTGTTGTCAATGCACCAACCTTCCCATCTGCTAAAGAGAAAGAGGTTATGTTTGAAGAAGATTCCATTAATGCATCTCTTGCCCCGCCGTCAGTGTTCAAGATTGGCTCCAGTTCCAGAGTAGCTCCGCCGACTAGGTCTCAAAGGAGGAACCGCAACCGCAAGATTCCGAGAGCATCAGAACTCGAGCTATGATTCTACCCATTTTTAAGGAGATTCCATAGTCAGAAGAACTTGGTGTGCTGGAGACCTCTCTTCTCTTTTGATGGAGTAGGTTCCACCAGCGGTCAGAGACTATAGGGGATGAGAGTCTTCATAGGATTTCTACTGCTTTATCGCCGCTTTGTGGAGGTGATGAGAAGAGGGAAAAGTCCACCCACATTACTCGGTTTCATACTGTCTTCGAAAGTTAGCCGATAAATAAGGATGCTCTGTTGTCGAGTTTCTCAAAAGGATGGGTTGTGCAGTGTCACCAAAAATGAAGAATGAGATTTTGTGGAAAGGCAGATCTGCTGATCAGTCACAGAAATCATTAGAAGTACCTCCAGCTTGTATTCTCATTAGAATTCATTTGGGGAAACATGTTGTTGACACTTCAATACCATTACAGATACCACTACCGTTTCCCCGATGCTTACAAAGTGCAAATCGGTCAAGTCTCTGCTGGGCTAGAGAGTACCATCTGCTGTCAGTCATGACGAGTTCCCAAAGATGGATGATATGAGAAAATTGTTTACCTCAATACCTGGTCTACATCATAGGGAGCACACTTTTCCTCACCACCCCGCTGTCCCCGTCGAGACACTCCACCCCAAGATTCCAACTTCAAAGAGTAAAGTGTCGGTACTGAAGGTTATTACACCAGTACGCTCTGAGAAGTCCGTGCATTATGTTCATAGGATGGATCATAAGTCTTATGTTCCCGTTGACATTACCGTCGTTGCCTTAGAATTCATTGCAGAATGGAAGGATGTTCAAGAGAAGCCTGCAGATCTCAAGTTAATAAACGAAAAAGCAGTCGATGATAAAGTTTAAAAGCTCCAAGCTAAAATTTTAGAGTTAGTAAAAGAATGAGGATTAGATGTTGACGATGGAGATTACTACCTGTCAGACTACATGGATGAGGAATTCATGGAGATCAGCATTATCGAGACCAGGGCCACTTCATATGCGAGTGATGCTCCGCCCCTACTGAGGAGAATGCTATGAAAGAGCTTCAAAGGGCCATTTTACTAAGGGATGAACAGATCAGTCGGATAGAGAAGAGAACCGAAGTGATGGCTGCCTCCATGACCACCACGGTCATAGAGCACGGACAGTCATAGTCACGACCAACAGCATCTCCAGAAGTGAATTAGTCCAAGATCATCCATATTAAAGATTTAAGAAGAGAGATTGTTTCTTCTAACAAAGACGAGCCACCGAGGAAAGATCCAGTTCAAGGTTTGATACCGAAAAAAGATATCAAGTAATTAGTGGAGCAGCAAGTGAAGGAAACCTTGACCCAATTGAAAGGGGGCGAATCACCTTCAAATGGTAGACCTTACCTAGAGGAATTTGATGCCATCCCATATCCTAAAGGTTTTGTACCGCCAACCTTTAATACTTTCGATAGAACGGGTAAACCCGACAGCATGTTGCAAACTTCCTAGCAAGTTGCTGCAACACAGGGGGTAGCAAGCCATTACTTTTTCACTTGTTAGTCAGTTATCTTTAAGGTGTTGAATTTGATTGGTATGCAAAATTTCCTAAGGAATCAATCAAGACATTTACAAAATTGGAAAATTTTTTTGTGAAAGGGTTTGTCGGGGTACAACACTACATTTATAATGGAGCGACAGAAGCCCAACGAGACTTTGGTGGAGTAAATTCTACGTTGGAGAAATTTGAGCAAGAGTGTGAGCCCAAGCTACAAGAACAGTATGCGAATGAAGTCTTACTCCAGAGCATCCATGGGCTGATAGATATTCTGCTTAAAGGACTTACCATAAAGTCATTTGAAAAGCTACTCAACAAAGCCAGTGGTATGTAGGAGGAGATCAAGCATATGGAGCCTCTAGAGAAGAGCGAGAAGTACGGACGAGTTAAAGTTTTTGAGTAGAAGTCTGGTGTGGTGGAAACGATCATTAAAGGCATGCAGCTGATGAGAATTCAGCCTCCGCCATAGTAAAACCAGTCCCCTCAACAGTATGGTCAGCTCATCCAAAATAGTATAGTCCACAGTATGTCCAGCAGGCCCAGCAATACGGATAGTAGTAAGTCAGCCTGGTCAGCACTCAGTCCAGCAGAGGCCCTACAAGACAAATGGGAGACAGGGTCCGTCAGTGAAAAACAGATTAAACAGGGTCTACTCCTTCAAGGATGATGTCGTAGGAAAGATGTTTTGTAATTTAATGAATAAGCCCGAGTTCAAGTTGCATGAGCCAAAGAAATAGAAGGAAGTCGATAATAAGGATCAACCCAACTATTCCCCGTACCACATGCTACTTGGACATACCATAGAGGATTGCTTCAGCTTCAAGAATTGGCTCGAGAAGAACTTCAAAGAAAAAAATATCAAGATACTGAATGAATATTTTAAAGAACCTGCAAGAGGTTCTATAAATATTATTTCATCCAAGCCAATCTCTTCGATAGATCCTTATGCTGATAAGGATGGGTGGAGCACAGTTTGGACTAGATCCTCCAAGTAGACATTGGTTCAGTTTCAAAATGCCTCGAAACAACTGCGACCTAGAGTATGCTGCTTGTTAAGCCAAAGATGGAGATCACACCAGAGAAACCACTGAAAGCGAAGATTGAGAAGAAAGAGATCGTGGATGAAATGAAAGTTGATAGTGCAAAGGCTAGGATAGGGGTTGGCCCTGTTAGATTGGTTGTCTCAGATTTAGTTGAGAAATCGCTCGAACAATTACATCTGTATAATTTCTTCTACACCTCTCTAGGGTCTTATTATTATAAGAGTGATGATTTTGACTACGTTTTAACTATCTCTAGTGATGATGCAATTGACCACGACCCATCTAACTTCAATTTTGATTCCCAAAATAATCTTTAAATCATATTAAACCTTGACGAGAACAATGATAAAGACAAAGAGTTAATCGAAAATAGCAATTACGACAGATCAGGAAGTGAGGGGCCAATCCTCAAGTGCAAAGGAACACTGATTTCCATCAACTGGAATGTTCAGAATCATAATCAACACCTGAAGAGCCAGCTTCTGCAACAAAAGGAGAAGAGATAACAGAAGTGAATATGAGGAGTGGAAAGTTATTACCCCAGGAATGGCTCCAATGGAAAAGAGAAAACAAGTAGTTAGTCAGAAGGAGCCACCTCCACTGATGGAAGAGACACATGTTCGAGAATAACCTAGACATTCAAACAAAGTGGATTTCAATGTGCTAGCTCATCTTAGGAAGTTGCCAGCATAACTAACCATTTACGACTCTCTAATCCCGTAAAAAGAGATGAGTGAAGCTCTAGTCAAGGCTTTGCTTGTCCTAAAGATTTTCTTAGCTCAATTGGATAGCACTTCTTCGGATGGAGTTTGTGCTTTAAAGGAACAGCTTGAGATAACTTTCATCGATGATGGTTTACTACTCGATACTACCGACCACAACCGAATGCTCTACATTTTCCTCAATATCGGTTGGTTTGTACTTTCCAGAGTTTTGGTAGATCCAGGAGCGTACTCAAGATGATGAGTGTATGGAAGTTAGCATACTTGGATATCAACACACAAGAGCTCGCTACAGATAAGATGTTGTTAAGAGGATTCAACTAGAATAGAGAAAGAACACTTGGGTCGATTACGCTACTAATGAAAGTTGGAGATTTAGTAACAACTGTAAAATTCTATGTCATCTACGCAGAGACTTCATTCAACCCTCTACTTAGTCGACTATGGCTTCATGAGTACAATATGGTCTCGTCATCACTACATCACTACATCAATGCATCAAGTATTACAATGGTGGACAAGAACACTGCATCAAGGGAGACTTACAACCATTGTCAATATATGAAGTAGGCATCCACAAAGATGCAGCCTACTATGCTCACCCGTAGAAGACTGTCTTTTCCAGAGAAGATCGAAGATTCACAAGGACCACAAGAACAGGGCCATTTAGCTCCGCTTCAATGATCTCTCACCACTGCTTTGCGACGAGCTGGTTGAGGTTCTTCTAGCCCTTGCATCTGAGATCAAGGTTGGGATGTGGACAAAGAAGATTAAAAAAATTGTTGAATGGATGAAGCCGACCATCAACATTAACATAGAAGGAAGCTCTTAAGAGGATAAGTCTGATGGAGACATAATGATGACAATCAAGAAGATGCCTCAGCTCGAGATCTCCTTGGAAAGTATAGAAAAAGGTAAATATGAGTCGATGTACGATCAGATTAACCATTACGTGCAAGCCATGACCGTAACTCTGATCCACCCCCAAAAGATCGAGAGTATGGAGGTTATGGAAGTCCGTAATGTTGGTTTTAAAACGATCATGTTTTACCGTGCTTCCCCTTTTTCTACTTATGAAACTTGTATAAATTTTAAAAAGATCGATGCTAATGAATTAATGGAATTACCGTTTCTTGGCCACTCGACTGTTGGGGCATGGATATAGTGGGTCTGATAGACCTTCCACCTTCAAAAGGACACAGGTTTATACTCGCAGCTACATACTACTTCTCCAAAAGGGTAGAGTTAATGCCGTTACGAGATGTCACAGCACAACACATTCTACAGTTTTTTAAGACCATCATAGTTTACCGTTTTGACGTACCACGCAGGATTATTTCAAATAATGGGCCCGTTTAAAGAGTACAAAGATCAACAATTTCGTCAGACGCCATAGAACAGATTAGAGATAACTCTCTGGTCTACTACCTGAGAGCGAACGGCTTAGCAGAAGATTTTAACATGATGTTCATGTAGATTTTAAAGAAGACATTGAACGACAACAAAAGAGTATGGCACAAGAAATTACTAGAACTTTATGGGCCTAACAAATAATAGTTAGAATGCTGACGTAGTCAACACCTTTTACCCTCATTTATAGGTCCAAGGCAGTACTTTAGTTAGAAGCTTAGGTACCTTCTCTTAGAATTGCTATCGCCAATCAAGTCAAAATAGAAGACAATGCTAAGCTCTGACTTGCAGAATTAGAAAGTCTTGAAGGGAAGCGACTTGCTACACAGCATAACTTGAAACTTTACCAGGCAAAGATGATTCAGGCTCGTGGAAACAATGATCTGCCCTAGGACGTTCAAAGTTAGTGACCTTGTTCTTATTCTCAAACACACCGCAACATAAGCAAAAAATTTAAACTGACCTGGAGGGTCATTCATGGTAGAGAAGGTTTACTCAGGAGGATCGTACCAGCCGATGAACTCTCAAGGAGAAAGGCCTATGTTGCCAATGAATGGCCGATATTGAAAGAATACAACAGAACGTGATGAGTTCAAGCATAGTTTTCATTCCAAATTAGCTATATGGCCAGTGTCTGTGACTAGGTCCTAAAGAAATGAAAATTTGTAATCAAAATTAAATAAAAATGAAATGAATTTATCATGAAATAAAACTGACACGTTGAAATCTAATATTTAAATTTTTAATTTCATAAATCCTTATTAAATAAGATAGTTGCATACATATAATTTAAAATTCACTAAATAATAAATTTATTTTTGTTCTTGTTCGTGCAAGTATCAACGCACTGACGTTTTACTAGTTTTATGCAGGAAAATGTCGGAATATAAGTTGATCTTCACATTAAAAGATGAGTTAAATCTCACACTAAACAAAGAAAAGGTACTATAAGGGGGTGTGATAAACTTTGACATGGATTTTGCCCAAGTCAATGTGGACTACGAAGGCCCACAAATGGACATGGTCTGTCATGGGGAAACTATGAAACTATAGTCCTTGATCAGAATCAGTCACAGAGAAGAGGGAGAGACAACAAGTTGGGAAATCACAGGAGGACTTACAGATGCACACCTCTCTACAACAAAAGACAAGCAGATATCCTCGATGATTGCTACAACAAAGGGAGACTTAGTTACTGCACCTTTGGAGAGAGTTCTGAATGTGCCACTGAGACGAACTCAGTGCCTTGGACAGGCTCGAGAGAAGACATGCCACGGAGTAGCTGCATAGCTCTTCAATCCCTAAAGAAGAAGATTATAATCTTGAAATGAAAGTGACTTCTGTCAGTCCGATCGTTAAAAAGGACAAGCCAGAATTCATTGTGGAACATGTACCGTTATGGAATCCACTTGAGGAGATTTTAACCAGATGTCCAATGTGCAGCACAAGTTAACCGAGATAGCCATCAGTGGGAGAATTTACAGAATGCCCAACATGCAATGTTCATATGGGACTTCTTAGGCATACGTAGCTGCCTCGATGATGATAAAAAGCAAAGAACATCCCAACGTGGAGCCGTATGTACCACAGTTTGTTGAGCCTCAATGCCAGCATAGTGTCTCGGACTACGAGATGGTAAAGATACACATGGCCCGAAAGAAAGAATTTGAACAACCTCTACGAAAGGTTACAGCAGTCGTCACCACTTTTGTGTCAGCAAGATATGATGTGATGGTTTTGTTCAGGTTTGTGCGCTCGATCGACTTCAGGATGATTATCAGTATATGATCAGTTGTACTACTACCATCAACCAAAAATAATGAAGATTTATGTTTTAGCTCACCAATTTTATCAAAAGTGTTTCTTTTCAATGTGAAGATCGAGAGCCGTAGGACCATATGTTGGTTCTAAATTAAAACAAACAAAGAACGATACAAAAAAAATAAAATAGTAGTAAACTAATAAAAAATTAATAAATAATAATGACAAATTCAGATAAAATGAAACAAAATAAAATAAAATTGAACCTGAAATCAAATACTCCTCAAAAAGAAATAAAAATAATGAAAACAAATGAAATCTAATGAAACAAATTGAAAGAAAATGATGAATTAAAAAAAACAAACGATAATATAATCTTCTCTCTCGAGACTCCGAGTCCTTGCACTCATCCTCAAATCCTTCATTTCCAGAAATACTTCGCGAATATAGCACTTTACACAACATCACTTTTCACAAATTCCAAACATCACAAAAGTTTCACAAACCTCGCAATGACTGCCAGTCTAAGCTAAACTACACCAATTCTACTTTCTTCAAAAGTCAGCGTCAAATATTCTCCAAATCATTGAAATCCCGGGATCAGTACTTAAATTTTGTTTCCCCCTGTCACCACTGAGGTTAGATGTTAGTCCCTATGCTTTCCTTCCTAATGTAGTATTCTGCTGCTTCTTAAGTTAGATGTGAGTCCCTGAGCATTCTTCCTCAATGTGGTAAAAGATCTCATAAATTCCATATATTTCCATTTCCCTTCAGAGATATTTTATGCCTTCCATGAAATTCCAGAATTGGAGCTTAGTGTATGATTCCTTAAATTCCCTATATTTCTATTTACCTTCTTAGAAATTTTTGGTCAAACATGAAATTCCAGGATCAGAGCTTAGTCATCTGATTCTTTAAATTCCCTATATTTCTATTTCCCTTCTGAGAAAATTTTCCTCCTTACATGAAATTTCAGGATCAGAGCTTAGTCATTTGATTCCTTAAATTCCCTATATTTCCATTTCCCCGTATATTTACATTTCCCTTCCTAGAAATTTTCCGCCTTCCATGAAATTCCAGGATCAGAGCTTATTCGTTTTATTCCTTATATTCCCTATATTTCCATTTCCCTTCCGAGAAATTTCCACCTTCCATTAAATTCCAAGATCAGAGCTTAGACATCTGATTTCTTAAATTCCTTATATTTCCATTTCACTTTTGAGAAATTTTCTACCTTCCATGAAATTCCATGATCGGAGCTTAGTCGTCCAATTTTATAAATTCCCTATACTTCTATTTCCCTTCCGAGAAATTTTCTGTCTTCTATGAAATTCCAGGATCAGAGCTCAGTCGTTTGATTCCTTAAGTTCCCTATATTTCCATTTCCCTTTCTAGAAATTTTCCGCCTTCCATGAAATTCATGGATCAAAGCTTAGTCTTCTGATTCCTTAAATTCCCTATATTTTTATTTCCCTTTCAAGAAATTTTCAACCTTCCATGAAATTCCAGGATCGGAGCTTAAGCATTCAATTCTTTAAATTCCCTATATTTCCATTTCCCTTTCAAGAAATTTTCCACACCCAGGAAATCTCGAGTTCGGTACTAAAATTTTGATTCTCAATTTTGAGACTAGTACCTAAATTCGAGTTCTCATCCTTCGGGATCTGTACCTAAATTCAAACTCCCATCTTCCAAGGTGGGTACTAAAATTTTGATTCTCATCTTTGAGACTGGAACCTAAATTCCAGTTATCATTCTTCGGAATCATTACCTAAATTCTGACTCCCATTTTTTTTAGGTCGGTACCTAAATTCCAATTCTCATTTCTGAGACTGGTACCTAAATTCCAGTTCTCATCCTTCGGGATCAGTACTTAAATTCTGACTCCTACCATCCGAGATTAGTACTGAAATTTTGATTCCCCCTCTGCACTCACTTAAAACTCAAAATTTCCCACATAATTAAAATTTCCAATGAAATTAAAATTTTCAAATTCCAAATTCCACAAATTATAACTTTCCATAAACTTCCTAAAAACTTAAAATCAATTCAAAATCCAAATTCAAACTCAAATTAAAATTAAATCTGAAATCAAATACCTAATCCAAATCCCAATTTCAAATTGATTTGGATCGCACTCCTACAGAGTTTGGAGGCTTGAAATTCATAGCTCCTCAATGAAGGTATTCCATTCCCTTTCCTTAGCAAGAATTCCTGGGACTTGAAGGTTCTCCCAGATAATCCCCAGCGGAAGCTTCCTCGCTAAATTCTATATTTTGTCTTGAGTTTTGACTCGAACAGTTGTGTTAGTTTCGTTGATCTCATCGGTTAACACCAATACGTGCAGTGTACTTGCCCAACACACCACACCTATTAGGGGTCAATTTGTTGACCTCACTTTTGGGCGAGGTCTATTCTTTCTTTAGAATAGCCTAGAGTCTAGCCATAGAACTCTCCTGATGACTTTCTTAGAAGACTATTCTTGGAACCCTCCCCCTTAGAAATTCAAATCTTCTTTACTTCATAGGGAGTTTTCATAAGCTTAAGGCCTAACCTCAAGCTTTAAGGAAGAAGATACCAAGCATAAGGAGGCCCAATAGAAGTCTTCTATAGGTGGACAGAAATTAGGATTTACCCTAGGAGGTCTGGATCTTACAGAATACACACAATTTATACTTACAACCCTAAACAAAGCAATTCCTACCTTGGTCCCCTACTCTTTGGAAACTCTTGTGTGTGGTTTCCCTAAGCTCTTAGCCCCAAGCTAATGTTTGGTTAGTACCAACACATAGAGGACCAAATAAGGGTTCCTTTGTTCCATGGCTCAACCTAAACAATTCCATACTACTCACCCCTCATCAACCTCATTTTTTCCAAAATTTCAATTTTTGACCCCTTGCCCCTAAATCTACCAAAAATACCCCTAAGCCTCAATTTTACCCAAAATTACCCAAATTACCCATTTTCTACAAATATTATTTCAAAATACTCCCCACCACTCAAAGTGACCAGTTTGACCAAAATTTACCAAAATTTTCAAAATAACCCCAAAATTTGCAAAATTACCAAAATACCCTCCTAGCTCCAAAATCCAAAAATTCAAAAAATTCCCAAAAATTTCCAAGACCTCCTAAATATTCCCAAATTCAATTCCCTCAACTACTACATGACCCAATTTGACCCATTTTGCCCAATTTAACCAAAAGCCCTAATTTAACTCATTTAATCCAAAATGTCCAAATTAAACTCAATGTCTACCCAATTGAAACCTTGCCCAATTTCAATTCCAAATTTTAATTCAACATCTCTAGCCTCAATCTAAACCAAATCCAAACCTAATTTGACCAACTTTTGAGCTCTATTTCACTTGAAATCCAAAATCCCTAATTTTTACCAAGTGACCCATTTCACCCAAATTAAACCTAATGTCAATCAATTTCCCCTCAATCTGAATTCTAAACTTCTCATGACGCTCCCCTAGGCCAAATGAAACATTCAATTGCCTCCAATTTTTGCTTAAGTCTCGCCCAAGTCAACCCAAATCCAAAATCCCTAGTTTTACCCCAAATTGGACACATGATCAAATCACAGCAAATTGAATGCCCCAATCCCAAAATTGCCACCCAATTTATGTTGAGATCTCTTCACCACATCCCCCTAGACCTTTTTAAACAATAAATTGGGCCTAAACACCACTCTAGACCAACCTAGACTCAAGCTAGCCCAACTTACCCCAAGTTGGCCAAATTCCAAAATTAAGCCTAATTGAACCCACAAAACAATTCAAAACAATTCCAATCCCTTTCTAAACCCTTTGTGACAATCATTTCCACAAATTGCTCAATAAATTGGGTCTAACCCAAGATCAAACCAAACCTAGCCCAACCTAAACCCAAAATGACCTACATTGAACCCATGACCCAATGTCACTTAAATTGAACTCATTTGACCAAATTGACTCCACCACAGCCTACCTTGCTACCCCAAGGACCAGCCAAGATCAAACAAATCTAAGCCCATTGAGAAATGGAACAAATTTCCCTCACTTAGGACCAATGGGTCCTCACATTTGGGCTAAACCCATTAACCCAAGAACCCTCATTAAATTAAGCAATCTATTGCACTGTGCTCCCCTCTTACCTCCCATCAGCATGCCAACCACCATCCTTGTCCTTGCCGGCCACCCTAGCTGTTGTAACAACTAAGTGAGAGTACCCTCATACCCCTTTAAACCCAAAATTGGGCTTTGTCAGTGAGGCATCCCCTCAGTGATCAATTAAACTGATCAGCCCTCACCTTAAGCGGCCTAAAGCACCCACATTGGCACCCTGAGCTCAGCCAATTGGCCATCGCTATAAAAGCCACCCTTCACGACCAAAAGAGAGGTGCTGAAATTTTCTCATGTGTACTCTGCTAAATTGCTCCTAAAGCTTCCCTGAGATCTCCTGAGTGCAAGCCCACCATCCTCAGCCGTTGAACCCCACTGTCCAGAGCCAACTTCACCACTGAAATTGCAACCGAAACTAGGACACATTTCACCACAGCTCCACAGTACACCAAAGTTCAATAATTGCATCCACACCTTCACAACACTGAAATAAGAAGATCCCCCGTCAAAGCTCAATCACAAAGATCCTCTGCACCAGACTTTGATCAATACCTGAAATCGTTCTTAGACGATTTAAGGTCTAGACTTTTCACCACAGCAAGAGGCTTCATCTGGAGGTTCGTTGGGACCAATCGAAGCTGCCAAAACCATCTGATTGAGGCCTCCCCTCTCAGACAAATGTATTGAAGCTCACCTTCCTCCTGAGCTTATTTCGATTCTCCATACATGTTGGGTCAACTTCAGGCAAGGTTAGTCGTATCGATAGGTTTGTCTAGGCCAGATGAAGCTCTAGAAAAAACCACAAGTGATTTGGTTGAGTCTAGCTCGAGATCTTAAGGTTTTAGTGTGAACAGCTTATGGGAAGAACCAGATCAAGACGATGACGCACAGCAGTTGGATTGCGTGTGTTTTGCTTGGACGTTCAGGATGGAGCCGGATGAACTTTTGATGCATAAAGTGCAGAGCTGAGTCAAATGGCGGAGTCGAATCAGGAAGCAACGCGTGTGCTTTCGGAGCTGTGGATACAGTCAGCGCCGCGTCACTTAAATAG
The DNA here is from genome assembly GCA_022702705.1 of Papilionanthe hookeriana x Papilionanthe teres. Taxonomy (NCBI): domain Eukaryota; kingdom Viridiplantae; phylum Streptophyta; class Magnoliopsida; order Asparagales; family Orchidaceae; genus Papilionanthe; species Papilionanthe hookeriana x Papilionanthe teres. The sequence goes on along the minus strand of CM040437.1, from coordinate 38,902,369 downwards.
AAAATTAGGGGATTTTTTATTTATTTGATTCCCTAAACTTTAAAAATCCATAACTTCGTGTAGAAACATTATAAAAATAAAAGAAAAATACCCTAGTGCTCAATGAAAAGAGGGGAACAATGTGGAAATGGTTTGACGTTTATTTGATCCATATTTTATTTTTAATTAATTAAATACAGTCTGGAGTATTTTAATTCTCCATTGGCTTAGATATTTAACCATGGAATGAAATTTAGGAGTTTTGATCTCTCTGTCATGGGGGATCTTCCCTGATGTTTCCAAGACCATGGGAGATCTCTATGTGGAGATCCCTTTTTTCACAATATTGTGTCTGTTTTGGTAAAATAATTATAATAATTAAAATATTGATAAAAAAATACAAAATAAATTTTGGTAGGTTACCTGTAACTAGAGAACCTTAGGAAAAATTTGAATTGAGTTAAATCTTTGAGAATGCACCTAATTGTCACTTCAACCTAAAACTAAAGTGGAATTAATTTAAATGGCACAAAAATTATTCTCCACTATGGTTTAGGGTCAGAGAGACTCCCCTAAGAATTTTAAAATCAATTAGAATTCATTTAACCAACTAATTGAATTTTCTAAGTTAAAAGACATTTTTACCACTAAAATGATTTTTAGTAATTAAAATATAAGCTAAAAATTTATAAAAATTGTTTTGGGAGTTCCTCATGACCTGTGGAATTTTATGAAAATAAAATGGCAATTAAAAAAACATTTCATTTTTAAACCTAAAAGTGAATTTTAAAATAATAAAAAATGATAAAAATCACTAAAATATTAAAATTCAATAATTTGTCACTTTTAGTCTCTTAATCATTTAGGAACCATCCAAATAATTTTCCCAAGCCTCTAAGTCATGATATTAATTTTCAAATGCTTAAATTAATTTTGTTAAAGTTTAAAAATATTAATTTCCTTAACTTCCCACTAAAATAATTCTAAAAATTAAAATAAAAATCAGAAAAATATAAAATTTAATTCTCTGGGTTCCCTCACTTTAAAGATTCAAGAAAAATATAAAACTTAATTTTCAACCTCCAAAATATTTTATAATTAATTAATACTCCAGAATTTAATCATTTCTAATAATTAAAAAAATTTCAAAAAATCATGAAATTTTATCCAAGTGGTCATTTGGTCTAGGTCTACCTCCAAGAAAAATTTTAAAGCCACAGGTTTTGTTTTGGTCAAGCTATTGAATTTTCATTGAAAATTCCTATTTTTGCATTAAAATAATTATATAAATTAAATTAATTTTTGAAAAAAAATACATTTTCTCCTCTAATGTTTTAATTGACCCACAAGTAGGGTATCATAATAATTTCAAAGTCATTTGAGTTAAACTTAATAAATTATGAAGTGTTAAAGGCCTTTAGGAGCAAAAGTGTAATTTTAAAGAATTTAGCCTTAATCAACATTTAGGCTTAATTAAAGAGGAAGAAGGCAATAAATGATCTTCATTATTATGTTTGAATGATTGAAATGTAAATGGATAAATGATAATATCCCATCTCATTTTTATTGCATTAAAAGGGTAAGTTTATAATTTAATTAATCATTATAATTTGGAATAAAATTAAATTAAGTGATCCTTAAGCTAGGGGTCTGACCTTGGAAGCTAGTAATTCACTGATCTAATACCCCTATTTGGTGCTTAAATAATATTGAAATATCTTAATAAAATCACTGCTACTTAAATCGATTTCTCTAAAAATCATAAATTTACCCACTAAGATTTTTAAGGGCTTAGTAGTGAGATTAGGCTTAATCAAATTTTACTAATGAGATTTAGAAAAGAAAATACTACTAATCTTAAACCACTTTTGAAACACTATAAGCCCATCAAAATTAATTAAATTCTTTCATAAATTAAGTTTTCCTCTAGAGACTCCACTTACATAATTCTTAAATAAATATCAAGGGATATCTATCCCAATTTTTGGGTTAATTAAAAAATTAGCTTATTGAGCATAAGGGTATGAAATGAAAGAATCATTTAGTGAGTATGATAAGTTTAAATGAACTCAAGAAAGTTCAAAAGTATCTAAGCATTCCCTAGACCTTTTCACAAATCCGCTGGACACCTTGTTGGACAACTGGATTTATCATATTTATTAAATGAAGAGACTTCTTAAATGAATAAATATGACCCACCAAGTTATGACATAGAGTTTCGTATGCCTGTGATGAACCTATCTATAGGCTTTTACTTTCCTTCAAATAATAATTTTTATTGCAATGATACTAAAGTTTCAGGTGGAGGAACGAGAAGACTCGCCAGATACACTTTTATAGTTTATAGCACTTTCTTTTCCTGCTCTTTCTTTACTTTTGTTGCTTACGAGCTTTGCAATTGTGTATGTGTGCTTGCTTACCTTTTTGGTGCGTTCTGTGTGACTTTATATGCATAGGATTGGATCCATAGGTTTAGTGTCTTACAATTTAGAATTAGAGCATACTATTAGAAAAATTTGAAAATAACAAAAAAAAATCTGAAAATCCTCACAAAATGGCGAACAATCAAAACATACCAAGACCTTTAAGAGATTATGCTAACCTAACAGCAGATGAAAATATCCAAAATCCTGATGTTGCTGCTAATTCATTTGAGTTTAAACCTGCTATAATCCAAATGGTACAAAAAAATCAATTTGGAGGAACACCTAATGAAGATCCTAATTTGCATCTCGCTAGTTTTGTAGAACTGTGTGCTACTTTTAAATATGATGGAGTGTTGAATGATGCTATCAGACTTAGAAATTTTCCTTTTTCATTAAGGGATAAAGCTAAGGCGTGGTTAAATTCATTAGCACCTGGATTTATCAGAACTTGGGAGAACTTTCACAAAAATTTATGTCAAAAAATTTCCCTCCATAAAAAACCACTAAGCTAAGAAATGATATTATATATTTTGGTCAGTTTGAACGGGAATCAATATATGAAGCTTGGGAAAAATTTAAAGATCTCCTTAAGAAGTGTCCACATCATGCTTTACCAAATTGGTTAATAATTCAAAAATTTTATAATGGATTACTGGGATCTCCTAGATCAATTATAGATGTTGTTGCTGGTGGATCATTGATGTCAAAACCTTTTGATGAAGCATATTCGAAGAGATGTCTACTAATAATTTTCAATGGCCCTTTGAACGGGTAAATCCTAAGAGAGTAGCTAGTATTCATGATTCTGATGCTATAACGAAGATACTCTCTCAAATTGCTGCCCTTTCAAAGAAAATAAATCAATACATAATAAATTATTCTCAAACACCCCCAATGCTTTGTGCTACTTTGGAAATCAACGTAAACAACCAAAGAATAGAAAATGAACAACAATCTAGACCATTAAGAGATTATGCTAACCCTACATTTGATGAAATTCACTTAACTATTCAAAATCCTGATGTAGCTGCTAATTCATTTGAGCTTAAACCTGCTATTATCCAAATGGTACAAAAAAATCAATTTGGTGGAACTTCAAATGAAGATCCTAATTTACATCTTGCAAGTTTCTTAGAACTTTGTGCTACTTTTAAGTACGACGAGTGTCTGATGATGTCTGTCAGACTTAGACTTTTTCCTTTTTCATTAAGGGATAAGGCTAAGGCTTGGTTAAATTCGTTAGCACCTGGATCTATAAGAACTTGGGGAGAACTTTCACAAAAATTCTTATCGAAATATTTTCCACCATCTAAGACTGTTAAGCTTAGAAACGATATCACATTTTTTAGTCAATATGAGGGAGAATCAATATATGAATCTTGGGAAAGATTTAAAGAACTTCTTAGAAAATGTCCACATCATGCTTTACCAGATTGGTTAATTATTCAAACATTTTATACTGGATTAGTAGGATCTTTTAGATCTATAATAGACGCTGCTGCTGGTGGATCACTAATGTCTAAACCTTTTGAAGAAGCCTACACGTTAATAGAAGAAATGGCTACCAATAATTTTCAATGGCCTGCTGAAAGGGTGAATCCTAAGAAAGTAGCCAGTTTTCATGATTCTGATGCTTTAACCATGATAGTTTCTCAAATTGCTGCTCTTTCAAAGAAAATAGATCAATATGGAATGAATCATTCTCAAACACCTCAAGTGTTAGAAGAAAATTCATTATGACAAATCATAGATTCTCAATCTTCATATGAAACAATAAATGTAATAAATAATAGACAAAATGATCCTTATTCAAACTATTATAATCCAGGTTTGGAAGAATCATCCAAATTTTAATTGGAATAACCAAAATAATAATAATAATCCTCAATGGGGGAACAATCCTGTAAACCCATTAGGAAATATAAATAATCAAGGTAATTCTAATTATAGACCTTCTAATCCACCAGTTTTTTATAATAATTCACATTTCAAGGAAAAGAAGTTCTCTATGGAAGAAATAGTTTTGAATATGGGTAATCAATTACAAATATCAAGGAAATGCTATTAAAAACATAGAAAACCAATTAGGGCAAATTGCTTCTGCATTAAGCAATAGACCTGTTGAAACTTTACCTAGCAATGTTGAAGTAAATCCTAAAGATTAAGGAAAAGAACAAATCAAAGCTATTCAATTAAGAAGTTGAAAAGAGTTGGAATCAAGAGTTCAAAAAGAAACTGTAGTTGACAAGAAAAAAGAAGAAACTGAAGGAGAAAACGAAGTTTATATCCTGATTTTCTTCTGAAACCTATGAAAATCACTATTGAAAAACCACCTCCACCATTTCCTCAAAGACTAAAGCAACAAAATAAAGGAAAAAGATTTGCTAAATTTTTAGACATTTTGAAAAAATTGTCAATAAATATTCCTTTTGTTGAAGCTTTAGATCAAATGCCTGATTATGTTAAATTTATGAAGAATATATTCAACAAAAGAGGAAGTTATTAGATCATGAGACTGTTGCACTCAGTTAAGAGTGTAGTGCTATAATTCAAAGAAAAGTTTCTGAAAAACTTAAAGATCCTGGTAGTTTCACTATTTCGTGTGCTATTGCTGAAAAATTTTATGGGCTAGCATTATGTCATTTGGGAGCTAACATAATTTTGATGCCTAAATCAACATTTAAAAGGTTAGAAATTGGAGATATTGCACCAATTTTTGTAACTTTACAGTTAGCTAATTGATCTATTACACATCCTAAGTGAATTGTAGAAGATGTTTTGGTCAAGGTTGATAAGTTTATTTTTCCTGTGGACTATATCATTCTAGATATGGAAGAAGATAAAGAAATTCCAATCATTTTAGGAAGACCATTCCTAGCTACAGTAAGAGCTATGATAAACGTTCAAAAAGGATAATTGACTATGAGAGTAAATGACCAAGAAGTAACCTTTAACATCTCAAAGTCAATGAAATATCCATCAATAGAAAAATATGATGAATGTTTCAGAATGGATGTTTGTGATTATATGAAAAGAGAATATTTCCTAGAAAATTATGAAGAAAAAGAAGATAAAGAAAAAGATAATTATGAAGAAATAGAAACTGAAGAAGCTGATTATATTGAGGAAAAATATGAAAAGCTTAATTCAACATCACCAGAAAATCAAATATTAATTCCATCTGTTGTAAAACCCCCTGAACTTGAATTAAAGAATCTTCCAAATCATTTGAAGTATATATTTTTAGGAGAGTTTTCAACATTACCAATAATTGTATCCTCAGACTTAAATGAGATTCAAGAACAAAAATTATTGGATACATTAAAAAAATACAAAAGAGCTTTTGGTTGGACTTTAGCTGATATTAAAGGAATTAGTCCTTTAATTTGTACGTACAGAATTTTATTAAATGAAAAACATAAACCAAGAATTGACCCTCAAAGGAGATTAAACCCTATAATGAAGAAGTAGTTAAAAAAGAAATTCTAAAATGGTTAGTGCTGGAATTATATATCCTATTTCGGATAGTACTTGGGTAAGTCCAATTTATTGTGTTCCCAAGAAAGGAGGAATAACTGTTGAAGAAAATGAAAATAAAGAATTAATTCCTATCAGACAAATTTCAGGATGGCGTATTTGTATAGATTATCAAAAATTAAATGTAGTCACCCTAAAAGATCATTTTCCTCTTCCTTTCTTAGACCAAATGATGGATAGACTTGTTGGAGATAAGTACTATTGCTTTCTAGATGGAAATATTGGTTACCATCAGATACCTATTGCTCCTGATGATAAAGAAAAAACAACTTTTACTAGTTCGTATGGAACTTTTGCTTTCAGAAGGATGCCTTTTGGACTATGTAATGCACGTGCAACATTCCAGAGATGTATGATGTCAATTTTTAGTAAATTAATAGACAATGGAATTGAAGTATTCATGGATGATTTCTTTGTGTTTGGAACATCATTTGACACATGCTTAAATCATCTTGAAAAAGTTTTCGAGCTATGCGAAAAAACTAACTTAGTTCTAAATTGGGAGAAATGTCAATTTATGGTTGCAGGAGGAATTGTATTAGGGAGTAAAATTTCAAAAAATGGCATGGAAGTAGACCCTACAAAAAATCAAGTAATAGCTAAATTACCACCTCGTAATACGATAATACGGGTAAAAAGTTTTCTTGAACATGCTGATTTTGACAGGCGTTATATTAAAGATTTCTCAAAAGTTACAAAGCCTCTATGCAAACTTTAGAAAAAGACAAGAAATTTGAATTTACTGAAGACTGCTTGAATGTCTTTGAATTATTAAAGGAAAAACTAATCCCAGCACCAGTAATAGTTTCACCTGACTGGGAAAAAATGTTTGAACTAATGTGTGATGCTAGTGATTATGTTATTGGAACTGTTCTTGGTCAAAGATATGACAAAATTTTTGAGGTTATATACTACCCTAGTAGAACTCTTAATGATGCTCCAACTAACTATACGTTTACTGAAAAAGAGTTACTGGCTATTGTATATGCTTTTGATAAATTTAGATCATATTTAATTGGAACAAAATGTATTGTGCATTCTGATCATTCTGCTATTAAATATCTGATGCAAAAGAAGGATACTAAACTAAGATTAATTAGATGGGTACTTTTAATGCAAGAATTTGATTTTGTGGTGATTGATAGAAAAGGAACTGAAAATCAAATTGTTGATCATTTGTCGAGACTAGAATATAATGTATTATCTGACACCGACAAAGAAATAATAAACAGTTTCCCTGATGAAAAACTTTATAGTATTAATGAGTGGAAAATACCTTGGTATGCTGATATTGTTAATTATTTAGTAAGCGATATTTTGCCACCTATGCTAACATTGCAGCAACAGAAAAAATTTGTTCATGATTCAAAATCATATTTTTAGGATGAACCATATTTATTTAAGCAATGTAATGATCTTATTATTAGGAGATGTGTGCCTTATGAAGAAACTAAACAGATCATTCAGAAATGTCATGATTCTGATTTTGGAGGACATTTTGGAATTGATAATAATGCATATAAAATCTTACAAGCTAGATTTTATTGGCCTACTCTTTTTAGAGATGTTTACAGATATATCAAAACCTGTGATAGATGCCAATGAGGTAATATATCTAGAAGAAACGAGATGCCTCTAAATTTCATATTATAAGTTAAGATTTTTTATGTTTGGGGATTAGATTTCATGGGACCATTTATTCCTTCATTTGGGAACTTATATATTTTAATTGTTGTTGATTATGTATCAAAGTGGATAGAAGCACAAACTTTACCTCGGTGTGATGCTAAAAGTGTTTCAAGATTTTTAATGAAGAACATTTTCACAAGATACTGTATGTCGAGAGTGATTATCGCTGACATAGGATCCCATTATAAGAATAAATACATTCAAGGATTGTCAGAAAATTTTAGTATTGTTCATAAATTCTCTACTGCCTATCATCCTCAAACTAGTGGTTTAGCTGAAGTTTTTAATAGAGAGATCAAACAAATTTTAGAAAAGACTGTAAACCCTAATAGAGTAGATTGGTATGCAAGATTAGATACTACATTATGGGCATACAAGACTGCTTATAAAACTCCTATTGGTATGACTCCTTACAGGCTTATATATGAAATATCTTGTCACTTACCAGTAGAATTGGAGCATAAAGCTTTCTGGGCGATTAAAGAATTCAATTATAATTTGAAAAATGCTGGTGATAAGAGGAAGCTTCAATTGAATGAATTAGAAGAACTAAGAGATGAATCTTACAATAACAATAGAATTTATAAGAAAAAACTAAAGTTAAAACATGATCAAAAGATTAACTGAAAGAACTTTGAACCAGGATAAGAAGTTTTGCTTTACAATATAAGGCTAAAATTATTTCCTGAGAAATTGAAGTCTCGTTGGTTAGGACCCTTTACTGTAATTCAGGTTTATACTTATGAAGCTGTTGAAATTGAAGATCTGAAGACTACGAATAGATTTAAAGTAGATGGACATAGATTAAAACCATATTTTGAGGGTAAAAGACCAAATTTTAAAGAGGTTTCAATGATCAGTCAACCTGAATAACACCTGAATAGGTCGGGCTGACGACGTTAAACCAAGCGCTTTATGGGAGGCAACCCATAGTTATCTTTAATAGTTGTGTGTTTGTTTGAAATTATTGTTATTTTGTAGTAATATTAAGTCCTACTACTTATATTTACCCTTTGATTATCATAGAATTTGAATCCATAGAGAAAATTTGGAACATATTGGACCACGGCGTTCTTATGCAAATTTTTGCCTAGAGTGCCGACGGCGGGGTTTCCCGAGAGCCCTAGTATTTAATTGCATAAAGCTCGCTGATGGCACCATCGAGGCCGCTAACGACGGGATCGACAAGTGGTTAGTTCTTCGTGTTCAAAATGACGGTTTTAGGTGGTTTTTATCGAATTTGTCCTTTATAAACTCCTATGGACGGTTCCTAAACATTCCAAACTCCCAAAAACAAAATGGATTCTCTCTTCAATTCTTCTCAAATGGCTTCGAATTCTATTGACAATCCAAGATTTCGAGTTTACAATAGGAGAAAGTTTGTCAGGGCGGAGGCGCAGCGACTCTTCAACAAGGTAATCTCGAAGAAAAGATTGATTAAAGAAAGAGGATTTATCAATAGAAGACAAAGTAATTCTTTGTCACCAATCAAAGAAAAGATTGTGCAAAGAAGATGGGAAGTGTTCTGTTACACTACTACCGTAGTAGTCGTTCCAATGGTTAAAGAATTCTACATAAATTTACATGGAATCAACCAAGGAAGCATTTATGTACGAGGTAGGTGGAGTACATTTAATTTCGGGAGAATTAATGAATTATATATGCTTGAGAATGTTCCAGTCTGTTACTTTTCAAATTTCATGCCGCCGAAAGAAAAGATGAATGAGATATACTAATTTTTGACGGACGAAATCGATGAATGGGAAATTAGAGAGAATGGGTATGTTAGTTTCTCTGCTACTCTCTTAAATCCTAATTTGAAACAATGAAACTTTTTCATCTCTGCGAAATTGCTGCCAACGATAAAAATTGGCAAGGTTACGAAAGAAAGTGCAATCTTAAACTACTGCATTCAGAGGGGATGGCCCATTGATATTGGATCGATTATTGTGAAATCTATTTATGACCTAATCGTTCAAGGATCATCCCAAGGGCTTGGACATCCTTCCACAATTTTCTCAATTTGCAATTTGTTTTAAGTTTCGTACGAGGTTTGGGAGAATATATTGCTACCTTAGAAACCCTTAAATCCAACTCAGATGTTCCCAACCATTGATGGAGAGAGTGATGTAGGTTTGATCCTGGATCAAGCTTCGTATAATTCTATTCCAGTTCAACCTTTAGTAGCAGACAAGACACCAATACTCATGCATAGAATCAAAAGTCTGGAGAATCAGGACAGAACTTAACAAGCACAGTTAACAATATGTTTGATTTCTTTGATCACATCGATTGGAGAATTAAAAAATATTTTGACCATACTGGACAATTTGAAGCAAGTTTGGTGCGATTGATGATAAAGATGGGTGACCTCAATCCGCGGACAACGCAGTAATTTATACTTTCAAAAATATGTTATAGCTAATACTTTGACCCAAATAATAATAGTGGCTAGTGTATATAAATATAATTTTATGGAAAATATTTTACACAATAGAGGTACTACGCAAGTATACGTATCGTTTCAAGTAATATAGGGCTTTAAATAAAGACCCCAGAATCGATCCCAAGAGGAGGTTTATAGATTTCTAATTATTTTAATTTTAATTTTATTTATTTCTTTTAAAGTTATAAATTAAATATTTAATTTACTAAATGCAGAATTAAAGCAATAATAAAATAATGAGTGATGTAAATAATAATAGGCAAACAACTTTCTTCCTTTCAATTAATCCAAGACTTTTTAGATAATATAATATTCGTGGAGAATGTAAATTTATGGTATTGTGCCAAATAGAAGCATCCCTATTCTTTACCTTCGCTCGATAGTATAAAGAACATTGGCTAATCTATAGATCTGGTATGGATGTATTGTTAGTAGAATGGGTTAATCTAGGCTCACACTACTAGATGTCCAAGGGTGGCTATGGTTGGCTCTACTAGTGACCTGTTCCCTCTCTATAAACCAAATTACAAGAATTTAGTATGTCACTCTAAAAACTTATCAATTCTATGCCCATTGAATAATATTTTCCTATTTATTTGCACTTCACCTTGAATAACCCGCACAAGGTCTTCGACTACCCAAGGATTCATGTGATATCTACTAATTAAGAATTCATCTCCTTCTAGGTCTCAAAATTCTTCAACAGATTTTAACAATTTAAATGGCCAATTTAAATGGTAAATTAAGATCCGGTATTAATATCATCACATTATTTAAACATATTTAGTTTTTAATTTTCTAACGAATTTAATATTATCTTATTTATCTTTTCATAATTGAAATGAGAAAGTAAAGTTACTACTCAGAACACATTGAATTTAAATAACAAAACATATAAACAAAACTTTGAATCAAATTACAAATACTTATCTCAATTGTTTCTCCAACTGAACCTCTGATTCCTTCTGACTCCAAAGTGAAATAGACTTCAAAAGCACCAACTCTTTCAAACTCTCAATACAAACTCTAAATAAAATAAACTCACTAATTTATGAAAGAAAGTAAACTACAATTGTGGCCCTTAAAATTATCTCTCTAATTCTCTCTATAATTGGAGCAGACTAGGGTGTGCTTCTTATTGGGCGTTTTTCTCTGTAGAAATGGCCTCCTATTTATAGGCTTCAAGGGTTGCCTAAAGCATCTCTTCAAAATGTGTACAAGTTCAATGAATCTTCTAGAAAGTGTGTCTGGCACCTAGGCGGCGGCATCTGGCGCCTAGGCGCCAGACTCCGCGTCCAGTTCTTCGCACCTCTTCACTTTGGATCACACCTCTTCGCGATCCAAACTGTTTCCAAGCTTCTATATAGAATGTATCACATGTCCTATAATCCAGGAATAACTGCCAATCTTCTAGATGTTCTAATAACCACTCTAACCGTCAAAATAACCGCCCAAAGTAGTTACAAAAACCGTCACAGATTTGGTATCGAGCTGGCGCGTAGGTGCCAAGCAGATTATTTTAGCAATTTTGCCTTTTGGCTCCATTTTTGCTCCTTTTTGCTCCTTTTTCATCCTTTTTCCTTTTTGAACATTTTTGCATCACCTACATCCAAAAACATAAAAATACCTTTCATTAAAGCATAATATCCTTAAAAATTTAATAAAAATTAAGGCATAAAAACAGGTATTTTTTTTCATGGATCAAAATCCCCCAAACTTAAACGTTACTTGTCCTCAAGTAATCCTTTTTACTATATAAAATGTATAACATTTGGAATAAAAGGTAAATATTTATGATTCCTTGTAATTTTTGATTTTATAAAGACTTTAGTAAATCATTAACCAAATTTCACTAACTAAGTTTAATTTTAAGAATTTAAAGAATATTTAACTAACAAATTGTATGATTTCAAAAAATTTTCATTCATTTCAAAAATAATTATTTTTTATTATATTAAGATCACATAAATTATTTACAAGAAAAAGATCTTCATGAAAATCTTTTTTAATAATGATGCATGTATAAAAATTAAGTAAAATATGTAATTAGTTTTCTTTTTATAAGATAATTTAAGTGAAGCCAATTTTTGATTAAGCATCTCCTCAAGCCTCTCCTCTCTTCCTTCTTTCTTTTTTTTTTCACAGTGAGGATTACTATATCTGGATAGCCTGTTAATGGTTTTGAACTTCACTATCCTTAACTTATATTTTCAAACTTATACATTTTCACTTAATAGATTTCAAAAAGACTTTCAATCTTTTCTTTCTTAAGTTATAATTTTTTATTTCTTAATACTTCTAAAATTCAATTATCTCTACCATGAATAGAAAAAATTCTTAATCTTACTCTTCTTTAAGTTGACTAATTCTATTCTTAAAATCAATTAAAGTTATTAAAATTTTGGTTTAGTCTACTAAATTATTTATAATTTCAAAAATTTAAGTAATCTTAAATAGATTTTTCATCCCTTATGTTATGTTAATATATTTTTTTTTAAAGAAAATATTAGCACTTAAGGGCAAATAAAATTTAAATTTGCATGTATTTTCCCTTCCCCCAAACTTAAGTTTTGATATATCATGAAAAATTTTAAAGTATGAGAGAAAGAAAGGCATAATTTTAAAAAGGAATTTTTATAAGTATGTAAAAACAGTCTACAAAGAAAAATTTACTTCTACACATGCTTTTTATGAATATTACTGAAATAATGAAGCATATATAAAAGTAAGCAGACTCAATTTTTATATCATTAGCTAAATTAAACGACTATAATAATCACAATAACAAAAACAAAACAACATCACTAACTATTCAAGAATACTAAATAGTAGGCTGAAACCAAAATAAACATTTATCATAGAAAATGAAAAAAAATTCATCCATATTTCAGTCTTAAACACATATCACACTAGATACTCTAAAAACAGTCTTAACATCAAAAAAAAATCCACACAAAGTTACTTAAACAAATCGACACTAACTAAAAACAAACTAATCAGTACTAACAAACAAGAAATAAACTAAAAACAGAATCAACTCATCTCAAGAGGTAAATCAAGCTACTAATTACTATTTGTAGCCTCGTCATCGTCATCACCAAAAGAAAATTTCACATCCTTTGGATCAACATATGATGAAAATCTAGTATAGGTAGGGAACTGAACATCATGCTCACCTTTCAAGAATCTAACTAAAGAATCCAAATACGCAGCATCATAATCACTCTTCCTTTGGGTATATTCAGATAGATGATCAATCTTCTTGTCTATAGTAGCTACTCTGCAGTGAGTTAGAAATAACTCATTCTGCTGCTCCAGAAATTGATCATGCATAGATTCTCAGAAACTAGATGGTGGCTCAACAGTAGAAGTAGAAGGTCTAGAAGAAGAAGCTCTACCTGGAGTAGGTACAGAAGTAGAAGGAGCAGTAGATCTCTTCCCGTAAAGACGATCATAAATACTAACACTCTCCTGCCTAATAGGCTTTGTAGTCTTCAACTTCTCCTCTGAAATATCAGCAATAACTCCATTGCTCATGCATAAAGAATATATCAAGGATGGGAATCCTAATCCCACAGAAGTGCTGGATCGTGCAATTGATTCCACAGAATCATAGATAATGCTGCCAACATCTATCGGCTTCCTCTCCTGAATGCAGTAGTGCAGGATAGCTCTATCTCTGGTAACTTCATTCAGGTGGTTAGAAGGAAGTAGTCTAGCAGAAATAAAATAGTGCCAGGCCTTTGAAATACCATTCAGCTTAGAAGATTTAAAGTTTACCCATTTGTCGTTCCGGATCTTCCAAGCTCCAGTGTCGTCAGTCAGATACGCAATAATCATCTCCAGATCTCCTTCAGATGGAGATAGACCAGAATAGTAGCACTCGACGGTAGGTGGTCAGCCGTAGAAAATATTGATCCGTTCCAGAGTGAATCTCACTCTGACACCTCTAACGAAGACTTCGTATTCTTCCGCATCCATAAAGTTGGCATAAAACTCTCTTACAACAGAAATAACAGCAACGGCAGTGAAATAACAGAATCGCTGCCAGTTGTGTGCAACGATCGTGTTCACAATCATCTCTCCAGGAATGTAAAAACTGCGCTCCGAGATAAATTTCCTTGATGAAGCAAATTCGTGATAACGAAAGTGCGTTGCCGCAGTAGTGAACTTGCTGCTGTCGAAATTTTCTCGTACTTTTCCGCGCTTAGATTTAGGTGCCATCTAAACGTGAAAGAAAACACAAATAAATTAAGGAATCAAATATCTAAACTCTTTTAAGCTTGAGAAACTTAAAATGAGTTAAGAAACTCCATGGAGAATTTCTAAAAATCAAAATTTTTCTCCAAAATTTCGATTTTTGGCAGAAATAGGAAAATCCATGGTAGAAATCAAAAATAAATGGATTAGAAGGTAGATCTGACCTCGAGATGAAGAAATCGAGTGATTTCGGGCTCAAAAATGTGACGTTTTGACCTCAAGATGGATCTAGGGGGTGTATTTTCGTGAAAATGAGGAAGGAGATGAAGCTTAGGCGTCGGCCATGGCTTTTGGGGGTTTAAATCCTGATTTTCGATTAGCAGGTCGAACCGGCGCCTAGGCGTCAAATTCTGGCGCTGGCGCCTAGGCGCCAGACTCGCCAACCAAAAAGATCACTTTAAAAATTTTATTTTCCACCAAAACTCACAAATTCAACTTCTAATTACTCATATGAGAGTATTGCTTCAATTTCCAACTTCCAAAATATTTTCCAAAAATTTTAAAAATTAAAAATTAAATCCATCAATTAAACACAAGTTTAAGTCAAACTCTTCTAATTCCAATCATAATCTTCAATTTGGCTCAATACAATACAGATAAGTATAATAATAAGATTCAAGTCCTAATAAACAATAAAACAACACAATTTCAAAGCAAATACAACACACATTGAACAATAAAACAAACACACAAACAATACATTTGATTTACTAAATCAATGCAATGACACACTAGATAAAGTCTTGATCTAACCACATTTACTATCTGATCTTCAAATTAGAAATTTCCATTCTCATCCCAATGAAGATTACTCGGTCGACTTGGGAAGAACACTAACGCCCTTGGAAAATCCGTAGCCGTTTTCTTGTCGATCCATTTGTTCTTCGCATACATCTCCACTTGAGCATCTTGATAGGCCACTAGAAGATCGAATTGAAGCTTTGCCTGCCATTCCAGATGTTCAATTTGATGATACATCTCATGGAGGTGATCTCCAATACCTTTGAATTCCGCTTCAAACTTATCTGGGCGACTCGAAAATTTCTCCAAACTTACAGCAATAAAACCATTAAATAAAGGTTGAGGATCCTTAGAACACTTTTCTCTAGCCTCTTCTCCATGATTTCTTCTCTCCATTTCTTCAAAATCTTCTCCTATCTCCTCAAGAATGAAGTATAAAGGTCGTAACTATGGTTGCTTAGGGATTAGGAACAAAGATGGGGCAATTTATGGGAGAAAATCATGTGAAAAACTGAAAATTTTTTATTTTTACATGACCCAGTAACTGTGGCGCTTAGGCGCCGAATTTTGGCTCCTAGGCGCCGGAACCATGTTCGACTCCGTTTCACCTAACGTCAAATTTCAAATTTTTGATCTCCAAAATAGGTAAATGATAAGATCCATATAGTCTTAATAATAAAAATTATCTCAAATAATAAACAATCATAATGAAGGTTAACTTGATCTCCTTTTTACTCACGAAATGGAGTGATCCAAAGTCCAATATTATATACTTCGAGATCATCCTTTGCTTAGTTCAATTAAGACTTGTTAGCATCCAATTTTCTACAGTTATATAAAATTAGTCAAGACCGAGGCATAAGCTTACAATAAAAATGTAAAAACACACAAAAATAACTATGGGTTACCTCCCACAAAGTGCTTGGTTTAACGTCGTCAGCCTGACCTAATTATGTCTTTAATCAGGTAGACTCAACTTGTAAGCCTCTTTATAAATCATTTTTATTTCTCCCAAATAAGGCTTCAGTCTTAATCCATTAACTTTAAATATTTTTGCTGTTTTGGGGACTTTAATATCCACAGCTCCATAATGGTATACTTCTCAATTATATATGGTCCCATCCATTTAAATCTTAATTTTCCAGGAAAAAGTCTTAAATGAGTATTAAATAATAATACTTCTTGTCCAGGCTCAAATAATTTTCCTGAAATCTTTTTATCATGTAATATCTTTATTTTCTCTTTATAAATCTTTGCATTTTCATATGACTCATTTCTTATTTCATCCATCTCATTTAATTGTAATAATCGTTTTTCTCCTGCAGTATTCAAATCAAAATTAAACTCCTTTATCGCCCAATAAGCTTTATGTTCTAGTTCAACAGGTAAGTGACAATGTTTACCATAAACTAACCGGTAAGGTGACATTCCGATTGTTGTCTTATTAGCTATTCTATAAGCCCATAATGCAGAATCAAGTCTATCAACCCAATCAGTTCTTTTAGGATTAATAGTCTTCTCTAAAATTCTTTTAATTTCTCTCGTTTGATACTTCGACCATTCCACTTGTTTGTGGGTGATAAGCGATTGCAATTCGTGTTTGATTCCAAATTTTTCCGAGTAATGATTGAATTCTTATATTTCGAAATGACTTCCACCATCCGTGATAATTACCTTAGGCATTCCAAATCTTGAAAAAATCATTTTCTTTAAAAATTTCGAAACAATTTTGGAATCACAGTTAGGTAAAGCAACAGCTTCAATCCACTTTGAAACATAATTGTTGACCTCATTTTTGATGAGGTCTTCTTTTCTCTCTTTAGTACTTAGGATCTAGCCTTAGACTTTTCCTTTGACTATCCTAGAGGATTAGAATTGGGACCCACCACTTAGAAATTCAAACCACTTCTTAACTCCCTGCAAACTCCACAAACTTGATTGTAGACCCCCAATCACCTAGAGGGTTGAAATCAAATGTGGAAGTTTAAAGGATGAGTTCCTATAGGACTCTTTGGCCTTAGGACTGCCCACGGGTGGCTCTGGTCCAGTGAGGGCTGACTTACACACACACTACACTCATACACTATATTTTCATACACCTCCTAAAACCACACCCATACCCAACTTGACCTCCTGACTCATGAAGTTGATTCACATGGATGGTCCTTAACCCCTAAGCCCTTGGCTAAGAGGGTTAGGAACAACGATAGATGAATGCCTCAAATGAGTCCCTTCATGGCTCATGTGGGCTTGATATGGCTTCATGGCTCAACCAAAATGATTTCATTCCACTTACATTTACCCAATCTTCAATTTTCTAAATTTTCAATTTTTGACCCCGGGACCCCAGACCCACCAAACCTACCAAATGCCCTTGAAACTACCCAAAATTTGCAAAATCACCTAAATTACCCAAAATTCGCCAAGACCAATCCCAAACATTCCCACATTACTCAAATTGACCATTCATAGCCAAAAATACCAAAAATTCCAAAAATACCTCCCAATACCCTCCAAATACCCAAAATGCCCCTCTTAGCCAAAAAATCCAAAAATTTAGAAAATTCCTAGAAACTTCCAGAAAATCCCAAATATTCCCAATTTCATTTTGTCCAACTACACCATGGGCCAATTTTGTCAATTAACCCCACTTTTGTCAAAATTTCCAATTTGACCCATTTTTAACCCAAAATAAACCCAATGTCAAACAAAACCTACCCAATTGATCCAAATTCTGGTCCAATTCAATTCTAAACTTCAATTCAACATCCCCAACACCAATCTAGACCAAATCCAAGTCCAATTTGATTGACATTTGAATCCAATTTCACTTTTGACCTTAAAGCCCAATTTGGACCCATGACCCAAACTTAGCCCAAACTAACCCAATTCAACTCCAATTAACCCCAAACCTTTTCTAAACCTTCCTTAACATCCCCACAAACAAAACACTAACATGATTTACCCAAAATTTAGACCCAAACCCCACTCAAATTCAACCCAAAGCTAAAAGGCCCAATTTTGACCTAAACCCAAACCTAACCCAAATAAGCCCAAACCCCAAAATCAAAACCCAACCAAAGCCAAAACCTCTTTGAAACACTCCCATAAACATTTCCCAACATTAATTTTACATCAATTTCAACCTTAGCCAAACATTGGCCCAAGTTAGCCCAATTTGACCTACATTGGCCCATTTACCAAAGAGGTCCAAATCCAACCCCATTCAAACCCAAATCATTCCAAACTCATTTCAAATCATTCATGACATACCCCTAAACCAAACCCAACAATTATTTGGCCCAAGCCTTCACCAAACTTTCATCCTAAAATCCATTTTAAAATCCAAATGCCCACTTCCCTAAACCATTTTAAAAGCCCATCTTCACTAAATTTCAAAGGCCCAAACTTCATGCTAAAGCCCATATGACATTCTTTTCATCACCCCATTAATTGATATCATCCCTTAAGTCCTAAATCAATCATCAAATGATTCCAAATCAAGCCTCATGACAAATCACCCCTAAATGCCAAAAATCCCAAAATCCCTTCTCATGCAAGTAAGTCAAGACATTCC
This sequence comes from Papilionanthe hookeriana x Papilionanthe teres, assembly GCA_022702705.1. Taxonomy (NCBI): domain Eukaryota; kingdom Viridiplantae; phylum Streptophyta; class Magnoliopsida; order Asparagales; family Orchidaceae; genus Papilionanthe; species Papilionanthe hookeriana x Papilionanthe teres. The sequence goes on along the minus strand of CM040437.1, from coordinate 38,883,714 downwards.
CAAGCCATGAGCAAGCCTTGAAGCCATGCACAAGCCACATGAAGCCATGGGATTCACTTTACACATCATCATACCATTAATTGCAAAAGGAGGAGCCTCTTTTTAAACCCCCTTAAAAAGGTTTTAACCCTTTTAATGCTTCACCTTAATCCATGATTAATCCAAATATTCATGGATGGTGACTTCATTACCTTTTCCTAGCTAACTCATCTGACCTCCCTCAGCCCAAATCAGTCCCTTGGTGGGTGCACCAAGCCCAATTACATGAGTTGACCAAAATCAACCCAAAATGAGCCTCTCTCCCATACCATTTTAATCCAAGCCCTTTACACATGTCCATGGCCAATTGACTGCACAAACCTCCAGCCCTGACCCACCTGGACCTGAGGGTGACCCATGCCTGCCGGCCAGCCGCCTGGATCGCCGGAAAACACCACACCCGAGAGCTCACATGTGAGCCAACATTGAAATTCTCCCTTGCTGAGCTGCCCCAAGTCCAGTGGCTGCCATGGTTGTTCTTCCCTTGACCTAGCTAGGCGATCCCAAGCCCTAAATCCCCACAGGAGACCCTCCAGCCTCTCCTATTTAAACCCCACCCCTCTCGGCCATGGAAGAGGTGCTGAACCAACCTTAAGGAAACTCTGCCAAAATCATTCCAGACCACTCTCCACACATAGAGAATTTGATTCCCACTGGATTCTAGCCCCAATTCCCTCCAGCTGAGCTCAATTTTGAGTTCAAATTTCAGCATAAAAACCAGGACACTTCTTCACAGTAAGTCAATCCTTAAATTGATTGGTCCTACACCTTCACCAGACCAAGAGAACAAGTTTACCAGCAAAAGCCCCCTCACCAGGCCAGCCATTGCTTCCAGCCTCCAAGCTTTGTGATCAGGCTTGGTCGAAATCATACCTTGACAATTAACCAGGCCAAGGGACTTCATCTGGAGCTTTCTTGGACCCAATCGAAGGTGACACAACTCTCAGATTGAAGCTTCACTTCTCTGAGCAAAGGTATGGACTCACTCTTCTTCCCGAGCTTACAGAGATTCTCTATTTAATTTGAGTCAATTTCAATACATGTTTACCATATGGATGTGTTCGTCTCCTCATGACGAATCCATAGAGCATAAGAACACGAAAATCCGTTGAGAATCGAGTGAGAAATTAGGGTTAGAAGGTTGACGGTCAAGGGTGCACACCAGTCGTAGACGATGACTGGGAGCCGTCGGATCAAGCGTGTATCAAGCGGACGGTCTGGATTGAGCCGGACAGCGCGATGGTACGTGAACTGCGGGGCCCTGGAGCGCTGAGTCGGATGGCGGCACCGAATCAGAAGACGACACGTGGCGTTTCGGAGATGCCTAGGTTGAGCTGGCTCCGCGTGGATAAGTAGGAAATTAGGATATTTTTTATTTATTTAATTCCCTAAACTTCAAAAATGCATAACTTTGTGTAGGAAAATCAGAAAAATAAAATAAAAATACCCTCTTGCTCAGTGAACAGAGGAGAATAATGTGGAAAAGAAATCATTTAATTTCATTAAGTATTTTATTTTTAATTATTTATTTACTCTCTGCACTATTTCAATTCTCCATGCATGTATACAATTCACCATGGCATGAGACCATAGGGCTTTTGATGCCTATGAATTTGGGAACATTCTCTGAATTTTCCAAAGTCAGAGGCCACCCCTATGAAGAGTTATTGATTTTTCAATTCTAGGTCACTATTCTGAGTATTTTAATTCTAATAATTAGCATGTTGTGAAACAAATTCTAGGAAAATTTTGTGGTGTTTCTTGTGACTAGAGAACCCTAGGAAAAATGGTTTTTGAGTTAACTCACTTGTAACAACCCTAATTGGCTTAAACACCCAAAATGGAGCTTTAATTAATTAGAGCTAATCATACATCAAATTGACTTGAAATCAATTCTCCACTGACCTTTAGGATCAGAGGAACCCACCATAAAAGTTTGAAGTCAATTAGACTTGGTTAGCCCTATCAAATGGGTTGATTAAGTCATTTAGCCAAATTTAAACTTTAAAAATTCATAACTTTCAAAATCCGTTTCAAAAATTCACCAAATTGGTTTTGGAGCCTCTCTGATATCAGGGGAATTTAAGAAAATTAAAATTGCAATTTTCCAAAAAAGTTGATTTTTTGCATTATTTTAATATTTTTAATAATTAAAAAATAATAAAAATCACAAAAATAATAAAATTCACCAAAATGTCACATTTTGAATATTAATCATTTAGGAACAAACCCCATATTTTTCTTAAGTCTCTATGATGAGATATTAAATTTTAAAGCCCTAAGGTAATTTTAAAATTAAAAAAATATATTTTCTAGCATTTCCACTAAATAAATTCTAATAAATCAAAGAAAAATCAGAAAATTATAAAAATTGGTTCTCTGGTTTCCTTGATATCCAAGAGATTTTTGAAAAATATAAAATTCATTTTTCAACCTTTATTTTATTTTTAAATTAATTATTACTCCAAAACTCAAAATAATTATAATAAAAATAATATAATTCAAAAAATCACCAAAATTGGTCTAAGTGGTCCTCTGGTCATTAGGACTGTCCCATAATTTTATTAAGGACAGAAACTTTCCCTTGGTCATGTTATTAAATTTTCCTTAGAAATTCTTATTTTTCACCAAAAATAATTATATAAATAAATTAAATACAGAAAAATCACATTTTCTCCTCTAATGTGTTGATTGCCATATGAGTGAAGTCACATAAAAATTTCAAATTCATTTAAGCTCAATTTAGTGAGTTATGAAATTAGTAAGTTTAAAGGGCAAAATGGTAATTAAAATTTTAACTTCGTAATTAAAAATTTCAGGTTTAATTAAAAGGATGGGTAAAATATTTGATATTAAGTTGATTTTGGATGTTTGAAACTTAGGTATTTAAAGGGTAGAAACCTACCAAGTAATTTGAAAGTAATCAAAATAAACCTTAATTAAATAATTAATTAAATTTGGAAGAATAAAAAAAATTAGAATTATTAAAATAGGGATATTTTTAGGAAGAAATTTATTCTTTAATATAAGAATCCCTAAATTAATCACCTCAATAATGTTCAATTCCTAATAAAAATGATAATCCAAATTCAAAGTTTAAAGTGCTAAAAGACTTAATCATTAAATTAAATTAAAAATTAAAACATTTAAATTAAATTCTTTTAAAATTTCAATTAAATTAATACTTTAACAATTAAAATCAAATCATCCCTAAAGCAAAAAAAAAATTATAATAAAATATTAAATTAAAATTAAAAAAAATAAATAAAAATAATAATAATAATAATATAAAATTAAATTAAAATTTAAATTTAAATTAAAATTAAAAACAAAATCAAATTAAAATTTAAATTAAAATTTAAATGAAATTAAATTAAATCACATTAAATTAAATTAAATTAAAACATATTAAATTAAATTAAATTAAATTAAAATAATAAATAAAATTAAGTTAAAATAAAAATTCAAATTAAATAAATTAAATTAAATTAAAATTAAAACCAAATCAAATTAAATTAAAATTAAAATTAAATTAAATTGAATTAAATATAACATCACTTAAGACATAAAGAATTCAAAAGTAAATCTAAAACAACTTGGACACTATTTCAAACTTAAACCCATTAATTGAAATTAAATTGAATCACAAATCACTTAAACATCGATTTGCCCTCAAAAGCTCATGTTGTCATAACTCCTAAATGGAGTGTTAAGTGAAGTGTTACTTCACTCATAGGATGTTCAAATGTCCTAGTTCACTGAGCAAGATAACGAAACTTGAAACTCCTGGATGATTAATTCATTTTGTATAATTAAATTCTCTTTGACTTAAAACAATCCTAGAGGTATTGAAAATATGTTTAAGATTAGTCTTAAGCACTTCCTCAATATGATAGGATGTTTATAAGAACAATTGAACTTAATTGTTCTTTGATGAAGAAAATCGTCCTCAAACTAAAACACAAGAACCTAGACGTCATAGGAAATGACTAGCTATAGGATTAGGAACTTGGTAGAAAACCATAACCCTTCCCTTAGCTTTACCTAGGAACTTGCTTTAAATGATTAAAATATCCTAAATTGTGTTTAAGTGTAGCTTGGGATGACGGGAAGACCCTCCAGGTACGCTTTTATTTTATTTACAATTTACATCCTTGCAATTTACTTAATTGCATCGCACTTACTTTTCTTGCATGATAAACAACTGTTGCATGAAAACCCACACCTTTAGGATAGCCCCTAAAACCAAAACCAAAACTAAATTAAAAGTCATTCAAGATAAAATTCACCGCCACAACATTTCAAAATATAAAACAACTCAAAATTTAATCACAAACATAATACAAAACTACAATTATAACTAAATTAAAACGTCTTGTTGGATGATCGGGAATACCTCGGATGATGTAACCTACGTGTTGCTAACGGGATTTCCCACGGTCTAAATGAAAGTGTGGAACTCATTTAGTTGAGTTTAGCAAATTCATCTGGACTAAGTGAATCCGATAAAAATAACGATGCCGGAAGGATGGAACCGTGGGATCTTAACCGGTGTTGTTATAATCAACTTTAAGATTTGTTTTAATTAAAACATAAAAAAACATTTGGACTTTAAGATTTATAAAACCAAACTCTTCTCTTCTCTTTTGATTACAATCTTCTAAAACTAAACCTCTGCAACAACAAATAGCTCGGAGCATGGCGGGTAGCACGGCCATCGTCATCAGCAAAACCTAAGTCTACTTCAGTAAAACTTTCTTAGAATTAAATAACCAAACCATAGGACTTCGAGGTAGTTTGCCTAGTGCAACATAAATCCTCAACCTTTTGTTAGGCATTTGCATAGCATATTAAGCCCTAACCGGTCTTAGGACTCCGAGGTAGTCGTTCGACATGACATAAACCCTCACATCTTCGAGGCTGTTTGTATGATTGTGTCATACGAATATAAGTCTTAATTAATTAAAATTGGCAAGATCAAAACATTAAATAAACATTAGGACTTTCCTATATTCAAGCCAAACAATAGGATAGTCGGGAAATTATCGAAGTTCGCTTCGAATCTGTAATTTCTCCTACCTTTCTTCCTTTGAATTCCCAAAATAAAATGTTCCAAACTTGATCCATTCCTTATTGAAATTCCAAAATTCAATCCCTTGAAAACTTAAACTTTGAGATTCTTGAAAGCAGAATTACTTATTATTATCGAGAGTTTTCTTAAGTGATTCTCGTCACTTAAGATGTAATTAACTATAGGGGCTTGCCCTTATAGGGAATTTTAAGAACCCAGGTAATATAAACCCTGCTTAATTCATTTATATTAAGCGGGGAATTTGTCGGCTTATAAAATTGGTTCGCGGACCAAACGGATGTCACAAATCTTCTAGTTTATTTAATCGAGCCCCATCACCAAACAAGTGTGTCTATTCTTCAGGATAGATACACGGTTTGTGATGCGGTGCTCGTTTATATAAACTATCTGGGATGTGAGGTCGGTTTGATTTCATATCTTAAAATTATTTTCAAAATCAAATACTACTTTCTAAATCATATATATATATATTTAAATTAAAATTAAAATATAAAATTCGCCGACAATTTCTGTAGGCGACCCCTTTTCAAAATAAAACACATAACACAAGAATAAGCCGTACAACTTCTGGCGACTCCGCTGGGGAAAATTCCTCTCTCCATTTTTAATCAGATAGTTCTGCTTTCAAAAATCGGTAGTGTATCCATGTCCCTAGTGGATCAAACTACCCTTCTTCCCGTTGGAATACTATGTTCATTTCTACCTTGAACAAGTATAGCCAACATTCTCTCGGATTTAGGAGCCATCTGTTTAGACACCCCTAAACAGAGAGGTTCCGAGATCCTTTTACCTCATTTCTGAGGTGGGGTGGACCCCCAATAGGTATTAGTTTAGGAGCGGTCTGGCGGGTCGAGACTTTCTCTTCCTTTTCCAGTTCCTAATCAATTCCTTTTACCCTTCCTACAATTCTCCTTTTTCTAATAATTCTCTGTCCTAACGAACAAATCTTTTCGAAAAACAATTATCTAAATAAATTTTCTTTTAATACCACAAATACACTAAGATAAACGGAAATGTGTTCGGACTCTTTCTTTTTCGTCATAAGTTTTACGACAAGAAGAAGCACGATTCGGGGACTAACACTTGGAATCTGCCTTGCAGAAATGGAAGCCCCAAAACTGATCTTCTCCTTCATCAACGGACTGGACCTGGTTGTGTTCAAGGACGAACTGCCTGATAATGGAATCATTCGATTCAGACAAGGATTCGGGGACACCGACATCAAAATCCCCGACGTCACTCTCTTTTCACTCACAAGCAAAGTACCGGAAACTGAGAAGCCGTTGATTGAGTTTAACCTCAAGTCAACTCATGAATTCCCTCCTCTGCAAAAGATTCCAACTGAGAGGAGTACTGTTGTTCGCAGAAGAACTGTTGTTGCTACCCCCACTAGTCTAGTTGTCTCTGCACCTACCCCGCTCGCCGGACTAAAGGGGAAGGAAATTCAGAACTGTGATGAACCTGTGGAGGGTACAGATCTTCCTGTGAGACCTTCCATTTTTGAAATCGGGTCCAGATCGAGAATTCCATCACTGACACGGACTCAGAGGAGGAAGAGAAGTAGAAAGATTGCTAGAGAAGCCAGAGCTGCTGAAGTTGCTTTCCTGGAGGAAATCCCAGAACCGCCCGAGTATACACCGCTGCCTGAATACATACCACTTTTAGGAGGAAGTAGGTTCTATCCCCTTTCCTCCGCAGAGGATGAGGAAAATATCCGCAAGATTGCTTCCGCATTGCCTCAGCCCGCATATTACAACGACAGCCGTAAGAAAAGGGCTAGAATTACGCCATTTGCTCGACTGCAAACCCTAATAGAAAAGTTAACAAGAAAAGAAAAATGCCCTGTGTCAGAAATTTTAAGAAGGATGGGGCGGGTGCCAGCCAAGTCCCGTCTTGGGCCGCAAGTAGAACCTGCTATCGCTGCGGAAAAGCCAAATAAGAGAATGAAAGCTAGTCCACCTGTCGTTGTTTCAGGACTACAAATTAGGGAGGATACCACCTTCCAACGATTTGGTCGACAGTACCATCCGATCCTAGACCTTCTGCTGCTAGAAGGATGGTATGGCGTCCCACTACCGGACAATTAAGATTAAAACAACAACCTGAAAAGGAAAGTCTCGTCAGGACTTAAGTCCGAAGAAAGTGCTACCGCAGTGAAGGGGACTCATGAGAAGGAAACCCGACAGTTATCGCATGACAACTGCAAGGATGTACAGAAAAGACCACTAGAAGATGCTATGGAAAAGCTAAGAACTAGTATTCAGGGATTAGCAAGAGAAAGAGAAGAAAAATTCGGAGATGAAGTCGATTCGTCAGAGTTCATGGATGATGAATATGCAGAAATTTACATGGTTGAAACACGAGCTTCGTCAGCTTCACAAGGTGCTCCTGCAGCCGCAGAAAGAGAGGAGCCGGAAGTAATGAGGATGCAGCTTCAAGAGAAAGATGATACGATCGCCCAAATGGCAAAAAGGATGGAAGAGATGGCTGCAGCTCTAGCCACTCTCCAGAGTCAGGTTCAACCCCAAAGATAAACACCCCCAGAAGTGATTCACATTGTAGACGGAGGAAAGGAGATTACATCCGTCAATGGGGATGATCAATTAAAAAAGGATGCAACACAAAGCATGATTCCGGAAAAGGATATCAAGAGCATGGTGGAACAGCAGGTGTGAGAAGCCTTGGCACAATCAAAGAGTTGGACATCCATTCGGACGGGTAGACCTTACCCCGAAGAATTCGACGCTGTCTAATATCCGAAAGGCTTCGTACCACCTCTGTTCAAGACCTTTGATGGAACCGGAAACCCTCGGCAGCATGTTGCACATTTTTGTGCCAGTTGTTGCAATGCCGGCGGAAGTGATGCTTTACTCTTCGGACAATTTGTCGGCGGCTCGTCGAGGATCGCCTTTGATTGGTATGCGGAATTACCGAACGGTTCGGTGAAGACATTTTCGGAATTAGAGAATCTATTCATCGAGCGATTTGTCGGAGCTCGACACCACATCACTATAGGTGATTTAGTGATAGAGAAGCGTAAGCCGAACGAAACTTTGGTAGACTACATACTTCGATGGAGGAATCTAAGTATGAAGTGTGAGCCACGACTACAAGAACAGCATGCAGTCGGCATTTTACTTAAGAGCATTCATGGCCCGATAGCACTTCTCCTCAAGGGACTTACTATTAAGACTTTCGAGAAGTTGTTAAGCAAGGCCGGAAGCTTGCAAGAGGCGGCGAAGCAATTAAGTTTCACCGAATAAACAGACAAACAGAAGCCCGTGAAAACTTTTGAAAAGAAGTCCGGGATCGTCGCAGCAGTCGATAAAGGCAAGCAGCCAATACAAATACTGTCAGAACGGCCGCAGCAAATTCAACAGAATCACCAGCAACCCCGACCCAGCTATCAGCATCTCAATAGTATGAACAACCGCCTCGTCCACAACGTACGTTAAGGGAGATTCTGAGCAGGGAGTATCCGTTCAAGAATGAGGCAAGGCCGAAAATGTTCCGCAGTCTGATGAAGACTCCAGATTTCCAACTGCCAGAACCTAAGAGACCAGAAGAAGTCGACAAGAAAGGTGATCCAAACTTTTGCCCTTACCACCGGATGCTTGGACACAAGATAGAAGATTTTATTACCTTCAAAAGTTGGCTCAACAACAATCTTCGAAAAGGGAATATAACGATCCCGAAGGAATACATGAAGGAACCCCAGAAAGGAGGTTCCGTCAATGTTATCTCGACGGATCTCATTGTTCCGATAGATCCCTATGCGACTGATGATGGATGGACTACCGCCTGGACAAAGTCTTCGAAGAAGATTTTGGATCGCATCCAAACCACTTCGGTGCGAGCCTCAATTCAGAATTCGAAACCTGTCAAGTCGGCATTATCACTTGCGATAGAAGAGCCACCTCAACGAGAGACGATTGAAGAAAAGAAGAAAATTGATGAAGAAGAAAAGACCGAGGCTTTTAAGGCTAGACTAGGGGTTGCTTGTCCTAGGATGGTTGTTTCCGATTCGGGGAAAAATCCCTCGAACCTCTGACTCTGTATGATTATCTGCTCACTCCGGTGCGATCTTATAATGATAAGGATTATGGCGTTGGCTACGTTTTGACTGTTTCTAACAATTACGTAACTAGCGACAACCAACCTAATCCGGACATCGATTCCGATACAAGTAACAATTCTCAAATCATACACAATCTCGACGATCACAATGACAAAGAAGACATCCACCAAGGAGGCTACGAGAGTTCAACAAGCAATGAATCTATTTGCGAGTTTCGAGGAGCTCCAGTCACAATAGAGTTAGAGCCTTCAGACTCTGAAGCTAATCCAGAAGAACCTGTCGTTCCGATTCAGGAGGAAACACCAGCAAACTCAATACTGGATTCAGAAGAAATTACAGAAGTCAACTTAAGAAGTAAAAGAGTTCTACCTCCGAGAATGGGTCCAAAGGACAAAGGAAAGCAGGCGGTTGTTCAGGAAGAACCAACCCCGCGGAAGAAATACCCATTCGGGAAGAAATCGAGACACATGGAAATAAAGTGGACCACAACGTGCTAGCCCATCTTAGGAAACTACCGGCCAAACTGAGCATCTACGACGCTCTCATCTTATCAAAGGAGATGAGAGAAGCTCTGATCAAGGCCTTGCTTGATCTCGAAATTTGCTTAGCTCAAATGACCGGAGATTCCATAGATGTGGTTTGCTCATTAAAGGAACAACAAGGTGTTACCTTCACGGACAATGACCTACTACTTGGGACGACGAGACCACAACCGACCGTTGTACATTTCGATTACAATTGGGAAGTTTACACTCTCCGGAGTATTGGTGGATCCAGGAGCATCAATCAATATAATGAATCTTCGAACGCTAGCATACTTGGAAATTGATGCTCGCGAGCTCGAAGCGGACAAAATGTTATTAAGAGGATTCAACCGGAAAGGAGAAAGAGCCCTCGGATCAATAACACCGCTAATGAAGACCGGTGACTTGGCAAAGACAACCGCGAAATTTCACATAATTGATTCGAAACGTCATTCAACGCTCTACTTGGGCCGACCATGGATACATGAAAACCGGATGGTACCATCATCCCTACATCGGTGCATCAAATACTACGATGGAGGGGAACGAGTGCATCAAAGGTGACTTACAACCATTCTCCGTACATGAAATTGGAATCCATGAAGATGCGACTTATTACGCACCCCCGAAGAAAACAATCTTCTCCGGAGATACCATAACGAATGAAGCAAAGGAAGTTTGGGACGACGAAGAACCTGAAGTTCTAGTCCAACAGTCACTCACCACACCCTTACGGCGAGATGGTGAAGGTTTCTCCACAACTCGCATCCGAGGTCGAGGCCGGGGACGAGGTCGTGGCAGAGACGTTAGGGCAGTTGGACAGAGGAAACCGTCCATCAATGTTGATTGGGAAGATAGTTCTGAAGAAGAAAAAGAAATCAAGCAAGAAGCAGCGACAATAAGTCGGAAGAAGCCGCAATTCAGGATCTCTCTCGAAGATGAAAAGAACGAAAAATATAAATCGATGTACGAGAAGATTAACCACTATGTACATACTATGAACTTGACCCCAATCCATTCTAATAAGATCGAGGGTATGGTGGTCAGAGAGGTACGTAGCGGCGGTGCAAAGCCCATCAAATTCTACCGTGGTGCTCCTTCCTCCAAAACTGAAAATAATGTACAATTTGAAGATACTACTTCATCAGAATTAATGGAATTACCTTTTGAGTGGTACTCCCCCTGTGTTCAAAATTTAATTCAGCGTGGTTTCTTACCTCGATAATGGACAAAAGGTCAATCACAACATTTTGAAAATTTATGGAATAACTCCGGTCGTCCACCTAATTTAAGGCATGGTCTCGGATTCGGCACAGTAGGATCAGTTGAAGATACTGAATTTTGCTTGGTTGTCACTTGCGAGTCTAATGAAAACTGCATGGAAACTACAGAAGAGTTTGAAGATTTACAAATTGGAAACGCTCCACCGTAGTTCGAAGAAGAGATCAAATCTACAATAGATGAATTAACGGAAGTTAACTTAGGTACTAGCGAAGAGCCTAGACCTACCTTTGTTAGCTCCTTACTCAATGAAGAAGACTCCGAAGAAATAATCAAGTTATTAATGGAATTTAAAGACCTGTTTTGCTTGGAGCTATGATGAGATGCCGGGATTAGCTCCGGAGGTCGCAGTCCATAAGCTAGGAGTGGATCCTACTTCGTTCGAGTCGGACAAGGTCCCGGAAGAATGCGTCTACGAAATCGAACAACAAGTCATAGCTGAAGTTAAAAAGCTAATAGACGCTAAATTTGTCCGTGAAGAACAATACCCGACTTGGTTAGCCAATGTGGTGCCGATCGGGAAGAAGAATGGTCGGATCGGAATTTGTGTGGATTTCGGAGACTTAAACAAGGCATGTCCAAAAGATTAATTCCCTCTACCGATCCCGGAATTAATGATCGACATTGCTTCAACACATGAAATATTCTCATTCATGGATGGATCTTCGGGATACAACCAGATAAAAATGGCTCCAGAAGATGAAAAACTTACGGCGATTCGAACGCCGATCGGAGTATATTGCTACACAGTGATGCCATTCGGACTGAAGAACGCAGGAGCAACCTACCAGAGAGCGATGACAAGAATTTTTGATGATCTCATCCACAATCAAGTCGATTGCTACGTGGATGATGTGGTCATCAAAAGCAAAGTAAAGGAAAACCACCTGTATAATTTGAGAATTGTTTTCGAACGATTAAGACAATTTAACCTTAAGATGAATCCCTTAAAATGCGCCTTCGGCGTCACCTCCGAGAAATTCTTAGGATTCGTTGTCCGACATTGTGGAATTGAAATTGACCTGGAAAAGATTAAAGCTATCTTAGAAATGCCACCTCCCAAAACTTCGACGCTTTATCTCAAACTTGTCAGGTAGGTGTCAGCCTTTCTAGGCATTAGTTAAAAAGGACGCCAAATTTATTTGGGAAGAGAAATGCCAGAAGGCCTTCGAAGACATTAAACAATATTTAATGATATCTCCTGTCTTAGCAGCCCCAGTCTCAGGTAGACCGTTGATACTTTATACCGCGACTTTAGACGACTCTCTTGGAGCCCTGTTAGCCCAAGTCAATGATGAGGGTAAAGAAAATGCTCTTTACTACCTAAGCCGTCGTTTGCTTCCGACGGAAATAAAGTATCCCACAATTGAAAAGCACTGTTTGGCCCTGATCTTCACCGTTTAAAAGCTCAGGCACTACATGCTTTCTCATAAGGTCAACTTGATCTCGAAATTTAATCCATTGCAATACTTGATGACCCGTCCAACGCTTTCTGGCAGACTTGCCAGGTGGTCAATGATATTATTGCAATTCGATATAACTTTCGTGCCTCTTCGTGCCGTAAAGGGACAAGTCCTAGCAGACTTCCTCGCAAGCACACCCTTTGCGGCAGAATCTCCTCTCAATGACGACTTGCCGGATGAACAAATAATGAGCTTGGAAGACCCCGATGATCGACGTTGGGAATTATATTTCGACGGAGCATCTTCAGCACACAAAGATGAATAATCGCAAGTGATAGTGCCTGTAAGGCGAATTGGACTAATCTTTATAACACCGCAGCGGTGGATGTTAAGATACTCCTACCACTTGGCGAGCCGTGTACAAACAACGAGCGGAATATGAATCTCTCATAACAGGACTGGAATTAACTATTCAAATGGGGATAACAAACATCAACATCTACGGGGATTCGCAGTTAATCATTCAATAGATCGCCGGACAGTACAGAATTTTAAAGCCAAGACTCGAGCAATACTTCCAGTATGCCATATAGTTGTTGGAACAGATTCCGAATGTGGCGATCTACAAAATTACCAGAAAAGAAAACACTTTAGCATATGCGTTAGCCCGCCTAGCAAAAGAATTTGCCTGCTTGCAAGATGAATCAGTAGAAGTGTCAATTCACGGACGTCAGGTCCTATCACAGCTCGACATAGACGCAATACACAAATCAGCAAAAGAAAAAGAATCGAGTTAGTAGCGATGACGAAAACACGGAAGATTGGCGACGACCATTGATAGTACACTCGCAAACAGGAAAACTACCAGACGATAGGTCGTTAGCCCATCAGATCAAGAAAAGAACTATGTCCTACGCACTAATAAACAACACATTATACAGAAGGTCTTTCGATCAAATGTGGCTAAGGTGTCTAAGCGGGTCCGAGGCCCGTGAAATTGTTAAAGAGGTGCATTCGGGACTCCGTGGCGCTCACCGGTCGGGCCGGAAGATGAAAATGAAAATTAAAAGACTAGGGTACTACGGCCCTCGATGATGACCGACTGCATGAAAATCGCCAAGAGCTGTCACCAATGCCAAGTGCACGGAATGGTTCTACACCAACCTCCAAATGTGCTACATCCGACAATTGCGTCATGGCCATTTGAATGTTGGGGCACATATATAGTGGGCCCAATAGAACCACCATCTTCAAAAGGACATCGCTTCATTCTTGCGGCTACAAATTACTTTTCCAAGTAGGCAGAGGCAGTTCCACTCAGAGAAGTGAAAGCACACCACGTGCTACAGTTCTTCAAGAACCAAGTTGTCTACCATTTTGGAGTGCCGCGCAGGATCATCTCAGATAATAGGTCAGCATTCAGAAGCACGTAAATCAACAATTTTGTCGGGAGACACGGAATCGACCGGCGGTATTCAACAATTTACTATCCAAGAGCAAACGGCTCCGTCGAGGCTTTTAATAAAACTCTCGTTCAAATTTTAAAGAAAATTTTGGACGATAATAAGAGAAATTGGCAGGAGAAGTTATTAGAAGCCTTATGCGCCTACGGACAACCTTCGAACTCCTACTCCAGCTACACCTTACGCTCCGGTGTATGGGTCCGAGGCGATGTTACCCTTAGAGGTCCAGACTTCCTTCACTCGGAATCGCAGTTGCAAACAAAATCACGACGAAGAGAATGCCAAATTACGACTAGAGGAATTGGAAAGCTCGGAAGGGAAAAGACTTGCAGCGCAGCAGAATTTAGAACTATACCAAGCTAAGATGGTTCAAGCCCATGACAGATTGGTCCGCCCAAGAACCTTCAAAGTTGGTGACTTAGTTCTCGTTCTCAAGAGACCTATTCTTGCACACCGCAAGATAGGAGGAAAATTTGAACCCACTTGGGAAGGACCGTTTGTGGTTGAGGCGATCTACTCGGGAGGCTCCTACCAGTTTGTGAATTGCCAAGGAGAAAGACATATGCTTCCGATCAACGGACGATACTTGAAGAAGTAATACGCTACCTGATGTTTCGAAGGAATGAATTATTCATCCCTAGAAGCACGGGCGAAGTAATTACTTATGACAGGGTCTGAACCCAAAAATAATAAAAAATGTGTTAAAATAAATAAAATCATGATAATAAAGTTTTCTTTGTTCTGTCTTCCAAATCAAAATCTTTTCCCCGATCTTTTCCCACTTCATTCCTGTGGAATAATAAAAATAAAAATAAAAAAATAAAGAAAACTTTGTCTCTAATAAACATTTTCTTAATGTTCTTGTTCTTAGTACAGCCCCTGATCCTTTTCCTTGTCCTTTCGCAGGGAAATGTCGAACGGGCGGTTGGTCCTGAACTTTAGAAATGGCATAAGCCTTGCACTCGACGAAAAGAGGGTGAAAGATGGAGCTATAATAGAGATTGACTCAGACTTCGCACCAGCAGGCCTGCAATACGAGGAAGGTGACCGGGTCCCGAGTTGATCGAGAGGAACCGCCGGCCGGACGATAATGAAAGTGGGTGGCCCAAGCCACCAACCCAACGAACAAGAAAAGGAAAACAAACACCGAGGAGGACAAGAGAATCAAGTCCGTAGTCGCTACAGCAGAGGGCGAGCTTGTCGGCGCCGCGCCCACAGAGATTCGGGAAGTACGAAGAGCTACTCTCACAGCAACTCAGCGAAGAAATAAAAATTGCCGTATCCGCAAGATGTTAACTAAACTAGCAGCGGACCAGCGCGATAAGGCAGTCGCTACTACCAGTGCATATACTTCGAGGATACCGGTTCGGCAGGAACCTGAAGAAAGGAGGCCAGCTCCGAGGATAACAGAAGAGACCAGGAAAATCTCAAGAAGATCAGAAGATGGAAGGCTACCACGCCACCAGATAAAGCCACCAGTAATGCATGACCTTGTTGCAGAAGCAACCCCGGAGGATGTCCTGACGGAGACCATCCCTGAGGAGCCGAGGTATGCAGGAGAAAGCGAAGGGATTGAGCCATATATCCCACAGTACATCACCAGGCCTCGCCATTTGCAGATTATTCCAGAATACGAGCTAGAAAGAATGCAGAGTGTCGAGAAGCAAACTTTTGAATACTTCGAGAGAATTAAAGGCAAGAGGATCAATATACTAGAAGGCCTCGAGCTACATACAGACGTGTTCTCAGAATACGAACAACAACAAATCATGGACTACATCCGGGATTTGAAAAGAATGGTTCGAGCAGGCCACCTAAGAGAAAACACCTACTCGGAACCCCGGAGATGGATGCCAGGGAAAGGGAGAATTACAATACAATGTGGATGCTGCTACAACTTCGCAGAAGACAGGAAGGGAAACCCACCGGGGATACTCCGTCATGGCAAGGTAGATCCAATGCCATTATCATCAAAAGGATGGTCAAGAGAATGATAACATGGAGGGTACTGCCAGCAGATTGCATACCCAACAGTTGCATCATTAACATTTACAAGCAGGGTGACTGCATACCCCGCACATAGATCACCACGACTTTGTCGGACCTTTTTGCACGTTTCTTTTCCGAACGAGTGTAATATCATGTTCGGATCTAACCTCCAGATAGCAGGCCCAGGTGAGTTCTGAGGGCCAGTAAAGATACTATTACTGGTAGGTTCCATCATGATACTAAAGGGCAACGGAGCAGATGTCGCAAAACATTGCATACCAGGAGTACCAATGAAGCGAATCTCAGTTACTTTCAGAAGAATGGATGACAGGAAAGCACCATACCACTTCCAGCCAGACCCAAAGCTAGAGAGCCTCCGGCCTTACGAGCTGTGAGTAGCATGGAAAATATCACACCTCCAACGCACATCCATACGACATCCTTGCCAAGGATAGCTTGGAAGGTGATGTTATTGACCATGTACTTCACTATTCAGACATGGATTTCTGACAGATGCCTTTTTTGGATGGATCGACAAAGATCATACATAGTCCGTTTTGAGTCTACATGGATTGTATGAGATGTATTCCAGATCGAGTTGTATGATGTATCTTCAACATGATTGGAATGAAAGTGACCATGTCACATTTTTGGCCTTCACCTCTTTTGTGCAAGTTGACTGGGAAATGCCATTAAAGTTAAAAGAACTTCGAACGAAGAACAGAAAAGAAAACAAAAAGAATAAAAGAAAACTTTCCTTAAAAATTTAAAAAAACTAATGAATACCAAATTCACATGGACATTAAATGAACGATAAAGCAAATTTGAATCGTTAAAGGACAAACAAAATGAACACATATTTTAAATCAAATCTCAATCAAATTCAAATTCAACCTTCCAGATTTCAAATCAAATCTCAATCAGATTCAAACTTAACATTCCAAATCTGAAATCCAATCCGTTCTACTCTCTCCCTTGTCTGGGATGGAAGCGGTTGATTCCATTGACACGGAGCCATGAGGTTTTCGATTCGAATCTGATGGCGAGGAATTGTATCTAATCCAAACCAGCAACTTTCGATCAACTCTTTTGAATGGGATATGTAACATCTACATATTCCCTCCTAATATGTTTCTTTCCACAAAAAATCTTTTACAACTTTCATGAAATTCTCGAAACACCAAAATTCCACACTTTTCAAATCAACACTACAAATCTTTGCAAAATCAATTACCATCAAAAATCAAATTCTTGGGTTTGAGGATTTTACATCCGAGATAGCATTGCTTTTGGATTCTTTCCCTATCGCAATGAAACACATCAAAATCAAATTCTTGGGATTGAGGATTTTACATCCGATACTGCATTGCTTTAGGATTCTTTTCCTATCGCAATGAAATACATCAAAATCAAATTCTTGGGGTTGAGGATTTTACATCCGAGACTGCATTGCTTTAGGTTCTTTCCCTATCGCAATGAAATACATCAAAATCAAATTCTTGGGGTTGAGGATTTTACATCCGAGACTGCATTGCTTTAGGATTCTTTCCTATCGCAATGAAATACATCAAAATCAAATTCTTGGGGTTGAGGATTTTACATCCGAGACTGCATTGCTTTAGGTTCTTTCCCTATCACAATGAAATACATCAAAATCAAATTCTTGGGGTTGAGGATTTTACATCCGAGACTGCATTGCTTTAGGATTCTTTCCCTATCGCAATGAAATACATCAAAATCAAATTCTTGGGGTTGCGGATTTTACATCCGAGACTGCATTGCTTTAGGATTCTTTCCCTATCGCAATGAAATACATCAAAATCAAATTCTTGGGGTTGAGGATTTTACATCCGAGACTGCATTGCTTTAGGTTCTTTCACTATCGCTATGAAATACAACAAAGTCAAATTCTTGGGGTTGAGGATTTTACATCCGAGACTGCATTGCTTTAGGTTCTTTCCCTATCGCAATGAAATACATAAAAATCAAACTCTTGAGGTTAAGGATTTTACATCCAATACCGCATTGCTCTGAGATCTCTTCTCATTGTAATGAGTCAATCCAATCAATTCAATTTTCTTTTGAGGTTGAAGATGTTACATCTAAAACCACAAAATTTCAATTTTCATTTCAAGTTCAAATCCCTTCAAAATAATTTTGACAAACTTCAATCTAAATTGAAACTCAAACTAAAATCTGAGCTCACACATCAAAACTTAAACTTAAACAAAATGAAATCTAAATCGAAATTCCCCCAGATCATGTGATTTGGGATTCACCTCCTTTTCCTTTCCCCAGCGAGAGTTCAAGAATCTCCAGTCTCAGAGATATACTTGACACTCCCCAGCGGAAACTCTTCTACTCTGTCCCAAGTTTGTCACTTGGACTTTTGTGTTGGTTTTGTTGATCGCTTTGGTCAACACCAATACGCGCGGTGTGCTTGGATAGCACACCACACCTATTGGGGGTCCATTTGTTGACCTCATTTTTGATGAGGTCTTCTTTTCTCTCTTTAGTACTTAGGATCGAGCCTTAGACTTTTCCTTTGACTATCCTAGAGGATTAGAATTGGGACCCACCACTTAGAAATTCAAACCACTTCTTAACTCCCTGCAAACTCCACAAACTTTATTGTAGACCCCCAATCACCTAGAGGGTTGAAATCAAATGTGGAAGTTTAAAGGATGAGTTCCTATAGGACTCTTTGGCCTTAAGACTGCCCTGGGTGGCCTGGTCTAGTGAGGGCTGACTTACACACACACTACACTGATACACTATATTTTCACACACCTCCTAAAACCACACCCATACCCAACTTGACCTCCTGATTCATGAAGGTGATTCACATGGATGGTCCTTAACCCCTAAGCCCTTGGCTAAGAGGGTTAGGAACAGCATAGTGAATGCCTCAAATGAGTCCCTTCATGGCTCATGTGGGCTTGATATGGCTTCATGGCTCAACCAAAATGATTTCATTCCACTTACATTTACCCAATCTTCAATTTTCTAAATTTTCGATTTTGACCCCGGGACTCCAGACCCACCAAACCTACCAAATGCCCTTGAAACTACCCAAAATTTGCAAAATCACCTAAATTACCCAAAATTCCCCAAGACCAATCCCAAACATTCCCACATTACTCAAATTGACCATTCATAGCTAAAAATACCAAAAATTCCAAAAATATCTCCCAATACCCTCCAAATACCCAAAATGCCCCTCTTAGCCAAAAAATCCAAAAATTCAGAAAAGTCCCAAAAAATTCCAAAAAATCCCAAATATTCCTAATTTCATTTTGTCCAACTACACCATGGGCCAATTGTGTCAATTTACCCCACTTTTGTCAAAATCCCCAATTTGACCCATTTTTAACCCAAAATAAACCCAATGTCAAACCAAACCTACCCAATTGATCCAAATTCTGGTCCAATTCAATTCTAAACTTCAATTCAACATCCCCAACACCAATCTAGACCAAATCCAAGTCCAATTTGATTGGAATTTGAATCCAATTTCACTTTTGACCTTAAAGCCCAATTTGGACCCATGACCCAAACTTAGCCCAAACTAACCCAATTCAACTCCAATTAACCCCAAACCTTTTCTAAACCTTCCTTAACATCCCCACAAACAAAACACTAACATTATTTACCCAAAATTTAGAACCCAAACCCCACTCAAATTCAACCCAAAGCTAAAAGGCCCAATTTTGACCTAAACTCAAACCTAACCCAAATAAGCCCAAACCCCAAAATCAAAAGACAAAAGGGACACATAGAAGGCCCCCGAATACCCTTTAATCCCGAGAATATCACTCGCCTGGCAAAAAATTCGAAAGCTTCCAACAAAAAAATGACATAGAAGGAGTTATATATTTATTCAAAAGTTGCTTGCCCCAATCATTAACAATCCAATTATTACTAGAAAGATAAATAAACTCGGAGAGATTTCGAGATGGATTCTTGGTAATCAATCTCCCCCACATTAGGCCGTAATGGTATAGACAA
Organism: Papilionanthe hookeriana x Papilionanthe teres; assembly: GCA_022702705.1. NCBI lineage: Eukaryota > Viridiplantae > Streptophyta > Magnoliopsida > Asparagales > Orchidaceae > Papilionanthe > Papilionanthe hookeriana x Papilionanthe teres. The sequence goes on along the minus strand of CM040437.1, from coordinate 38,863,837 downwards.
AATTTTATTTACCAAATCAAAAGAGATTAACAACATCTTCGCCTTAGCCTCATCCCACCGGGACTGACTAGAAATCGAAACTCTTCGATTTGAAGAAGATACTCCCGTTTATACAAATGGTCATTAACCAATTGTCAAGCCAAAAGTCCACTCGACTCATCACCAATATCCCAAATAAAAAGCTTTTCAAAGAAATTCTACTTAAAAGCCTTTTCCAAACTTTTAGAATCACCTAATTTAGCTTCGAACCCGAGAGGATTTAGATATTTCGTAATATTTACCATGAAGAAATACGAGACCAAAGAGAAGACTTCGATCCGAAATGAATCCATTTCTTACAAAAATAAGAGAAACTAAGATGTTCGAAAGCTTTTGAATCCAAGACCTCCACAAGCAAGTGGTTTACACAATTTATCCCAAATAGTCCAATGCATTTGTTTATGTTGTCCTTCCCATAAAAATTTGTTGAAAATAACCGAGAGTACTCCTCTTTGGAGCTTCTTCATATTAACCATTTGGAGAATATACAAAGGAAAGTAGTTAAAATACTCTTCAAAAGAGTAACTCTTCCACCATTAGAGAGAAAAGAATTCATCCAACATTGAATTCTAGAACAAATTTTATGCAAACTACATCATCAAAATGAGACAATCTTCTTCTTCCTTTTCGGACAAAGGAAAGCCCAAATAAACAAGAGGATAATTAGCCTCTTTAAATCCAATATAATCCAATATCCAATTTTTCAGGCGAGCTTCTCATCAATGAACTAGCAAGAAAAGAACATTTGGCTTTATTAAATGCATTCCGGTAAATGCATTCAAAACCGGAAAGATTTTTCATAATACATTTAATTGATTGTTTGCTCCCATTACAAAAGACAATAACATCATCTCAAAGATAAGCCGTGTGACTAACCAAAATATTAGATCTATGCCGGGAGTATTGAACATAAGGATTAGCCATATGAACCCGATTTAATAATTTAGAGAGGTAACATAAAAGCCAAAATGAAAAAAATATAAGGAGATAATGGATCTCCTTGTTTAATCCCCTTCCAAATTTTTGAAAGAAACCATGAGTACTTTCATTAATCGTAACACTATAATAATTGTTCTCCAACCATCTAGAGATTAAAGTGCAAAAATCGCAGTTGAAACTCTGCTGGGCCTAATACATCAATAATGAAAGACCAATTGATCGAATCAAAAGCTTTAGAAAGATCTAGCTTAAGAATAATATTAGAACCTCTACATGGCTTATCAATACGCAAGCAACTCCTAGCAAGAAGAATATTGTCAATAATACATCTCTTTTCGATGAAAGCAGATTGGTTTTCGTAGATTAAATCCAATAGATAAGGTTGTAGCCTCGTCCACTAGAACCTTACTAATGATCTAAAGTAGAAGTAATACATATGGGCCTAAAATCCTTCCACTGCTTTTTAAATTTATCTTTAGGAATAAGGATGATAGTAGAGGAAGCTAAAATATTTAGGCAAATTAGAACCTTGAAAAAGGCTATGATAGCAGCCATCACCATATGCTTAATAATACTCCAAAACTTTTATAGAAATCCTAAGAATAACCATCAAGCCTCACCGTTTTGTTGCTATCCGTAGAATTAATAGTTAAAAACTTCATTTTCAAATAGGAGTATTAGTTAAATGAGCAAGATTTCCTTTAAACATGCTACATTGCAATAACCGAATGGTGGTGTAATGAAGAGATAACTGATTTGTTGCAAAAAGATTCTGAAATAGAGAACAACATCTTCGCTATGCCTCGGGAATCATAAATCCATCCTTTAGTAGAAGAATTAATTTTTAAAATAGAATTAATAGATTCTATACTTGATCACAAAGATGAAAAAAAATCTAGAATTCTATCACCATATAGAAAGTGATCACTGCTTTTGTCGTATAGCACGGCCTTCCGAAGAATGGCAAAATCTGTTTAATTTTTTCATTAGCAATGAATAATTCATGACCATACCGGGTGAGCCATTTTCAATGTGTATTTTGTTCAAGCTTTGGAAACCAATACTTTAGCATCTTTTATATTGGAATTAATATTGCCAAAATCACTCCAATCTCCAAATGCCTAGTTAAAACCTTAGAAAGCTTTTTCTGAAATCACAAAGCCGAATGAGAGGATTAGCATTTAAGAAATCCTTTGGAATATTCCGTCAGACTCAATTAGCCGCCCGCAATTAGGATGCGAAGACCATACATTCAAATATCCGAAACAGGTTTTATGAACAATATTTGCAACATCAAGCTTCGATAAGGAGAGGAGAATGATCGTACCCCCGCCCAACAAGATGCCGAACTTTAGAAATCAGAAAACAACCAAACCATGGCTTGTTAACAAGAACTCATCTAATCTTTCATAAATATTACCCCTCCTCCAAGTAAAAGGTGAACCTTCAAATCCAATATCAAACAAATTCAAAGATTTTTGATAGAATCAAAACAAAGAAATCATTCCGCATTAGGATTCCCGCCTCCCTTCTTCTCACTAGGATGAGAAATACAACAGTTACCTCCAACCATCCAGCCCTCATTGATAGGTCACACCAATCACATGCAATTGGGACCAAAGATCCTCTCTATCCACTTTAGATGAAGCAAAGATGTACAAAAGAAGCATAACCTTTAAAAGAATCAATTCAAAATGAACATGCAAACCGAGAATGATCCACCGTAATATCTATCTTTAATTCTTTCCTATAAAAGACCCAAATTTTATCGGGAAGAATTGTAAACAAGATTGTATCCTAGGTACTTTTTAGTAACCGTCATAATTAAACTTAACCATCGGCTCGAAGAAGAACCACCATCCAACACTTATGAACCCCGTTTATTCTTAACAATCTATTAAGGGAGCCAAGGTTTGCCACTCCCTAATGTTCCAAAGCAGAGAAAATTACATGATGGGTAGATCTACCTCCCCTAGTCAATCTAGAGAAGGAAGATGCAAGAGATCTGAGGAATAATGTTCTCAAAGCAGAATATGATCAACCGATTTTTTCTTCGTCTTTCACTACCCAATCCTCATTCAAATTTCATTATCGATAGTAGCCATATTAAGATGAACACGTAACTTCCGAGGTTTAATATCAAGGACTCCAGATATTGGGTATTGTCGTGGTGGTAACACTTCTTTAGATAAATAATTATTTCTATCATCATCACCGTAAACTTCATCGCTAAGCTTGGTTCCAATCCCCGAGTACCCGCAGTCAAATTGGGTATCGTAAATGATTTCAGGAAGTGGGAACCATATTTACTAAACCAATATCGAGTTAACATCTCTTTTCAAGAACTATAGGCAAATCAATGTAATTCTAAAGGAATGTTAAAGAAAGTAAAATACCGAAGGAGTCCCGTAACTTTTATTAGAATTATCAATGAACTTTCAATCAATATGCGTACCTATCGAACTAATAACAGCAGTTATGCACTCGAAGGAACAAACAATGTGTAAATCAAGGATTCCCTAATTATTGGAATTAATAATAACTTTCAATCGCATGGTAGACTCGAATTAGAATTTTGAATATGAATAAGATTCGAGAACTAACAAAGAACTTCCATAAAGAAAATAAGTTTCAATACCGTAAATCGTAGCATCAACAATATCAATAATCCTGGAAGACAGTAACTTTTATTACCAAGAGCCAGGAAATCTATTTTCCAGTCGTTAAAGATCCTTCGTGCACGATCCATCCTTAACCAAAATAAGAATGAACATTTTTATTATTAATGTGTTTAAGATCCGGTTTCAATCTATAATAGCCTTCTTTAGAATGACCAAACATTCTACAATGATAGCAATATGTAGGCTTTTTTTCCACAACTATGGGTTGCCGCAGCTATTATGAGGAGAACCAAGCCAAATTTCATCAATTTCAAAGAGAGTAATGTTCCCTACAAGAATTCCGGCTAAGGATGGTCTAGAAAGATTAAATGTGGACATATCCACCTTAATGGTCTCCCTATAGCAGTCCCAATAGCATAAATTACCGATGATCAAAATGAAGTTTCAAATTGGGAAGCCTATACCAAATAGAATAATAAAGGGCTTCGATTTGGATCAAAGTTGGGGGACCATTTCAAGATTTTCATATATCTACCTTCCATCATAATAAATTTTCTGGAAAAGATTAGCATAATCTTTCTCTTTAGAAAGATGAATCATAATATGCCTACCATCAAATAAACCAACTTTCCAAGTCCCTACCAATTTCTGTACCCCTTCAAAATCCTTCTAATGTTATCCATTTCTTGATGACCATATTGAAACTTACCAATTAATGTGAATTTATGAACATCCACCAAAGATGTCAATTCAGAATCATAGAAATAAGGGCTGGTTTTCCACCCTTTTAACCACTTGTTCGATAAATCGACAATCACCCTTCCCCGCAAACTCGTGTCATGGTAACATCGAGAAAAAAGTAAGTTTATTCAGCCGATCGAAATTCCCTTACCAAAGAATTTCAAGAACAATAGCCTTGCTATTAATCAATTCACCATCGTGAAATAAGAACCTCCAAACAAGAACAATGAAACAAAAACCAGAATTGAGAATCAAGAACCCAAAGAAATATAGTTAAGGTAAAACCAAAAGAAGAAAGACGAGTCAAAACCGAAAACAAATCTCAGATTTGAAAAACAAATGCCCTAGAAGAAGAAACTACAAGAAGAAACCTTCCAAATCAATGGAAATTCAAGCAATCAAGATTAAACAAATAAAGAAAAGAAAAGCTCGAGGAGACTAAAATCACGCAAACCTCCCTAAAATCAGAGCTTCTCTCTCTTCCATTTCATTATATATATATATATATATATATATATATATATATATTTTAAATAAAATAAAAATATATTAATCAAGAGAGTCTAGTACATCTGACATATGAGGAAAAAGAAAGCAGTCCCCATGTAAAAGAATTTAAACTCCCTAAAGGTGTGGAGGATTTAGGATCCAAAGAAGAATAAGGAATGCATAAAATATCATCGTAGGAACTGCTCTAGTAGCAAGCCAATTAGCCGTCGATTTCTATGAATGTGACTTCCAACAATAGATATATTAGATACCAATAAAGAAATTTTATTGATCCAAATCAAGATACCAAGGAGAATACGTATGTAGAAGAATATTCAAGAGTAATAAGGAATCCATCTTCACATGAATTGACTTCGATGATTCTTAATGGTTGTCTTTAGACACCGTAAAACAAAGAAGCTTCGTATTCTAATGCATTAATGGCAAGTAATAAAAGTGTGCAGATAATCCATAAGCAAATACCCATATGATTTCGCATAGAGCACCAATACCAAATTTTCTGAACACCACTAAAAGATTGGAAGGTTTAAAAAAAAACTTCCACGTATTTATTTTAACCCATGGGCTTTGGCACAAGAAGGCTTATCATTAAAATTCAATAAAGTCGTTATCTTATGAAGATAGTTCGGTGCAATGTTTAATGATAACTCGGGCCGAAAAACCATATTGTTAGCGGATAATCTCATTCCTACCTCTCGTCAGTGGAGGTCTTGGATTTAAAAGCAAGTATACGTATCGCTCAAATAATACAAAGGCTCTAGTGGAGTCCCTGGATTTCGATCCCACAAAATGGAATATTTAGAGGCTACGTAATTAGGATTATAGAAATCAATCTTAATCACAACCAAATCAAAATTTCTTATCCGTCACTAATACGTAATCGACAATAACATGAAGTTTAAATTAAACTAGTTCACAACATATAACTAATTCTACTAAAGTGAAGTTAAATATATAAGCAAGAATCTTTCTCCTTTGTTAAGATATTTAATCAATAGATAATTAGAATTAGTTTAAAATGGTGTTGTGCCAACTAGAGCATACATATTCTTTACCCTTTCTGTCCAGGCATAAAGAACATCGACTAATCTTAAGTCAGCATCGAATCATGCCAGCTTCTGGAGGATATCACTAATGAGCTCCCACGTTCCATCGTCTCGAGGGCTAACATCTACACTTCAACATCCAAACGATAGACCGACCGAGGATTTTAGCCTATCACTCTAAAAATCTCCAATTCTATGCCCAATGAATATTATTTCCTATTTATTCGCACCCTACTTCCAAAGGACTTCGACCTCCCTCTCGAATCTTCTCGATGTAATCTTTACTATAGTTGTTAAAACCTAACATATTTAACCGTTCAATCGTCGTATCGAAAGTAAATTAAGATTTAAGTAAAAGATTATCACAACTTCCTTAAACTTTTACGCACACCAATTCAATCTACTATTTCACAAAAAATATTAAAACAAGGAGAAAGACAGTAAAATCCACTCGTATCTGCGTGAGAGGTTATAATAAAACTTGGATTTCATATATAAAAATAAATTTCTACAAACTAAAGTAACAGAACACAACTTATCTTAAATTCCTCTCAGCAAACTCCCTCAAAGTTCCTCCTCAATCTCATCCCCTTTCTACGAGGTAGAATTTCCCTTCGAAATGGTAACAAAGAAGAGATCTCTCACTTCCCTTCCACTCTTACAATTCAAGAATTCCTCACCAATATCTCTATCCGAACTCACTATTTAACACTTACAACAACAATAATGGACACTAATGGACTCTCTATTCGACACTAAGTGACTTTATAAGGACCTCAATAAAGACTTTTGCTGACTCTAGCGACTTTTAGAGGACCCCAAATAAACATTAATTTTTTCTACCAAAATTTGTTCTTTTTAAAGTAAATAGTTGAGTCTCCAAGGGTTTCCTAAGCATCCCTTCAAAAATCATCCACATTCGACGTATTTTAGAAAAGAACCGTCGATCCCACCGTCGACGACCTTCTAGAAACACCGCCTCGAACCGCCCCACCGTCGCCGGCCTCGACCTCCGCCGTCGGCGGCCTCCCTCGAAATATATGATGAACTCTCAAGAAAATCACGCCATCGACACCATCAACCTCGTCATTCGGTAATTTAGGTCAAATTTTTCATAATTTAGTCATTTTTATTTCCAAATTAACTCCTCGTATATTTTCGCTCCATCGTCCTTAAATCTTCATACCCTAAAAACACCAAAAATAATTCTTCTTTAAAGTGCAATATCATCAAAATCAATATAAAATAGGCATGAAAATCTTAACATTTTTTTCCTTGGGTCATCTCAGATTTAATAATGTATTATGGGCCTATAAGACTACCGATAAAACTCTTATGTAAATGTCACCATATGCTCATATATGAGTAAGCTTGTCATTTGTTGGTTAAATCGTATACAAAGCTATAGGTTATCAAAAATTTTAATTATAATGTGAAAGATGTCAAGTAAAGGAAATGATTATTGTAATTAAATGAGTTTACGAAATAAGAAATTAATCTTATTAAATGCTAAAATTTATAAAGAGAAATGAAAAATACGGCATAATCGAAGATTTTGAAAAAGCATTTTGTTCTCGAACAATAAGTTTTATTATAAAATAAAAATTAAATTATTTCAGAAAATTAGGTAGTTAGGGTCATTAATCGTGGTAAGAGTTTATCCATATGGTGTTCTTTATATCAAGATCTTAAAACTGTAAGAACGACTACAAGGTAAATTGACTCGGTGTTATATGCCTATATAAGTGGAGATAGTCCTACATTCGAGGAGATTATAATGTTGGGTTAATCGAATTAAAAGCATTGACTCCGTAGAAATGTATGATGTTAAAACAAGCGCTTTGTAGTTAACTTATAGTTATCGTTGTGAATTCGATTCGATTAGGCGAATATTGTTATGATGAGTTTATGAAGTGATATTGGGTCTTACTTGTTTAAGATGGCACAAAAATATTTTATTGATGAAAATGAGGAGGGGATGAAAGAACATTAACATGTGAAAACTTTTGAATTAGCTCTATGTAGCCAAATTTACCGCTATAACGCCATAGTTCGAGTTTCTTACCTAAACAAGCCAAATTCGCTCGCTTCTTCTTTATAAAACGAACTAGAATGAGAAATAAGGCATTGATCCCCCGAATATTTATGCTAAAAATTTTCACTTTATATTTCTTTCCAAGATATTCTCTTTCGCAATGGTACCAAAAACTCGACTCGTAAGAAAATAAGAAATATATTTTAATTATTTATTATAATATGGTATACTACGCAAGTATATGTATCATTTATCAAGTAATATAGGACTTTTTATTAAGCCCCGAGATACCCACAAGGAAATGTCTAAAATATTAAAGAAATAAGAAAAATAACTTTTACTTTTTAAAATGGTTTTGTAAAGTATGCTTTAAAATATAAAGTTTTTCAAATTTTTTGGAATTTTTTAAAAAGTAAGCAAACAACTAAAATTAACACAACTTTAAAACTAGTATGAAAAAGCAAAAGAGAATAAAATATTTTTTTTCCTTTCAATGAATCAGTAATAATTATGGAATTTTGTTGTGGAAGTATCTAAAATGTGTTGTGCCAAATAAAGGAAATTATACTTTACCCTTACTTAGTTCTATAAAGAACATTAGTTAGATTGATGTCAAATTCGTAGATGGGTTAGGCAGGAAGATACTAGCTCTCACTCTAGAGTTCCCCGATTCCCTCCACTTGGGAGCTAACATCTCATAACAAAATTTTCACATCAAACCAAATTGTGGAGCTTTAGCCGCCACACTAAAGTCCTCTAATTTTACTCCCCATTATAAGCATATCTTCCTATTTATCGCACCCAACTATATGGACTACAATTCCTATCCATACAATCGCATGTGATTCTTTCTAATTGTTGATTGAAAAATACCTCCGCAATGGATCTTACATAATCTCCCAACAAATTTTAACATCTTAATTTGGCCAAATCAAGAAGTAAATTAAGTGCAAGGTGTTGATTCATCACAACTTCTTCCAACATTGAAATCCTATATTTCACACAACTTCCTTCCATAATTTAATTACTTCATCATTTAAAAGGAAAAAGATAAGGGAAAATCATCTGTAATCCATCGAGAAAACACAATCACAACTTGATTTGAAAGTAGAAATCATAGTGAAAACACAACAAGTTTTACTTTAAAACCAAATATAAAACAAAGTTAAACACTTATCTGAAAATCCTCTCCAAAAAACTCTTAAAGTTCCCGTAAAACTTTGCTTTCCCCTTACAAGCCACAATGCAGAATGGCCACTCTCAACTCGTCGACTCCAAATCTCTTCTACTCTTAATAAAAACTAGATACACCGATAATAAAAAAGCTGAAGTGGAAAGGTGTACTATTAATAGCTCTCTAACATAAACTTGACTCTTAACACTAATCACACACTCCAACAACAACCCTTTTCCGATGTTCAAGTCTTTTTTTTTAAATTTTCCAAAAGATGCCTTCGTGTCTCTTTAAAATGTGTCCGTATTCAATGTATCCATAAAGAATGCATCCATCCGTTCAAAATTTAAATGAGTTTTGGCGCTAATGGGAAGTTAGTGAAGTTTAAACCAAAGGATACTTAAAAAACCCCTTTAATTTTGCGTAAAACTCAAATAAACGTCACTTAACTATCACACCTACGCGACAATGGCCGCGCTGTGCGCCGTAGACCAGCTTTTTACACTTTTCCATTTTTGCTCCAAATTTGATCCTTTATTGTTCCTTTCATCATAGTCACTCATTTTAATCATACATGCAAGAAAAGCACAAAAATACCTTCCATTAAGTGCAATATCATCAAAATAGGTGTATAAAAATGTATTTAAAAACACTTTACATTTTAGGTATATCATAATTCCCCAAACTTAAAATGTTGCTTATCCTCAAGTGACGCTTAATCACATAGAAAATCTTAATATGCAAATTTCAGAAATGAGTTTCTTTAGGAAGGTTTCAAAATTTTCTTCTAGAAATGAAATAATCAAATTTAGAAAAAAACTTTACAGAAATGAGACTAACTTAAAGTTTATAAAGTTCTTAAGTAAAGGATAATGAAAAATATTAGTTCATATCTAATTCAGAAATACATATAGATTTTTTAAAATATAAGATTCAAACATTTTATCTTCCTTAAAAATTTTCTTTTCGAAATAATTTTACTTACTATATTATAACCTTAAGCTTAGATTTTCTCAAAACGTATATTTTAAACTTTAGGTATGGAACCAATTTTTGAGTAGGCCCTTAAATCCTTAAGCTCCTTCCTTTTTACATACTATTTTTCTCTCGTCTTTTTCTTTTTCTTTTTTTCTCTTTTTTTATAAGGCAAGTATTATCGTATCCGGATGTGCCTTTAATGATTTTGAATTCCACCCTTTCATTTACAAATAAAAAGTCTGATATATATCTTTCAATTAAAAGTCATAATAACAGTGTTGAAAAATATTTTTCAATAAAGAATTTTAAGTTTAGAAAAATAAAAGTCAAATCTTCTAATTATCCAAAAATACAACATTTCTTACTAAAGAGTTTAACTATATTTAACATTTCTTTACTAAAAAAATTTTAACTTTAAATTTTTTCATCATTACTATAAATTTTAACTGAATTTTCTTACCATTTCATAATCAAAATTTTGTTTCCCTAATATAACTTCATTTACATAATTATTTTCAATCTAAATTCAAATTTTATTTAAGTATTCTCGAGAACAAATAAAATTTTGTTTGAAATTTTTTTTTTAAATTCCCCCCCAAACTTTAATCTTTAATTAGGATAAAACATTTAAGCTAAGAATGATGGTGGTAAGAATTCAAAAAAACTAGAACAACATGCTTCCGTGAATTTTCATATCCTAAATATGCAAGTATAATGCTTTAAAAACAAGAAGTAAAAAGAAATCAAATTCAGCTTATCAGCTTTTTCAAAAATAGAAATTTCAAAATTTCAAAGGACTTCTACACAATGAATGTTTTCAAAGAAAATTCACACCAACACAAATCATAACATACTAGAAAATAAATGGTAGCAAATATTGAAAAGTTTAAACATATTATATAAATAGTGGTTTCTAATGTTGTTCTAAATTTTTCTAATATTTATAAGAGTTAAATTAGACACTACTAAAAACTTAAACACTAGAAACACATAAAAAACATTTACTACCACAAACACACTACAAATTACATTATAAGCATCCTAATGTTCATAATAAAAATATTCGAACCAAAATCTTCAAAGTAACATCGCAGTCCATAGCAAAATACATCACATCACCTATAAACATCAAAATAAAAACATCACAACACATAAGAAAAATCACAACACAATATCACAAACTCAACACAACAATCCTAATCATCATCATTTTCATTCCAAATACTGGATGGTACATAAGGTATATAAAAAGGATGAAGGGGCATCTCAGCACTCGATCTCCTCTCTAATCACTCGTCCATGTATTGTCGATAATTTTCCTCATATTCATCATGCTTTACAATATACCTTTCAATATTTTCAATCTTACCATCCAAATCGTAATATGCTCCCTCGTAAGACTCACCTTCTTCAAAATCTTCTATAATAATCCAGTCCGTGAATCTCTCAAGATCATGCATGTGCAAGAGAAGCGCGAGAAGTAGAAGCAAAGAGTAGTTGCACACCGGGAAGCTCTACCGCATCCTTTCCTACTAAATGATGAATTAATAGTGTAAGTGTTTACATTTACACTAGTAATAGGTCTGTGTGGCCGAAGGACTTCTTCCCATGTTTCGCACTTAACACCAAACCGCTCACAAAGTGAATAACCGTAGATGGAAATCTCATACCGTAGTAGTAATAGTTCGGCATGCTTCCGTAATATAATCAAAGATAATTGCCCCAACATGCTGCTTTCCTTGCTGAATATAATGGTTCGAACAGCTCTCTCCCTTTGTAACTTCACTAACATGACTCGAAGGTGGGAAGCTGATGAGATAATGTAATGTCATGCCTTCATGGTATCTTAATGAGTCGAAAAATTCACTTTCCGTCATTTTATCTTCCATTAACCTCTTCCATCGTTAAGAAAGGCCATAATCTCATCTAATTCTCCTCGAAGGATGATAATTTGCATAAAAACAAAAATCATTACAGAGGTAACGTAAAAAGTATAAATGACCGCAGATGAAAAATCCACTTGTCAGCTCTCCTAACCATTACCAAATTATCTTCCGTTGCAGTAAGTTAGCATAGAACTCTCTCACCACAAACAACTCATACAGAGAGAAGCAACAAGATCGTTTCCCATTACTTCTAGCAAGCATATCTTCGCTCTCCACATTAAAAACTTGTTCTCGAATCAATTTCCGTGATGCGAGTGCACCGATGCGAGATTCTCGCCTTTAGAATCGACAAATTTGTCGAATCAATTTTTCTTCTCCTTTCGAGCGTTTTGACTTTGGAGCTATCTCTAAAAATTCACAAAAAATTCACCATAAATTCCAAATTTAAACTAAACTGCTAATTTAACTTCCAAAACAAGAAATTCCACAAAATCCAAGCAATTTTCATGCTTTTCAAATTTTCACCATGAATAGTGATTTTTAGATTTTTCCATAATGTACTCAAAATATATGGTGAAAATCAAAATTCTTTACTTAAAGAGTAGGATCATACCTTAAGGAACTCAAATCCAACAAATTTTGGCGAAATCGACACTAAAATGATCCAAATATTGATGCCCTAGGCTCCTATTTCGTGAAACCTCCAGAGGTTGAAGGTGATGGGGGTGTTAAAAAATGACAAATTTTGGCTTTTAATCGTTGAAAATCGATTTCGCGAACTTTCAGTTGCCTATGCGCGGAATATGTTTCCGCGCTTAGCCGCGAAATCTAACTCTTATGTGTCGTTGGTTTGACACTTAAAGCTGCCACCAAATTTCTTTGCCAATTAATTTAATCGTAATAAAACACTTAATTAACCCCCCCTTAATCACATCACACTATTTCTCCCGATAAACTCTTCTAATACTCCAAAGTACTCTTTAAATTTCAATGATTCCACACAAATTTTCACACAAACACAAACTTATATTAATAACAAACTACACTTAATACAACCATAAATTTCCATCCAAAATACTTTGGATGAAATTCCCAAATTCATAAGTTCAAACACATGTAATTAAATACAAACTTACATCACTTCAGCCGTAGCAAACACATGTAAAGTGCAACAAACACAAATTTTAAAGAAAATATACTTTAAAACATTAAACACACATAATCAAACCACAAGACCACACATAATTTAATTTCATTCTCCGTTAGGTGGAATACATTCAACCACCATTAGTTCCATTTGAACCATCCGGAAATGTAAACTGATAAAATGGGCAATGATCAAAAGCTGTTTCCACATCATCTTCTTTTATCCATTTGTTCTTCAAACACCACTCTATTTGCTTCTTCCACATGAATTGTACGACCGAATTGCATTTTCGAGTTGCCATCCAATGTGTGATAAATGAGCATTAATTTCATTTACCTTTGCATCAATAGACTCCACGTCGGCCTCGATCTTCATAATCCTTTTCACTATTCCTTGGATACTCACAACTCATAAATTCATTATTTAACTCTTTGCGTACTATCGTTAAATAAACTTCTTCTTGTCGGGCTTCATCTTTTCTTAATTTTGCTCTCCCAAGAAGACATTTTTTGCACTCAAAATACTTTTGAGAAGACCTGGAATGAAAATAAGAACTGGGCAAGTATTTCATAAATTCGCATTTTTATCGACTCAAAGTGAAAAACCCTAGAAGTGTTAAAACTTCTTAATAACCTCAAAAACTACTCACCCAACAGTTAGGCTTTTAGAACCTCATTTTTCACATTTTTTACAATCGTGGGCACCTATGCGCCAACCAGCCGACGCATAGCCGTCAGCAGACATTTTTTCGTCAGCTCGTCAAACATCAAAATCTTCATTCTAACTCCTTTAAGTCATTAAATAAGGTCAAATAAACACCACTAGATAATAAACCTCCATAATGCTACCACATTTCTATAATCAAACCAAATAAAAGCTCACAAAGCAAACATAAAGCAAAACACACCGATAAATACGGGTTGCCTCCCAAAAGAGCTCGATTTAACTTCATCACCTCTAACATACCCAAAGTTTATTCCGAGTGACCCAACTCTTGATTTTCATCGTGTTTTAAAGTGATCGACCGAAAAGTAAGGTTTGGCTCATGACCGCTCACTTTAAATATTTTTCCATACTTAGGATCTCTAGGTATCCACATCTCCATACGAATAAACTTTCATCATAATAACCAGTTCCCGTCCACCCTGACTTAGTTTTCCAAGAAAATTCTCAATCTAGCATTATATGTAAAAATTTTTTGCCCATGCTCAAGACTTTTAGTAAGAATCTTCTCGAACATGCCATAACTTCATCTTTTCTTTATAAATCTTAACATTTTCATAAGATTCATTCCCTTTTATCTCTTCAAGCTCATTTAATCGCACCAACCTCTTTTCTCCAAAGATTCTTCAAATTATAATTAAAATCTTTAATAAAATTTCAATATTCTTTATGTTCAAGTTCAACCGGTAAATGACAAGATTTTCCAAAATTAGCCTATACTAGGACATTTCTATGGGTTATGTATGTAATCCCATAGCCCACAAAGCATAATCCAATTTGATCGACCAATCCATTCATTCTGGATTAACAATCTTTTCCAATATTCTTTTTTAAATTCATGATTATATAATTCAACCAAACCACTTATCTCGCGGATGATAAGCAAAAGAGTAATGCGATGGTTAATATGATATTTCTTTACTAACTTTTCCATAATAAAAATTCTTAAAACGACTTCCCCCATCAGCGACATGACAGCCAGATTCCAAATCTACAAAATATATTATTTTTTAAAAATTTATAACACTTTGAGTATCACATCGAGGTAAAGCAATGAAATTTTCTATCCATTTAGATACAAAGTCTACCGCTATCAAAATGTATGTATTTCCGAAAGATGGTATAAATGGTCCCATGAAATCTTAATCCTAAACGTCAAATATTTCAACTTCCAACATATAATCGAGGGGTATCTCTGATTTCTTCTAGAAATATTGTCTACATGTTTACATCGATCACAATTTTCTTTAATATAAACATTAACATCTTTAAAAATTCATGTGCCAATAAAATCCGCATTGTAAGATTTTATAGCGCAATTTTATAAATTCCAAAATGTCTCCCATAATAAAAATTATGACATTTTTTAATAATCTCATAAGTTTCTTCTAAAGGCACACATCTTCAAATAATCAAATACTTTACTTGTTTATATAAAATGGGTCATCCCAAAAATAAGTCTTCGCTTCATATAAATTTCTTCCTCTTCTAAGATGTCAAAACAGTAGGTAAATATTACTAACAATAAATTTTACAATTTTCGTATACCTCAAACACACCACTCATTAACAAATAACAATCTTTCATCAAGAAACTTTTCATTAATTTCTTCAAGATCACAAAGAGAGATTTTTTAGTTTCATGCCTGTATTGCATGACGTACCCGATTATCACATTCCTTCCTATCTAATCTGAAATCAAATGGCAAAAGAAGAATCCATCTAATCAACCTTAGTTTTGCATCCTTTTCTTCATTAAATACTTAATAGCAGAATGATCTAAGATAAACCACACATTTAGTTCCAATTAAATATGATCTCAATTTCTGGGTCAAAGGCAAATAATATAAACCTAATAACTCTTCTCGCAAAGGTATAATTAATCTGAGCTTCCTTAAGAGTTTTACTAGCATAGTAAATTACTTTGAAAATGTTATCATATTTCCTAACTCAAAACAACTCTAATAGCATAATCACTAGCATCACACATTAATTCAAAAGGTTTTTCCAATTGGGTGAAACTATAATGTGTGCGTAATTAATTTTTCTTTTAAAGTTTCAAAAGCTTTTAGCATTCATCATCAAAATTAAAAATTGCATATTTTTTCCGTAACAGTATAAAGGCTTCGAAATTTAAAAAGTCTTTTAATATAACGCTCGTACAATCCCCAACATAAACTTTAAAAACTTCTAATTCCCCTTACATTAAGCAGTAACGTAAATTAGACATCACTCAATTTCAGATGATCTACTTCCATACCATTTCCGATATACGATTTCCCAAAATAATTCCCTCCGCTACCATAAATTGACATTTCTCCGCTAAGAACCAAATTAGTTTCTTCACAACATTTCGAACTTTAGATAGATATTTTAAACACGATTCAAATGAAATTCCAAACATTGAAAGACATCCATAAAAACTTCAATTCCCGTTTCTATTAAATCACGTAAAATTGTTGCATACATCTTTGGAAATATGGCAAGGGCATTACATAAACCAAAGGGCATTCTTCTAAAAGTAAATGTACCATAAGGACTGGTAAACGTTGTTTTCTCGATCCTCGTGGAGCACTTGAATTCGATGGTAACCAATATATCCATCCGTAAAGAAAAGTATTTACGCTCAAAATGCTACTAATCCAACATCCGATCTAGAAAAGGAAGTGGAAAAAGATCTTTCCCGGTGGCAAGGTTTAATTTTCTATAATCAATGTATATTCGCCATTCTCAGAATTGTCTTAATTGCATTATTTCATTCTTTTCATTAACAGCCACAATAACCTCCTCTTTCAGTATTGCATTGTGCTGAATCGACTAACCTATGTACTAACTAAAATAGGGTAGATAATTCCAAAGATCCAACCACTTTAAAATTTCTTTTCAACAACTTCTTTCATAGTAAGATTTAATCTCCCTTTTCTGAGGATCAAATCCGTAGGCTCACAGCTTATCTTCCATAAGAATTCTATGCATACAAATCAAGGACCGATTCCTTTAATATCGCTATCATTCATCCAAAGGATTTCTTATATTTCTTCAAAATTTCAAGCAAACTCTTCTTCTTTCGGGCTTAATCGAGAGGAAATTATAACTAGCAAAGCTTCGAGAAATCACCTAAAAAGATACTTTAAAATGATTAAAGAAGCATCTTTTAAATTGTCTTAGGAGGTTTTTCAATCGATGGGCCAAAATATTCATCTTTTTTCAACATGTCTTCAAAATTTTTATGAACATAATTTAAATCTTCCTCATGAAAATCTTCAAAATCTTGTAATTCCTCTTCGTTGCGTTCCACCTTACTTCGTATTTTTCTTCATAAATCGACCTAAAATTGCATTAACTCAAATATTTTATAACATCCATCCCATAACATTCATCATCTTTACGTCTGCAGATATTTTATCGACTTTGAAACATTAAATGTAACAATTGGATCATTAACTTAAGATCGTCAATTTCGCACATCTATCATCGCTTCCGCCCGTGGCTGGGGAAAGGTCTCCCTTAAAATTACGGGTATCTCTTTATCTTCCTCCATATCCAACACAATGAAATCAACAAAAAAAAATTCGATCTACTGACCAAAGCATACTTTATAAATTTCTTAGATATGTGATCGAACGTACCGCCCAATTGCAAGAAAGCATAAGAATAGTGCTATTTCTCCCAATTCCACTTTTCGAATATTAATAACGCCATTAAAGCACGTCGTACCCGAAACGAGATAAAGTTTTACAAAAATTGTCTTCATCAGACATGGAATTGTGGAACTTCTAGTATCTTTAAGCTTTTCAGAAACTATTTCGAATGACAACAATCTCATTATCTTCAAACTTCCTTTTTTGTTAAGAATATCCTTCATAAATTTCACAAATTTCGACATTTGTTCTAAGGCTTCGCAAATATAATAATGATCAGAAGCTTCTTAAATATCTCCAAGAATTTTCAAAATTGCTTATCCAATTTCACTTGTCGAAGTCTCCTCGAGGAAATGGAGGCGATGACTTTTCTAAATCAACTCCAAAGGAGAACAGTTTTTCCAAACCTTTTTAAGAGCATCCTCTTTTCGTCTTTCAATTTCTTCTTTCTCTACTTTAGTCTCTTTTCGAACTCTACCTTCCAACTCTCTTCCACTCTCAACTGAATAAATTTCAGAGTTTGCTCTTTAGTCTTGTCTGGATTTACTTCAATATCGCTAGAAGTGTTCCCTTGGATCTATTACTTAATGAATCGGGCAATCATTCCAATCGATTCTCAATATTTACATTTGTACTCTCCGATTTTGTAATTGATTTCCCATTTGTAACACCACTTCTTCAATAGACAAATTCTTCTCCTTAAATTGTGATGTATCATAAAACACAGGATAGGTTGGTCTATAATTATTATTCCCTTGGTTGTTCCAGCTTTCCCCAATGGGTTTACTTGGTTTTTCCCCATCGTTGATTACTACCACCCCGATTATTGGTATTCAGCTTAAATTGGATGATTTTTTTAACTCGGGTTATAATAATTGAATATAGTTATTAATTTACTTATGACATTTAAGGTTTTTATGAAGATTGAGAATCAACCATTCGACCTAATGAATTTTCAAGAATCATGGATATCAACAGAAAATTCATCCCAAATTGGTCTATCTTCCTTTTCGAATTGCAAGAATTTGATCTGCTAGCATCTCAAAAGCATTATTTTCATGAATGTTGCTACTTTTTTAGATTTAACATTTCGTAAGGCCATTGAAAATTATTAATAGCCATTTCTTCTATTAAAGCATAAGCACGTAAACTGTTGTACATCAATGAACCACCAAATTAGCCGTACCGATAATAGATCTAAGAGATCCAACTAATCCATTATAATGTGTCCGAATTATTAACCAATCTGATATCTCGATATCTATAAAAAAAATACCTATTTCTTCATGTCTTAATTCTTATTAATTTCTAAGGATATTATGCTTTAATGAAAGGTATTTTTTCAGGTTTTTGGACAGGTGATGTAAAAAGGTCTAAGAAGGATAAAGGAGCAAAAAGGAGCAAAAATGGAGCAAAATACCAAAAGTAGCAAAAATATGGCTCGGCGCCTACGCGCGTACTCGATACGAAAACTCGTCATGTTTTACAACGTTCGATGAGTTATTTTCACAGAGCGAGCGGTTATCGACATTCTGTAAGGCCGGCAGTTGTTCCTTGATAATAGGAAATGATACATTGCATCTGGACGCTCCAAAACGGTTTTAATCGCAAAGAGGTGAGAGCCAAAGTGAAGAGGTGCGAAAAACTCGGACGCGTTGTCCGCCTAGGTTCTCGTTGTGATTCCCGCGCCAGCGCCGTACCGACCTTCTAGAAGATTCATTGAATGTGGATATGTTTTGAAGAGGTCCCTCAAGGCAACTCTTGAAACCTAGTCAGTGTGGGTCCATTTCTCTCGTAAAACGTGCTCCTCCCATCGTACCCCTTCTTTATCTACATTTTTGTATCTCTCATCCTAGAGAGAGAATTGTAGAGAGAGAAATTTAGGGCCACTTTTGTTTAGTTTAGTGAGTTTATTTACAAGTTATCAGACTTCGAGTTCTCATTACACTGTGGAGCTGCATAGGAATCGAAGATCCGTAAGAAATATTCGAGATAAGTATATTTTTACATTCGATTCAAAGTTTAATTATCATGTTTTGTTATTTATTTTCAACGTGTTCAATAGCTAGCTTACTTTCTTACTTCAATTACGAAGAGATAGATAAGATAATATAAAGATTTGATGGAGAATTAAAATTCAAAATATTTTCAAAACATTTGTGACGACATTAATACCGATCTTACTTTACTTTAAATTCCATTGTCAATCGTTAAACCCGCAGTTTAGAAACTCTCAAGGAGAAGAACTCTTAACTTGTAAATATCACATGAATCTCAAGTAGCCGTAGCCATGAGCTTGCCATTCATGGCGAAGTGCACAACAAGCAAGATAATATTCAAAGGGCGTAATCGATAGCTAGAATGACGACTAAATTCTTATAATTTGATTTTACGTACCAGGGAAAGGGTCACCAGTAGGCTTCACCAGCCACCTTGACATCGGCGTGAGCCTGCATTAACCCATTCTACTAACAATACATCCGACCTATTCTCAGAATTACCAATGTTCTTCGTACCCGGATCAGTTATAAAGAATAGGAATGCTTCTATTCGTACAATACCATAACAAATTTAAATGAATATTAAATTATCTTAAAAATCTTACATTAATCAAGGAAAGAAAGTTGTTTATTTATACAGTCTATAAAATCATTTTCTTATTATTGTTTTCTTAATCGTACCCGTAAATTAATAGTAATTTTAGTAAGAAATCAAAATAAAAACATTTTTACTATTTTATTTCGTCACTTTTATATAGAAAATTTATTTCTATAAATCTTCCCCGCGGGATCGACACGGGTCTTTGTTTAAAAACCCTATATTACTCTAAACGATATGTATACTCGCGTAGTACCCCTAGTGTAAAAATATTACTAAATTATATAATATTAATTTATACACTGTACTCGTTATTTATAAATCGACTCAAAGCTTATCGCTATCTTTTCGAAGCAAACATCGTCATAAGGGTACAATGTCAAGTTTTTAGCCACACTGTAGAAGAAATTCATGAAGAAAGAAATAGAATAGTTAAATTTTATCGTTTGTTTTATGCGAAGATTTGTCTCCGAAGGATTAATACCTTTTAGATTCTCGAATCGGAAGAACAATTAGAAAAATTAAAAAGGGAAAACAAATTCAAAATTTCAAGAAATGGCTACTTTACAAAAACTAATCAACTTAATGATCAAAATGTCTATAAACCATTAAGGATTATGCTAACCCTACAGTTGATGAACTTCAGTAGTATTCAAATACCCACCGTAGATGCTAATTCTTTTGGAACTTAAACCGTCTATTATTCAAATGGTGCAAAACAATCAATTTTAACATCACCAACGAGGATCCAAATTTACATCTTGTTAGTTTTTAGAAACTTTGTATACCTTTAAATATAATAATGTTTCGATGATGCTATTAGAGTTCTGCACTTTCCTTTTTCTTTAAGAGATAAAGAAAGATGTGGTTAAACTCATTAGCGACCTGCCTCTATTAAAACACAAATAACCGCACAAAAATTCCTCACTAAATATTTTCCTCCTTCTAAAACCGCTAAATTAAGAAATGATATTACTTCGTTTAGTCAATTCGATGGGGAGACAATATACGAAACTTTGTGAAAGATTTAAAGAACTATTAAGAAAATATCCTCATCATGCTTTACCCGATCGTCGATTATTCAAATATTTTATAATGGATTAATTGATCTTTAAAATCAATTATTTGCTGTCATCATTTATAATTTTTTAATGTCTAAATCATTTAAAGAAGCTACACTTTAATCAAGAAATGGCTAATAACAATTTTCAATGGCCTTCCGAAAGGATTAACCCTAAAAAGATGGCCGTATTCAAGATACCTAAGCCTTTTCTATCTTACTAAATGTGTTGCTAAAGAATGTCTAAGAAATTAAATAATTTTGCAATTAATATTTCGCATAATAACTCGCTAATAGTCAAGATTCTCAAACTATTGAAACTTTACAAGCTATCAGTAAGTAAAATAACTTTATTCAAATTATTATAATCCCGTTAGAAAAATCATCCTAATTTAACCGGAATAATTCACAACAACAATGGGGTCATAATCAATCTCATCCCCGGAAATTGGAATAATCAAGTTAATTCAAATTATAAACCTCCGGATTTCATAATCAACAAAAAGTTA
The DNA here is from genome assembly GCA_022702705.1 of Papilionanthe hookeriana x Papilionanthe teres. Classification (NCBI taxonomy): domain Eukaryota; kingdom Viridiplantae; phylum Streptophyta; class Magnoliopsida; order Asparagales; family Orchidaceae; genus Papilionanthe; species Papilionanthe hookeriana x Papilionanthe teres. The sequence goes on along the minus strand of CM040437.1, from coordinate 38,842,191 downwards.
TCATTGCAGAATTAATTATGCAAATGAATAATTAATTACAAAATCAAAATATCAAGCATAGTAATATTGAAAATCAAATTGTGGCAAATTGCTACTTTAATTAATAACAAGACTCCGTAGAACACTTGCTAATGTTGAAATCAATCCAAAGGAAATCGGAAAAGAACAATTTAACAAGTTAGCCGCAACTTTAAGGAAAGGAATTAAAAGAAAGATTGCAGAATGAAATCAAAAAAGAGATCGAGGTCAAGAGATTGAAAAACCTAAAGAAACTCTCTCCTACCAAGATCGATCGTTATACCTGTTAATGCGGAAGTTCGAAAAACCACCACCACCTTTTTCTCAAAGACTGGTAACAACAGCAACTTGATCATCAATTTTCTAAGTTCTTCGAAAGTTTTAAGAAACTTACTATTAACATACTTTTGCTGAAGCTTCGGAACAAATGCCAACTTACGAAAAATTAATGAAGGGTATTTAAGCAAAAACGAAAATTAAGCTAAACCATGCATTAAGTGAAGAAAGTCATGAAGCAGAATAATTCAAAAGAAATTACTCGAAAAGCTTAAGGATCCCGGAAGTTTCCACTATACCCCGTGTTATCGTGAGAAAAATTTTGCGAAAAGCCTTTTACGTTGATTTATAGAGCCAGTTAATATCATGTCATTTTCATCTTTTCGAAGATTAGATTTAGTGGATATTACCCCACCATCAGAATTTTTCGCTTGAATAATGATGTATCTATCACTATCCTAAAGGAGTTATACAGGATGTCCTCGTTAAAGTGGATAAATTTATCTTCCCCGTAGATTTCATAGTGCCTATGGAAGAAGATAAAGAGATACCTATTATTTTAGGAAGACCTTTTCTGAATACCTGATTTGTGCCATGATCGATGTGCAAAAGAGAATTAACTACAGAGTCAATGATCATGAAATAATTTAATGTTCTTAAATCAATGAAGTTACCTCACATAAAGAGAAATGTTATCGAATGGATATAATTGATTATTTAATTAGTAAACATTATCAAGAAAATGCAGTGCTATTTCTCAAGAAAAATTTTGAATTTTTAACCGATGAAGATGAAATAGTAGAAGAAGAAGAGACTCATTTTGTTAAAGATAATTCTGGGAAACTTTTGCATATAACTCAAAATGATATACTTACCCTCAATTAAAAAAGAATTCGAACCGGAATTAAAAATGTTACCTTCCCCATTTAAAATATGCTTTTTCGAAATTCTATAATCTTACCTGTTATTTCTTCGAACTCGTAGTAAAGACCAAGTAGTTGTACCATTGTGTGTATAAAGAATTATAAAGGTTTTGGCTGGACTAATGCCGATATAAAAAATATTTAATAAGCCCTTCCATTCGTATACATGCGTAATTTAATGGAAGAAAATTTTAAACCTACTATGTAATCGCAAAGAAGATTAAATCCTACATGAAGAGGTTATTAAAAAAAGAAATTATTGGCTGTTAGATGTTGGTATTATTTATCCTATTTTGGATACTAATCAGTAAGTCATATTCATTGTGTTCCGAAGAAAGAGGAGTGAATCGTCATCATATCGATAAAAATGAACTTATTCCTACAAGACAAGTTACCGGGATGGAGAATTTGTATCGATTATAAAACTAAATAAATCCACTAGAAAGGATCATTTTCCTTACCTTTCTGGATCAAATGCTCGATAAATTAGCCGGACACTCATATTTCGTTTGATGATATTCTAGTTATCATCAATTACTATCAAGCCCCGAGGACCAAAAAAGACAAATATTTAAGTCCGTTTAACATTTCCGTTTTAAGAATGTATTTTGCTTGCGTAATGCACCGCAACTTTTCAAAGATGTATGATGTCAATATTTCGTGATTTGATTTCGACAAAGGAATTGAAATATCTATGGACGATTTTTCGCCTTGAACTTTTTCGAATCTTCGTTTCGAAAACATACTAAAGTTCGGCAAAAAGATGTGAAGAAACAAATTTAAATTAACCGGAAAAAAATGTCAATTCATGGTCACGTAAGGCATTGTACTTTGACACAAAGTATCACGAAAAGTGGATGGAAGTAGATCAAGCAAAGTGAAAATTATCAGCCTAATCGTAACCACCTACCACTGTCGTATACAGAAGCTGCGCTTACGCCGATTTTATGTACATATATAAAAGATTTTTTCTAAAAATCGCTAAACCTATTTTTCATTTATTAGAAAAAGATGCACACTAATTTAATGAAGAATGTATTAATGTTTTTAATATTCTAAAAGAAAAATTAATAACCGCACCTATCATCGTTGTACCCGATCGAATAAATCTTTTCGAATTAATGCAAGCAATGTTGATTTTGCAATCGGAGTCGTATTGTGACAAAAATATGAAAAAGTTTTCAAAGTTGTATATTATGCTAAGAAACTCTCACCTAAACACAAAGGGCACCATACTTACCACCGAGAAAGAGCTTCTAGATATAAGATATGCCTTCGATAAATTTAGACCTTATCTTCGGGTACTAAATGCATAAGCTTCATACCGATCATTCGCTATTAAATATCTAATATCTAAGAAGGATTCTAAACCTAGACTTATAAGATGGGTTTTACTTTACAAGAATTTGATTTTCAAATAAGTAGATGGGGAAAAGAATCGAAAATCAAATCGCTCGATCATTTATCTAATTAAAAATGATATTATTTTAGAAGAAAATATAAACGAGAAATTCCCCGATGAATCTTTATATGTTATTCAAAGATACAAAACACCGTGGTATGCCGATATTGCTAATTATTTAGTTAGCAATATTCTTTTACCTTATGACTTGATAACAAATTTATTAAGAAATTTAAATATGACGCTAAATCTTATATTTCGAAGAACCTCATTTATTTAAAATCGGTAAAGATTCTATGATTCGAAGATGTGCACCTTATGAGGAAAATTTTGCTATTATTCAAAATGTCATGATTCTGATTTTTGGAGGACACTTCGTACAGATAAAACCGCATTTAAAATTTTAAATTGGATTTTATCGTCTACCTTATTTAAAGATGCGAGACAATATGTAAAAACATGTGATCGATGTTAAAGGATGGAAATATATCTGTGAAAGATGAAATGCCGTTAAACTATATATTGGAAGTCAAATTTTTAATATACGGGGATTAGACTTTATGGACCATTTGTTCCATCATCCGGAAAAATTTATATTTTATTGGGTTAGCCGATTATGTTTCAAAGTGGATTGAAGCCGTTGCTTTACCAAACCGTGATTCCAAAAGTTGTTTCAAAATTTTTAAAGAAAATTATTTTTTCAAGATTTGGAATGCCTAAGATAATTATCACTCGATAGAAGTCATTTCGTGAATATAAGAATTCAATCATTACTACAAAAATTTGGAATCAAACATAGAATTGCAAATCGCTATCACCCTCAAACTAGTGGAATGGTCGAAGTATCAAAACAAGAGAAATTAAAAGAATTTTAGAAAAGGTCAAGTTAATCCTAAAAGAACCGATTGGGTTTTACGTACTGACTTCGCATTGGCGGGCTTATAGAACAAATTCTTTATAAGACACCAATCGGAATGTCACCTTACCGGTTAATTTATGGTAAACATTGTCACTTACCTCCGTGTAATCCCGAACATAAAGCTTATCGGGCGATAAAGGAATCAAAGTGGAATGGGGAAGAGGCCATTTTGGCTTGATTTGGGTCAACCCATCCTTTTGGGCTTGGTGCACCTCCCCATGGCTAGTTTGGGCTGAAGAAAAGGTGGTTTAGGTCAGCTTGATTAGTGGGGAAAGGTCACCATCCAAGTACAATTAGGCATAAGCATGGTTAAGGGGAATCATGGGAGTGGTTAATCACCTTTAGGAATTAAGGAAAGAGTCTCCTCCTTTTGCCCAAAATGGCATGGTGACATGTAAAGAGGCTCTCATGGCTTCCATGTGGCTCATGCATGGCTTCATGGCTCATCTTTGGCTTGGGAAAAGTCAAGTCAATTTCGTGGAAATGGATTTAAGAAAATTTTGGTATTTTGATGGGAATTTGTATGGGGCTTGAATTGGAATTGTTTAATTGATGATTTTGAAACTTAGGGGTGATTTTGATTAAATGGATGATGAGGGGAAGTGTCATGTGGGCTTTGGATGAATTTGGGCTTTTGAATTTGAAGGAAGTGGGCTTTTAGGAAGGTTTAAGGGAAGTGGGCTTTTTGATTTTAGGATGGGCATTTGGGTGAAAATTTTGTGAAGGACCATGTCAAATAAATGTTACAATTGGTTTAGGGATGTTTCATGAATAGTTTTAAGTCAATTTGGTGTGATTTGGAATTGAATTGGTTTGAATTTGGGTTCATTTGGTAAGTGGGCCAATGTAGGTCAAATTGGGCTAACTTGGGCCAATGTTGGGCTAGGGTTGAAATTGATGTAAAATTAATGTTGGGAAATGTTTATGGGAGTGTTTCAAAGAGGTTTTTGGTTTGGTTGGGTCTTGATTTTGGGGTTTGGGTCTATTTGGGCTAGGTTTAGGTTTAGGTCAAAATTGGGCCTTTCAGCTTTTGGTTGAATTTGAGTGGGGTTTGGGTCTAAATTTTGGGCAAATCATGTTAGTTTTTTGTTTTTGGAGATGTTAAGGAAGCTTTAGAAAAGATTTGGGGTTAATTGGAGTTGAATTGGGTGAGTTTGGGCTAAGTTTGGGTCATGGGTCCAAATTGGGCTTTAAGGCCAAAAGAGAAATTGGATCCAAATTTCAATCAAATTGGACTTGGCTTTGGTATAGATTGGTGTTGGGGATGTTGAATTGAAGTTTAGAATTGAATTGGACCAGAATTTGAGTCAATTGGGTAGGTTTGGTTTGACATTGGGTTCATTTTGGGTTAAAATGGGTCAAATTGGAGGTTTTGATAAAAATTGCGTAAATTGACAAAATTGGCCCATGGTGTAGTTGAACAAAATGAAATTGGGAATATTTGGGATTTTCTGGAATTTTCTGGGAATTTTCTGAATTTTTGGATTTTTTGGCTAAGAGGGGCATTTTGGGTATTTGGAGGGTATTGGGAGGTATTTTTGGAATTTTTGGTATTTTTGGCTATGAATGATCAATTTGAGTAATGTAGGAATGTTTGGGATTGATTTTGAGGAATTTTGGGTAATTTAGGTGATTTTGCAAATTTTTTGGTGGTTTCAAGGGTTTTGGGTAGGCTAGGCGGGTGTAGGGTCCCAGGGGTCAAAATTTGAAAATTTGCAAAATTGAAGATTAGGTAAATGTAAGTGGAATGAAATCATTTTGGTTGAGCCATGAAGCCATATCAAGCCCACATGAGCCATGAAGGGACTCATTCGAGGCATCCACTATGTTGTTCCTAACCCTCTTGCCGAGGGCTTAGGGGTTAAGGACCATCCATGTGAATCACCTTCATGAGTCGGGAGGTCAAGTTAGGTATGGGTGTGGTTTTAAGAGGTGTGTGAAAGTGTAGTGCATAGGTGTAGTGTGTGTGTAAGTCAACCCTTCACTGCACCGAGCCACCTGGGGTAGTCCTAGGCCAAAGAGTCCCATAGGAACTCATCCTTTAAACTTCCACATTTGATTTCAACCCTCTAGGTGATTAGGGGTCTACAATCAAGTTTGTGGAGTTTGCAGGGAGTTAAGAAGTGGTTTGAATTTCTAAGTGGTGGGTCCCAATTCTAATCCTCTAGGACAGTCAAAGGAAAAGCTTAAGGCTAGATCCTAAGTACTAAAAAGAAGGAGAGAAGACCTCATCAAAAATGAGGTCAACAAGTCCTATAAGCCCACAAAGCATAATCCAGTTTTATTGACCAATCCTTTCTGTTTGGATTAATAGTTTTTTCCAATATTCTTTTAATTTTAAGATTGGATAATTCAACCAAACCACTTGTCTGCGGATGATAAGCAATAACAATGTGATGGTTAATATGATATTTCTTTAATAACTTCTCCATAATCACATTTCTAAAATGACTTCCCCCATCTGTTATGATTACTCTTAGTATTCCAAATCTGTAAAATATATTCTTTTTTAAAAACTTTGCAACACATTGAGCATCATATTGAGGTAAAGCAACAGCTTCAATCCATTTGGATACATAGTTTACTGTTACTAAAATATAGATCTTTCTGAAAGATGGTGTAAATAGTCCCATGAAGTCTAATCCCCAAACATTAAATATTTCAACTTCTAACATATAATTGAGGGTCATCTCGTTCTTCTAGAAATATTGCCTGCATGCTGAAATCGATCACAAGTTTTAATATATGCATTAACATCTTTAAAAATGGTAGGCCAATAAAATCCAGATTGTAAAATCTATAAGCAGTTCTATCAACTCCAAAATGTCCACCATAATCAGAATTATGACATTTTTGAATAATTTCATAAGTTTCTTCTAAAGGCACACATCTTTGAATGATCAGATCCTTTCCTTTTTTATACAGAATTGGATCCCAAAAATAAGTTTTAGCATCAGATAAAAACTTCTTCCTTTCCTGGTATGTCAAACCATAAGGTATAATATCACTGACAATAAAGTTTACAATGTCTGCATACCACAGAATACATCATTCGTTAATAGTGAACAATTTTTCATCAGGAAAATGTTCATTAATTTCTTCAGTATCACTAAGAGATTTTTCAGTTTCAAGCCTGGATAGATGATCAGTAATTTGATCATCAACACCCTTCCTATCTACTATCTCAAAATCAAATTCTTGCAAAAGAAGAATCCATCTAATCAATCTCGGTTTTGCATCTTTCTTCTTCATTAAATATTTGATAATAGAATGATCAGTATGCACTACACATTAGTTCCAATTAAATATGATTAAGATTTATCAAAAGTAAATACTATAGCTAATAACTCTTTCTCAGTAGTGGTATTGTTAATTTGAGCATCATTAAGAGTTTTACTAGCATAGTAAATTACTTTGAAAATTTTATCATATTTCTGACCCAAAACAATACCAATAGCATAATAACTAGCATCACACATTAATTCAAAAGGTTTTTCTCAATTTGGTGAAATTATAATAGGTGCAGTGATTAATTTTTCTTTTAATGTTTCAAAAAATTTTAGGCATTCATCATCAAAATAAAAAATTACTTCCTTTTTCAATAAACAGCATAAGGGTTTTCAAATTTTTAAAAAGTCTTTAATGTAACACCTATAGAATCCAGCATGTCCCAGAAAACTTATAATTCCCTTTACATTCGTTGGATAAGGTAATTAGAGATAACTTAAATTTTTGCAGGATCTACCTCTAAACCTTTTTTTGAAATTCTATGTCCTAATACAATTCCTCCTGCTACCATAAGTTGGCATTTTTCCCAATTAAGGACCAAATTAGTTTCTTCACAGCATTTTAGAGCTTTAGATAAATGTTCTAAACATGATTCAAATGAACTTCCAAACACTGAAAAGTCGCCCATAAAAACTTTAATCCCTTTATCAATTAAATCACAGAAAATAGCCATCATACATCTCTGAAATGTAGCAGAGGCATTACATAAACCAAAAGGCATTCTTCTAAAAGCAAACGTACATAAGGACTGGTAAACGTTGTTTTCTATTGATCCTTAGGAGCAATTTAAATTTGGTGGTACCGAGTATATCCATCCAGAAAACAAAAGTATTTATGCCCAGCCAGTCTATCCAACATCTGATCTAGAAATGGGAGTGGAAAATGATCTATCCTTGTAGCAAGATTTAACTTTCTATAATCAATGCATATTCGCCACCCTGTAACGTATCTTATTGGTATAATCTCATTCTTCTCATTAACAGTCACAGTCACTCCTCCTTTCTTAGGACATAGTGAATAGGACTAACCTATGCACTATCTGAAATAGGGTAGATAATCCAAACATCCAACCACTTTAAAATTTCTTTCTTAACAACATCTTTCATAATAGGATTTAATCTCTTTTGAGGTTCAGCCCTAGGTTTACAATTATCTTCCATAAGGATTTTATGCATACAAATTGAAGGACTGATTTCTTTAATATCAGTTATCGTCCATCCGAAGGCTTTCTTGTACTTCTTCAAAACTTCAAACAAACTTTCTTCATCTATTTTAGTTAATTGAGAGGAAATTATTACTGGCAAAGTTGAGGACTCACCTACAAAAATATACCCTAAACTCTAAACCCTAAACAATTTTAAAGGTTTTTCAATTGATGGACCAAAAGATTCATCTTTTTCAGTCATGTCCAACAGTTCAAAATTTTCATGAACATAATTTAGATCTTCCTAATGAAAATATTCAGAATGATGTAACTTCTCTTCTTGATCATGTTCTAATTCTTCTCTTTCAGATTTCTTTTCATAAGTTGATTTGAAATGACATTCACTCAAATACTTGATAACATCCATCATATAACATTCATCATCTTTACCTCTTGCAGGATATTTCATGGATTTTGAAATGTTAAATGTAACAGTATAATCATTAACTCACATTGTTATCTCTCCTTTTTGCACATCTACCATTGCTCTGCCTGTGGCTAGGGAAGGTCTTCAAAAAATTATGGGTATCTCTTTGTCTTCCTCCATATCCAGCACAATGAAATCAACAGGAAAGTTAAATTGATCCACTTTTACCAAAACATCTTTAATAACTCCTTTAGGATATGTGATCGAACGATCTGCTAATTGCAGAGTTACACTAGTTGGAGTTATTTCTCCTAATCGTGGTCTTTTAAATATCGATAGAGGCATAAGGTTAATGCTTGCACCCAAATTACATAAAGCTTTTCCAAAAAATATGTCTCCAATTGCACATGGAATTGTGAAACTACCAGGATCTTTAAGCTTTTAAGGAAACTTCTTCTGAATTATTGCACTACACTCCTCACTAAGTGCAACTATCTCATTATCTTCAAACTTCCTTTTTTTGTTAAGAATATCCTTCATAAATTTCACATAGCTTGGCATCTGTTCTAAGGCTTCAGAAAATGGAATATTGATTGTTAGGTCTTAAATATCTCCAAGAATTTTGAAAATTTCTGGTCCAATTTTTGCTGAAAAAGTCTTTGAGGAAATGGATGTGGTGGTTTTTCTTCCTTAAGTGGAGAAATAGGTCTTTCAAACCTTTCGAAGCGTCCTCTTTTGGTTCTTCAATCTTTTCTTTCTCTACTTCAATTTTTTTTTTGCACTCTACCTTCCAACTCTCTTCCACTTCTCAGTTGAATTGCTTTTACATGCTCTTTATTCTTATCTCTTAGATTTACTTCAGTATTACTAGGAAGCATACTCTGGGATCTATTACTTAACGTATTGGCAATTTGTCCCAACTGATTTTCAATATTTCTTATTGTAGCTCCTTAACTTTGCAATTGATTTCACATTTGTAACACCACTTCTTCAATAGACAAGTTCTTCTCCTTAAATTGTGAAACATTGTTAAAACTTGGAGGATAAGTTGGTCTATAATTATTATTCCCTTGGTTATTCCAGTTCCCCAATGGGTTTACTTGGTTGTTCCCCCTTGTTGATTAATACCACTTTGATTATTGGTATTCCAGTTAGAGTTTGGAAGATTCTTCCAACCTGGATTATAATAAGTAGAATAAGGGTCAATAGGCTTACTTATAGCATTCAAAGTTTTTGGTGAAGTATGAGAATCAACCATTTGACTTAATGAATTTTCTTCAATCATTACAATTGGCTGAGAAAAATTCATCCCAAATTGGTATATCTTCCTTGAAATTGCAGCAACTTAATTTGCTAAAATTGCAAAAGCATCATTTTCATGAATATTGGCTACCTTTTTAGGATTTAACCTTTCAGAAGACCATTGAAATTTATTAGTAGTCATTTCTTCTATCAAAGCATTACCATCAGTAAACTGTTTAGACATCAGTAATCCTCCTGCAGTAGCCTCGATAATATATCTAAGAGATCCAACTAATCCATTATAAAAGGTTTGAATTATTAACCAATCTGGTATCGAATGATGTGGACATTTTCTGAGGAGATCTTTAAATCGTTCCTATGCCACATATATATGTTCACCTTCAAACAGACAAAAAGATGTGATATCATTTCTAAGCTTCACAGTCTTTGATGGTGGAAAATACTCAGCAAGGAATTTTTGTACTAAATCACCCCGAGTTATAATAGATTCAAGTGATAACGAATTTAACAATATCTTAGCTTTATCCCTTAGTGAGAAAGGAAAAACTCTAAATCTAATAGCATCATCTGAAACACCATCATATTGAAAAGTAGCACACAACTCTAGAAAGTTGGCAAAATGTAAATTAGGATCTTCAGTTGGTGCTCCCCCAAACTGGTTATTAGACACCATTTGGATAATAGCAGGTTTAAGCTCAAAGGAATTAGCAGCTACAGCAGGGTGTTGAGTACTACCATGAAGTTCATCCACTGTAGGGTTAGCATATTCTCTTAAAGGTCTAAATTCTTGATGGTTGTCAATATTTTGATATTGATGATTTGTCATTTCTTAAATATTTTTATCTTTTTCAGAGTTTTAAATTTTTTTGTTTTTCTGATTGTTCTTTCTAATTCAGAATCGTAAGGCACAAGTCCCTAAGACTCTGAACTACGCATACAACGTAAATAAAATAAATCAAAACACACTAACAAAAACAAAGTAAAAAAATTTTAATTTTTCTTAATTTTCTTTAAATGAAATTTTAATCAATTCCCCGGCAACGGAGCCAAAAACTTGATTGCTCCAAATATTTATGCTTACGATTTAGATAGGAAATGTATAATTTATAATATGGGATACTACGCAAGTATACATATCGTTTATCAAGTAATATAGGACTTTCTGATTAAGCCCAGAAATATCAAACCCACAGGGAAATGTGTAAAAATTTAAAGAAATAAGAAAAATAACTTTTTACTTTTTTAATTGATTTTTGTAAGTATGTTTTAAGGTTTTAATTTCAAAAAGTTATTTTTGATATTTTTAATAACAAGTTAAGCGGGAAATAAAATTATCAATACTCTAAACACGATATAAAGGTTATAAGAATCAAATATCTTTTTCCTTATTTAATGAATCAGTAATAATTATGGATATTTATGTTGTGGAAATATTTAAATGTATTGTGTCAAATAGGAGCAATTATATTCTTTACCCTTAATTGGTTTTATAAAGAAAATTGTTTAATTTGAAATATTGAAATTTTGTTGATGGATTAGGCAGGGAAAATACTAACTCTCACTCTAGAGTTTCCTCTATTCCCTCCACCTGGGGGCTAACATCTCATAACAAAATTTAAAATAACAAACCAAATTAAGGGGCTTTAGCCTGTCAATCTACAATCCTCTAATTTTACTCCCTAATAAAGCATATCTCCCTATATGTTTGCATTCAATCATATGGACTACAATTCTCACCCATATAATTGCATGTGATTCTTTTCAATTGTTGTTTGAGGCAATGCGTCATTGGATCTTACATAATCTCACAACAAATTTTAACATCTTAATTTTCCAAATCAAGAAGTAAATTAAGTTCACGGAATTGAATCATCACAATTATTCCAGCATAAAACACTTATACTTTCCACAACATATTTCCATAATTTAATTACTTCATCATCTAAGAAAGAAAAAGATAAAGTAAACTACTCAGATTTCATGAAGAAAACATAAACAAAACTTGATATGAAAGCATAAACCATAATGAAAACACAACAATCTTACTTAAAAACAAAATGTAAAAACAAAGATAAATACTTATCTGAAAATCCTCTCCACCAGACTCTGGAAGTTCCTTTGGAATTTTTCTTTCCACAATACAACTCGACAGAGTTTGGTGCCCAACTCTGGTGACTCTAATAAAGACTTTAAACTTCAATAAAAATTAGATATAAGGATAAAAGAAAATTGGTGAGAAGATAGCTTCACACTAACTCTTTTTCCTTTCTTACACTCTACTCTCTACCATAGAAAAGAAGAACTCTAAATTACTAACAACTACTCTCTTCAACAAACTCTAATAATAATTTTAATAAAAACAACACTAATAACCACTCACAAATTATGAGGCTTCATTTTTATAATTTTCCAAAAGGTGCCTTAGTGTCTCTTTAAATCATGTCCAGATTCAATATATCCACCAAAAGATGCCTCCCTTCAATCATATTTGCCACCCAAAGGAAGTTAAGGAAGTCACCACCAAAAGTTGCTTCAAACACCCCTTGAAAATGGCGCCATATTTGATTTAAATTTGATTTTTAATTGTGGCACTTAAGCGCTGGCACTTTGGCGCTTAGGCGCCAGAGGCCAAATTTCTCAAACTTCATAATTTTGCTCCAAATTTGATCCTTTTTTGCTCATTTCATCATAATTAATCATTTTCATCATACCTACAAGAAAACACAAAATACCTTCTATTAAAGTGCAATATCATCAAAAATAGGTATAAAAATGTGCATAAAAACACTATATGTTTTAGGTGCTTCAGGGTTACTTATCAAAAAATATTTTAAGATAATTTAATTTATTTATTAAAATAAATGACAAACATTAGTAACTAGCATCTATAAGAAGGTTAATTATAAAAAAGAATTAAGATAATTTAATTACTAATTAAAATAAATGACACACATTAATAACCACGACCATAAGGGGGTTACTAATTTAAAAAGAGTTTAAGATAATTTAATTAATTAACTTTCATTTATTATTAAAGTAAATGACTCATGTTAGTGGGTTTGTAGGCAATGAGGACCATGATTAAAAAATTAACATGACTGACACCCAACTCAATTTGAAACAACTCTTCCCGAACCTGTCTCGTCTATTCCTTTGATCATTTTTTTATTTTTTGACATAACCTAATCAGTCTGAATATGACCCGTTTAACTAGACCCAGATTCACCTAACCTGAAGTTGCTTAACCCGAATTTAGTAATACTCAAATTCATTTTAGATTATTTGGGTCGACTTGAACCCAATTAAATACAATTGTGACAAAAAACCAACTTGAATGGTAATCAGATCAATCCAAACTTAACTTTTGTTTTTTTTTTTTTAATTGAGTCCAAAGTAGAATTTTGGGTAATCATTTTTTGACACTCATATAGGGACAACATAAAAAAAGTTTACATTTGAGCCTTGTGCCTTTTCAATTCATAATCTGAATCATATTTGCACATGTCGTAAAAGAAACGAGAGAATTGAATACATATTTATGCATGATCACACCCCAATGGTTAGAGTGTAAGAAGAGTGAGAGAGAGAGAGAGAGAGAGAGAATGAACAGTGATGAATCGTGAAAATCATGTTTTATTCATAAAATAAGAGGATACATAATGATAATCTTATAATTTTGTCCCTACTTTAAAGGGGTCTGTACTAGGGTATTCTGAAATTTTGCATTTATGATCTTATCGTTAGCTATTTTATTGCTCGACTGGCTAAAATTAAATTGCTTCAAGTCTACAAGGTCGGCTCGGTCGGTAGAACTAGATCAGTCATCCACGCTTGGTCGCTCATTCAAGCGGGTCAGTCGTCTAGTCTGGATCGATCTTCTCTCTGGGTCGGTTGTCCAAATAGGGTTGTTTAGGTTGGGTCCATCATCTACTCTAGGTCAGTCATCCAAGCTAGGTCGTCCAGGCTGCTTCATCCTGGCTGGGTTCGTTCATCTAGACTCTGTCGATCATCCAAGCTAGATCGTCCATCTGTGAGATTTAGTCTGTTATATTTTTGTTATACATAAAGAGATCATACAATAGTAACAATTAAAGAAGCAAATCATTGAACACCAACAACATCAATAACAATCAACTTTCATTCTTTCAATAACAATATCTTTGTTCAAGGGATGATGACACCTAAGATTAATTCAGTTGAATTTATTTTAAGAAAAAAATCATACAAACTTTATTTAATTTTGACTTAAAACTTTATTTATTTATTTATTTATTTATTTTACCTTAAACAATTAAAAGCTTCATAGAAAAGGCACGAGTGCTCATCGTAGCCAATTAACTACCGTTACCCTTTATCAAAATTCCAAGTCTTCCCACCACTCTTCACCCTCACATCATTATTTAATACCTACACATTAAAAATTTGAAAATGATAATACAAGAAAAAGAAGTTTTGCATACATACCACTTAACTCCTGTGTATTTACACATCTAACACCAAAATTTTATTTTTTACATATACACCACTTTATATGCAAGAAAAAATGTATTTCATATTTCAATGCACTAAGATATGTAAATACATAGAAATAGAGCTCTATGTACGTAAATGCCCCATGACTCCCTCTTTGCCTTCTTCATCCACTCTCTCTTATCCTCTGCAAGAATGGATGGTCTAATTCCATATGTCTTCAGAGCCTTCAAGAGGAAGAAGGCCGAGAGGTGCTATAGGCATCTCTCCTCCGGCTCACCAACGGCTACACAGGAAGATAGCGTTCATCGCTACACCTTCGTCTCTCAAATAGAAGAGTTCAGAGATATCAAAGAAGAGGCAGCCTCTGGTCGCCACAGGAAGCATAGTTCAATGGAGGAATTTACAATTAAACCCTCATCTCCTACTGAAGTACGCAGGTTTGGTAGCATGAGGTTCATTTGTTGCGTTGGGGGGGTTCAGTAGATTATGGTGAATAGTTATGTATTAAGAAGGAGGTTATTTATTTTTATTTTTATTATTTTTTTTTTCTTTTGTTATGAATACTTGAAACTGTGAATGATTAACTTATTTGGCTTTGAAATTTAATTTGTGATTTCTGGTTTTGTAATTTTAAGGATGTTGAGGGTGCTTTGTAGAACTTATCTAACTATTTTTTGGAAATTGTTTCTATGATTTATGTAAGATTTAGTTCAAGATGAGAATTCAATTTTTAGAGGATAATATAACTTCAATAGATAATTTTTATTTGGGAAATTTATATATAGACAAATATTCTTATGCATTTAGATGTCTAACACATAAATATTCATATTTGTATTTATAACACTTGGTTGCCCTAAACATGACAAAACTCTGCATTTCACTTTCAAAAACTCAAAATAATATTAATATTTTAGCATGAAATTAAAAAAAGTTAAGTTTTATATATATAGATAGGAAAGTTTAGTGTTTGTTTGCGATCAATTTGTATTTTTTAGTTTTAATAGACTTTTTAGTTATTTAGTTGTTGCCCGTGCAAATACATAAATTTTAAAATTTATCTTTCAGAAGGAATATTAGTTTTATATAGAGTAGGTGTGAGTGATGTGAACATCAATCTTTTTCTATTGGCATTTTCATACAACCTCTTACTTTCTATGTATTTACATATCACACACCTAAATTTTTCATTTTTTGCATTTATACCGTACAAACCTCTCTCATCACAAAAAATATACCACTATTTTAACTTTTAAATTAATTTTAGGTGCATAAGTAATATGATATAGTTGTAAAAAATGAATTGTAAATGTAAATATATAAATATATAGGAAGTGATATGTCTAAATTTCCACAACCTCTAAAATATTATATCAAATTCCTCATTGTTTTTGAAATGTTGGCCGGATTGACATGACTTTTACATTTTATTTTGTTTTATTATTTTTAGAACAGTGAATCGATGCTAAGTCTCTCTTTAACTGGAGAAATTATTACGCACATAATACGCACGTAGAGTTTTGTGCAATCTCAATTTTTGGGTTACTGAGGGGATATTGAGGTTATTCTAGGTTTTGTGAGACAAACTCCAATAACGCTGAAATAACCCGCAATACTCTCATTTCAATGTTATTCATCGATTATTATGGGCGTATTATGGGTAGAACTATGTGCGCACTCAATAATTTCTCATTCTTCAACGGAATTATTGACGAGAATCATTTGAAAATTATCCCACATAAATACTAATAAATTCTCTATCCTTGTTCTAAAAGTAATCAAATTGAATAGCATCCTTACCCACCACAAGTAACATATTAGTGCTGCCATAACAAATTATTAAAGATGCACTTAGTATTTAAAGCTATACTTTGACCAATTATAAGATGAGTTGGGACTTCTATAGGTGATTTATATTTTTTTATTTGGAAGATTTACATGCACACCACTCAATTCTGTTATATTTACATATCTAACACATAAATTTTAATTTTAACACATATCACCTTCCATATGAATGAAAGGTGTAAATGATAATATTTTGGATGTGATGTGAAAGACTTGAGTGACAAATGTAAAAAAAGTAAAGTTTAGGTGTTAGATATGTAAATACATAGAATTGGGTGGTTGTTATGCATGTAAATGCCCCTTTAAATTATTCTAAAGATAGAAATAAAATATTTGATTAAGATCAATAGTTATGGAGAAAACAGACAAATATAATAGGAAAAATAGTACATAATGGGAGCTCGTCACACCTATTTTTAACGACCCTTTGCTTTGCTTAGTTTTGAAGAAGAAGAAAATGAATATCTTATGGGTATTGAATTGGGTTCGTCGATCGAGTTTGGATCTGATCTAAAATTGACTCGATCCAAAATTGATTAACCCAAATAACCCGTTTAACATAAACATAACAACTACATGAATCAATTTTGGGTCAAATTCACATCTTTTTTTGGGTCAAACTCAGATAAATTTCAATTCAATCTCATACAATTTCGAGTCGGCAGCCCAATTTTGAGTTAATTTTGGGTTATTAAGTTGATTTCGAGTCAATTTTGGTTTGGCAAGTTCAAGAGAACCTAACCACTCGAAAATTTTTTGGATCAACCTGAACCCGATTCTTTTTTTCTTTTATCGAGTTTTGGTCGAGTAGTGTGGTGGGTCGAATTTTGACTCCCCTAGAATCTCTCATAAAAGAACTGAGCCTCGTTGAAGGTCATCAATCTTATATTTTGCATGAACATTTGATTCTTTTCTTGTTGGAGTCAAATTGTCCTTCAATTGTAGGTGTTATTGAGCTTACTAATGTGGTTAGGCCAAAGATTGCCCAGGACTTCTTGAGTTGACTTGCACTTCACTTCCTTTGATTGATGGTTCCCATTGTGTGATAGATCATCAATCATATATTCCATTCACAAGCAAATATTTTTCGTGGTTATGACTAAAAATTATTTTAAGAAAAATATAATTAATTTTTATAATATTACTGTTGTTATAATCGTTGTTATTATTTTATGGCATTTTCTTTCATATCGACCCTTACTAATTAATAGCTGAGATTATAAAGATTAAGGCTTTATATTATATTGATAGTTCCATGGAAGCAACATGTTGTGACTTAAACTGATTTTGGTGACAATTAGGCAAGGTTGGGCTGAGAAATAATTGTTTAGTGAGAGAATTATTAGGTACGGCTACCGCATGTCCGGATGATGGTGTGGATGGGGCCGCCATGCGATCCATGTCAGCATGATTGCATCTGGAGCATCGGCCGGATATGCGGTCAGTCAATCGTAATAAATTTTCTTTTATTGAGGCATAACTTAACTTGAATTGCTATGAAAAGTAAAAAAGCTTAATGGTTGTTTGGTTTGCTATAGCAGTTGTGTATTGTGCGTTAAGTACGTGTATTATTAAAACTTTTATGTTTGGTTTGCTGTGAATAAAGCACTTAATGAATTTATAGGGTATTATAATGTTAAACCTAAGATTGTCTTTTGAAGCACACAAAAGGAATATAACGTATGAGAGAGAGAGAGAGAGAGAGAGAGTGAGACTGGATTAGTCTGAATTGCTCATTAGCCATTTATTCTAGAAATGACCACCTATTTACAGGCTAAGGGGATATAGTGTACAATTACTTGCTTGCCTCTACTTGAATAAGGACATCACAGGGCAATTTGATCATAAATAAATACATTAATAAATAAATAGATGAATGGATAAATAAATAAAAAAGATCTCTAGCTTAGTTTCCCCGTCATTCGATCGTCTAGGAAGCCCATGTGTCGGCCGGGTTTAGTTGATTGACTTAACCTAGTCATGACAGACAATCAACTAGGCTGAGGGACTTTAGTCCGTTTAGCTGAGGGCTTTCGGACGATCTGATTAAGAGCTTTCAATCGGCCTAACTGAGTTCCTTTGGTTGGCCTGACTGAGTCAATGATTGGCTCCAGAGGATCTCTGGGTTGCTAGAATACATTCGGCAAGCTCCTTCAGAGAGCCCATTAGCCATTTCTAAGTCATCAATGCACTCTCTGTTAAACTCAAATTTTGCATCTTTTTCTAAAAGTTGGCATAAATGCTTAGTAATTTTTGAAAAATATTTAATATATTTTCTATAGAAACCAGCATGTCATATGAAACTTCTTACACCTCTCACAGTAGTAGGAGAAGGTAGTTTAGTTATAACTTGAATTTTTGTCAAATCTACTTCCGTATCATTTTTCAAAAATTTTATGCCTAATTATAATTCTTCCTGTAACCATAAATTAACATCACCCAATTTAAAACAAGTTTTTTCTCTTTACATCATTCCAAAACTTCTTCTAAATGACTTAGAACACTGAAAAAATCATCCATGAAAATTTATACCCCTTTTTCAATTAAATTGCAGAAAATTGATATTATTTATCTATGAAATGTTGCAGGTGTGCTACATAAACCAAATGGCATTTATCTAAAAGCAAAAGTGTCATAAGGATTAGTGAATGTTGTTTTTTCTTAATCCTCATGAGCAATATGAATTTGATGATACCAATATATCCATCCAAAAAGTAGAAATATTTGTGCCCAGCTAGCCTATCCAACATTTGGTCTAGAAAAAGTATAGGAAAGTGATCTTCCTAATGGTGGAATTTATCTTTCTATAATCAATACAGATTCGTCAACCAGTGGCTTGTCTTGTTGATATTAATTCATTTTTCTCATTTATAGTTACAGTCACACCCCTTACTTAGGAACATGGTGAATTGGACTCACCTAAGCACTATTTGAAATAAGATAGATGATTCAGCATCCAAACATTTAAATTTTTTCTAACTGCTTTCATCATATGGTTTAATCTCCTTTAAGGATCAACTTTAGGTTCATGATGATCTTCTAATAAAATTCTATGCATACAAATTGAATGACTGATTCCTTTGATAAAGAACTAATGTCTATCCAAAAGCTTTCTTAT
Organism: Papilionanthe hookeriana x Papilionanthe teres; assembly: GCA_022702705.1. NCBI lineage: Eukaryota > Viridiplantae > Streptophyta > Magnoliopsida > Asparagales > Orchidaceae > Papilionanthe > Papilionanthe hookeriana x Papilionanthe teres. The sequence continues at coordinate 38,823,092 of CM040437.1, read as the reverse complement.
ATTTTCTTAAAGTCTCCAGTAATTTTCGTTCTTGTAATTCAATTAATACTAAGGATATTATAACAAGTAATGTAAATAGATTTCCTAAAAAAATATACTTTAAATGTATAGAAAGTATCTTCAATTCAAGTTCAAGAGGTGTTTCTGGACTAAGATTTTTACTATTTTACGTAGTGTCCAATAGCTCAAATCGTTCCTTAACATAATCCAAATCTTCATTTCTTACTTCTATGTATTTATCTTACATTTTATCCTCCTCTTCATGCTCCAAATGTTCTTTTCCACATTTCTCTTTAAAATTATCTATGAAATATTTGTTGCTTAAATAATCACTAATCTCCATTCTGAAGCATACATCATCTCTTCCTTTTACCGGGTATTTCATTGATTTTGATATATTAAATGTAACATTTTGATCCTTGAATCCCTTGGTTAACTCTCTTTTTTGTACATCTATCAAAGCTCTTCCAGTTGCAAGAAAATGTCTCCCTAAAATTATTGAAATTTATTTATCTTCCTCCATATCTAACACAATGAAATTCACAGAGAAAATAAATTTATCAACATTTACCAATATTTCTTCAACAGCTCCCTTAGGAAAAGTGATTGAACGATCAGCTAACTGAAGGGTTACAGTACTATGCGAAATCTCTCCTAAACATAACCTTCTAAAAATAGGTAGAGGCGTAAGGTTAATACTGGCTCCCAAATCACACAAAGCTTTTCCAAAAAATCTCTCTCCTATAGCACAAGGAATAGTAAAACTATCGGGATCTTTAAGTTTTTCATGAAGCTTTTTCTGAATTATAGCGCTACACTCCTCACTAAGTGCAACAGTCTTATTATCTGTAAACTCTTTTTTTCATTAAGTATATTCTTCATAAACTTTACATATCTTGGCATTTGTTTAGATCTTCAATAAATGAATTTTTTATGGTTAATTTCCTAAATATTTCTAAAAATTTCAAAAAATTTTACCCATTTTTTGTTGTCTCAATCATTAAGGAAATGAAGGTGGTGGTTTTTCTACTTTAAACTTCATTGGTGTAGTAGAGTATTCTAACTCGTGAGGAATATCTTCCTCGGGCTTTTCAGTTTCCACCCCTTCTTTCTCAATATCAATTTCTTTTTGAACTTTTGTCTCCACTTCTAAATTGAAAAGCATTATTTTGCTCTTTGTTCTGGTCTTTAGGATTGATTTTTGACAGTACTAGGTAGAGTTCCTTGAGGCTTATTGCTAATTGCAATAACAATATTTCTCATTTGATTTCAAGGTTTCTAATAGCAGCTTCTTAACTTTGTAATTGATTACCCATTTTTAATATCAATTCTTCCATAGATAATTTCTTATCCTTAAATTGTGGGTTGTTATTAAAACCTTGGAATTTTTGTTTGGTTTGTCGTTAAAAAATTTCGTTAAAAAAAGTAAGTATTGAAGTTGTAACTTTTGTTTAAAGCAATATGAAACATGATATCTAAAATATCATTTATTTTGGTATTTCTTTACATAGTTGGTTTACTTTATATATGATTTATTTTATTTTTTTCTCTTTTCCTCTTACTTAAATGCATTGAGAGGATGAATAATTTTTTTGTATTTGATTCATTTTTAACAATTTAAAGTTAGTTTTGTATGACCAACTTATGTTAATTAAATGTTATCTTAGTATTTATTTAGGTGTCCTTACATAGAGTTGTCGGTCGATAAAAGCATCGTGAGAGTTTACTGACACGTCTAAAATATATACGCTTTTTTTGCTATATCATTTTACTCATTTTTGTGATATTGCACTTTAACGGAAGGTATTTTATATGTTTTTTGGTTTTAGGTACAAAAAATGATGATTGGAGAAAAAAGAAACAAAACGGTGCAATTTAGAGCAAAAACGAGCAAGAAATGAAATTTTGCTCTGACACCTTTCGATAAGTCTTTCGATTCTTAATCTCTTTTACACTTCTTGCATATTTTTTAATGAGATTACACTTTATAGAAAGGTTGTTTTTATGCTTATTTTGTAGGGCTATCGGTTACGAACGCAACGCAACTGAAACAGGGCAAATAGGAGCTAAAACGGAGTCAAACTGAGCGAAACAGTGGAGCTGCGCAGCAATCTGCTCGCCGACGGCGGCCAAGATCTCGCCGACGGTGAGATCTTCCAGAGAACACCAAAAAATGCCCGAAAATCTCGCCGACAGTGACCTCGAACCCGCCGACAGCGCTCGGGAAGGTTCTAGACCGATTATTGGCGGTTTTGGGCCGAAATTCGACATATTTGGACGCTTTTTCGAAGGGGTGCTTAAGGGAACTCTTAGAAATTCGTCCACACTCTTTAAATTAGTGAATTTAGAAAGAAAAAAAAAAGAGAAACAAGAGAGGAATGTTAGGAAAAATTTAGAGAATGTTTAGGATTCTTAGATTAGGAGTAGAAATGTAGATTTCTACCCTTTTAGAGAGATTAGAAAGGAGATTTTGAGAGAATTGTAAGGAGATATTCTAGCATTGCATGGATCGACGGGAGACTTTATGAGAGAGATCTTCATCTTTCTTTCAAAGGAAAAAAGCTGAGTATTGTTCTTCATAATCTTATGATTTTGTAAACACTTACATAGTGGATTTGCTTTAGTTTAATGAAGTTTCTGTTGTGTTTTCTTCATGTTTTGTGATGTATCTTTCTTACTCTTACTTCTTCTTTGGAAATAGTGGCATAAGAAAATTATGTCATTGTCTTCATTCTACTTTTCTTTTGCGATGAGTAGGATTCATGATTAAGATATTGGGATGCTTGTTAAAAGATGTTTTAATTATAAATGTGATGGTTTTTACTTGCACTTCATTTACATTACAATAAGTGCCCATTGTATTATTTAAATTCGTTGTAATTACATTGCCCCAAAAGGGCGATGTAATTCTCAACAAAGTGGAACCACATTCAACTTCCATGAATGGTGAAGTTCATAGGGATTGAATGCAAATAAATAGGGAAATATAATTATTGAACATAGAATTGAAGATTTTAAAATGACAGACTAAAATCCTCAATTCGGTTCTATCACTTGGGTGCTGAAGTGTAGATGTTAGCCCTCAAGCGAGGGGAACGTGGGAGCTCCGAAGTGAGAGCCGGTATCCTCCCAAACTTAGTCGCAGATTCGAGTAACTAAGCATAGTGATTAGTCAACGTTCTTATGTCTGCAGGCCAGAAGGGTAAAGAATAGGATTGCTTCTATTTGGCACATACAATATTAAATGCATCTTATTCCTATACATTATTCATTTCATTACATAAGAATTATAATTTTTAGTATCTCAAAATTCTCCAAACCAATTCATCCAAAAAAGATTATCTTTAGAATTATTATTTGCATTTAGTTATAGTTACTATTACATTTAGCACTTGCATTTAGGAGTAGTTGTTAGATAAAACACAATTTTAATCGACATTCTAATCTATAGATTATTAGTAGTATAGTAGAATTTGACTAAAGACCTCTTACTTCACTTCCTCGTGGGATCGATACTGGGGTTTTTAAAGAAAACTATATATTACTTATGAAACGATACGTATACTTGCGTAGTACCCCATTAAATAAAACAATATTAACAAGCTAACAAATTCTGGTTGATTCAGGCATGGTGAAGCATAAGGATGATGAAGCTTCATGTGCAGAATCTCGAGTATAGTGTTGGGTCCATTACTACAGGGAAATAAAAATGATCAACTAATGTTGTTTGAATTGAGCTTCTTAGCTGTTCTTAAAGAAATAAATTATAGTTAAAATGCATAGACTTTGAACTTCGGTTGAGCATAGTTAAGTTGAGGCAGTGTTTATTGAAATCCTTATTGCTTACAATTTTTATTATTAATTGAAAATATATATTTGTGATTCACAATTTTAAAAGATGATAAGTTGTGTTTATTGAAATCCTTGTTGGTGACAACCTCATTCAAAATGACTAGTGATAAGTTGTATATATGCTTTGAAGTTGAGAGCTCCTTTGGGAATGTTTTATTAATATCATCTACTGCGCTTTATGTGCTATATAACTCAATTAGAACTCTGTTAGACTTTTGCACTTTTGCTATTTCTGGCATATTTTAATGTAAGATGTTGGTTTTGGTGCAACTCTCTACGTAGTGTGACTCTTTATTGTAGGGTGTTTTATCATAATTTTAATTGTCATTTTAATAATTTTTTTCTTTTTTTTAACAATTTTGATACTCACTGTTTAAGTGATGTTTATTTTTTTTTTCTTTTTGCTATTTTGTATGAGTTTTATGCTTCTCCAATATAAAATATATAAGTAAAACAATTCTGTTGCAAACAGCATTAATTAACAATGGTATAATGATCATTTATCGACAAATAATTGCAAATCAGCTATCTTCAAACAATTACCCCAAACGTACCAATCAGCTATCTATTTCATCTGTTAATATCTAGATCAGCTACTTATCAGCAGATTGTCAATAAGCTGCAGTTGCCCCAAAACAGACCCGTTGATCAACAGCATATTTGGATCAGCTACTTATCAGATTGTTAATAAACTACATCTACCCTAAACAGACCCTTACATAGTGCCACTAAGGGATTATTTTTGCATCACTTTTATTCTCTATTTTTACCTTTATTTTTTATTGCTTTTGAAAACATATTTATTAGCATATGTTTAATTTTTTTAAAACAAATCAAAGTATCTTTAAAAAAATTCAAAGCAACTAAAAAGTGTTAATGAGTATTTTTTAAAATAATTTTTACAATCAAATATATTTTAATTAAAATTAAAATATAAACAAAATAAATAGGAGCATTTACATAGATACCACCCAATTCCTATTTATTTACATATCTAACATCTAAACTTTATTTTTTTACATTTATCCCACCCAAATATTTCATATCACATTAAAAAAAAAATCACTATTTTAACCTCAAAAAAGTGATTCAACCTTTTTCATGTACAGACAAGGTGGCATATATGTAATAATAATAGTTTGTGTTAGATATGTAAATACAAAAGAATTGTGTGGTATATATGTAAATCTTCCAAATAAAAAATAAAAGTGGCTCCAAATGGCCCCTAAGCTATTGAAGGTGAAGTGCTAGCAGGAATCAACTAGCTGTCAAGCTAGCAGGAATCCTAAGTCCAACAGCTTGGCCAACTACTGAAAGCCATGAAACCAAGTAATTAACAGCACAACAAGGGTTTTCTTGTTGAACACCAAGGAGCAACCTCATCCACTCACTTGTTCCACAAGGATGTAGCATGTACCAAGGTCGATGCAAAAAAGGATGATCCTGTAAATATCATAAAATAATCCTTCATATTCATTTGCAATGATTATTATCATTTTAACATAAATTGTCTTGCTTAGCTCCAGCCATATCCCACAAAATTGCAATAAATAGGGGTGAGAATAAAAAAACTAGAGAAAAAAATCCAAATTGTCCCCTAATTATTTATGAGGGACCATTTTAATCTCATGCTACAGTTCTCAAGACTCTTTAAAATGTAAACTAACAAAAAATTTGAAGTTAGTGATGCTAAAATAATAGTATTTTAAGGAACTTTTTTGAATATTTTAATAAATCTAATTCTGGACTCATCATTTTATTGTGTGCAATAGCTAATTTAGTATACCACATAGTGGATTGAGATGTGCAAATTGCAAGGCGAGTTGATTTGTCATAATAATAAGTTATGTTATTAGCTTGATTCTATTATAAGAAAATATATCGAGTTTAATTAAATCATTGTGTAAATGTCAGGACATCCCCTGGAAGCAACGCGCTGCAGGGTCTGAATCTAGTGAAAAATGTGCGAAGGACGTTACACCCCATGTGCAGTGTCAAATAAACTAGGGTTACCACATTATAAATGGATTGGAGCAGAAAAATTTAGTCCATGAAACTAATATTAAGATGGACTCTATGATTATAGATACATCTATATTAATGGAATTAATAAATATTATGGATTATAAGAAGACATATCTAATGCATTCAAAAGACTAAATGAACCGGAGAAAAAACAAAAGAGATTGATATCTTAGGTTTTAAATTTTAGTATTCAGATAGGATTCGCACTAGAAATGGTCTAGGTGTAATTATAGAAAAGAGTTTGAAAGATAATGTTGTAAAAATTAATAGAATTGGAGATAATATTATTGCATTAAAAATTATTGTTGATGCTAAGATTTTTAATGTCATTAGTGTTTAGTAGATTTAGGTATAGATTCAAAAGAAAAATTTAAGAATAAACTAGAAAAGTTAATACAAATAATACCGTTGAAAAAGAAATTTTTATTAGACCAAATTTGAATGGACATATTAGTAGAGTGGTAAAAATTTTAGATTTCATGGTGACTATCGTTTTGGAGTGATTAATTAAGAAGGTAGAACCATATTAAATTTTGCTATTGCTTATGATTTTGTTATTGCTAATAATTTATTTAAGAAAACAAATGAGCATATTATTAAGTATAAGAATATATCTAATAAAACACATTGATTACTTTTTATGAGAAAAAGAAATCGTCGAGAATATAAAAATTATAAGGTCATTCCAAGTGAAATTTTACGTACCCAATATTAAGAATGTCAAAATGGCTCATTCATGAAAAACTCATGTTCGCCTCGTTATGTACCTTGTGTTCTGCTCGCTCGTTAAGCAAGTTAGTCGAACACGAACAATTTTTTTGGGCTTGATTTTTAAACGAGTCGAACACGAACAAATGTTTGTTCGTTCGGGTTCGGTTCGAAATAATAATTATATTAATTTATTAATTAAAAAATATGATGAGCATTATATTTAAAATAAATCCAATAATCATATTAACTTCAAAAATAAAATAAAATATATATTAAATTAAATTTATAAAATAGATTTATAATTAGATTAATTTTTAAACCCTAAATTTTAAATGCCTAACTTGTTCGCCTGTTCGGGTTCGCGACCTTCGGGTGCGGGTATAAGTCGAAAATTAGGTTAGTCAAGCCCAAACATTTCGTTGCCTCCTTCCTTTCATTTTGTCTCGGTCTCTCGAGTTTTCGAGCGAAGCTGCAAACTACGGAGGAAGGTGAAAAGCTCCAAATCCTTAGGGCCTCTTTCATTTGGTTTTCTCTAATCTCTCTTATTCTATCGATTCTTTCATTTGATTTTGTATCTTATTTCCATCTCGAGAATGGATCGAGCCTAAGCCGAAAATACTTAGGGTTTGTCTTTTCCAGTTCTCTTATCTTGCTTCTTAATTTAAGATAACTTCATCTCTTTTCACTTCTTCCTATTTTCTGAGATCTACATGCACTAGGGCTTTTTGGAAAATAGTTTTTTCAAAGGTGTTTTGGAAACAATTTTCTAAGTGCTACTTGTAGTATAGTAGAGGTCCTATAGTAGTGATCCCTCTAAACAGTAAAGATGTTGACGTTGGATACTGATGCTTTGAAGAAGGTTTTTTAGTTCAATATTTGCATCAGCAAGATAGCAACAGGAATTTTATCATCATCACATTTTCTATATTTTACCGTCTTGCTTCCATATTTTTACCATCAATATTTTGTTAAAAAAAAAAAGTCTGAAACATTTATGGGTTATGATATGCAGCATATATTTTTTTCTAACAATGGTTTATGCGATTATGATTGCTTTCTAAAAAAATGGAAAAATGGAGTATGCAGTATTAATCGGCATGCAGTAAATGCATAATCTGATTGCTCATAATGGTTTACTTGCTGACTAGGGAATAATGGAACTATGCACTCTTAATGTTTATGTTCATTCATTTGAGTAGACACTGTGGTTCTTGGCTTGTTTCCTGAAATATATTGAACATCTCACCTTACTTGTTGAGACTTGAGAGTTGAGATGGCTGCCAAGATGAGGTTTGTGTCAAATAAGAATGTATGTTTTGTAGATTGAATTCTTTCATAATCCTCAAATCCAAAGATATTCACATGTTCCATAAGAATGTCTCTTTATTCTATATAATTGGGCATGAATGATATGATAGTTATGAAAAAAGCTTAAAGAAATTTGCAGAAAATTATTGAATTGAAAGCTGAATTTATTGAATATGTATTTCTTACAGTTATCAACTTACGAATCTGAAAACAGCAACATGACATTGTGTTATTCGTTTTAGTCTAGATATATTTTTCATATGATTTTGAATCTTTAATTGTTACTTGGATATTGATCTGCTTTTAAAGTGTTGTATCTCTTCATACTATGTCAACATTGGATCTTTCAAAACCGGAATCATCTTGCAAAAGAGCTAATAGTTGAAGTTGAAAATAATACTGAAAATTCAAATCTAAGATCACAACAAACAGAACCCAAGATAGCTATCATAGAAAGTAGCAATAAAGAAGACCCTACTACTTCTAAAAGGGGAAGGAAAGGAAATCTACAGTATGGGCGTATTTTATTGAGGCCATAGTTACAATCAAAGGAGTTCTAACTCCTTTTTTTGAAATGTGTATGTTGTCACACAAAATTTAACAAGTCAAAAACTAGCACCATTTCCCAACTTCCAAGGCATGTGAGGGAATGTGAAAAAATTAAAGCCCATAGTAAGCAAATAGTTGACTTATCTGATAAGAGGCAAAAATATTAAATTTTCATGTCATTTGATTCTAATGCAGATATTGAGATTTCTATATTTCATGATCCAAAGAATTACGATCAGCATAAAATTCGAGAAATAATTACAAAAATGGTCAATGTGCACGAGCATCTTTTTATTATTGTTGAGCATTTGTGATTTAATGTGTTACTGAAATCATTGAATCCTAATTAGGAGAGGATTTCGAGAAACACAATTACGAATGATTGCATGAAGGTGTATGAACTCGAGAAAGATAAGTTGAAAACTTATCTGAAGGATGTACATAGAGCTTCTTTAACTTCTGATTGTTGAACTTCCAATCAGATGATGGGATATTAACTATTCACTATATTGATTAAGGTTGAAATTTACAAAAGATTATTAGTTGGAGCCGCCTCAAACAATTACATATATTTGTGATGCAATTTGAGATTGTCTTTTTAGTATGGAATATTCAAGACAAAGTGTCCACTATCACTATAATGCTAGTAACAACGATGTCACTATTAGCTTACTTAAATGTAAGTTTCAATCCGGAGGTAAGTTGCATTATCAAGAGTGTTTTTTTCATGTAAAATGTTGTGCACGCATCTTAAATATTATGATTCAGTTTTGACTTGAAAGAGATTCATGATATATTTCTTTTAACTAGGGAATCTATTAAATATCTAAAGAAGTCATCGGCATCTGCATCCACATTTAATGCTAGTCGAAGGGCATTAGATGATTACAGGAGTTCTTTATCCATAAAAACAGTAAAATGCACTTATATGTGCATCTACTTAAATACGATCTTCTTTCAAAATTGTGGAGTCCCTTAATAATATCTCCTCTTATTAAATTTTTTGGATTATGATTATCTTTTTTTCTTATAATTAATAAAGATTAATATTTTTATCAGTAAAAGAATCTAGAGGAAGAAAATCTTGAGGATAAATTGTCAGAATAAATATATTAGAGGTTATTTCGAGAAGCACTATTATGGTTGCTTCAGTTTAAGATGATGAGCTGTAGAGCATGAACAAAGAGCAAAGGCTTTAATTCTAGCTATTTCATTTTAGAACATTATATTGATTATTTTGTCATTTAACTGGCTATGTGGTTCAGCCAATAGAATGCTGGTTTTATTGTAATAATTTTAATTATTCCTTGCTGCACATTTCATATGCTAAATTTCAACATTTAGAACTTTGCTTACATGTTATATCTACATGGGCATTCACACACAGTGCTTATACAATTTTAGTTCGAAGCATTTACATAGAGACCACAAATATCATTTATCAATATGTTCCAGGACTAACTCTGTCGGAGAGTCTTGAGCAATGGTTTTGGATGCTAAAGAGATAATGCTAGTTTTCATTAGATTTATTTCAACAAGTAGAGGTTCAAAAGGCTCTTATTACAAACAACCATTTAGTGTCTGTTTCAAAGTTTGTAGACATGCTTCAATTAAAGAAAATCAAATTGCTCCCATCACAAATGAAGATATATTTTATTTATTTGCATTTTCCCCATGTTCCTAACCGCACTGATCAATGATAGATGGTTCTCTCAGTCTTAAATGAGCTTTGTAGCAATTTGAGTAGTTGTGTCTGAAATCTAAAAGGATACATTAAAGTACAATCTTCAATTGCTGATAGGGATTTGCATACATGTTGCACTATTTTTGTATTTACATATCTAACACCAAAAATTTGACTTCTATGTCGAACTGGTGCCATGAAATATCGTAAATGTCATTTTTGAAAAAAAATATATATATATTGTTGATTGGGAGTATTCAGATTTGGGCATAATGTTTTGCTCATAGTTATTACTTTATTTACTCGAAGATTTGATGAGATGAAAATTTATTCATTACGGGGTGGGTCTCTGTTATATTAATGCTACTTATTTGTTGTAATGTAATATTGGTAGAAAAGAGAAGAATAAGAAGGATGAGTGAGGGAGTCAAAGGATATCCTTCACCTTTGAAACCATATTTGCTATATGAAAATCATGTCAGGCTTGTATTTTTCTAAATTCTTTGTATTTACATATCTAACACATAAACCTTGCTGATAAGGATTTGCATGCATGTTGCACGATTTCTTTGTATTTACATATCTAAAACCTAAAGTTTGAGTTCTATGTCAAACTTTGGTGCGGCTAATGACAGAAATTGCTTACATGTCATTCTAGATTTTTTTCTTTTCTTCTTTTCTTCTTCTTTTTTTTTTTTCTTGCTGATCGGATGCATTCATATTTCTGCACAATAAAAGTTATAACTTATAAGTGATTCAGATTTGCTAATGAGAAGGATTTGACTACTCTTCAGATTTGATTGGAAATATTCAAATTATTGTGACTTTATATGTATTATTGTACTGTTTATAAATTTTAAGTGTTAGTATTTTAAGTGTTAGTAATACAGATAAGGATGTATACATCTACTGTAGCATCATTTATTATATTGGTGTTAACAGAGTGATGCTATACCTCCTAACCTTATGATTAATGATTTATGAAGGTTTTAGGACTGGTATTACTAGTGACTAGTTTAGAGCTGCCTTTTCATTCTTGGGTTGTTAGTGGCTCTAAACCAAAAATTTGAATAACTTATAGACTATTTGGTTGGAAAGTATCGGTGTTAATTTTTGCTATCTTATTTTTCTTCAGTTGGAGACGATTGAGAATTTGGGACTTAATTTTTTATATGTCCACTTGTCAATCATTTTGTTTAGATCTGGAGTGCCCTCCTTGATTGTCTTGCAGGTAGATTTTGTCCAAGATTTATTTATGCACATTGATAGTCTGGTTGCTTATTGAATATCTTTAAAATCGGTTATTAAGGCGGAAATCTTAAAGCTGAAATCATACCCAACACAATCACACTTATAATCAGTCCTAATTTTTCATATTTGTTTTATCATAAATACAATTGATTGTTTAATTGGTTGTTTAACTTCTAGCAGCAACAAAAATAGTTTTTTGATTGGCTATACATTTTGAGAGGTTATCCCAAGATTGCTGGGCGAGTGAGTCTAACTAAATTGATTTTTTCTTTTATTTATCTTTCTTAAAGGTTAACAAAATTCATTGTTTTAATATTATATGCAGGATATCTGAAATTTTGCTCGTGAAGTGTATGCTGGATTGGAAGTTTGGAACCAGTTCAAATTTACATAAGAGTATGAGACGGCTTGAAGAACAGCTAAAAATGATCTTGATGAAATGTTTCAAGTTCCAAGAAATTGCCAATGCCAAAATAAATATTTGTGTTTTGTATTTCTTTATTTGATTTGACTTTTAGCGCCTTAATTAGGATTTTTTTGTAATTAGTAATGATATATTTGTATTTTGATTGTACTTTTAGATATAAAATTATGTTGAATTGTAATTTGTTTACTCTCTAAAAATTGTAAACAGTTTAATGAAGCAATATTTTTTTTATAATTTTATTATAGCTCTTTTTCTTAATATAAAATTTCTATTATTATTATTTTTTTTTTATTTAAACAAACCAATTTTGAATAGAACACGAACTGAACATGAACACGAATATGTAAATTTAGCCGAACACGAACATATCATTCACGTAATGAGCCGATTTTGAACACGAGCCAATTTCGAACAGGTTTAAATTCGAACAAGCCGGACACGAGCCAAGTTTCGACTCGTTTATAGCCCTATCTAATATCGATTATTAATTATGGATTTTAAGATGAAAAATTGTAAGATAAATAATACAATAAAATATTATCAAAGTATTAGATATGAGCAGTTAAAAAAAATAATATTATTTTTATGAGTAAACAATCAGATTTCAACATTTGAATTGGTCATGAAGAAGCAAACTCTATATGAGACAAAATAACAAATGTTAGTAAACAAATGGTTAAACATATAATTAAAGAATCAAAAAAAAAAAATTATAAAAGAAAATAGTTCGTGGTGGAATAATTATGTACAAGAAAAGGTAAAATATAAGAATGTGTGTTATAAAAATTCATCTAAAAGTACAAGCTTAAAGAACTTAGAAATGCATAAAGTAGCCTGTAAGAAATCTAAGAGAAGATTTTTTGTGCTGAGAATTCTACTTATAATGATCTTTATAATAAATTAGATACTAACAATAGTCATAAATATATGTATAAACTACCCAAACAAAGAGTGAAAAAAATGATTTAATTCAAGTAAAATGTATTAAAAATGAAAATTAAAAAGTATTTTTCTTAGGAAAAGATATTAAATATAGATGGATGAGCTATTTTATAAACTATTCAAAGACGTTTCTAAAAATAAGATCAACCTTAGTGATCTTAATATCATTAACAATAATAATATTTTTTTTATTTTTACCGTCGCATTAGTAAAAAAGAAGTTGATGAGACTTTAAAGAAAACCAAGTTAAAAAATCAGTAGGACCTGATGATGTCTCTATTGAAGTGTAGAAATATCTAAGAGAATTGAGAGTTTCTCGGCTTACTATACTTTTTAATATTATTTAAAAAAAAAAAACAGATGCCCGAAGAGTGGAGAGTATTTTGGTCCTCATTTTTTAAAATAAAGGGGATGCACAAGAGTGTACAAATTATAGAATAATCAAGTTAATGTGTCATATTTTAAAATTATGGGAGAGAGTGATTCAACATAGGTTACGATGTGATACAAAGACTTCCGATAATCAGTTTGGATTTATGTTGAGTAAGTCTACTATGGAAGCTATAAATTCATTCAGAGATTTGATGGAGAAGTATAGAGAGTGTACGGAGGATCTACATATGATATTTATTGATATGGAAAAAGCTTACGAAAATGTTCCAAGAGAAGTTCTTTGGAAATTCTAGAAAAGAAATGTGATGATACGACTTATATTCAAGTTATTAAAGATAAGTATACTAGAATTGTTATCTATGTTCGAGCAGAAGGAGGATTGACCAAGTAGCTATTTAAGTTGGATTACATCAGAGATTGGCATTAAGCCCGTATTTTTATTCTTTAGATATAGATGCTCTTACTAGACATATACAAAAGGATGTACCTTGGTATATGCTTTTTGCTGACGATATCCCTCTTGTGGAGACTAGAGTACAGAAAAAAATTTGAATTATAGAGGTTAACATTGGAGTCTAAAAGCCTTAGTTTGAGTAGATCTAAAACTAAATACATAGGACGTAATTTTAGTAGTAGTAACTCTAGTGGCAGAGTTGTAACTAAAGGTGATTAAATCAGCTGTGAACATATTAGATAACTCGGGTCTGCTATTCAAAGTGATGGTGATATAGATGTTATTAGTAGAATTCAGGTTGGTTGGTTTAAGTGGTGGAATGCATCAAGCCTATTTTGTGATAGGAAAGAATCGCTTAGACCTAAAGAAAAATTTTATATGATGGCGGTGAGACCTACAATGCATGATGGCGCAGAATGTCGGCCTTTAAAAAAGATGCATAATACAAAATTGAGAGTCGCTGAGATGAGAATGCTTAGGTGGATGAGTGGTTTGACACTTAGAGATACAATGTGAAACATAAAAGGGTTGGTGTAGCTCCAGTTACTGACAAGATTAGAGAGAGTTGTCTTATATGATTTGGTCACATTAAACGTCGACCATCGATGATCCGGTTGAAGAGTAAATGTTTTAGATTCAACTTATGTTAAGAAAGGTAGAGGTAGACCTAAAAAGACGAGCATATTATATAAAAATAATCTTAATCTATTAGAATTCAATGAAAATATGACACTCAATATGACCATGGGAGAAAAAGGATTCATCTAGCCGACCTTAGAGGGATAAAGGCTTGATGTTGTTGTTGTATAATGAAATTTAGGTGATAAAAATGCTAAAAAAAATTAATAAAATTATTTATTGTCAGAAATCAAATCACTCAAAAGCTGCTGACAAAAAAGTAAAATACATAAATTAAAAAAAAATACTTTGCAACCTGCACAATCTCAGTTTACTTAATTACATGCAAAATTAGTTGTTGGAGAAAATAAAATATGTGAAAAATTAGATTTACAGAAAATTTATACGGGAGATGTATACTTTAAAAGCAGAAATGATCTAAATGATAATCCCTTATATTTGAACATGAGATTTCAATTGTTCACTATTCTAGCTGGGAACTAAAGCCGAAAAAGCAGAAAAAAAACAATGAAGCTTAAAATACCTCCAATGTAATGAATGTCCATTTTGATTCCCTTAAAAGCTTCAGTGAGTATTCTGGCAGATCCTTTTGGATGTCGTCCAAGTCCAGAGGTTGTCCGTCTATGCAAATTAGAAAAAATGGATTTTTTAATTGGGGCATTTACATACATACCACCCAGTTTATGTGAATATACGAATCTAACACCTAAATTTTACTTTTTATATTTACACCACCCAAATCCTTCAGATCACATAGAAAATACCACTATTTAACTTAAAAAAATGAAATATACCTTTTTCTGTGTAGGCAAGATGCATATATGTGATATCTGGGTAATACATAGGAATTAAATGGTATGCATGTAACTCTTCCTTTTTAATTTTATAGCAAGCACATGTATTTTAGAAGAAACTGTAAAAAAAAAATTAAAAAATTTAATTACCAGATTGGCATCCATGAAAATAAAGAACCGGAGTCCTGTATGAAAAGCTGTAGGCGATATGGAAGTCATATTCATGAATCACACAGCTGGGAGCCTGAACCTGAAAGGCAAAAATGTAGATATTGTAGCAAACATATTCAGGATAAAATCATAAAAGCATGACATGGTTTGGTTTGTGATTAAAGAGAGAAATGGGCAAGGAATTAACATGTCTAAATAGTTTTAAAAACTGGATATGAATGTATAACATCATCTCAAGCATCAATGTATATCAACTAGTAAAACAGCACAACAGAAAAGCAGAGTCGCAATATGAAAAATATAGAAAACAATCACAGGAATGGAGAACTAAACTCCAAGGTTGAAGCCTCAGCTCCAAGGATCTTCAGCGGTATTATAAGTAAAATATAAAAGGAAGATTTACATACATACTACTCAATCCTTATGCATTTATAGATCTAACACTTAAACTTCAATCTATACATACATAACACCTTATGAAAAGGTGTATTTCAATTTTTAAAAGTTAGAAATTTGAGGTATTTTTGAAGTGATAGGAAAGATTTGCTGGCATAAAAGTTAAAAAGAAAAGTATAGGTGTTAGATATATAAATATATAGGAATCAGGCTCTATGTATGTAAATGCCTCAATATAAAATAATTGCTGGAAAATAAAAATGAAAGTTGAATGTCTCAGCTACAGTATCATACCACAGTGGCACTATCTTCCGGCTGTTCTGCATTAAAGAGGTCTTGATGACTGCTCGCAAGATCCTAAAGCCAATTGTTAGTACAGGTCAGGTGCAGATCATTTCTATATAGGAACATTTACACAAATACCACTTCATTCCATATTTGCATATCTAACATTTAAACTTCAATTTTTACATGTATGTGTGCCGGGCTCATATGGTTCAAAATTTGGAACCATATGTTTCATATGCTGGAAATAGAATCGAAGGAAAAGAGTCGGCACATGATTTTAATAGAGATGAAGAAGATTGGAGAAAGGCACAGAAAGACGTCTGAATTTAAGCAAAAGGTACGAGAAGACCAAAGAAGTCCCTGCACACATGATCATTGAGCAGCTCAAGCGGGGAAGACAAAGCAAGTTCATATATGGAAGATTAATCCACTTGATGGAGGATCAAGCAGCTAGGGCAGAGATGAGTGCAGTGGTAAACAACCTTAATTGTGCTTGTGGAGCCGAACAAAGGACGATCACAAGCCAGGGCTTTCCCATGAGTTTGATATCAAGGACAAGAGCAACGCCATTGTTGGCAAGAAAAGAGAAGAGGTGTCCTGCATGGGTATATACATGTTGACACACATGTGTGTGTGTGTGTGTGTGTGTGTGTGTGTGTGTGTGTGTAGGTAGATAGATACATACATATATGCATGTAGATAGTTTGAGATATAAGCATGTGCGTGTATGCATGTATGTATGTGTGTGTGTCTATATACATATATATATATATATATATATATATATATATATATATATATATATATATATATATATATATATATATATACATATGTATATATATATGCGTGTTCCGTGGCCTGTTGCAACCCTTTGGAGGTCGTAAGTCCCCTCGGGTCCCGGATTTGAATCCCCGTGTGTAGAGTGTGGTACTCGAATTAGCTGCACACCACGTCGGCCCCCGGATCTAGCGGGGTTAGCGCAATAAGGTTGATCGGCAGTTCTACGAGTTGATCAATCTTTTTAACATATATATATATATATATATATATATATATATATATATATATATATATATATATATATAAAGGGTGCAGGCACGAATCAGAACGTTACCTCACGAATAATGAAAGAAGAGGACTGGGTTCACATGACATAACATGGATGGCCCAAGACCATATGTTCAACTCCCTTATCACAAAGGCAAGTCAACCCTCACGAATAGAGGAAAATCACCCCTGAAGAACCTGATGGGTCGGGTTCGTGCAGACAAATTCGTTGCCTCCTAACCCTGGATGACTAGAGCAAGCTCTTGGCAAATTGGATTCTCGGTATAACCCGGCCACGCAATCAACCGGCTCTACAGTCACAGACGAGCACCATAAGCTAAGTCTACAAATAGACTAGGGTATCCCCATCGTACGAGCACCATAGTGTAATGTGTGTTGACCTCTCTATATAAATAGGGGACAACTTTTTACTGTTGAGGTGGGTGTCATTGCTCCATCCCTCTCCCCAGATTTTAAGCACTCTATTCCTTAGGTGTGTCCCCAGACAGATTTGGACTGTACATCCTAAAAAATGCGGTGAGAGAAGAGACGCTAAAAATTATTTTTTAGTAATCATTATAATATATTAGATACTAAAGAGCGTAAAAAAATATATATAAACTAAACAGACAAAAAAAAGTAAAAATATTTAACTTAAGTAAAGTGTATTAAAGATGAATTTCAAAGAATATTTTTCTTAGAAAAAGTAATCAACATAGATAAGTAAGCTCTTTTGATAAACTTTTCAATGAATTTTCTGCAAATAAAATCAAACTTAGTGATCTTAATATCGTTAATAATAATAAAATATTTTATTTTTACCATCGTAGTAGTAAAAAAGAAATTGATGAAGCTTTAAAGAAAACCAATTGTGAAAAATTAGTATGACCTGATGATATCCTAATTGAAGTGTGGAAATATTTATGAGATTTGGGAGTTTCTTGGCTGACTAAACCTTTTAATATTATTTAAAAATTTAAAAAGATGCTCGAGTAGTAGAGAAAGAGTGCTTTGGTCCCCATTTTTAAGAATAAAGGGATGCACAAGCGTGTGCAAATTATAAAGGAATTAAGTTGATATGAAATACTTTAAAATTATGAGAGAGTATTTGAACACAGATTAAGATGCATTACCAAGATTTTTCATAATCAGTTTGAATTTATGTCAGGGAGGTCTATTATGGAAGTTATACATTTATTGAGAGGTTTGACGATGAAGTACTGAGAGAATAAGGAGGATCTACATATGATTTTTATTGATGTAGAAAAAGCTTAGGATGAGGTTCCAAGAGAAATCCTTTAGAGAGTTCTAGGGAAAAAATTTTGATATGGCTTATATTCAAGTCATTAAAGATATGCATACTAGAGCTGTTACTTGTGTTCGAACAAAAGGAGCATTGACCAAAATTTATTCCTATATCAGTTGGACTACATCAGTGATCGTCTTTAAGCCCATATCTTCTTGCTTTAGTTATGGATGCTCTTACTGGACATTTATAGGAGGATGTACCTTGGTGTATGCTTTTCGCTGGTGATATCCTTCTTGTGAATAAGACTAGAGAAAACGTTCAGGAAATACATGAACTGTAGAGGTCTACATTGGAGTCTAAAGACCTTCATTTGAGTAGAACTAAACTAAATACATGAATGTAATTTTATTAGTAGCTTTAGTGGCAAAATTGTAATTATGGGTGATGAAATCATTAAAAGGTGTGAACGCTTTAAATATCTCGGATCTATTGTTCAAAGTGATTGTGACATAGATGGGGATGTTATTAATAGAATTCAAGTTGGTTAAAGTGGAGGAATGTTACAGGCCTATTGTGTGACAGAAAGGTATCGCTTAGGCTGAAAGGAAAATTTTATAAGATGGTGGTGAGACCTATAATGCTCAGAGGTGTAAAATGTTAGCCTTTAAATGAGAAGAATAAAATAAAGTTAAGTCCTGCTGAGATAAGAATGCTTAGGTGGATGTGTGGCATAACACTTTTAGACAAAATGTGAAATAAATATATCCTTCATAGGGTTGGTGTTCCTCCAATAGTGGACAAAATTAGAGAGAATCGTCTTAACATGGTTTGGTCATATTAAACGCCGACCATCTGATGATCCGATGAGGAGATTACATCTTTTAGACTCGACTTATGTTAAGAAAGGTAGAGGTAGACCTAGAACGACTTGGGCATATTGTATAAAGAAAAGATTTTAATTTATTAGAATTAAATAGAGATAAAAGATTCATGTAGCCGACCCCACTTAGTAGGATAAAGGCTCGTTGTTGTTGTTTTTTGTTGAATAAAAATTAAAAATTTAGCTTAACTCTAATTAGCAATTACGTTAATTCAAGCAAATGGTTGTACCTGATATTATAAAAGAAGAGAGCCTGTTAGAAAATAAAGTATTGTCTGTTTTTGATGTGAATACTAGTGTCCTAACCCTGATGATGACGACTCAACTGATTAAGGAGTTCAAATAGCAGTATTAAAAGTGATACAGGTGTTGTGAATAAATATTTGAAGAAATTTCAATATCTACATGTCGGCGTTGTTTTGTGCGTGAAGTGCCCGTAAGAAGCTGTCGGTCGCCGGAATCGAAATCCCGTCGCCCGCTTCGGAAGGATCCTTCAAGAAAAGGAAGGAATCAACCGACCCCATATTTTTCATAGTTTAAATGAAAGAAGCACTACACCTCAAGTTATGCATTTATCCCGAAGACAAACACAAAACTTGAGGTGAGTGCCGATCAAATAAACTAAGAAATATATGACGTCTGTTTTGTCTCATGAAACCATTTTATTTCGTCGATAAGCTTCCCTATTTAATATAAGAATTAAATAGGGTTTATTTTAAGCTCGGTTTGAAATGCTTCCTATTAGAGCAGTTCTCTATAGCTAATTACATCTTAAATGATCGAAATCACTTAAGAAAACTCTCGATAAAAATCGTGAAATATTATCTTCAAGGAGGTCAAAAGGATAGGACTTTTCAACGTAATCGGACAAAGAGGTGTGAAAGGAGATTGGCTCAAAATTGGAACATTTTACTGTAGAATCCAAAGGAGGAAGAACTAAGGGATGTCAAAGATCCAGAGGCGAACCTCGGTGACTTCCCAAGCTATCATATGATTTGGCTTTGATTTAGGAGATATTATTTAAAGGTTTCATCCTGCCAATTTTATTTAATTAGGGCTTACATTCGTGTAAAACGATCACACGAATAGCCTAGAAGATGTGAGGATTTAGGTCGTAACGAACGACAACCTCGGAATCCTAAAGCGAGTTGGGGCTTATATCAGTACAACGTAGTCGTACAAAGCGCCCAACAAGAGGTTGAGGATTTATGTCGCACTGGCGAACAACCTCGAAATCCTATGGATTGTTGTTTAATCACTAAGGAATTGGTTTAG
Source organism: Papilionanthe hookeriana x Papilionanthe teres (assembly GCA_022702705.1). Classification (NCBI taxonomy): domain Eukaryota; kingdom Viridiplantae; phylum Streptophyta; class Magnoliopsida; order Asparagales; family Orchidaceae; genus Papilionanthe; species Papilionanthe hookeriana x Papilionanthe teres. The sequence goes on along the minus strand of CM040437.1, from coordinate 38,802,754 downwards.
TTGTTGTCGACGTGTTTTCATTGTTGAAGATGGTCGTCGTCGCCCACCGCTAGCTCCAAGCTCTCTCAGTGAAGAGGTTAAGTTTTCTAAGGTGGCAAGTCAAAATGTTCAATCAGGTGGCTCTATGGTCGAGTTCACCTAAACATCCTATGCAAGTATGTTTAAGTGTCGTGCAGTTTACAGCAGGATATATAGCACAGGAAAAACAATAAAGCATGCAACAAGGTGCAGTATAACGTGCTAAACAGTAGAGAAGACGCAAGAATAACGAATATATAAAGGAACATACTGTAAAAATAAACAAACCTGTATACCTGGGAGATCCGTAGTCTTCTTATGTGTAGCCAGCCGGAGTGTGTCACATGAAAGCCAAGCAAAAGAAGAAAGTCGTCGAAAAGCTCGAGAAAGCAATGAGACTGACTCATAACAGAAAAACCCGAGAAAACAAACGAAAGTCAAAAATAAAATCATCAAAACCTCGGAAAATCCCGGAAAAAGGACCACGAGTGTTTCATCAAAAATCAAACGAAAGCCCGAAGAAAACCGCAAGCACTCGGGTCGGGGCTAGGCTCGGAACCGTGAAGCATCGCTCGAAGCGGTCGTCGAAGCGCTACTCGGTCACACGAGTGTATAAAGCCCCGCCACTCAGCTAAGCAGGGTGTCCAACTAAACCCGACTCGGAGAGAGTGTTCTCAACCAAAACTGATAATCAACAAGTGGACAACCAGATTTTATAATATAGTTTTTGAAATTTATATTTTTAGCATGCACATGAGTTTCAGGCATACAAAAGAGAGTTTTATCAATTTCCGATTGTAGTGGAAAGATATATATATATTTTTTGTTTCGAAATGTAATATCATATTTTTATCAGATTTTGAAAATCATGATTGTCCACGAGTCAATCAATTCGTCGGGTGAATGATCACTAACAATCCTAAGAAGGTACAGGTGCCCCTGTCATTGTAGCGGTGAATGATACCGTCATCCTACGGTTCACTGTGGCCCTGGAGCGAATCCCGATGTCATAGGATGGGATATCATTCTACTCTATCACCTGCGCGCCTTTGCATCATCGCCGTCATTGCCCCAAAACAAAACAAAACAAAACCGACTCCGAGTGAAGCGGGAACACGTGTAAATCAATAAGGAGGGGACGAAGAGGAGATTAACCCGCCTCCACTCAGGAAAGACCACAACGGGAGGAAGATTAATCTACTCGCCCCTAAAACATGTAACAACAGAACGCTGAAAGCATGGCCCGAGGTCCTTGAATCGGTCCCGAAGACGTCATCTTCTCACTTGGGCACGATTGGATTGCCCCTGAAACGGGTATCCTTGCATTCAGATGGGACTGAACCAAAAGCAGTGACCTGCGAGAATCGTTCAAAAATCCACAAATCAAACGGGAAAGGAGAAGAAAAGTGACTCGAAGAAAACCGACTAAAGCCCCATACTCATACTAAAATCCAGCCCTCTGATCCTCAATTAATTCTTTATCATTTGAAATACAATTCTTCCCACATAGGACCACTCTCAGACTCTGGGTCAAGCTCATAACAGCGGGAGAATCACCAAACATTCAATACATAAGACAGTGAGTGTACAAGCTCCCATACCATTTCAAGCTAACTCCAGACTCACCAAGCAAAGCAAGCAAAGAACTCACCAAATATTCAGGCTCAAATAAGGACCTTACCAAACACCACCATTTCCACCATCAAGCCAAGCCACCAAGTGAAATGAGTTTAAGCTAAGTGTGTAAGTAATGTCACAACTCTCATGTGCTTAAAGTTAAGCCAAGCCCAAATTGATCCACTCATCAAATAAAAAGGAGGAGGCCTTAATGAGGTTCGGCCAAGCTAGAACAAAGGGGCAGCCAAAGGTAAAGCCCTCCCTAAATTCCAAATCATCATAATGAGGCTCACGGCCAATCCGCAATGAGAGGACAAACCCCATAAAATCAATTCAATTCCAAGCTCATAACAAAGCATATAAAGGCATTCATCAAATAGCCATTGAGTTTGAATTCACATAAAGCCACATTTGAGCTAACTCAAAGCATGAGCCCAAGCCACCACCTAGCCAACAATCGATCCAATTCCAAATGAAACAATCCTCCCAACACAAAATTAAAACCGAGAGCACCAAAGCTTCAACCCGAGCCTAAATAAGATCAAACCCGAGCCACCATTAAGCACCCAATGAGCCAAATAAATCAACCCAACTCCAAAATACAACGACTCCAACACAAAGTTAAACCCGAGCCATAGCTGGGCTAGAAACCAGCATAAAATCAAGTCACAACATTCCCCACTCAAAGCCAAAGCAAAAGAGAGCTAAGAGAGCCAAGCCCGAGCCCGTATAGAATCGAACCCGAGCCATAGTCGGTCTGGGGAATAAGTTCGACCTTGAATCAAAACCCGGGTACAAAGAAGTACTAATTGAAAATCGAGCCACACAGTGGCCGAAATCCGGCTAGAATTAAGCTCAAAACAAAAGATTTAGCAAGACTCCAACAAAACCGAGCCATATAAAGCCAAAACTAAGCTCAGATTTAAATTCAGAACAACAAATATAACAGGACTTAACAAAACCCAAGCCATATGAGGCTAAAATCAACTTCAGCCATAGTTAAATCCAAATCCAATGTAAAGCTGAAGCAAATTCTCCTTGAAAGCTCAATTAAAATGAAGCACATACATATCTTTAAAAGCTCAATTACCATATGTTTGCTAGCAAGAAAGAGCATACGATGAACATGGAAATCTTTCAAATTAATTAATCATGCTTCACGAAGGCTAGAATGCAAGAAGCCCAAAGATTAAGTTTCCAAACTTTCCAAACATAGAGCCACAATATGTTTTATATAAGAACAAGCATGAAGCTTCTCCAATCGAACTAAGCTTCTTTCCAACTACGCCATTCTTTATAAAGAAAAGTTACAAAGGGCAAAAGCCGAGCCCCACACGCATATTGAAAAAGCCAAATGAATCCTTCCATGCTTCATGCCAAACCAAAGTAAGCAAAGAAACTATCCTAATATCCATCTCGACATGCTTTTTGATAAGGAAGAGATAGGAGCGAGAAGTGAGCCTCACATGTATGTAAAGCTAAGTAAATCCTTCCCTGCTTCATATCAAGCTAAAGTGAACAAGGAATATCTCAATATTTATCTTAACATGCTTGCAAACGAGACCAACCCTTGCCTTAAACACATGTCTTTAATATATCAAACGTAAAAGACTAGCACTTGCTTTAAATAAGAACACACATAGGATTTCCTTCCCAACACTGCTAGCATGCATTTTTCTTTATAAAGAATGATGTTTAGAACATTTAAACCCAATCTTCCCATATGCTAGCAAGAGAGGCTGATTCTGCCCCAAAATTATATTACATCAAACTCAACTTGCTTGAAAATAAAAGAAAAGAGAAGTTAATGTCATGCTATACTTCCACCATATTAAACAAATAAAGCAAAGGAAGGAACTAGTGTCATACCACATTCCCTACTCCTACACATGCTTCATGTAATAAAGCCCCTCAAATTAAACATAACAACCTACTAGCATGCCACTATGGGGGAAAAGCAAGGAATCATCATTTAAGCAACCAAGTAAAAAAAATTTCATGGCATGTAGGTTCCCAGCTGAAACAGTAAACAGGGAGAACCAAATCAGCGGCACAAAATACAGCCTCCCTAGGCCAAACCGAGAAGAATAGAGGGGAGGAAGGAGGTTATCAGGCAATGTAGAGCATGCAAGCAAAGCAAGGATTCAGGTACCAGCACTTCCCCTCCAAGATGAAATTCGGCCAGCCCTAATTTCATCCCAAAATGGGGTTTATATAGGCGGAGAAGGAGAAGAAGGGTCGCTACTCACCCGTAGAGTCGAGTAGGCTCGGGTAAGGCACGGGAGGATGGGGGAGAAATGCCGCTCGGGCCACCTGCGCACGCGGGACGCCGCAGGGATAGGAATGCCGCGGAGATGCCGCAGAGAGCAGAAGATGAGCTGCGAGGGATGGGCGCCTGCGAGGGATAAGAGATGGGATCGACTTCGTGCGAGTCGAGGAGGAAACCACAGAAGATGGGGCGAGAGGCGTGCGGCTCGAGCGCGGGAGGAGACGGGGTCAACCGAGCGAATCAGAGGAGCGGGAGCACAGGCCGAGTCGCGCGTGAGAGGGAATTAGGGCTTAGGAAATGTGTTAAAAGGGAAGGGGTAAATATAAATACATATATTAATAATAATAATATAAATATTATTATTATTAATAGGATAATTATAATCGTCCCGTAAGTTTTATCCCCGGCGGGCTATCGTCGCAAATTGAATGTCAATTTTAGGTAAAATCGACGTTCCGGACGCATCGGCGCAGTCCGTTTCGTCGTCCGAGGTCATCTGGTCAACCTCGTCGACGGTCGCATCAAAATTGCGTCGAAATTTGGTATCGTCGCAAAACTCGACTCGAGTCCGATTGATCAGAATGGTGCGTGTGTAAGATGTGCACGAGGCTGTCCTAATGTCCAGGGTCCTATAGGGACTCAGTTTGAACTCCTGACATCAATTTCGACCGGCTATAGACTAGTGGTACGGAATCTCGTACAAGATTTCAAAGAGTAACGAAGTGGCTTCCAGACACTCTAAAACGAGGTGGGTCCCATCGCTAGGAATCTAGGATCGTCGGGGAAGCTCCTGAGGCTAGAATCCTAAATCTAGGAGGAATACTAAACCTCGACAAAAAGTGAGGTCAACACTACATTCACTTATGTTCAAAGAAACTAAAGATCTAATTGACGCGAAGAACTAGTTAATGAGGATAGAAAAGATACTAGATAGCATAGCATGTCCGGATGAAATGATAATATCATTAGCTACTTTTGTGTTGAATGGAGAGGTTGAAATATGGTGGTGTGGGCAGCGTCAGAACACACTAGGGACATACCTAACATGATGATAAATTGGGAAGATTTTGCTAAACTTTTTTTTGCCCCTATTTTCTCGAAGACATATGCAAGATATGTTCATCAAGTTGGTGCAAGGGGGTAAGATGGTCATGCAGTACGAAGCAAAATTCATTACACTGTTAAGGTATGCACCATGGTCGATAACTACAGCAGAAAAAAAATGCTACAGATTATTTTCATGATTGAATGATTCAATCAAGCAGTCACTAGTGTCACACATGGGACTGGTAACTATTCAGTATTAGTGGAGAGGGCAAGACGAGTGAAGATTAATTATCAGCTCATCAGAAGCGTACAGATATGCACAAAAGAAAGAATCTTGATGAGAGAGAACATATCAAGCAATTAGAGGAATCTAATGGGAAGAAGCCCATGTTCTGCTCTGATAAATTCAATGGTGGCACCTCTCTTAGTATTGTAGTCATTTGTCTCATAATAAAAATTTAATATTTAAACAATATAAAGTTAATAGTCAATTACAATAATGAATAAATTAATTTATAATAATATGAATACCCATCTTTATTGTATGTTTTAATTTTAGAAGAGTCTAGGTCTAGGAAAATCTAAGAACAAATAAATTGACATCAAGATAAGTACTTGTACTTTTAAATTATACACTTTGTTAATTGCTCGGATAAATTTTACCTGCTCTTTAAATTCATTTGATTATATATTGAATTTTATGTTGCTGATATATGTATATGTACATCAAATGCATAATTTATGATATTGTATTACATACTGAATGTTATGACAAATAAAAAATAATAAGTTTTATTTTGATTACTTACATTTGCATGTTTGGCTGTGATGAAATCACTCATTTAGTGTACTAGTGAAGAAACGTTAAGGTACTTGTGCACGTAAATAAAAAAGAATATTAATATCGAAGTACCTAAAATGGTACAAATTTAAACGATGCACTTGTGACGGATGCATACAATTTAAAAAAATATATTGATATGTAAATAATATGGTTATAAAAGTTGAGTGTTTAGAATTGCATTGAATGATCATATTAAATAATAGAATCATTTTCATGCTCTTTAATAGATTTATAAAAAAATTAACTCTCATACATATTGACTTCTTTATCATTGTATTACTATAATTTAGAAGTATTGAGTATTCACTAGCTATGGTTAGCTCACTATTATTTTAAATTAAATTTTAAGGTTTAATTAATTGATTAAAAGATTGAGCAATATAATAGAAAATATTTATAGAGACTTGCAGATAACCTGTAATGAAGAAAATTTAACGTTATTGTTTTAATTTACTTTCTTTAGCAACTTTTTCATTTGATAAATGTAGTTACATAAAATGAATATAGAAAATTTTAATTTCCACCATCCAACCGTTTTCTCCCACCTTGATTAATTTCAAATCTCGGGCTGAGCCGTAACAATATGCCACCTTACATATACATCAAAAGGAATGTTTCATGTTTTAAAAGGTAAAATAGTGTATCTTTGATATGATATGAAAGATTTGGATAATTTAAATGTAAAAAGTAAAGTTTAGTTGTTTGATATGTAAATACATAGGAATTGGGTGGGTTGTATGTAAATGTCCCTTCTATATAACCCAGCTAATTATTTCCATCACATATCAAAATATCATGCCAGTTGCAAACCTTGGAAGAATTTAAATGGCATACATTCTCAAGTGATAGGTATCCATCCTGCTAAATATAAAACTAGTAAGCATAAGAAGGAAGAAGGAAGATTTAGATACATACCATTCAATTCCTACAAATTTACATATCTAACACCTAAACTTCAATTTTTACATACACGCCACCCTACCCATAATATAAAAGTTGAAATAGTGGCATTTTTATGTGATATAAAAGATTTGGGCAATATAAATGTCAAAAGTGAAGTTTAGGTTTAGATATGTAACTACATGGTATTTGGGTGGTATGTATGTAAGAAACAAAACATGAGACAAGTAGCCGTGGAGGAAATTAAAAATATCACCCACATTACATGAAACACCTATAGGTATCCGTTTGCAAGGTATCCAGGTCCAATTTGAAAGAGCAGAATTTGCACTTTTCCATTGTTCACAAAGTGCCTTTGCAGCAATATAAAAATCATCAGCGGAGATAGTTCCATCGGAAGTACTCTGTTCTCCCATTTCTAATCGAGCACCTGATTAGTGAAATTAAAGCATGGCCACATTCAGTCTAATAATGTTCCTCATGCAAGCAAGATGTGTAAAAGTTTAACTATCAGAACACAGCCAAAAAAGGAAGGGAGATTTACATACATAACACAAATTTCTTATGTATTTACATATCAAACACCCAAAGTTTGATATTTACACTTACAATATTTTGGTATCATAAAACTATACATGGAAAGGTGTATTTCACTTTAAAAAAAATAGTGATGGTGATATTTGTTATATGATATTAAAGATTTGAGTGACATGCATGTAAATATGAAAATTTAAGTGTTAAATAGGTAAATACATGTGAATTGTGTGGTGTGTATGTAAATATCCCACAAAATTATACCTTAAATTTCCTACAGAAATCGCCATCCTGAATGGCAGCAAAAATAAAAATTCAACTCAACATTATGCTACAAAGATGAAAAACATGGGAGAATAAGTTCAAAGATGAAAACCATGGGAGAATAAGTTCTAAGATGAAAACCATGGTAGAATATTTATTATTCTCCCACAGAAGTTTCGTAACAAAAAAATTGAGTCCATAATGTTGGATGTCTTCGGATAAAAGATTTTTAATGTAAATCTAACATATAATGCAAGGAAAATGCAACAAAAAGGCAAAACTTCAAAGGAAACAAGCTACAAGATTAAAACAAGTCCTAAATACCTTCGATCAAAAATAAAATATATAGAATCAATTCAGACAAATGATTCATGGCTTGTACTGGAAATTAACAAACATAATTTAAGAATTAATGTTCATGGTAGAAACTTCAAAAAATTAAAATTAACAAAAAATCAGATTTATATCAAATCCAGCAAAACACGAACTCATTTTCAACCAAAAATAAGGAAAACAAGTAACAAATGAAAGTTGAGAAGAAAACAATGAATACAGTAAACTAAACAAAAAAGGACATAAGCATATGGCACAACCCTTATATATTTACATATCTAACACCTAAACATTCTTATTTATAACTTTACGAGGATACCACTCAAATCTTGAATATATCAAAAATACAACAATTATTTACTTTTTTATATGAAATGCATCTTTTTCATGCATAGGTTTATGACATCAAAGTGTTTTAGATGTAATTATGAAAGTTTAGGAATTAGATATGTAAATACATAAGAATTAGGTGGTATGTATGTTAATTTCACCCAAAAAAATATCATGATAGTAACTAGAGATGGCCTCTCCCGAGTTTTTTCAAGTCTCACACATGATTAAGATTAAAATTCTAGAAGATAAGGAAAAATTTTTATAACCATAGGAATTTTCATTAAGTTACAGAAATGTTTTCTTAATGCCTCCAGACCATAGTCATAAACACCAAATAGAAACAAACAAACCCCAAAATCATCCAACAAAAAAACTATGACAACAAAAAATCAACAGTTTTGCCTACTGTGTAGGACTAGTATGTATCTGCATCGAGTTATGTAGATGTGGCTAAAAACAACTACTTCACAATCCTATCAAGAATGTCAACATCAATGCAATTAACTTCACCCAAATCTCATATAATGAAAAAGACCAAATATATGGATCTCGAGATAATGTTGATAGTGAATTCATTGGCACTGGTCATTGAACATTTTCACAAGACCTTTGATAGATAGATTTTGCTCTATTAGTAAAAGATTAAAATAGGTAAAGTGTCAAAATAGTACCCAGACAATTTAGATGGGTCCATTTTGGTCCTAGTGTTTATAAAAATTTTAAATTAGTCCCAAGACTTTAAAATGGGGTTGAAAGAGCCCTTTGTGACTCAGCTCTCTGGTTGTATGTATAATTTATAATCACATATATATGACCCACCTCTTTGGTGTACATCATAAATGTTATTGAAGAATACTAAATATGACCAAAAACTTAGATGTTGCTCAACTGAGATCAAGTCTTAAATATGATTAAGTGATTGGTAGTCCTACTGATAGAATTCAAGAAATATACTAACAAGAAAAACCGAAACACTCTGTAGTGTCTGGCCCTAAGATTGAAGGCTCAGTAGAAACTACTATAATCTATAATTAAAGCCAAAGCTCATTACTTAAAAACTTGAACATTTCATTTCAATATTAAAAGAAAACCAATTTCCAAGTACGCCAAATAAGGAAAATAAAACTCGGTACATCATTCCAATCCCATAAATCAAACCTGCATTCTATTAATCCAAAATGTTGCATACGACAAGCCCACACCATGCCCAACAAGCAATCGGTATATTTATCATTTCACTAATGCTCCATCATATAAACAAGAAAAATAAGCATTCAACCAAACCACCAAAAAATTTTTTCTTTCTTCCCGTTAGTTCTTTTCTCCAACGAAAAAATTGGATGCATGTAAGTTATATCACTAATAAAGATCTACTGCCAGATATTCCAACAACACCTAATAGTACCGAGCATCGAAATTTTATACACGACAAAACAATATCTAATTGCATAAAAGAATATCCCCAAGATCAGAACTAAATGTAAGATATGAGATACAAAATTCAACATAACGAGCTCGAAATATAAAAGCAGAGTAAGAAAAATCCATTCAACAGATACAATCAGAAGATTTCTTCACGTAAGAAAGCATCGGATAATGAGAAAGGAAACCAGATGAGGAATTCGTAAACCCTGTGAGTCATAGAAATGACGACGAAGAGGGGGTAGAAAGAGATGAAATTACCTCAGCCGTGTCGAACGCCACTACACTCCCAAGCCCTAACCTGATGCAACTGATGCAATTGATGCAGGGCACTGATGTAAAATTGACGCGATGCCTCCGTTGCCTTCCCAGCTGTCAATTAAACTGTTCACGAAGATTCATTCGAAGGCCCGCTTGCGTAAACTAGTTTTCAAAACGCTGAAAATAAAATTTTCATGTCGCACCTACTATCAGCTTTTTGGCTATTATCTGATTTCTCTTAAAAAAAAAAAATTTATGATAGTCATGTGTAGGGCTGTCAAAAAAGTTCGTTGTTCGCGAATAATTGGTGTTTGATTCACTAAGAAATTTTTGTTTGATTAGTTCGATAAGCAAACGAGACGAACACGAACAATTTTTTTCGTTGAGTTTGCTAAACGAACCAAACACAAACAGTGGTGCGTTCGTTCATGTTCAATTCGATATTGTTCGAAATATAAAATAATTTAGAATGATTATTTATTAAAAATTTATGAAATTTAAAAATAATTATATTATATATATTCTAAAAATTTATCAAATTTTAAAAAATTCAATTTTATAAATTATAATATATAATAATTTAATAATAATAATAATATATCAATAATAAACTATAATAGACTATTAGTAATATAAATATTATATATTTATATAAAATAGGTTATATCAGTAATATAATATAATAATATTTATATATATTAATAATCTAATATATAGAAACTTAAAAGAGAAAACCCTAAGCCCTAAGTCTAACCCCGCATTTCTGTTTGACGCTTCACGCTTCGGCTTTCCCCTCTCGGAAGATTGCAGCCGACTCTCCTTCTCTTCGCCTCAAAACCGCGAAAAGCTTTGTCTCGTCAAGAGCTTAGGGTTGAATGTTTGTGTTCGTTCTCTAATTTCTGCTTCTATTTGTCTTCCATAGAGTCGGCATTGGATCGACTACTCGGTATTCTTGCTTCAGTGCTTGATATTCTTGCTTGGTTGCTTGTAGGCCTACCGAGGTGTCATCTACTCATCTTTGAGTATATTTTCTTTAACATTTCAAATTTAACTTCATGTTTACCTCTTAGTTTATATTTTCATAAATTTTTTTAAGTTTATTTCTTCCATTTTTTTTCTGAGTGAAACCTAGATAAAATGTAGATTTGTTTGTCTTTATATTGACTATAGATCTTTTTTTTTTTATGCGCATTCTTGCTTGGTTGCTTGTAAGGTTACCGATGAGTCATATTTGAGTGTATTTTCTTTACTATTTCAGATTTATCTTCAGGTTGCGCTCATAACTTAATTTTTTTTAAGTATTCTTTTTAAGTCAAACCTAGTTTTTTTGAAGTTTTGGAAGTGAAATATTGCTTATAAGCATGGCATATTGCCTCTAGATCTGGTTTGGATGTGAGCTCACTGATCTCTGCTCTCTCTACTTAGTCGCTCACAACCAAAATCACAGATGCAAGTAAGCTTGATCCTCCTAATCTAATGGGAAATTTATGAATCTTTTCGGAGCTTTAAATAAAAGGTTGCTGGCAAATTTTTGGGTTACCTAATTTAATAAAAGGTTGCTGACATTTTTTTTTATTTGTGAGTTTTTTTTTTGTTGCAGTCACATTCCTTTACCAAATATATCTTAATATTAGTTTATGAAACATAAAGTTAGGAGTTTTTTTAATTTTCTTTTTGGATATGTGAAAAACCACAAAGGTAGGAGAGTGGTGCCATGAAGAAGTTTCGTTTGGCATTGTCTTTTTGGAATATTTACATACATACCATTCACTCTCTATTTGACATTGTCCTTATTTGGCTATTACTAGATCCAGTGAAATCATTTTAGAGGCTTGGGAGAGGTGCATCAACTCCCAAATTTGGTGAGAGGGTTGTTTCCCTCTCTCCCCTCCCTGGTTTCGGCTGGGTTGCACTTTTTAGCTGATTTCTGCAGGTTAACATTTACATAGGAAAGAGTTTATCATTTCTAAATATATTGCTCAGACTTATAATGCTTGGGGTTTTATTTGTCGTCGTCTTTTTTAAAGATTTACATACATGCCAGCAGTTTTAATGACATAATGACTTATTATATAATCGAGATGGGTGTCCTTATTTGGCTATAACTAGATCTTGGGAAGTCATTTTAAGGGCTTGTGAGAGATTTAGCAACTCCCAAAATTAGTGAGAGGGTTGTTTCCCTCTCTCCCCTCCCTGGTTCTGTTTGGTTGCACTTTTTAGCTGGTATCTTTTTTAAAAAATTGTATGTGATCTTTCATATAGGTGGAAAAATGATGCCAATTTTGATCTTGAAAGATGTCAGGTGATCTGGTTGTGGAATTTGAGTTTGAAATATATGTAGCTTGAAATTGATTGTTGAGCTTGACTTGTTGAGCTCAATGTGCTACTCCATTATCCTACATAACATTCAATTTGCCGCTCCTATATGCGTATCAAGCATATGAATGAATTCAGTGATTATTTTGTGTGATCAAGTAGCTGCTTTAGAGACAAACTTAGAACTGTTTTGAACTTAAATTTGGCGTTGGAACTATCTTTATGCATTACTTTTTTTTGATAAAATTATCTGTAAGAGAGGATTGCAGAGCTGAGTTCAGTGCTCTGAAGTATCAAGTATGTGCGTATTAAGCTCCATATTCTCGGTTATACGAAATTAAACATTCTTTTTTTGTTCATATAATTTATGATCTTTAAAGAATTCATGAAATGCACATCAGATATCCATAACAAAATTAATGTGATATGACTTGATTTATCTTTCTTGATTCACATTGAATGGATTTTAGTGTAGAATTTTCATTGCATTGTTGGTGTTATTGCTTTGTTATACTGAGTATTATAAACTTTGCATCATATGGTGCCAGCTGTGGTTGGTGATGTCAATATATACATGAATGACCATAAATCTTCTCAGTGGAGTATCGCTCATAAATCTATTTTTATTATGTGGTATGTAAAAGCTATTTATCTATATATATTTTAGTGTTTTTAGCTAGTATTATAAGATAGTGATTCAATCTTTCATTATGCATGTGCGAACATTTTTATATAGATTGTTTCATTTGAATTTTTGGATTGCATCACTGGTCCACTTATTTCATGCTTAGAACATAAAGTTTTTATTAGCAACACACATTGCTTTTGATTTTTTATTCGATTGCAAATTCATTTATCTGCTGACATCTTCTCTTAACAATTTTTCGTGGGTTAATAGTTCTCTTACCTTTTTTATTATTTGCTATACCATAATCCTTCCTTTTCAAAAGCTTTCAAGCTTGGATTCAGAACACCTGAACAACGGCTTCAGTTATAATTTAAGATCTCTTTCTATAAATTTATAAATGGTTTCGAACAAGTTTTTTCTGCTTGGTTACGATAAGAATAATATTTTTATAAATGATTTCAAACAAGTTTGGAACAAATTTAAATTATATATATGTGAGGCATTTACATATTTATCATCCAATTCTTGCGTAGTTACTTTTCAAACACCTAAACTTCACTTTTTAAAGCTTTACCCCCTAAATCTTCCACAACGCATCAAAAACACCATTTTAGCATTTAAATGGTGAAATGCATGTTTTCCTGCATAGATAAAGTGGCATATATCTAGAAATTGAAGTTTAGATGTTGGACATGTAAGTACATTAATTGTGTGTTATGTTTGTAAATGCCCTGATATATATATATACATATATATATATATATATATATATATATATATATATATATATATATATATATATATATATATATTTTCGGTCTTTCATGTAATCTTCAGCTCTTACATATATGTTCCTAAGGTGATATATTAAATTGAATTTTGTCTGCATTCATTAGTAATATTTGAAATGTATAACATGTTGAGTTTTGGCAGCTTAGCATATCTTTGTAAGCGGCTAGAACCAAAAGTCGTGCACAGAGATGTGAAATCTAGTAACATACTACTTGACAAGCAGTGGGCTAGAACCAAAAAGAATATCCAAATTATCAAATTTGCTTTTGTATAGTTTTTGTAGGAGGACTTGAAGGGATTATATTTATGCATGTTTTATGAAATCCATTGATAACCCTTTTTTTATATAAATCTTCATTTTTTTCCAATTTTATACATATGATTATCTAATCTAATGATTTAAAAAAATTCATATTTTTTCGATTACATTAACGCCACAATCAATTTTCTAAAAATATTTACTTTCTTTTCAAAATTAATGCATTTTTAGCTAGCTCTCTCAGATAAAGAAATAATTAATAAAACATAAGCACAACAAAGAAAATTCATAAACAATATAAATAATTTCGAACAATTTTGAATAATTCAAAACAAGACAAACAATTCAAACGATTCGAACATTTCAAACATTTCGAACAATTCGAACTAATTTCGAACAAATCGAACCGAACACGAACAATTTCGAATACGAACCGAACACGGACAAATTAAATTTCAAACGAACCAAACACGAACACTATTTCTGTTCGTTCGTGTTCGGTTCGTTTACACCCCTAGCCATGGCATCTAATTTATTAGCAAATTAATTTTAATCAACTTATTAGTAATCAACTTATCAACACATTGTTCAATAAGCTGCAGCTGCTCCAAACAGACTCAAAATCGATAATTTTTGTGGCGAGAGAGAAGAGACGCGAGAGGCAGAGGAGACGTGAGAGATAAGGGCGGCGGGGTAAAATTCGCGAACGAACGCGGGTCGCAGCAACATTTATTATGTTTATTAAGAAATAAAATAAGCCGCTCTCAAAACAGAGTTTCAAAAGCAGCCCGTACTTATAAGCTGTATCAAATGAGGCATTTATCTCAAAAAATCAAAAAAACAAATTGACCTGATTTTTCGATCCATTTATTTTTCCCTCTGGTCCGGTTAAACCTAAAAATTCAAACATTAACTAAATAAATATCGAATTTCAGATCGGGTTCAAGTAGTGAGTCAAGTTTTAGTCTTAATTTCCGACTCATTTATTATTCAGTCAGATTCAGACTTTGACCACTCGAATCAGACTCGCAGACCCGAATTGAAAACATGCCACAAAATCTTTCTGTGTTTACATATCAAATGAGTTTGATATCTATACTTATGACATTTTGGGGACATAATTATGCATAAAAATATATATTTGACTTTTAAAAATGCAGAGGGATGCTGTTATGTTTTATGTGAAATTAAAAATTTTTAATGATATGTATGCCAATATGAATGTTTAAATGGATAGGTGAGTGTGACGTCCTCTGTACTTAGCAATCAACTCATCTCTCTTTACTTAAGTTCCCCTTTCAACGGAGTGAATTTAATGCTTCTAAAAATGAACTCACCTCTAAAAAGTGTGAGACAGGCAACTTTGTAAATGAGCTAAATTTGAGAGAGTTCAAACTTAGTTCGTGTTCGGTTCGTAAAAAAATAATACTGTTCATGTTTGGTTTATTTATATAAAAAACATAAAAAATTTGTTCATGTGAGCCAAACATGAGTTGTTCACGAACAACAATCTATTTTAAGAACTCTAGTCCGCAGCTGTAGGATGATAATGGTAATAGCTAGATTTAATTTTTCTATTTATATTAAAATATTTATTTTGATATAATTTATTATATTTATACTCTAGCTTTTCTAATAAATAGTTTTAATTGATTATAAATCTTTGTAACCTTGTTGTCAATTAAATTATTTAAAAATAATGCTCATCAGTATAAATATATATGTGTGTGTGTATGTGTGACGCTAACATGACTCATTGGTTGACTGCATTTGTAAGCCCCGAGGGTCATGAGTTCAAGCCCTCTCATGGGGTTGGTTGGGGGTCCGCCCTCCAATCAATCAATGTGTGTGTGTGTGTGTGTTCGGGTAGCCGTTCATAAGTCCCATCAAGTTCGAGTTCAAATCCTCTGCTGGCTCAATGTCGCCTTAAGGCAGGCAGCCTCGGCCCCAAACCTAGCGAGGGTTAGCGCAAATGGGTTTATCAGTGGTTCCGCTCGTCGATCAATATATATATATATATATATATATATATATATATATATATATATATATATATATATATATATATATATAATTTAATTTAATTTTTGAACAAAAATAAGTCAAAAACGAACTAACATTTTTTTTTTGGTCGGCCCTTTTATATAACAAGCACAAAAAAATTATTTGCCTTGTGCTCATTTGCTTAATGAATGAATCACGACTTGTTAACAAGCTGTTTTGACAGCCCTAAATATAGATGCTCTCAAAATATTATTTGATCAAATGTTCCAAAATGTGGCATCATTATTCTCAATCCAATTAACAAAACTATTTCTTTGACAGAGTGCTACTCTTTATCCTTAATCCCGGAGGCTCTAGAAAAGGGATTATAGCCCCTGACATAGATGTGATCAATGGTTACTCAAACAACTCAATTAAAGGTTGTTGAGCTCTATAATATGGGTGCATAGTGGAAAAGATATTCTCTTCGTATTTAAGCTTGGGTGGCATGTGCGGCTACAAGCTCAAGATTAGGGTTGTCAAAACGACTCGTTGTTCGCGAGCAGCTCGTGTCCGGCTCGTTAAGAAGTTAACGAGCCGAACACGTACAAATCGTTTTGGCTCGAAATATTAATCAACAATAATATATATATATATATATATATATATATATATATATATATATATATATATATTTATATACATTTTTTCTTTTTTCTTTTTTTGGGAAAAGAGTGACTCGTGGCGCCCTACGTGTTAATATAAAAAAATGAGGACGAATTTTGGGAGGGGAGGTGAATCCCCAAATCTAGAAAGACAAAAAAATACAATTAACTCACCCCTAAGGGTTTCAGCTTCCACATTGCAGCTCACACAAAAAAGATTCAAAGAAAAATAAGAGTTACATGTATACCCAAAAAACAAGTAAACACCCAAAGCTTAAACAACAAATAGCAAAGTAGCATAGGTATTCAAAGGTGTAAGGGAGCTGCATTTATATATCATCCAAAATAGTGTACCATCCATAGCAACCATAGCACAATTGAAATGCACCAAGCAAGCAAAAGCCCCAAGCATCTAAAAGATGGAATCCAGAGGAGTGACTGTAGTAAGCAAAAAAGCCCCTTCTATAACAACAAAGTAGAGATCCTGCAGAAAATATTCAAAACCAGCCTCCATGCTAGTGGAAAAGTAGTCAGCATTAAGAAAAAAATCACCAGTCCAGGAAGCAATTATGTAGAGGAGCAGATCCCAGCACATTAAAGAAGTTAGATACATTATTGGAAGAACAAGCTGCAAGCAAATGATACATACATATAAATATATATACATACATACGTACATACATATATATATATATATATATACATATATATATATATATATATATTATGATGAGTAGTATTTTTTAAAATTTTAATTGACTACAAGGCTACAATGATTTATAACAAATTAAAAGTATTAATTAAGAAAATAGAATAAAAACTATTAAATTAGATTAAAATAATGTTTTAATATAAACAATAAATTTGAAATCTTGCCCCAATCCTTAACATCTTATAGGTAATGTTTTACTCGCTAAGCAAACGAGTCAAACACGAACACATTTTTTGAGCTCGAAATATTAACGAGCCGAACACGAGCTGAGCCTGGCTCGCTCGTGTTCGGCTCGTTTACACCCCTGCTCAAGATATCTAATTTCAAGATTCTTCATCCCGAAGTGTGTAATGAAGCCTTTCAAGGGTTATCCTAAGTTCTGACAAATTCGCAATCATGCTTCATTTATTCTTTACAAACAAGTTGCTAACTCGAACGAGGCTATTTGGTCTGTGGGGCTACATCTGCCCTCATAAGATTCCAAAGAGAAATTATTTAATCTTCTAAAACTTCTTCTTTGACTATCTCTCAAGAAAAAAATGTGCTTTAATCAGCATTTCTTCTTAGCTCCTTCTCGCATTCTGTCTCTCACAAACTTCAGAGAGGAATCAACATTATTAAGGTTAATGTTTCAGCTTCTTCAATCGAAATAACTATAACATTTTTTTTGTCCCAACATCAAGAACACTTGTCTATCACACGCTAATTTTAGATAAGTTGAGGGAACTTTCACCTTCATTGCTACTCTCGGTTCATGTTCCAAAACTTATTCTATCTCATCCATCATTTTCTTTTTAAGCTCATTCATCTAATACATTACAAACTCTAAGTTGCAGTCCATATTCATAGAAACTTCTTACTCACTTAGATAACTCTTTGTGCAATTACTCTTCTCATTTGTGGCATGCTTAATGCCAATCACATCTTTTAATATTATATTGTATTATTAAAAGTTAATTGTATAAAAAATTTATAATTCTTATATTAGTTGGTGATGACTTCAATAGTCATTAATATAATCAAGTTTTTGAAATTTGATTGACCTCGAGAGCCTTCTCTAATGGTTTGAAATGTATATTAGTATAGGGACCTTTAATTATGTTATTTAGAGATGGTTGAATTCTAATTTGTATGTGAATCACACCCAATAAATAGAGCATAAGCGAAGTGAGACAGAAAGAGAAGTGAATGGTAATACACAATATTATGTTGTCATTAATCCTCATTTTATAAAAAGATTATCATAATTATAAAAGAGATTGCACAATATGATGATGTTATATTTTTTCCCCTTACTCTAAATGATTTTGTACTTTGTATTTCTGATATTTTATATGGTTGATGTTCCACCAAAAAATAACATGTTTTTAGTGCATAGTTTATAAGAATTTTTTATACATTTTTATGATATTGTATTTTAAAGGAAGGTATTTTACATTTTGTTTCAGGTACTAGGAATGGACATTTAGAGAAAATGTGGGGAAAATGGAACGAAATTGGGCAATTATTAGTGACACTATAGCGCCACCCTCACACTAATAGTGCCAGTCTCTAGCTAGAATAGCACTATACCACCATAGACTAGCGCTATAGCGCCATAAACTACCTTTCTTGAAGATCCATTGAATTTTGCCGAATTTTGGAGGGCATTATTTTCTGTTTTCTATTAAATGAGAATGATTTGACCGAATTTAGAGACCTTTTGGAGCCTCAAAACTTCAATTGGGTGGCAATATAAATTAGGGTTTTCTTATTTGTGTTTAAGTTTTTGTTGTAAGAGTTGAATTTCAATGCAAAAGTTTTATTTTTATTTAATATCCATGAATTCTGAGTAGTTCCCTTTCTTTCTGCTTGCATATGGGAATTAATCTTATAGGATAAGAATGATTTAAAGACTTCTTTTTACTCTTATAATTGTGATGATATTTTCACCGAGTCTTCATTTACTTTACAAACTGGCCACTTATGAGATTAAAATTCGTTGAGAAACATAATGACCTAGGAGGGCTATGATTTCACCCAACAAGTGGATACCACACTTCATTCTTGGTAGAGCCATAACGATCACCTAAGAGGGAGTGCAAATAAATAGGGAGATAAGTTTTGATGAGCATAAAATTGGTTAGCTCTAGAGTGACAGGATATATTCATATCAATTTAGCTTAAGGTTTAGTACCCTAACGCTTGTATTCAGCCATCATAGTGGCATAGGCTTAGGAGAATCTAGAGTTGAGAGGCTAGATGGTTCTGATGCAGAATCGATATGTTAAGTAATCTCCCTTATGTTAGCCAATGTTGTTTGCTAGCACCGGGGGGTTAAAGAATAAGGTATGCTTCTATTTGTCACAATATATCAGTTTTGTCTTAAATCACTTGATCCTACATAGGTGATGCCTGAATATTTATGCTTATGATTTAGATATGAAATTTATGATTTATAATATGACATTCTACGCAAGTATACGTATCGTTTATCAAGTAATATAGAACTTTCTAACTAAGCCCCGAGATATAAAAATTTAAAGAAATAAGAAAAATAACTTTTTACTTTTTATAATTGATTTTTGTAAGTATGTTCTAAAGTTTTAATTTCGAAAAGTTATTTTTGATATTTTTAAAAAAAGTTAAACAAGAAATAAAATTATCAATACTCTAAACATGATATAAAAGTTATAAGAATCAAATATCTTTTTCTTTCTTCAATGAATCAGTAAAAATTATGGAAGTTTATGTTTTGGAAGTATTTAAATGTATTGTGTCAAATAGGAGTAATTATATTCTTTACCCTCACTTGGTTTTATAAAGAAAATTGGTTAATTTGAAATTTTGAAATTTTGTAGATGGGTTAGGCAGGGAAGATACCAGCTCTCACTCCAGTTTCCCTCTGTTCCCTCCACCTGGGGGCTAACATCTCATAACAAAATTTAAAATAACAAACCAAATTAGGAGACTTTAGTCTGTCACTCTAAAGTCCTCTAATTTTACTCCCCAATAAAGCATATCTCTCTATATATTTGCATTCAATCATATGGACTACAATTCTCACCCATATAATTGCATGTGATTCTTTCCAATTGTTGTTTGAGACAATACCACATTGGATCTTACATAATCTCACAACAAATTTTAACATCTTAATTGGCCAAATCAAGAAGTAAATTAAGTTCAAGGAATTGAATCATCACAATTTATTCCAGCATTAAACACTTATACTTTCCACAATATACTTTCATAATTTAATTACTTCATCATCTAAGAAAGAAAAAGATAAACTAAACTACTCAGATTTCATGAAAAAAACACAAATAAAACTTGATATGAAATCATAAACCATAATGAAAACACAACAATCTTACTTAAAAATAAAATGTAAAAATAAAGATAAATACCTATCTGAAAATCCTCTCCACCAGACTCTGGAAGTTCCTTTAAAATTTTGTTTTCCACAATACAAATCTACAGAGGTTGGCGCCCAACTCTGGTGACTCTAATAAAGACTTTAAACTTCAATAAAAATTAGATATAAGGATAAAAGAAAATTGGTGAGAAGAAGGCTTCACACCAACCCTTTTTCCTTTCTTACTCTCTACTCTCTACTACATAAAAGAAGAACTCTAAAACTTAACAAACTCTAATAACACACTCATTAACAATAACCACTTCAACACCCACTTGCAAATTATGAGGCTTCATTTTTATAATTTTCCAAAAGGTGTCTTGGTGTCTCTTCAAATCATGTACAGATTCAATGTATCCACCAAAAGATGCATCCCTTCAATCATTAGCCGCCCAAAGGAAGTTAAGGAAGTCACCAGCAAAAGTTACTTCAAACACCCCTTGAAAATGGCGCCAAAATTAATTTAAATTTTATTTTTAACTGTGGCGCATAAGCGCCGACATTTTGGCTCTTAGGCGCTAAAGGCCAAATTTCTCAAACTTCATAATTTTGCTCCAAATTTGGTCCTTTTTCGCTCCTTTCATCATAATTAATTATTTTCATCATATCTGCAAGAAAAATAAAAAATACCTTCCATTAAAGTGCAATATCATCAAAAATAGGTATAAAAATGTGCATAAAGATACTATATATGTTAGGTTTATTAAAATCCCCCAAACTTAAAATATTACTTGTCCTCAAGTGACTCTTAACCATAAAAATTTTAACATACAAATTATGTAAATGAGTTTCTTTAGGAAGATTTCAAAATTTTGTTCTACAAATAAAATAATCCAATATAGAAAAAATTTTAGTAAATAAGACCAATTTAAAGTTTAGAAAGCTCTTAAGTAAAGGATAATGAAAATATAAGTTTCTATCTAATTTAGAAATACTTGTAGATTTTTCAAAATATAGGATTTAAACATTTTATTTTTCTTACTTAAAAATTTTAATTGAGAATAATTCTACTTACTATATTATAACATAGATGGGGATCTATTGTTTAAAATGATTGTGACATAGATGGGGATGTTATTAGTAGAATTCAAGTTAGTTGGTTAAAGTGGAGGAATGTTACAAGCCTATTGTGCGATGGAAAAGTATCGCTTAGGCTGAAAGGAATATTTTATAAAATGGTGGTGAGACCTACAATGCTTAGAGGTGCAGAATGTTAGCCTTTAAATGAGAAGAATAAAATAAAGTTAAGTACTGCTGGGATAAGAATGCTTAGGTGGATGTGTGGATTAACACTTTAAGGCAAAATGTGAAATGCATATATCCGTCATAGGGTTGGTGTTCCTCCAATAGTGGACAAAATTAGAGAGAATCATCTTAGCATGGTTTGGTCATATGTAATGTCGACCATTTGATGATCCGATTAGGAGATTAGATGTTTTAGACTGACTTATGTTAAGAAAGGTAGAGGTAGACCTAGAACGACTTAGGAATATTGTATAAAGAAAAGATTTTAATTTATTAGAATTAAATAGAGATAAAAGATTCATTTAGCCGACCCCACTTAGTGGGATAAAATCTCATTGTTGTTGTTGTTTTCTGTTGAATAAAAATTAAAAATTTAGGTTAACTTTAATTAGCAATTACATTAATTCAAGCAAATGGTTGTACCTGATATTATAAAAGAAGAGAGCCTGTTAGAAAATAAAGAAGTATCGTATGTTTTTTATGTGAATACTAATGTCCTGACCCCGATGATGACAACTATGACTCAACTAATTAAGGAGTTCAAATAGTAGTATTAAAGGTGATATTTGAAGATATTTCAATATTTGCATTCGCCTCTGTTCAAAGAAACTAAAGATCTAATTGAAGCGAAGAACTAGTTAATGAGGAAAGAAAAGATACTAGATAACATAGCGTGTCCAGATGAAATCATAATATCAATAGCTACTTTTATGTTGAATGGAGAGGTTGAAATATGGTGGTGTGGGCAGCGTCAGAACACACTAGGGACACACCTAACATGATGATAAATTGGGAAGATTTTGTTGAACTTTTTTTTGCCCCTATTCGCTCGAAGACAGATGCAAGAAATGTTCATAAAGTTGGTGCAAGGGGGTAAGATGGTCATGCAGTACGAAGCAAAATTCATTACACTGATAAGGTATGCACCACGGTCGACAACTACAACAGAAGAAAAATGCTACATATTCTTTTCATGATTGAATGATTCAATCAAGCAGTCACTAGTGTCACATGGGATTGATAACTATTCAATATTAGTGGAGCGGGCAAGACAAGTGAAGATTGATTATCAGCTCATCAAAAACGTATAGATATGCACAAAAGAAAGAGTTTTGATGAGAGAGAACAAGTGAAGAAATTAGAGGAATCCATTGGGAAGAAGCCCATGTCCAGCTCTGATAAATTCCATGGTGGCACCTCTCATAGTATCGTAGTCATTTGTCTCATAATCAAAATTTAATATTTAAACAATATAAAGTTAACAGTCAATTACAATAATGAATGAATTAATTTATAATAATATGAATACCCATCTTTATTGTAGGTTTTAATTTTAGAAGAGTCTAGGTCAAGGCAAATCTAAGAACAAATAAATCGACATAAAGATAAGTACTTGTACTATTAAATTACACACTTTGTTAATTACTTAGATAAATTGTACCTGCTCTTTAAATTCAGTAGATTATATATTGAATTGTATGTTGCTGATATATGTATATGTACATCAAATGCATAATTTAAGATATTGTATTACATACTGAATGTTATGACAAATAAAAAAGAATGAGTTTTGCTATGATTACTTACATTTTCATGTTTGGCTATGATGAAATCACTCATTTAGTGTACTAGTGAAGAAACATTAACGTACTTGTGCACGTAAATGAAAAAGAATATTAATATTGAAGTACCTAAAATGATACAAATTTAAACGACGCTCTTGTGACAAATGCATACAATTAAAAGAAAAAATATTGATATGTAAATAATATAGTTAGAAAAGTTGAGTGTTTTGAATTGCATTGAAAGATAATATGAAATAATATAATCATTTTCATGCTCTTTCATAGATTTATAAAAAAAATTAACTCTCATAAATATTGACTTCTTTATCATTGTATTACTATAATTTAGAAGTATTGAGTATTCACTGGCTATGGTTAGCTCACTATTATTTTAAATTAAATTTCAAGGTTTAATTAATTGATTAAAAGATGAGCAATATAATAGAAAATATTTATAGAAGACGCAGACAACCAGTAATGAAGAAAATTTAACGTTATTGTTTTAATTTACTTTTTTAGCAACTTTTTCATTTGATAAATATAGTTACATAAAATGAATATAGAAAATTTTAATTTCCACCATCCAACCGTCTTCTCTAGCCTTGATTAATTCCAAATCTCGGGCTGAGCCGTAGCAATATGCCACCTTACATATACATCAAAATGAATGTTTCATGTTTTAAAAGGTAAAATAGTGTATCTTTGATGTGATATGAAATATTTGGATAATTTAAATGTAAAAAGTAAAGTTTAGTTGTTTGATATGTAAATGCATAGGAATTGGGTGGGATGTTTGTAAATGCCCCTTCTATATAACCCATCTAATTATTTCCATCACATTATTAATATATCATGCCAGTTGCAAATCTTGGAAGAATTTAAATGGTATACATTCTCAAGTGATAGGTATCCATCCTGCTAAATATAATACTAGTAAGCATACGAGCAGAAGAAGGAAGATTTAGAAACATACCATTCAATTCCTACAAATTTACATATCTAACACCTAAACTTCAATTTTTACATACATGCCGCCCTACCCATAATATAAAAGTTGAAATAGTGGCATTTTTATGTGATATAAAAGATTTGGGCAATATAAATGTAAAAGTTTAGTAAAACGCAAACATATAACATTAGACACTAAACACTTAACACATAAAACCACAATAATAGATTATACTCAAATTAATTCCAATCTCCATTAGGTTGAATGTATTCAGAACCACCATTGGTTCCATTTTGAACCATCGGGAATATAGAAGAAGAAGAAGATGTAAGAGTTGAAAACTCTTCTAACCATTTGTTTTTCAGAAACATCATCTTATTTGCTTCTTCCACATGACTTGTATGACTGAATTGCATTTTAAGTTGTCATCCCATATGCGCTAAATGAGCATTAGTTTCATTTACATTTTCTTCAATTGACTCCACATTGGCTTTAATCTTCACAATCCTTTCTGCAATACCTTGAATACTAACTGCTTGGAATCCGTTGTATAACTCTTGCACATTTTCACTGATAAATTTCTTCTTGTTAGCTTCCTCCTTAATTTCGCTCTCCCAATAAGACATTTTTGCACTCAAAACACTCTTCTTAAGACTCATAAATGAAAATAGGGACTGAGGCAAGTGTTTCTCTTAATCCAGGGCCTTTTTATAAACATGGGAAGTGCTAAAACCGACCCTAGATGTTTTAAAACTCCAAAATAACTTCTAAAACCACTTCCTCACAATTTTTTCTTCTAGAAATTCATTTATCACATTTTTTTAACTGCGGCGCTTAAACGCCAACCAGACGGCACTTAGCTGCCAGTGCACATTTTTGCTCAGGTCTTCCAAATGTACAAATTTTTTATTCTGACTCCTTTAAGCCATCATTTAATGTCAAATAAACACTACTATAACTATTCTCTTCAAAATACTACCACATAATCATAAAAACAAACCAAACAAACAACATAAAACAAACATAAAGCAAAGCACACCGATAACTATGAAGCAAAGCATACCAATAAATATGAAACAAAGCACACCAATAAATATGAAGCAAAACACACTGATAAATATGGGTTGCCTCCTAAAAAGCACTTGGTTTAATGTCTTCAGCCTGACATACCCAGAACTTATTCTAAGTGACCCAATATTAGATTCTCATGAGGTTTAAATTGATCGACTGAAAAATAAGGTTTAAGTCTATGAATATTAACCTTGAATATTTTTCCAGTCTTAGGATCTCGAATATCCACAGCTCCATAAGAATAAACTTTTATCACAATAAATGGACCCATCCATTTGGACTTAAGTTTTCCAGCAAAAATTTTCAACTTGGCATTATACAACAAAAATTTTTGTCCTGGTTTAAGATTTTTAGTAAGAATCTTCCGATCGTGCCATAACTTCATTTTCTTTTTATAAATCTTAGAAATTTCATAAGATTCATTTCTTATCTCTTCAAGCTCATTTAATTGTAATAATCTCTTCTCAACAACATTCTTTAAATTATAATTGAACTCTTTTATAGCCCAATATGTTTTATGCTCAAGTTCAACAGGTAAACGACAAGCTTTTCCAAAAATTAGCCTATATGGGGACATCCCTATAGGAGTTATGTAAGCATCCTATAAGCTCACAAAGCATAATCCAGTTTGATTGACCAATCCTTTCTGTTTGGATTAACAGTCTTTTCTAATATTCTTTTAATTTCACGATTGGATAATTCAACCAAACCACTTGTCTGTGGATGATAAGTAGTAGCAATGTGATGATTGATATGATATTTCTTTACTAACTTCTCCATACTCACATTTCTAAAATAACTTCCCCCATCTTCTATGATTACTCTTGGTATTCCAAATCTGCAAAATATATTCTTTCTTAAAAACTTTGCAACACTTTGAGTATCACATTGAGGTAAAGCAACAGCTTCAATCCATTTGGATACATAGTCTACTGCTATTAAAATATAGATCTTTTCAAAAGATGGTTTAAATGGTCCCATGAAATCTAATCCCCAAACATCAAATATTTCAAATTCCAACATATAATTAAGGGGCATCTCGTTTCTTCTAGAAATATTGCCTACACGCTGACATTGATCACAATTTTTAATATATGCATTAACATCTTTAAAAATTGTAGGCTAATAAAATCCAGATTGTAAAATTCTATAAGCAGTTCCATCAACTCCAAAATGTCCCCCATAATCAGAATTATGACATTTTTGAATAATTTCATAAGTTTCTTCTAAAGGCACACATCTTCGAATGATCAGATCATTTCCTTGTTTATATAAAAATGGGTCATCACAAAAATAAGTTTTAGAATTAGATAAAAACTTCTTCTTTTCCTGGTATGTCAAACCATATGGTAAAATATCACTTACAATAACGTTTGCAACGTCGACTTACCACAGAATACGCCATTCATTAATTGTGAACAATTTTTCATCAGGAAAATGTTCATTAATTTCTTCAGTATCACTAAAAGATTTTTCAGTTTCAAGCCTGGACAGATGATCAAAAATATGATTATCATAACCCTTCCTATCTACTATCTCAAAATCAAATTCTTGCAAAAGAATAGTCTATCTAATCAATCTCGGTTTTTCATCTTTCTTCTTCAATAAATATTTGATATCAGAATGATAAGTATGCACTACACATTTAGTTCCATTTAAATATGATCAAAATTTATTAAAAACAAATACTATATCTAATAACTCTTTCTCAGTAGTGGTATAGTTAATTTGAGTTTCATTAAGAGTTTTACTAGCATAGTAAATTACTTTGAAAATTTTATCAAATTTTTGACCCAAAACAACACCAATAGCATAATCACTAGCATCACACATTAATTCAAAAGATTTTTCCCAATTTGGTGAAATTATAATAGGTGCAGTGATTAATTTTTCTTTTAATGTTTCAAAAGCTTTTAGGCATTCATCATCAAAATAAAAAATTACATCCTTTTCCAATAAACGACTTAAGAGTTTTGAAATTTTTGAAAAGTCTTGAATATAACGCCTATATAATCCAGCATGTCCCAGAAAACTTCTAATTCCCTTTACATTCGTTGGACAAAGTAAATTAGAGATAACTTGAATTTTTGCAGGATCTACCTCTAAACTTTTTTATGATATTCTATGTTCTAATAAAATTCCTCCTGCTTGACATTTTTCCCAATTAAGGACCAAATTAGTTTCTTCACAGCGTTTTAGAACTTTAGATAAATGTTCTAAACATGATTTAAATGAACTTCCAAACACTGAAAAGTCGTCCATAAAAACTTCAATCCATTGTTCAATTAAATCACAGAAAATAGCCATCATACATCTCTGAAATGTAGCAGGGGCATTACATAAACCAAAAGACTTTCTTCTGAAAGCAAACGTACCATAAGGACTGGTAAACATTTTTTTCTCTTAATCCTCTGGAGCAATTTAAATTTGGTGGTACCTAGTATATCCATCCAGAAAATAAAAGTATTTATGCCCAACCAGTCTATCAAACATATGATCTAGAAATGGGAGTGGAAAATGATCTTTCATTGTAGCAAGATTTAATTTTCTATAATCAATGCATATCCGCCACCCTGTAACTTATCTTGTTGGTATAATCTCATTCTTCTCATTAACAGTCACAGTTACTCCTCCTTTGTTAGGAACACAGTGAATAAGACTCACCCATGCATTATCTGAAATAGGGTAGATAATCCCAGCATCCAACCACTTTAAAATTTCTTTTTAACAACATCTTTCATAATAGGATTTAATCTCCTTTGAGGTTCAACCCTAGGTTTACAATTATCTTCCATAAGGATTCTATGCATACAAATTGAAGGACTGATTCCTTTAATATCAGCTATTGTCCATCCAATGGCTTTCTTGTACTTCTTTAAAACTTCAAACAAACTCTCTTCTTCTTTTGTAGTTAATTGAGAGGAAATTATCACTGGCAAGGTTGAGGAATCACCTAGAAAAATATACTTCAAATGATCAGGAATCATCTTTAACTCAAGTTCAGGAGGCTTTTCAATTGATGGACCAAAAGATTCATCTTTTTCAGTCATGTCTAAAGTTCAAAATTTTCATGAACATAATTTAGATCTTCCTCATGAAAATCTTCAGAATGATGTAACTCCTCTTCTTGCTCATGTTCTAATTCTTCGCTTTTAGATTTCTCTTCATAAGCCGATTTGAAATGACATTCACTCAAATACTTGATAACATCTATCCTATAACATTCATCATATTTACCTCTTGCAGGATATTTCATAGATTTTGAAATGTTGAATGTACAGTTTGATCATTAACTCTCATTGTTATTTCCCCTTTTTGCACATCTACCATTGCTCTGCCTGTGGCTAGGAAAGGACTTCCTAAAATTATGGGTATCTCTTTATCTTCTTCCATATCCAACACAATGAAGTCAACAAAAAGATAAATTGATCCACTTTTACCAAAACATCTTCTAACTCCTTTAGGATATGTGATCGAAATATCTGCTAATTGCAGAGTTACAGTAGCTGGAGTTATTTCTGCTAATCTTTTAAATATTTATAGAGGCATAAGGTTAATGCTTATACCCAAATCACATAAAGCTTTTCCATAAAATCTATCTTCGATTGTATATGGAATTATGAAACTACCAGGATCTTTAAGCTTTTTAGGAAACTTCTTCTGAATTATTGCACTGCACTCCTCATTAAATGCAACTATCTCATTATCTTTAAACTTCCTTTTTTTGTTGAGAATATCCTTCATAAATTTCACATAGCTTGACATCTGTTCTAAGGCTTCAGCAAATGGAATATTGATTGTTATCTTCTTAAATATCTCCAAGAATTTTAAAAATTGCTTATCTAACTTTTGCTGACGAATTCTTTGAGGAAATGGAGGTGGTGGGTTTTCCAAATCTTCCTTAAGTAAAAAAATAAGTCTTTCCAAACCTTTCAGAGCGTCTTCTTTTGGTTCTTCAATCTCTTCTTTCTCAACTTCAATTTCTTTTTGCACTCTACCTTCCAACTCTCTTCCACTTCTCAGTTGAATTGCTTTTACATGTTCTTTGTTATTATCTCTTGGATTTACTTCAATATTACTTGGAAGCATACCTTGGGATCTATTACTTAATGTATTGGCAATCTGTCCTAATTTATTTTCAATATTTCTTATTGTAGCTCCTTGACTTGGCAATTGATTTCCCATTTGTAACACCACTTCTTCAATAGACAACTTCTTCTCCTTAAATTATGAAGCATTGTTATAACCTGGAGGATAGGTTGGCCAATAATTATTATTCCTTTGGTTGTTCCAGTTTCCCAATGGGTTTACTTGGTTGTTCCCCCATTGTTGATTAATACCACCTTGATTATTGGTATTCCAATTAAAGTTTGGATGATTCTTCCAACCCGGGTTATAATAATTAGAATAAGGGTTATTAGGCTTACTTATAGCATTCAAAGTTTCTAGTGAAGTATGAGAATCAACCATTTGACTTAATGAATTTTCTTCAATCATGGAAATTGGCTGAGAAAAATTCATTCCAAATTGGTCTATCTTTCTTGAAATTGCAGCAACTTAATTTGCTAACATTGCAAAAACATCATTTTCATGAATATTGGCTACCTTTTTAGGATTTAACCTTTCAGAAGACCATTAAAAATTATTAGTAGTCATTTCTTCTATCAAAGCATATGCATCACTAAATTATTTAAACATCAGTGATCCTTCTGCAGCAGCATTGATAATAGATCTAAGAGATCCTACTTATCCTTTATAAAATGTTTGAATTGTTAACCAATCTGGTATCGAATGATGTGGACATTTCCTGAGGAGATCTTTAATTCTTTTCCATGCTTCATATATAGATTCAACTTCAAACTGACAAAAAATGTAATATCATTTATAAGCTTCGCAGTCTTTGATGGTGGAAAATATTTAGCAAGGAATTTTTATGCTAAATCACCTCAAGTTCTGATAGATCCAGGTGCTAATGAATTTTACCATATCTTAGCTTTATCCCTTGGTGAGAAAGGAAAAAGTCTAAGTCTAACAGCATCATCCGAAATACCATCATATTTAAAAGTAGCACACAACTCTAGAAAGTTGGCAAGATGTAAATTAGGATCTTTTGTTGGTGCTCCTCCAAACTGATTATTAGACACCATTAGGATAATAGGAGGTTTAAGCTCAAAGGAATTAGCAGCTACAATAAGGTGTTGAATACTACCATGAAGTTCATCCACTAGAGGGTTAGTATATTCTCTTAAAGGTATAAATTCTTGATCGATGTCAACATTTTGATTTTGATGATTTGTCATTTCTTGAATATTTTTATCTTTTTCAGAATTTTTAATTTTTTTAATTTTTCTGATTGTTCTTTCTAATTCATAATCGTAAGGCACAAGTCCTTCAGACCCTGAACTACGCATACAACGTTAAATAAAATAAAATAAAACACACTAACAAAAATAAAGAAAAGTAAAAAAATTTTAATTCTTCTTAATTTTCTTTAAATGAAATTTTAATTAATTTCCGCAGCAACGGCGCCGAAAACTTGATGCCCGAATATTTATGCTTACGATTTAGATATGAAATTTGTGATTTATAATATGTCATTCTATGCAAGTATACATATCGTTTATCAAGTAATATAGGACTTTCTGATTAAGCCCCGAGATATCAAACACACAGAGAAATGTGTAAAAATTTAAAGAAATAAGAAAAATAACTTTTTACTTTTTTAATTGATTTTTGTAAGTATGTTTTATAGTTTTAGTTTCGAAAAGTTGTTTTTGATATTTTTAATAAAAGTTAAGCAGGAAATAAAATTATCAATACTTTAAACACGATATAAAAGATATGAGAATCAAATATCTTTATCTTTCTTCAATAAATCAGTAATAATTTTAGAATTTTATGTTGTGGAAGTATTTAAATTTATTGTATCAAAATTAGAGCAATTATATTCTTTACCCTTACTTGGTTCTATAAAGAAAATTAGTTAATTTGAAATTTTGAAATTTTGTAGATGGGTTAGGCAGGGAAGATACCAGCTCTCACTCTAGAGTTCCTTCTATTCCCTCCACATTAGGGCTAACATCTCATAACAAAATTTAAAATAACAAACCAAATTAGGGGGCTTTAGCCTGTCACTTTAAAGTCCTCTAATTTTACTCCCCAATAAAGCATATCTCCATATATATTTGCAGTCAATCATATGGACTATAATTATCACC
This sequence comes from Papilionanthe hookeriana x Papilionanthe teres, assembly GCA_022702705.1. Lineage (NCBI taxonomy): Eukaryota > Viridiplantae > Streptophyta > Magnoliopsida > Asparagales > Orchidaceae > Papilionanthe > Papilionanthe hookeriana x Papilionanthe teres. The sequence goes on along the minus strand of CM040437.1, from coordinate 38,771,112 downwards.
CATATAATTGCATGTGATTCTTTCCAATTGTTGTTTGAGACAATACAATAGTGGATCTTACATAATCTCACAACAAATTTTAACATCTTAATTGGCCAAATCAAGAAGTAAATTAAGTTCAAGGAATTGAATCATCACAATTTATTCCAGTATTAGACACTTATTTTCCACAAAATACTTTCATAATTTAATTACTTCATATCTAAGAACGAAAAAGATAAACTAAACTACTCAGATTTCATGAAGAAAACACAAACAAAATTTGATATGAAAGCATAAACCAAAATGAAAACACAACAATCTTACTTAAAAACAAAATGTAAAAATAAAGACAAATACTTATCTGAAAATCCTCTCCACCAGACTCTGGAAGTTCCTTTGAAATTTTGCTTTCCACAATACAACTCTACAGAGGTTGGCGCCCAACTCTGGTGACTATAATAAAGACTTTAAACTTCAATAAAAACTTGATAAAAGGATAAAAGAAAATTGGTGAGAAGAAGGCTTCACACAAACCCTTTTTCCTTTCTTACTCTTTACTCTCTACTATATAAAAGAAGGACTCTAAAACTTAACACACTCTCTAACAATAACCACTTCAACACCCACTTGTAAATTATGAGGCTTCATTTTTATAATTTTCCAAAAAGTTCCTTGGTGTCTCTTCAAATCATGTCTAGATTCAATGTATCCACCAAAAGATGCATTCCTTCAATCAAATTTGCCGCCCAAAGGAAGTTAAGGAAGTCACCACCAAAATTTGCTTCAAACACCCCTTAAAAACGACGCCAAAATTAATTTAAATTCAATTTTTAACTGTGGCGCTTAAGCGCTGGCACTTTGGCGCTGAGGCTCTAGAGGCCAAATTTCTCAAACTTCATAATTTTTCTCCAAATTTGGTACTTTTTTGCTCCTTTCATCATAATTAATTATTTTCATCATACCTGCAAGAAAAACACAAATTACCTTTCATTAAAGTGCAACACTATATATTTTAGGTGTATCAATAGGTTAAAGTCTCTTTGCAAAGGGAAATGTTTCCATAATATCCAAACTCGTTGTTATATTTATATAAGCAGTTACATTTAGTTGTTACTTTCTTTGTACTTTTTAGTAGTAATTTTTATTAAGCATATCATTATAAACCTTTTATCTGTTTAATTTTTAATTTAAATAGAAATTATGTAAGTTGATTTTAAGAGTTATCGCTTTCCCCATGGGATCGATACTGGGATTTTTAAGGAAAATCATATATTACTTGAAATGATATGTATGCTTGTGTAGCACTCCTAGTGTGAAAATTTATTATATAATTCATAAATCATTACATTTGTTCACACTAGCCACTAGATATAATTTGAGTCATATTTTCTGAAAATATTTTAGAGATTAAAAATACACATAATTGCTGGTCGGGTCAATTATAGAAGATGTTTTAGTTAAGGTAGATAAAATTAATTTTCTTGTGAACTTTATTATCTTAGACATGGAGGAAGATAAAGAAATTTCCATCATTTTAAGTTAACCTTTCCTAGCAACTGGATAAGCTATGATAGATGTGCAAAATGGTGAATTAACCGTGAGGGTAAATGATCAAGGATAATTGTCAATGTTCTAAAGTCTATGAAATATCCTTTTAAAGGAAATGAATTATTTGTGCAATTTCCATTTCCGAGACAGTTATGAAGATAAATCGGTAGAGCAAGATTTGGATGAGGAGACTATTCCAGACTTTCATGATGAATTAGCTTTATTGAATTATATTAAAACATTTTTTTACGAGAGGTTAGACATTCTAGATACACCAGAATGTTGTAATCATCTTATTCCTTCTGTCGAGGAACACCCTAAACTTGAGATGAAGGTGCTTCCCACATACTTAAAGTATGCTTATTTGGGAAAGTCATCTACATCACCAGTTATCATATCCTTAAATTTAACTCATTCATAACAGGAGAAATTAATGGATATTCTGATGAATTATAAGAAATCATTCAGATGCACCTTAGCGGATATAAAGGGCATTGTTGACCTCATTTTTGATGAGGTCTTCTCTTCCCTCTTCAGTACTTAGGATCTAGCCTTAGGCTTTTCCTTTGACTATCTTAGAGGACTAGAGATGGAACCTACCCCTTTAGAAACTCAACCACTTCTTAACTCCCTGTAAACCCCACAAGCTTGATTGTAAACCCCTAATCACCTAGAGGTTTGAAATCAAATGTGGAGGTTTAAAGGATGAGTTCCCTATATAACCTTTGGCCTGGTCTGTGGAGGTTTAAAGGATGAGTTCCCTATATAACCTTTCATCTGCACACTTTACACTTTTACACACATTCCAAATCCTAAAACTATTCATGCCTAGCTTGACTTCCTGACTCATGTAGATAATTCATATGGATGGACCTTAACCCCTAAGCCCTTGGCTAAGAGGGTTAGGAACAACATAGTGAATGCCTCAAATGAGTCCTCTCATGGCTCCTATGGGCTTAATATGGCTTCATGGCTAAACCAAAGTGATTCCATTATACTAAAATTTGATCAATTTTCATTTTTCCAAAATTTCAATTTTTGACACCAAGGGCCCCGGACCCACCAAACTTACTAAAAGCCCTTGAAACTACCAAAAACCACCAAAATTTCCAAATCACCCAAAACTTTTCCAAAATTAACCTTGAACATTTCCCCACCAATCAAATTGATCATTTATAGCCAAAAATACCAAAATTTCCAAAAATACCCCCTATACCCTCCAAATTACCAAAATGCCCCTCTTGACCCAAAAATCCAAAAATTCAGAAAATTCTTAGAAAATTCCAGAAAATCCCAAATATTCCCAATTTCATTTTGTTCAACTACACCATGGGCCAAGTTTGCCAATTTACCCCACTTTTACCAAAACCCCCAATTTAGCCCATTTTAAACCCAAATGAACCCAATGTCAAACCAAATCACCCCAATTGACCTCAATTTGGTACAATTCAATTCTAAACTTCAATTCAATATCCCCAATATCAATCTAGACCAAATCCAAGTCCAATTTGATTGAAATTTGGACCCAATTTCAATTTGAGGCCTAAGGCCCAATTTTGGCCCATGACCTAAACCTAGCCCAAACCAACCCAATTCAACTCCAATTAACCCCAAATCTTTTCTAAACCTTCCCTAACATCTCCATAAACAAAACACTAACATAATTTGCCCAAAACTTGAACCCAAACCCCACTCAAATTCAACCCAAACAAAAAATCCCCAATTTAGCCTAAACCCAAGCTTAACCCTAACTTAGCCTAAATCCCAAAATTGAACCCGAACCAAAGTTGAAAACTCTTTGTAACACACCTATAAACATTTCTCAACATCAATTTTAAATCAATTTCAACATTAGCCCAACCCTAGCCTAAGTTAGCCCAATTTGGCCCACCTTAGCCCCTTTACCAAATAAACCCAAATCCAATCCAATTCAATCCCAAATCACTCCAAATTTGTTTTAAATCACTCATGACATATCCTTAAACTAAAACCAACATTTATTTGGCATGGCCCTTTATAAATTTTTTTTGATTTAAAAGTCCATTTTGAAACATAAAAAAAAAACCTATTCCCCTAATACCATTTTAAAAGCCCACCTTTACCAAATTTTAAAAGCCCAAACTTCATGCTAAAGCCCATATGACACTCCATTCATCATTTCACTAATTAAAATCATCCCTAAATTCTAAATCAACAATCAAATATTTCTAAATTAAGCCATATGACAAACTATCCAAATTTCACACAAAAATACCAAAATTCCTAAAACCTATTTCCATGAAACCAAGCCAACTTTTCCCAAGCCATATAAGAGCCATGGAGCCATCCTTAAGCCATGTGAGGCCATGAAAGGTTTGACATGTGACCATACTACATTGGGCAAATGGAGGAAGCTCTTTATATGTTCCCTTAAAGTCATTAGCCTTAACCAAGATTACCCTTAACCCAAAATTAATCCAAATATGTTTGGATGTGGACTTCACCACACATGTGAGCCTGACCCACCTGACCTCCTCAGCCTAAAATCAGGCCATGGGGAGGTGAACCAAGCCCAAATACATGGGTTGACCCAAACCAAGCCAAAATCACCTCTTCCCCTGTCCATTTCAATTCATCCTCTTTACACATGGCATTTGATAATTGAACTCACAAACCTCAAGCACCGATCCTCCCGATCACAACGGTGACTCGACCACGGCCGACCGTCCACCACGATCACCGGAAAACACCGAGTCGAGAGGTCCAAATCAACCAAAAATTGCAATTCCCCATGGCCGAGCCGCCCACTCCAAATGGCCATTGCGGCCGTTCTTCTCCTCACCGCAGGAGCTGATCCCGACCCCTAACTCCCCCGAGAGGCCATGGCCATGGCTATTTAAGCCGACCGACCCCTCTCGGCCAAAAGGTCGGCTGAAATCGACCTTCAAAAATCCCTCCAAACTCCTCACAAAGCTTCCCCTAGCCAAGAGCATTTGATCCCCACTCGTCCTCCCGCCCTAATTCCCACCGATTGAGCTCGATTTTGGAGCTCAATTCTCGAGCCGAACGAGGACACTTTCGGATCCTCCACCAAAATCAAATTAAACTCTCCCACACCCGCACAAGACCAAGAGAAGGAGTTCCCCGGTGAAAGCCCCTCTCCGGGCCACCCATTTGTTCTAGCCTCCAAAGGTTGAAATCGGGTCCGGTGGAAATTAGGTCTAGGCGATTCCTCGGGGCCGGAGACTTCATCCGGAGCTTGCTTGGACTCAATCGAAGGTGACACAACTCTCAGATCGAAGCTTCACTTCTCTGAGCAAAGGTATGAGCTCTCTCTTCTTCCCTAGCTTCTTAACATTCTCTATTTTGATTGGGTTAATTTCATGCCACATAAACCGTATGGATATGTTCGTCTCTTCAAGACAAATCCATAGAGTATAAGAACATAAAAATCCATTGAGAATCGAGTGAGATTTTAGGGTTTTAGTGTGGACGGTCACGGGTGCACACCAGTCGTAGACGATGACCGGGAGCCGTTGGATCGCGCGTGTATCGAGCGGATGGCTCAGATGGCGTCAGACCAGGAGATGGTACGTGAACTGCGGGCCCCGTGGCAGCTGACTCAGATGGCGGCATCGAATGGGAGTGCGCCGCGTGGCCTTTCAGATATGCCGAGGATGACAGGGCGCCGCGCTGGATAAATATAAAATTAGGGAATTTTCTTATTTATTAAATACCCAGAACTTCAAAAATGCATAACTTTGTGTAGAAAAATCATAAAAATAAAACAAAAATACATTCTTGCTCAGTGAACAGAGGAGAATAATGTGGAAAAGAAATCAAGTAATTTTATTGAGTATTTTATTTTTAATGATTTATTTACTCTTTGCATTGTTAATTCTCCATTTACATAGACAATTCACCATGGCATAAGACCATGGGGCTTTTGAAGTCTCTGAACTTGGGAACATTCCCTGAATTTTCTAAGGTCAGAGGCCATCCCTATGAGAAGTTATTGATTTTTCAATTGCATGTTACTATTTTGAGTATTTTAATTCCAATAATTAGCATATTGTAAAATAAATTCTAGGAAAATTTGGTGATGTTTCTTATGACCAGAGGAACCTAGGAAAAATAGGTTTTGAGTTAATTCACATGAAACAACCCTAATTGGCCTAAACACCCAAAATTTAACTTTAATTAACTAGGGTTAACTACACATCAAATTAACTTGAAAACAATTCTCCACTGATATTTAGGATCAGAGGAACATCACATAAAAATTTGAAGTCAATTGAATTTGATTAACCCCACCAAATGGATTAATTAAGACACATAACCAAAAATAAAATTTAAAAATTCATAATTCACAAAATACTTTTCAAAAATTCACAAAAATGGTTTTGGGGCTTCTCTGATATCAGAGGAATTTAGGAAAATTAAAATTATAATTTTCTAAAAAAGTTTAATTTTATCATTATTTTAATATTTTTAATAATTAAAAAATAATAAAAATCATAAAAATATTAAAAATCACCAAAATGTCATATTTTGAATTCTAATCACCTAGAAACATACCAAATATTTTTCCTAAGTCTCTAGGGTAAGATATTGAATTTTAAAGGCTTAAAACAATTTTTGAATTAAAAAATGATTTTCTTTAACATTTCCACTAAAATAATTCCAATAAATCAAAGAAAAATTAGAAAAATATAAAATTTTGTTCTTTGATTTCCTTGATATCAGAGAGATTTTTTAAAAATATAAAACCTATTTTTCAACTTCAATTTTATTTTCAAATTAATTAATACTCCAAAACTCAAAATAATTATAATAAATAAAATATAATCCAAAAAATCCCCAATATTGGTCCAAATGGTCCTCTGGTCATTAGGAATATCCCATAATTTTCTTAATGATAGAAACATTTCCTTGGTAATGTTATTGAATTTTCTTTGAAAACCTCTATTTTCCATTAAAAATAATTACATAAATAAATTAAATACAGAAAAATCACATTTTCTCCTCTAATGTCTTAATTGACATGTGAGTGAGGTCACATAAAAATTTTAATTTCATTTGAGCTTAGTTTAGTGAGTTATAGAATTATTAAGCTTGAAGGGCAAAAGGGTAATTAAAAATTTCAACCTTTAATTAAAATTCTAGGATTAATAAAAAAGGGGAGGCTAAAATATTTGATTTTAAACTGATTTTGGATGATTGAGACTTAAATGATTGAGGGTAGAAACCTACTATCCATTTCTAATATAATTAAAATAAAACTTTAATTAATTAATTAATTAAAATTTTGGAAGAATAATAAAAATTGGAATTATTAAAGTAAGGATATTATTAAGAAGATATTTATTATTTAATTTAAAAATCCCTAAATTAATCACTGCAATAATATTTAATTCCCAATTTAAATGATAACCTAATTTAAAATTTAAAATGCTAAAAGACTTAACTATTAAATTAAATTAAATCTAAACTAAATTAAATCAAAATTTAAATTAAATTAACACTTTAACAATTAAATTAAATCATATCTAAAACATTTGATTAAAAATTTAACTAAATTAAATTAAATTGAAATTAAATTAAATTAAATTACATTAAAATAAAAATTAAATTAAATTAAATTAAAATTAAATTAAATTAAATTAAATTAAACATAAATTAAATTAAAATTAAATTGAATTAAAATCATTTAACAACACACCTAAATGAAATCATTAAGAGTTAAACCAAACACTTAAGGTAAACTTAAAACATGAATGATTTGAACACTATTCCAAACTTAAACTAATTTTATTCAATTAAGTCAAAATTAAAATTAAATCATTAAGTTTAAATCATTAAAATACTTAATAAGTTGATTTGCCCTCTTAAAGCTTTTATTATTATAACTCTTAAATGAAGTATCAAGTGAAGTGTTATTTCACTTCTAGGATATTCAAATGTCCTAGTTCACTGAGCAAGAAATAAAACAAAAATACAAATCCTTGGATGTTCGATTCATCCGTACAATAAAAATTCATTTGGACTCAAAATAATCCCAGAAGTATTGAAAAGATGTTTAGGACTCGTCCTAAACACTTCCTCAATATGACGGGATGTTTTAGAAGAAAAACTGAATTTAATTGTTCTTTGATGAAGAAAATCATCCTTAAACCAAACCAAGAACCTAGACGTCATAGGAGATGACTAGCAATAGGATTAAGAATTTGGTAGACAACTGAAACCCTTCCCTTAGCTTTACCTAGGTATCTGTTGAAATATTTAAATGCCTTAACATGTGTTTTAAGTGCAGCTTGGGATGAAGGGAAGACCCTCCAGGTACGCTTTTATTGCAATTTACTTACATGCACTGTACTTTACTTTTCTTGCATGTTAAACAAGACTGTTGCATGAAAACCAAAACCTTTAGGATAGTCCCTAAACTGAAACCAAAACTAAATTAAAAGTCATTACAAGATAAAATTCACCGCCACAACATTTCAAAATATAAAACAACTCAAAATTTAATCACAAACAGAACAACAAAACTACAATTGCAACTAAATTAAAACGTTGCGTTGAATGATCGGGAATACCTCGGATGATGTAACTCACGTGTTGCTAACGGGATTTCCAACGGTCTAAATGAAAGTGTGGAACTCATTCAGTTGAGTTTAGCAAATTCATCTGGACTAAGTGAATTCAATGAAAATAACGGTGCCGGGATGACGGAACCGTGGGATCTTAATCGGTTCTGTTTAAACAACTTTAAGATTTGTTTTAATTAAAATATAAAAAACACTTGGATTTTAAGATTTCTCTAAAACAAAACACTTCCCTCACCTCTTGATTGTCACCTTCTAAAACTAAACCTCTGCAACAACAAGGAGCTTGGAGCATGGTGGGCAGCACGGCCATCTTCGTCAGCAAAACAACTCTACATCAGTTAAACATTCCTAGAATTAAACAAGCAAGCCATAGGACTTCGAGTTAGTTTGCCTAGTGCAACATAAATCCTCAACTCTTAGTTAGGCATTTGCATAATCATGTTATGTAAATTAAGCCCTAACCAGTCTTAGGACTCCGAGGTAGTCGTTTGATACGACATAAACCCTCATATCTTCGAGGCTATTTGTGTGATTATGTCATACAAATACAAGACCTAAATAAATAAAATTGGTAGGATTGCAACATTAAATAAACTCCCAAATTGAAGCCAAACAATAGGATAGTTTGAGAAGTTGCCAAGATTCTTCTTGGATCCTCAACTTCTCCTACTTCTCTTTCTTTGGACTCTTGAAATAAATTGTTCCAAACTTGATCTAATCCCTATTGAAAATTTCCAAAATCCAATCCTTTGAAAACCTTAAACTTTGAAATTCTTGAGAGCAAAACCACTGATCATTATCGAGAGTTTTCTTAAATGATTCCCGTCATTTAAGATGTAATTAACTATAGGGGCTTGCCCTTATAGGGAACTTTAAGAACCCATGTAATATAAACCACCGCTTAATTCATTTATATTAAGCGAGGGAACTTGTCTGGCTTATAAAATTGGTTCGCGGACCAAACATATGTCACAAATCTTCTAGTTTATTTAATCGAGCCCCATCATCAAACGAGTGTGTCTATTCTTTGGGATAGATACACGAGCTTGTGATGCGGTGCTCGTTTATATAAACTATTTGGGATGTGTGATCGGTTTGATTTCATATCTTAAAATTTTCAAATTTAAAATTATTTTCAAAATCAAATACTACTTTCTAAATTATATATATTTAAATTAAATTTAAAATTTAAAATTCGCCGACAACTTCTGTAGGCGACCCCCATTTTCAAAATACAACACATAACCTAAAAATAAGTCGTAAAACTTCTGGCGACTCCGTTGGGGACTAGTTCCTCTCTCCATTTTGATCAGATGGTTTTGCTTTCATAAATCGGTAGTGAGTCCATGCCCCTAATGGACCAAAACTACCATTCTTCTGTTGGAATACCCCGTTCATTTCTGTCTTGAATGAGTATAGCCAACTCCTCTCGCATTTAGGAACCACTATTTAGACACCCTTAAACAGAGAGGTTCTGAGATCCTTTTACCTCTTTTCTGAGGTGGGGTGGACCCCCAATAGGTGTTAGTTTAGGAGTGGTCATTCGAGTCGAGAAGTCTTGCATAAGACTTTCTCTTCCTTTCGATTCCGAATCGAATCCCGTACCTTTTCTATACCTTTAAACATTCCATTCCTAATAAACAAATCCCCTAATAAACGACTCTTTCGATGAATAAATCCTTTTAAAATCACAAATACACTAAGATAAACGAAATTGTATTCGGACTCTTTCTTTTTCGTCATAAACTTTACAACGAAAAGAAGCATGATTCGGGACTGACATTCGGAATCTGCCATGCAGAAAATGACCGCCCCAAAGCTAATCTTCTCCTTCACCAATGGAATGGACTTCGCTGTTTACAAGGATGAACTGCTAGACAATGGCATCATCCGTTTCAGATAAGGATTTGGCAACACAGATGTTAAGTTCGCTGACGTCACTCTCTTCACACTAATGGACAAAGTGTCAGAAACAGAAGAGCCCGTGATTGAGTTCAATTTGAAGTCGGCTCAAGAATTCCCTCCTCCGCAAAGGATTCCAGCTCGATAAGAGTACCATCGTTCGTAGGAAGACCGTTGTCTCTACCCCCACCGGTCTAGTCATCTCGACGACCTACCCCGACTTCGGCCAAACTGAAGGGGAAGGAAATCCAAGTCAGTGATGAGCCTGTCACCGTGGAGGGTACAGATTTCGCTACAATACCATCTGTTTTTGAGATTGGGTCCAATTCAAGAGTTGCACCCCTAACTAGGACTCAAAGAAGAAATAGAAGCAGGAAGATCGCCAAGAAAGCTAGAGCTGCTGAAGTTGCTTTTCCGGAAGAAATTCCCGAGGAAAGAGAAGAACCGCCCGAGTATATACCTCGTTAGAAGGAGCAGGTTTCACCCCTCTCTGCCGCATCAGATGAAGAGGATGTTCGTAGGATCGCCACCGCATTACCCCGACCTGCATACTACAACAATTAGAAGAGGAAAAGGGATAAGACTACGCCATTGGCTCGGCTGCAAGCTGTTATACAAAGATTGGCAAAGAAGGAAAAATGCCCTGTGTCAGAAATCTTAAGAAGGATAGGACGGGTGCCGCCTAAATCCCGCCTGGACCGCGAATAGAACCCGTTCGTCGCCACGGAGAAACCAAAGAAGAAGATAAAAGCCGGTCCGCCCGTTGTTGTATCGGGCCTACAAATTAGGGAGGATACCACCTTCCAAAGATATAGCCGATAGACCATCCGGTCCTAGGCTTCCGCCGCAACAAGGATGGTGTGGCGACCTATTACCGGCCAGCTAAGACCAAAACAATGTCCTGAGAAAAAAAGTCTCATTAAGAGACTTGAATCAGAAGAAAGTGCTACTGCAATAAAGGAGACTCTAGGGAAGGAAGTTCAACAACCATCACAAGACGACTGCGAGATTGTGCGGAAAGGGCCATTAGAGGATGCCATGGACAAGTTGAGGACCGACATCCGTTGGTTAGCAAAAGAAAGAGAAGAAGGACTAGGAGATGAAGTTGACTCATCAGAGTTCATGGATGAGAAGTATGCCGAGATCAACATGTTTGAGACACGAGCATCGTCAACCTCGCAAGGTGCTCCGGCAGCTGCGGAAAGAGATGAACCGGAAGTGTTGAGAGCACAGCTTTGGGAAAGAGATGATACAATTTCCCAGATGGCAAAGAGGATGGAAGAGATGGCTGCTGCCTTAGCCACTCTCCGCAGTCGGCCCGACCTCGAAAGAGACACCCCTGCAGATTATCCATAGTGCAGATGGAGGAAAGGAGATCACATCCGTCAACAGAGACGAACCACCAAAGAAGGATTCTACACAAAGCATGATTCCAGAAAAGGATATTAAAAATATGGTGGAACAGCAGATGCGAGAAGCTTTAGCACAATCCAAGAGTGGAGCATCTATTCAGACGGGTAGACCTTACCCCGAAGAGTTCGATGCAGTCCAATACCCGAAAGGCTTCGTACCACCTCTGTTTAAGACTTTTGATGGAACAGGAAACCCTCGACAGCATGTCGCACATTTTCGTGCTAGTTGCTGCAATGCCGGTGGGAGCGACGCTTTACTCTTCCGCCAGTTCGTCAGTAGTTTGTCAGGGATTGCCTTCGACTGGTACGCAGAATTGTCGAACGGTTCAGTAAAGACCTTTTCAGAATTGGAGAATCTCTTCGTTAAACGATTTGTCGGGGCTCAGCACCACATCACTATCGGTGATCTAGTGGTGGAGCAACAAAAGCCGAACGAGACTTTAGTGGATTACATACTTTGATGGAGAAACTTAAGCATGAAGTGTGAACCACAGCTTCAAGAACAACATGGAGTCGATATCCTACTTAAGAGTATCCATGGCCCGATAGCACTCCTCCTTAAAGGATTTACAATCAAGACTTTCGAGAAGTTGCTTAGCAAGGCCGGGAGCTTGCAAGAAGAGGCAAAACAGTTAAGTTTTGCGGACAAGCATGATAAGCAGAAGCCCGTGAAAACATTCAAAAAGAAATCTGGAATCATCGCGACAGTAGATAAGGGCAAGCAGCCGGTTCAGATACAGTCAGAGCGGCCACAGCCTAGTTATCAACCACCACAACGGACTTATCGAGCAACCTCGAGCAAGGCTATCGACAACCTCATCCGAGCTATCAGTCGTCTCAGCATTATGAACAACCGCCTCGTTCATCGCGTACCTTAAGGGAACTTATAAATAAAGAATATCCATTCAAAACGGAAGCAGTAGCGAAGATGTTCCGCAGCTTAATGAAGACACCAGATTTTCAACTGCCAGAGCCCAAGAAGCCGGAGGAAGTCAATAAGAAAGATCATCCGAACTATTGCCCTTACCACCGGATGCTTGGACACAAGATAGAGGATTGCATCACTTTCAAGAGTTGGCTTGATGACAATCTCCGGAAGGGAACATAACGATCCCAAAGGAATACATGAAGGAACCCCAGAAGGGAGGTTCCGTCAATGTTATTTCAACGGATCCTATTGTTCCGATAGACCCTTACGCGACTGATGATGGATGGAGTACCGTCTGGACGAAGTCATCAAAGAAAATTTTGGATCACATCCAGGCCGCTTCGGTGCGTGCTTCAACTCAGAGTTTGAAACCTGTCAAGCCGGCACTATCACTTGCGATTGAAGAACCGCCCCAGAAGGAGGAGAAGATCATGGAAGAAAAGAAGACCGAGCCTCCAAAGGGTAGACTAGGGGCTGCTTATCCTAGGATGGTTGTTTCCGATTCGGGGGAGAAATCCCTCGAACTCCTGACTCTGTATGATTATCTGTCTGCCCCGGCGGGATCTTATAATGATAAGGGTTATCGCGTTGGCTACGTTTTGACTGTTTCTAACGATTACGTAACTAATGACAACCGACTTAATTCAGATTACGATTCCAATATAAATGACGATTCTCAAATCATACATAACCTCGATGACCACGACGAAGAAGATGTTCACAAAGGAGGCTACGAAAGCTTGACAAGCAACGAGTCCATTTATGAATTCCGAGGACCGCCGATCATGATAGAATTAGAACCCTCGGACACTGAAGCAACTTCAGAAGAGACAGTGGTTCCAATTCAAGAGGATACACCGACAGATTCGACACCAAATTCAGAAGAGATAACTGAAGTAAATTTAAGAAGTGGAAAAGTTCTACCCCAGAGAATGGGTCCAAAGGATAAAGGAAAGCGTGTGGTCGCTCGAGAAGAGCCACCCCGGCAGAGGAATTGCCCATTCAGGAGGAAACCGAGGAACACGGTAATAAAGTGGACTACAACGTGCTAGCCCATCTTAGGAAGATACCAGCCAAACTAAGCATATACGACGCTCTGATCCTGTCAAAGGAGATGAGAGGGGTTCTGATCAAGGCTTTACTTGATCCAAAAATTTTTTTAGCTCAAATGGCCGGTAATTCCTTCGACGAGGTTTGCTCGTTAAAAGAACAGCAAGGTGTTACCTTCACGGACAATGATCTATTACTGGGAACATCAGATCACAACCGACCATTATACATTTCGATCACTATCGGAAAGTTTACGCTCTCCGCAGTGTTGGTTGATCCGGAGCATCAATCAACATAATGAATCTTCGGACGCTAAGCATATTTGGAAATTGATGCTCGCGAGCTTGAAGCATACAAGATGCTATTAAGAGGCTTCAATCAAAAAGGAGAGAGAGCTCTTGGATCGATAACACTACTAATGAAGACTGGTGATTTAGCAAAGACAACCGCAAAATTCCACATAATTGATTCTGAGACATCGTTTAACGCTCTACTTGGTCGTCCATGGATCCATGAAAACTGGATGGTGCCGTCGTCTCTACACCAATGCATACAGTATTACGAAGGAGGGGAACAGTGTATCAAAGGTGACTTGCAACTATTCTCCGTGCACGAGATTGGAATTCATGAAGATGCGGCCTACTACGCGTCCCCGAAGAAAACAATCTTTTCCAGAAATACCATACCAAATGAAGCAAAAGAAATTTGAGACGATGAAGAACCTGAAGTTTTAGTTCAACAGTTACTCACCACTCCCTTACGGCGAGATGGTGAAGATTTCTCCAGAACTCGCACCCGAGGTAGAGGCCGGGGACGAGGACGTGGAAGAAATGTTAGAACAAGTTGGACGGAAGAAACCGGTCATCGATGTTGATTGGGAGAACACTTCCGAAGAAGAAGAAGAAATCAAGAAAGAAGCAACGATAATAAGTCAAAAGAAACCCGGCTCCGCATCTCTCTCGAAGATGAAAAGAATGAAGTATACAAATCAATGTACGAGAAGATTAACCATCATGTACATACTATGACCCTGACCCCGATCCATTCTAATGAGATCGAGGATATGGTGGTCAAAGAAGTGCATGGTGGTGGTACTAAGACAATCAAGTTTTACCGTTGTGCTTCTTCTTCCAATAATGAAAAAGATGTACAATTTGAAGATGTTACTTCTTCCGAATTAATGGCATTACCTTTTGAGTGGTATTCTCCCTGTGTTCAAAAGTTAATTCGACGTGGTGTCTTACCTCGACAATGGATAAAGGGTCAATCACAACATTTTGAAAGATTATGGAATAATGCCGGCCGACCTCCCAATTCAAAACGTGGTCTCGGATTCGGCACAGTAGGATCAGTTGACGATACAAGATTTTGCTTGGTTGTCACTTGCGAACCTAATGAAGACTGCTTGGAAGCTTCAGGGGATCTCGAAGATCTACCAATCGGAGATGCTCCACCGAATTCGAAGAAGAAATCAAATCTACAATAGACGAGTTAACGGAAGTTAACTTAGGTACTAGCGAAGAGCCCAAGCCTACCTTTGTTAGCTCCTTACTCAATAAAGAAGATTCCGAGGAAATAATCAAGCTACTAATGGAATTCAAGGATTGTTTTGCTTGGAGTTACGACGAAATGCCAGGATTAGCTCCAGAAGTCGCAGTTCACAAGTTAGGAGTAGATCCTACTTCTGTTCCAGTCAGACAAGCTCCCAGAAGAATGCGTCTAGAAATTGAGCAACAAGTAATAATGGGTTAAGAAGCTAATAGACGCTAAATTTGTCCGTGAAGAACAATACCCTACTTGGTTAGCCAATGTGGTACCAATCGGGAAGAAGAATGGTCGGATCGGAATCCGCGTAGACTTCAGAGAGTTGAATAAAGCATGTCCAAAAGACGAATTTCCACTACCAATCCCAGAACTAATGATCGATATTGCTTCAACACATGAAATATTTTCATTCATGGATGGATCATTAGGATACAACCAGATAAAGATGGCACCAGAAGATGAAAAGCTCACGGTATTCAGAACGCCGATAGGAGTGTATTGCTATACAATAATGCCATTCAGACTAAAGAACGCAGGAGCAACATACCAAAGAGCAATGACGAAGATTTTTGATGATCTCATTCACAACCAAGTCGAGTGCTACGTGGATGATGTGGTCATCAAAAGTAAATTGAAAGAAGATCACCTGTATGATTTGAGAATTGTTTTCAAGCGACTAAGACAATACAACCTTAAGATGAATCCCTTAAAATGCGCCTTCGGCGTCACCTCCGGGAAATTTTTAGGATTTGTTGTTCGACACTGTGGGATTAAAATCGATCAGGAGAAGATTAAAGCTATTTTAGAAATGCCGCCTCCCAAAACCTTGAAACAACTACGATCCTTTCAAGGAAAATTGGCATATCTTCGATGCTTTATCTCGAATTTGTCAGGAAGGTGTCAGCCTTTTTCTGCTTTGGTTAAGAAGGATGCCAAGTTTACTTGGGACTCCAAATGTCAACATACCTTTGATGACATCAAATAATACTTAATGACACCTCTTGTCTTAGCAGCCCCAGTCTCAGGTAGACCGTTGATACTTTATACTGCGGCTTTATACGACTCCCTTGGAGTCCTGTTAGCCCAGGTCAATGACGAGGGAAAAGAAAATGCTCTCTACTACTTAAGCCGTCGTCTAATTCCAACGGAAGTAAAGTATACTCTAATTGAGAAGCATTGTTTGGCCCTGATCTTCGCTGCACAGAAGTTCAGGCATTACATGCTTTCTCATAAGGTTAACCTTATTTCGAGAGTTAATCCGTTGCAATACTTGATGACCCGACCGACGCTCTCTGGCAGACTTGCCAGGTGGTCGATGATACTATTGCAATTCGACATAACTTTCGTTCCTCTTCGCGCCGTAAAGGGACAAGTCCTAGCTGACTTCCTTGCAGCACACCCTTTACCGGCAGATTCGCCTCTCGACGACGATTTGCCTGACGAGCAGATAATGAGCCTAGAAGACACTGATGATTGTCGGCATATTTTTAGGTTGTGTTGTATTTTTTAAAAGGGGTCGCCTACAGAAGTTGTCGGCGAATTTTAAATTTAATTTAAATATAGATATAATTTAGAAAGTAGTATTTGATTTTGAAAATAATTTTAAATTTGAAGATTTTAAGATATGAAATCAAACCGATCTCACATCCCAAATAGTTTATATAAACGAGCACCGCAGTCATAAATCGTGTATCTATCCCTAAGGATAGACACATCGCTTGATGGTGGGGCTCGATTAAATAAACTAGAAGATTTGTGACATCCGTTTGGTCCGCGAACCAATTTTATAAGCCGACAAATTCCCTCGCTTAATATGAAAACATTAAACGGGGTTTATATTACACGGGTTCTTTAAAATTCCCTATAAGGGCAAGCCCCTATAGTTAATTACATCTTAAGTGACGGGAATCACCCAAGAAAACTCTCGATAATAATCAATAATTCTGCTCTCAAGAATTTCAAAGTTTAAGTTTTCAAAGGATTGAATTTTTGAATCTCAATCGGGAATGGATCAAGTTTGGCACATTTTATTTTGGGAATTCAAAGGAAGAAAAGTAGGAGAAATTACAGATTCGAAGCGAACTTCGGTAATCTCCCGACTATCCTATTGTTTGGCTTGAATTTAGGAAAGTCCTAATGTTTATTTAATGTTTTAATCTTACCAATTTTAATTAATTAGGGCTTATATTTATATGATAGCATCGTACAAATAGCCTGGAAGATATGAGGGTTTATGTCGTATCGGACGACTACCTCGGAATCCTAAGACTGGTTAGGGCTTAATTTACATGATATGATCATGCAAATGCCTAACGAAGAATTGAGGATTTATGTTGCACTAGGCAAACTACCTCGAAGTCCTATGGCTTTGTTGTTTAATTCTAGGAAAGTTTGCTGAAGTGGGTTCAAGTTTTGCTGACGACGATGGCCGTGCTGCCCACCATGCTCCGAGCTCCTTGTTGTTGCAGAGGTTTAGTTTTAGAAATTATAAATCAGGGGATGAGAAAAGTGTTTTGGTTTAGAGAAGTCTTAATTTCCAAGTGTTTTTGTGTTTTAATTAAAACAAATCTTAAAGTTGATTATAACAACACCGGTTAAGATCCCACGGTTCCATCCTTCCGGCATCATTATTTTTATCGGATTCACTTAGTCCAGATGAATTTGCTAAACTCAACTGAATGAGTTCCACACTTTCATTTAGACCGTGGGAAATCCCGTTAGCAACACGTAGGTTACATCATCCGAGGTATTCCCGATCATCCAACAGGACGTTTTAATTTAGTTGTAGTTGTAGTTTTGTGGTTTTGTTTGTGATTAAATTTTGAGTTGTTTTATATTTTGAATGTTGTGGCGGTGAATTTTATCTTGTAGTGTCTTTTAATTTAGTTATGGGTTTCAGTTTTGGTTTATGTCCTAAAGGTGTGGGTTTTCATGCAACTGTTGTTTATCATGCAAGAAAAATAAGTGCGATGCGATTAAATAAATTACCGTAAAGTAAATCGCAATAAAATAAAAGCGTACTCGGAGGGTCTTCCCGTCATCCCAAGCTGCACTTAAAACACAATTAGAATATTTAAGCAAGTTCCTAGGTAAAGCTAAGGGAAAGGGTTATGGTTTTCTACCAAATTCCTAATCCTATAGCTTAGTCATTTCCTATGACGTCTAGGTTCCTTGTGTTTTTGGTTTGAAGACGATTTTCTTCATCAAAGAACAATTAAGTTCAATTGTTCTTATAAATATCCTATCATATTGAGGAAGTGCTTAGGAAGGATCCTAAACATCTTTTCAATATTTCTAAGATTGTTTTAAGTCCAAGAGAATTTAGTTATATAAATGAATCGATCGTCCGAGGTTTTCAAGTTTTGTTAACTTGCTCAGTGAACTAGGACATTTGAATGTCCTATAAGTGAAGTAACATTCCATTTTATATTCTGTTTAGGAGTTATGATAACTAAAGCTCTTGAGGGTAAATTGGTGTTCAAATGGTTTGTGATTCAAATTTAAGTTCAAATTAATGATTTAAGTTTGGAATAGTGTTCAAGTTATTTTAGATTTATTTTTGCGTTCTTTATGTCTTAGGTGATGTTATTTAATTCAACTTAATTCAATTTAATTTAATTTAATTTAATTTAATTTAATTTAATTCAATTTAATTCAATTTAGTTTGATTTGATTTAATTTTTAATTTAATTTAGTTTGATTTGATTTAATTTTTAATTTAATTTAATTTAATTTAATTTAATTTAATTTAATTTGTTTATTTAATTTAATTTAATTTAATTTAATTTAATTCAACTTTTTAATCTTAATTTAATTTAATTTAATTTTAATTTAATTTACTTAATTTAATTTAATTTTTAATTTAATTTAATTTAATTTTAATTGAAATTTTTGAAAGAGTTTAATGATTTAATTTTAGTTTAATAATTAAGTCTTTTAATATTTTAAATTTGAGTTATCATTTTAATTAAGAGTTGAATATTAATGAGATGATTAAATTTAGGGATTTTTTAAATTAAAGAATAAATCTCTTCCTAATAATATCCCTATTTTAATAATTCCGATTTTATTATTCTTCCAAATTTAATCGATTATTTAATTAAGGTTTAATCATTTTAAATTGCTTAATGGGTTTCTACCCTTTAATTATTTAAATTTCAATCATCCAAATCAGGTTAGGATCAAATATTTTACTTGTTAATTTTTTATTAAACCTAAAGTTTTAATTAAGGGTTAAAATTTAATTACCATTTTACCCTTCAAGCCTAATAATTTCATAACTCACTAAATTAAACTCAAATGAACTTGGAATTTTTATGTGACTTCACTCATATGTCAATAAAGACATGAGAGGAGAAAATGTGATTTTTCTGTATTTAATTTATTTATATAATTATTTTTAGTAGAAAATAGAGATTTTCAAGGAAAATTTGATAACATGACCAAGGGAAAGTTTCTGTCCTTAAGAAAATTAGGGGACATTCCTAATGACCAGAGGACCACTTGGACTAATTTTGGTGATTTTTTGAATTATATTATTTTTATTATAATTATTTTAAATTTTAGAGTGTTAATTAATTTAAAAATAAAATAAATGTTGAAAAATGAATTTTATATTTTTTAAAATTCTCTCTGATATCAAGGATTCCAGAGAACCAAATTTTATAATTTTCTGATTTTTCTTTGATTTATTATAATTATTTTGGTGAAAATGCTAGAAAATACATTTTTTTAATTTTAAAATTACCCTAGAGCTTTAAAATTTAATATCTCACTAAATAGACCTAGGAAAAATATGGGATTTGTTCCCAAGTGATTAAAATTCAAAATATGACACTTTGGTGAATTTTATTATTTTTGTGATTTTTATTATTTTTTAATTATTAAAAATATTAAAATCATATTAAAAATCAACTTTTTTAGAAAATTGAAATTTTAATTTTCTTAAACTCCCCTGATATCAGAGAGACTCCAAAACCAATTTGGTGAATTTTTGAAAGATATTTTGAAAGTTATGAATTTTTTAAAGTTTAAAATGACTAAGTGTCTTAATCAGCCCAATTAGTGGGGCTAACCAAGTCCAATTGACCTCAAATTTTTATGGTGGGTTCCTCTAATCCTAAAGGTCAGTGGAGAATTGATTTCAAGTCAATTTGATGTATGGTTAGCTCTAATTAATTAGGGGTCTATTTTGGGTGTTTAAGCCGATTAGGGTTATTTTAAGTGAATTAACTCAAGTCCTATTTTTCCTAGGGTTCTCTGGTCATAAGGAACATCACCAAATTTTCCTAGAATTTATTACACAACATGCTATTTATTGGAATTAAAATACTCAAAACAGTGACATGAATTTGAAGAATCAATAACTCTTCATAGGGATGGCCTCTGACTTTGGAAAATTTAGGGAATGTTCCCAAATTCAGAGGCTTCAAAAGCCCTATGGTCTCATGCCATGGTGAATTGTATACATGCACGGAGAATTAAAACAATGCAGGGAGTAAATAATTAATTAAAAATAAAATACTAGACAAAATTAATTAATTTCTTTTCCACATTATTCTCCTCCGTTCACCGAGCGAGAGGGTATTTTTATTTTATTTTTATGATTTTCCTACACAAAGTTATGAATTTTTGAAGTTTAGGGAATTAAATAAATAGAAAATACCCCTAATTTTCTATTTATCCACGCGGCGCCAGCGTATCCTCGGCATCTCCGAACTCACACGCGTCGCGCTCCCATTCGATGCCGCCATCTAAGTTAGCAGCCCGGGCCCCGCGGTTCTCGTACCGTCTCCTGGTCCAACGCCATCTGAGCCGTCCGTCCGCGCGTGTATTAAATGGACGGCATCCGTTCATCGTCCCCGAGCGTCCTCACCCGAGAGCCGTCCACACTAAATCCCTAAGATCTCACTCGATACTAAACAGATTTTTATGTTCTTATGCTCTATGGATTCGTCTTGAAGAGACGAACACATCTATACGGTTATCATGCATTGAAATTAAGGCATTTGAAATGGAGAATCTCCAGAAGCTCGGAATGAAGAATTAGTTCATACCTTTGCTCAGAGAAGTGTGGCTTCGATCTGAGAGTTGTTGCACCTTCGATTGGATCTCGGCAAGCTCCAGATGAAGTCTCCTGGTCTAGTGAATCGTCTAGATGTGATTTCGACCAAGCCCGATCACAAAGCTTGGAGGCTGGAGCAACTGGGTGGCCTGGAGATGGGGCTTTTGCTGGTGGACACCTTCCCTTGGTCCAGTGAAGGTGTAGAACCAATCAATTTGGGGATTGGCTCACCGTGGAGAAGTGTCCCGGTTTTGGGTGGAATTTCGACTGCGAAATTGAGCTCGCAGAGAAGAAATGGCGGGGGGATCTCACTCGGGGATCAAGAGCTCTAAGTATGGAGAATGATGCGGAGCAATTTTGGCGGAGTTTCGGTAAGGTGCGGTTCGGCACCTCCCTTGGCCGAGAGGGGTGGAGTTTAAATAGGAGAGGGTGGAGGGCCTCCCGGGGGAGTTAGGGCTTGGGATCGAGCTTGCTCCGGTGAGGAGAAGAACGACCATGGTGACCACTAGGCATGGGGCGGCTCGGCAAGGGAGAATTCCAAAGTTTGGCTCCTCCCGAGGTCTCGGCCATGGTGTTTTCCGGCGACCCGGGCGGCTGGCCGGCGAGCATGGGTCACCCTCGGGTCCGAGTGGGTCGGGGTTAGAGGTTTGTGCAATCGATTGGCCATTGCCATGTGTAAAGTGGCTGAATTAAAATGGAATGGGGGAGGGGTCATTTTGGCTTCAATTTGGTCAACCCATTGGTTTGGGTTGGGTTCACCCTCCAAGGCCAATTTGGGCTGAAGGGAAAGTCACTTGGATCGGCTTGATTAGTGGGGTCAAGTCACAATCCAAGTACAATTAAGCTTTAGCGAGAGTTAGGGGAGACATGGGAGTGGTTAATCACTCTTAAGAGAATCATTAAAGGGTCCCTCTTCTTGCCATTTTGGGCATGGTGACAAGTCAAACCCCCCATGGCTTCATGTGGCTTGTCCATGGCTTGCATGGCTTGCATTTGGCTTGAAAAAAAGTTGACTTGTTTCATGAAAAAGGGTTTTAGAAATATTTGTCATTTAGGGGGTAATTTGGCATGAGGCTTAATTTGGAATTATTTGATGATGTGATTAGAACTTAGGGAATGGCTTTGATTAAATGGATGGCAAATGGAAATGTCATGTGGGCTTTAAGGCCAATTTTGGGCTTTTGTATTTGGTGGAAATGGAGCTTTTAGGAAGGTTTAGGGAAGTGGGCTTTTAGGTTTGAAAATGAATTTATGGATAGAAATTTTGTAAAGAGGTTGGGCCAAATAATTGTTGAGTTTGGTTTAGGGATGTGTCATGAGTGGTTTGGGGTCAATTTGGTGTGATTTGGACTTGAATTGGTTTGAATTTGGGTTTAATTGGTAAGTGGGCCTATGTAGGTCGAATTGGGCTAACTTGGGCTAATGTTGGGCTAGAGTTGAAATTGATGTAAAATTAATGTTGGGAAATGTTTATGGGAGTGTTTAAAAGAGGTTTTGGCTTTGGTTAGTTTTGATTTTGGGATTTGGGCTCATTTGGGCTCATTTGGGCTAGGTTTGGGTTTAGGTCGAAAATTGGGCTTTTTAGCTTTGGGTTGAATTTGAGTGGGGTTTGGATCAAAATCTTGGGCAAATCATGTTAGTGTTTTGTTTATGAGGATGTTAAGGAAGGTTTAGAAAAGATTTGGGGTTAATTGGAGTTGAATTGGGTGAGTTTGGGTTAGGTTTGGGTCATAGGTCCAAATTGGGCTTTAAGGCCAAAAGTGAAATTGGATCCCAATGCCAATCAAATTGGGCTTGGATTTGGTCTAGATTGGTGTTGGGGATGTTGAATTGAAGTTTAGAATTGAATTGGACCAGAATTTAGGTCAATTGGGTAGGTTAGGTTTGGGGTTTACTTTGGGTTAAAATGGGTCAAATTGGGGGTTTTGATAAAAGTGGGGTAAATTGACAAAATTGGCCCATGGTGTAGTTGAACAAAATGAAATTGGGAATATTTGATATTTTCTGGAATTTTCTGGGAATTTTCTGAATTTTTGGATTTTTTGGCTAGGAGGGGTATTTTGGGTATTTGGAGGGTATTGGGAGGTATTTTTGGAATTTTTGATATTTTTGGGTATGGATGATCAATTTGAGTGATGTGGAAATGTTTGGGAATAATTTTGGAGAATTTTGGGTGATTTGGAAATTTTTGAGAAATTTGGGTAGTTTCGAGGTTTTGGGTAAGGTTAAGCGGGTGTAGGGTCCTGGAGGTCGAAAATTGAAAATTTGGAAAATTGAAGATTGGGTGGATGTAAGTGGAATAAAACCATTTTGGTTGAGCCATGAAGCCATATCAAGCCCACATGAGCCATGAAGGGACTCATTTGAGGCATTCACCATGTTGTTCCTAACCCTCTTAGCCGAGGGCTTAGGGGTTAAGGACCATCCATGTGAACCACCTACATGAGCCGGGAGGTCAAGTCGGGTATGGGTGTGTTTTTAGGAAGTGTGTGAAAGTGTAGTGTGTAGGTGTAGTGTGTGTGCAAGTCGACCCTTCACCGGACCGAGGCCACCTGAGGCGGTCCTAAGGCCAAAGAGTCCTATAGGAACTCATCCTTTAAACTTCCACATTTGATTTCAACCCTCTAGGTGATTAGGGGTCTACGGTCGAGTTTGTGGAGTTTGCGGGGAGTTAAGAAGTGGTTTAAAATTCTAGATGGTGGATCCCAATTCTAGTCCTCTAAGATAGTCGAAAGGAAAAGCCTGAGGTCTAGATCCTAAGTACTAAAGAGAAGAAGAGAAGACCTCATCGAAAATGAGGTCGACAAATGGACCCCCAATAGGTGTGGTGAGTGACGGAGCACACCGCGCGTATTGGTGTTGACCGAGCGATCAACAAAACCAACACGGATGTCCAAGTAACAAACTTAGGACGAAGTAGAAGAGTTTCCGGCTGGGGAGTGTCGAGTATATCTCTAAGGCCGGAGATTCCCGAACTCTCGTCGGGGAAAGGAAAAGGAGGTGAATTCCAAATCACAAGATCCGGGGAAATTTCGATTTAAATCTTTGTTTCAGTCTAAGTTTTGATGTGTGAATTTAGATTTCAATTTGGAGTTTTAATTTAGATTGAAGTTTGTCAAGATTAATTTTGAAGGGATTTGATTTGAATTGAAAATTGGAATTTTGAGGTTTTAGATGCAACATCTTCAACCTCGAAAGAAAATCGAATCGATTGGATTGGGTCATTACAATGAGGAAAGATCTCAGAGTAATGCGGTATTGGATGTAAAATCCTTAACCTCGAGAATTTGAATTTGATTTGATGTATTTCATTGCGATAGGAAAAGATCCTAAAGCAATGCGGTCTCGGATGTAAAATCCTCGACCCAAAAGTTTGAATTTGATGTATTTCATTGCGATAGGGAAAGAATCCTAAAGCAATGCGGTCTTGGATGTAAAATCCTCGACCCCAAAAGTTTGAATTTGATGTATTTCATTGCGATAGGGAAAGAATCCTAAAGCGATGCGGTCTTGGATGTAAAATCCTCGACCCAAAAGTTTGAATTTGATGTATTTCATTGCGATAGGAAAGAATCCTAAAGCGATGCAGTCTTGGATGTAAAATCCTCGACCCCAAAAGTTTGAATTTGATGTATTTCGGTGCGATAGGGAAAGAATCCTAAAGCGAGTGCGGTATCGGATGTAAAATCCTCGACCCGAAGTTTGAATTTGATGTATTTCGGTGCGATAGGGAAAGAATCCTAAAGCGAGTGCGATCTTGGATGTAAAATCCTCGACCCAAAAGTTTGAATTTGATGTATTTCGGTGCAATAGGGAAAGAATCCTAAAGCGAGTGCGGTCTCGGATGTAGAATCCTCGACCCAAAAGTTTGAATTTGATGTATTTCATTGCGATAGGGAAAGAATCCTAAAGCGATGCGGTCTTGGATGTAAAATCCTCGACCCCAAAAGTTTGAATTTGATGTATTTCGGTGCAATAGGGAAAGAATCCTAAAGCGAGTGCGGTATCGGATGTAAAATCCTCGACCCGAAGTTTGAATTTGACGTATTTCGGTGCGATAGGGAAAGAATCCTAAAGCGATGCGATCTCGGATGTAGAATCCTCGACCCAGAAGTTTGAATTTGATGTATTTCGGTGCGATAGGGAAAGAATCCTAAAGCGGTGCGGTCTTGGATGTAGAATCCTCAACCCGAAGTTTGAATTTGATGTATTTCGGTGCGATAGGGAAAGAATCCTAAAGCGGTGCGGTATCGGATGTAAAATCCTCGACCCGAAGTTTGAATTTGATGTATTTCGAGTGCAATAGGGAAAGAATCCTAAAGCAGTGCAGTCTTGGATGTAAAATCCTCGACCCAAAAGTTTGAATTTGATGTATTTCAGTGCAATAGGGAAAGAATCCTAAAGCAGTGCGGTATCGGATGTAAAATCCTCAACCCAGAAGTTTGAATTTGATTGAGGTTTGATGTGAGATCTGGAAAGATCGAATTTGAGATTTGAAATTTGACTGGGATTTGATTTAAGATCTGGAAGATCGAATTTGAGATTTGATAGAGATTTGGAATCTGGAAAGATTGAATTTGAAATTTGGAAGGATGAGTTTGAACTCGGTTGAAATTTGATTTAAGATTTGATTTGAAATTTGGAAGATCAAATTTGAAGTTTGATCGAGATTGAATTCGAAATTTGATTGAGAATTTGATTTAACATTTTTGTTGATTTTGTCTATCGTTTAATGATTCAAATTTTATTTTATCGTTTATTTAATGTTCATGTGAATTCGGTGTTCGTCATTTTTAGATTTTTTTTTAGAAAGTTTTCTTTTATCTTTTTTTTTTTTATTTCTTTTCTGTTCTTTGTTCGAAGTTCATTTAACTTTAATGGCGTTTCCCAATCAATTTGCACAAAAGAGGTGAAGGCCAAAAATGTGACATGGTCACTTTCATTCCAATCAAGTAGAAGATACATCATACATCTTGATCCGGAATATATTTCATACAATCCATGTAGACTCAAAACGGATCGTGTATGATCTTTGTCGATCCATCCAAAGAAGCATCCGTCAAAAATCCATGTACGAATAGTGGGGTACATGGTCGATAACATCACCTTCCAAGCCATCCTTGGCAAGGATGTCGTATGGATGTACATTGGAGGTGTGATATTTTCCATGTAACTCACGGCTCGTAAGGTCGGAGGCTCTCTAGCTCGGGTCACGGTTGGAAATGGTAAGGTGTCTTCCCGTCATCCATTCTCTCGAAAGTAAGCGATATCCGCTTCACTGGTACTCCGGTATGCAATGCTTAGCGATATCTGCTCCGTTGCCCTTCGGTATCATGACGGAACCTACCGGTAAAGGTATCTTCACCGGCCCTCGGAACTCACACGGGCCTGCTATCCGGAGGTCGGATTCGAACATGATGTTACACTCGC
The DNA here is from genome assembly GCA_022702705.1 of Papilionanthe hookeriana x Papilionanthe teres. NCBI lineage: Eukaryota > Viridiplantae > Streptophyta > Magnoliopsida > Asparagales > Orchidaceae > Papilionanthe > Papilionanthe hookeriana x Papilionanthe teres. The sequence goes on along the minus strand of CM040437.1, from coordinate 38,744,664 downwards.
TCGGGAAAGAGAGCGTGCGAAAGGTCTGACAAAGTCGTGGTGATCTATGTGTGGGGGTATACAGTCACCCTGCTTGTAGATGTTGATGATGCAGCTATTGGGTATGCAATCTGCTGGCAGTACCCTCCATGTTATCAATCTCTTTACCATTCTCTTGATGACTAATGGCATCGGATCCACTTGCCCATGACGGAGTATTCCGGTGGGTTTCCCTTCTGTCTTCCGCAAAGTTGTAACGACATCCACATTGTATTGTGATTCTTCCTTTCCACGGCATCCATCTCCGGGGTTCGAGTATGTGTTTTCCCTTAGGCGGCCCGCTCGGCCCATTCTTTTCAAATCCGGATGCAATCCACGATTTCTTCGTTGTTCATACTGCGAGAATACGTACGTATGTAGCTCGAGGCCCTCCAATATATTGATCCTCCTGCCTTTAATTCTCTCAAAGTATTCAAAGGTTTTCTTTTCAACATTTTGCATTCTCTCCAGCTCGTATTCCGGAATGATGCGAGATGGCGAGGCCTTGTGACATATTGTGGGATATATGGTTCAATCCCTTCACGTTCTCCCGCATACCTCGGCTCCTCGGGGATGATGCCTGTCGAGACATCCCACAGGGGTTGCTTCTGCAACAAGGTCATGCATCATTGGTGGTTCTATCCGGTGGCGTGGTAGCCTTCTTTCTTCTGATCTTCTGGGGATTTCCCTGGTTCTTTCTGTCATCCTAGGAGCTGGCCTCCTTTCTTCAGGTTCCTGGTGAACCGGTGTCCTTGAAGTGTATGCACTGACATTAGCAACTGCCTCGTCGTGCTGATCCGCAGCTAGTTTTGTCAACATCTTACGGATACGGCGATTCTTATTTCTTCGTTGCGTTGCTGTGAGAGTAGCTCTCCGAACTTCTTGAATCTCTGTGGGCGCGGCGGCGACAAGCTCGCCCTCTGCTGTAGCGACTACAGACTTCATTTTCTTATCTTCTTCAATATTTGTCTTTCTTTTCTTGTTGCTGGATTGGTGGCTTGGGCCACCCACTTTCATCACTGTATGTCCGGGCAGTTCTTCTCGGTCAACCGGGACCCAGTCACTTTCCTCGTACTGTAGGCCTGCTGGTGCGAAATCTGAGTCAATCTCGATTACCGCTCCATCTTTCACCCTCTTTTCATCAAGTGCGAGGCTTACGCCATTCTTAAAGTTCGGGACCCGACCGCCCGTTCGACATTTCCCTGCGAAAAGACAAGGGAAAGGATCAGGGGCTGTACAAAGAACAAGAACATTAAGAAAATGTTTATTAAAGACATTTTTATTTTTATTATTCTTATATTTTTAAACTTAACAGGAATGAAGTGGGATAAGATCAGGTAAGAGATTTTGATTTGGAAAAGAAAACAAGGAAAATTTTATTATCAGGATTTTATTTATTTTAGCACATTTTATTATTTTTGGGTTCGGACCCATTCATAAGTAATCACTTCACCCGTGCTTCTAGGGATGGAAAGTTCATTCCTTCAAAACATCAGGTAGCGTAATACTTTTTCAAGTATCGTCCATTGATCGGAAGCATATGTCGTTTTCCTTGGCAGTTCACTAGCTGGTAGGAGCCTCCCGAGTATACTGCGCTTCGACCACAAACGGTCCTTCCCAAGTGGGTTCGAATTTTCCTCCTATCTTGCGGTGTGCGAGGATAGGTCTTTTGAGAACGAGAACTAAATCACCAACTTTGAAGGTTCTTGGGCGGACCCGATCTGTCATGGGCTTGAACCATCTTAGCTTGGTATAGTTCTAAATTCAGTTGCGCTGCAAGTCTTTTCCCTTCCGGGCTCTCTAATTCTTCGAGTCGTAATTTGGTGTTTTCTTACGTTGTGATTTTATTTGCAAGCTGCAATTCGAGTGAAGGAAAGTCGAACCTCTAAAGGTAACACTGCCTCGGACCCATACACCAAAGCGTAAGGTGTAGCTTGAGTAGGAGTTCTGAAGGTTGTCCGGTAGGCCCATAAGGCTTCTAACAACTTCTCGTGCCAATTTCTCTTATTGTCGTCTAAAGTCTTCTTTAAAATTTGAACGAGAGTTTTATTAAAAGCCTCAACAAGGCCGTTTGCTCTTGGGTAGTAAATTGTTGAATATCGCCGGTCGATTCCGTGTCTCTCGACAAAATTGTTGATTTGTGTGCTTCGAATGCGACCCATTATACGAGATGATTCGCGCGGCACTCCGAAACGGTAGACAACTTGGTTCTTGAAAAATTGTAGCACGTGATGTGCTTTCACTTCTCCGAGTGGAGCCGCCTCTGCCCACTTGGAAAAGTAATCGTAGCCGCAAGAATGAAGCGATGTCCTTTTGAAGATGGTGGTTCTATTGGACCCACTATATCCGTGCCCCAACATTCGAATGGCCGCGACGCAATTGTCGGATGTAGCACATTCGGAGGTTGGTGTAGAACCACTCCGTGCACTTGGCACTGGTGACGACTCTTGGCGATTTTCATGCGGTCGGTCATCATCGAGGGCCGGTAGTACCCTAGTCTTTTAATTTTCATTTTCATCTTTGGACCCGACTGGTGAGCGCCACGGAGTCCCGAATGTATCTCTTTAACAATTTCACGGGCCTCGGACCCGCTTAGGCATCTTAGCCACATTTGATCGAAAAGACCTTCGTATAACGTGTTGTTTATTAATGCGTAGGACGAGTTCTTTTCTTGATACGATGGGCTAACGACCTATCATCTGGTAGCTTTCCTGTTTGCGGGTAGTCTATCAATGGTCGTCGCCGATCTTCCATGTTTTTACATCGCTGCTTGCAATTGATTCTTTTTCCTTTTCGATTTGTGTATCGTGTCTATGTCAAGTTGTGATAGGACTCGACGTCCGTGAATTGACACTTCCATCGATTCATCTTGCAAACGGGCAAATTCTTTTGCGAGACGAGCTAGCGCATCCGCTAGAGCGTTTTCTTTTCTGGGAATTTTGTAGATTGTCACATTTGGAATTTGTTCCAACAGCTGTATGGCATACTGGAAGTATTGCTCGAGTCTTGGTTTTAAAATTATGTATTGTCCGGCGATCTGTTGAATGATTAACTGTGAATCCCCGTAGATGTTGATGTCTGTTATCCCCATTTGAATGGTTAATTCCGGTCCCGTTATGAGGGCTTCGTATTCCGCTTCGTTGTTTGTACATGGTTCCGTCGAGTGGTAGGAGTATCTTAACATCCCCCGCTCCGGTGTTATAAAGATTAGCCCGATTCCTGCCTTACAGGACACTATCACTTGCGATTCTTCGTCTTTATGCGGCGAAGATGCTCCGTCGAAATATAATTCCCAACGTCGATCATCAAGGTCTTCTAGGTTCATTATTTGTTCATCCGGCGGATCGTCATTGAGAGGAGATTCTGCCGGCAAAGGGTGTCGTTGCGAGGAAGTACGCTAAGACTTGTCCCTTTACGGCACGAAGAGGCACGAAAGTTATATCGAATTGCAATAATATCATTGACCATCCGTCAAGTCCGCCGGAAAGCGTTGGACGAGTCATCAAGTATTGCAATGGATTAAATTTCGAGATCGGGTTGACCTTATGAGAAAGCATGTAATGCACGAGCTTTTGAGCGGCGAAGATCGAGGCCAAACAATGCTTTTCAATTGCGGGATACCTTATTTCCGTCGGCGATAGAACGACGGCTTAAGTAGTAAAGAGCATTTTCTTTACCCTCATCATTGACACAGGCTAACGGGGCTCCGAGAGAGTCGTCTAAAGCCGCGGTATAAAGTATTAGCGGTCTACTCGAGGCTGGGGCTGCTAGGACGGGAGGTGTCATTAAATATTGTTTAATGTCCTCGAAGGTCTTCGGCATTTCTCTTCCCGAATAAATTTGGCGTCCTTTTTAACTAGTGCCGAGAAAGGCTGACACCTACCGACGGGTTTGAGATAAAGCGTCGAAGATATGCCGGCTTCCCTTGAAAAGATCGTAGTTGTTTTAAGGTTTTGGGAGGCGGCATTTCTAAGATAGCTTTTATCTTCTCCGGGTCGATTTCGATTCCACGATGTCGGACAACGAATCCTAAGAATTTCCCGGAGGTGACACCGAAGGCGCATTTTAAGGGATTCATCTTAAGGTTAAATTGTCTTAATCGTTCGAAAACAATTCTCAAATCATACAAGTGGTTGTCCTTTACTTTGCTTTTGATGACCACATCGTCCACGTAGCATTCGACTTGATTATGGATGAGATCATCAAAAATTCTTGTCATTGCTCTTCGGTAGGTTGCTCCTGCGTTCTTCAATCCGAATGGCATCACCGTGTGTAGCAAAATACTCCGATCGGTGTTACGAATGCTGTAAGCTTTTCGTCTTCCGGAGCCATTTTTATCCGGTTGTATCCCGAAGATCCATCCATGAACGAGAATATTTCATGTGTTGAAGCGATGTCGATCATTAATTGCAGGATCGGTAGAGGGAATTCATCTTTTGGACATGCCTTGTTTAAATCTGCGAAGTCCACACAAATTACGATCCGACCATTCTTCTTCTCGATCGGTACCACATTGGCTAACCAAGTCGGGTATTGTTCTTCACGGACAAATTTAGCGTCTATTAGCTTTTTAACTTCGGCTATGACTTCTTGTTCGATTTCTAGACGCATTCTTCCGGGACCTTGTCCGGCCGGACGGAAGTAGGGTCCACTCCTAGCTTATGGACTGCGACCTGCGGAGCTAATCCTGGCATCTCATCGTAGCTCCAAGCAAAACGAGTCTTTAAATTCCATTAATAACTTGATTATTTCTTCGAGTCTTCTTTATTGAGTAAGGAGCTAACAAAGGTAGGTCTAGGCTCTTCGCTAGTACCTAAGTTAACTTCCGTTAACTCATCTATCGTAGATTTAATTTCTTCTTCGAATTACGGTGGAGCGTCTCCAATTTGTAAATCTTCGAGTTCGTCCGTAGTTTCCATGCGGTTTTCATTAGATTCGCAAGTGACAACCAAGCAAAATTCGGTATCGTCGACCGATCCTACGTGCCGAATCCGAGACCATGCTTTGAGTTGGGTGGACGACGGAGTTATTCCATAAATTTTCAAAACGTTGTGATTGACCTTTTGTCCATTGTCTAGGTAAGAAACCACGCCGAATTAAATTTTGAACACGGGGAGAGTACCACTCAAAAGGCAATTCCATTAATTCGATGAAGTAGCATCTTCAAATTGTACATTATTTTCAGTTTTGGAGGAAGAAGCACCGCGGTAGAATTTGATGGGCTTTGCACCACCGCTACGTACCTCTTTGACCTCCATACCCTCGATCTTATTAGAATGGATCGGGGTCAGGGTCATAGTATGTACATAGTGGTTAATCTTCTCGTACATTGATTTATATTCTTCGTTTCTTTCATCTTCGAGAGGGATTCGAATTGCGGCTTCTTCGACTTATTGTCGTCGCTTCTTGTTTGATTTCTTTTTCTTCTTCGAAGCTATCTTCCCGATCGACATTAATGGTTGGTTTCTTCGTCCAATCGTCCTAACGTCTCTACCACGACCTCGTCCCGGCCTCGACCTCGGATGCGAGTTGTGGAGAAACCTTCACCATCTCGCCGTAAGGGAGTGGTGAGTGGCTTGTTGGACTAGAACTTCGAGTTCTTCGTTGTCCCGAACTTTCTTTGCTTCATTTGTTATGGTATCTCCGGAGAAGATCGTTTTCTTCGGTGGTGCATAATAAAGCTGCATCCTCGTGGATTCCAATTTCATGTACGGAGAATGGTTGTAAGTCACCTTTGATGCACTTGTTCCCCTCCATCGTAGTATTTGATGCAACGATGTAGAGATGATGGTACCATCCTGTTTTCATGTATCCATGGTCGGCCCGAGTAGAGCGTTGAATGACGTTTCGAATCAATTATGTGAAATTTCGCGGTTGTCTTTGCTAAATCACCGGTCTTCATCGATAGCGTTATTGAGCCGAGGGCTCTTTCTCCTTTACGGTTGAATCCTCTTAATAACATTTTGTCCGCCTCGAGCTCGCGGGCATCAATTTCCAAGTATGCTAGCGTTCGAAGATTCATTATATTGATCGATGCTCCCGGATCCACCAATACTGCGGAGAGTGTAAACTTCCCGATTATAAGCGAAATGTACAACGGTCGGTTGTGGTCCGTCGTCCCAAGTAGTAGGTCATCGTCCGTGAAGGTAACACCTCGTTGTTCCTTTAACGAGCAAACCTCCTCTAAGGAATCTCCGGTCATTTGAGCTAAGCAAATTTCTGGATCAAGTAAGGCCTTGATCAGAGCTTCTCTCATCTCCTTTGATAAGATGAGAGCATCATAAATGCTCAGTTCGGCCGGTAGTTTCCTAAGATGGGCTAGCACGTTGTAGTCCACTTTATTTTCATGTGTCTCTGCTTCTTCTCGAATGGGTATTTCTTCTGCAGGGGTTGGTTCTTCCCGAACAACCACACGCTTTCCTTTGTCTTTTGGACCCATTCTCGGAGGTAGAACTTTTCCACTTCTTAAGTTGACTTCGTAATTTCTTCGAATCTATTGTTGAGCTTGCCGGTGTCTCTTCTTGAATCGGAATGACGGAGCTCTTCCGGATTAGCTTCGAGTACGAAGGCTCTAACTCTATCGTGATTGGAGCTCCTCGAAACTCGCGGATAGATTCGTTGCTTGTTGAACTCTCGTAGCCTCCTTGATGGATGTCTTCTTCGTTATTTTGCTTGTCGAGATCGTGTATGATTTGAGAATTGTCGTTGGTATCGAAATCGATATCCGGATTATCGTTAGTTACGTAATCGTTAGAAACAGATCAAACGTAGCCAACGCCATCACCCTTATCATTATATGATCCCACCGAAGTGAGCGGATAATCATACAGAGTCGGGGGTTCGAGGATTTCTCCCCCGAATCGGAAACAACTATCCTAGGATAAGCGGCCCCTAGTCTAGCCTTAGGTGCCTCGGTCTTCTCTTCTTCGTCAATTTTCTTCTTTTCTTCGATCGTCTCTGTTGAGGTGGTTCTTCTATCGCAAGTGATAGTAACCGGCTTAACGGGTTTCAAACTACGAATTGAAGCTCGCACCGAAGCGGTTAGGATCTTGTCTAAAATCTTTTTCGAAGACCTCGTCCAAGCGGTAGTCCATCCATCGTCGGTCGTATAGGGATCTATCGGAATGATGGGATCGGTCGAGACAACATTGACGGAACCTCCTTTACGGGTTTCCTTCATGTACTCCTTCGGGATCGTTATATTCCTTTCCGCGAGGTTGTCATTAAGCCGACTTTTGAAGGTAATACAATCTTCTATTTTGTGCCCGAAGCATCCGGTGGTATGGGCAAAAGTTGGGATCACCTTTCTTGTTGACTTCCTCCGGTCTTTTAGGCTGCAGCAGTGGAAATCCGGAGTCTTCATCGGACTACGGAACATTTTCGGCATCGCTTCATTCTTGAACGGATATTCTCTGCTCAAAAGCTCTCTTAATGTACGTTGCGGACGAGGCGGTTGTTCATACTTGCGGAGATGACCGATCAGTTGGGCCGGGGTTCGCTAGTAATTCTGTTGTGGTTGCTTGCGGCCGTTACGGTGGTATTTGCATCGGTTGCTTGCCTTTGTCAACTCGCTGCAACGATCCCGGATTTCTTTTCAAAAGTCTTTACGAGGCTTTTGTTTATACGTTTTATCGGTGAAACTTAATTGCTTTGCCTCCTCTTGCAAGCTTCCGGCCTTGCTTAACAACTTCTCGAAAGTCTTAATAGTAAATCCCTTGAGGAGAAGTGCTATCGGGCCGTGAATGCTTTTTAGTAAAATGCCGACTGCATGCTGTTCTTGCAGTTGTGGTTCACACTTCATGCTTAGGTTCCTCCATCGAAGTATGTAATCCACCAAAGTTTCATTCGGCTTTTGTTTCTCTACCACTAAATCACCTATAGTGATGTGGTGCTGAGCTCCGGCGAATCGCTTGATGAAGAGGTTCTCTAGCTCCGAGAACGTCTTCACCGAACCATTTGGTAATTCGCATACCGGTCGAAGGCGATTCTCGACGGACTGGCGACGAGCCGTCGGAAGAGTAATGCATCGCTCCCGCCGGCATTGCAACAAGCGGCACGAAAGTGTGCCACATGCTCGTCGAGGGTTTCCGGTTCCGTCGAAGGTCTTGAACGAGAGGTGGTACGAAGCCTTTCGGGTATTGGACGGCGTCGAATTCTTACGGGTAAGGTCTACCCGTCCGAATGGATGTCCCGCTCTTCGATTGTGCTAAGGCTTCTCGCACTTCGTTGTTCCACCAAGTTCTTGATATCCTTTTCGGGAATCATACTTTGTGTTGCATCCTTTTCGGTGATCATCCCCATTGACGGACGTAATCTCCTTTCCTCCGTCTACAATGTGAATGACCTGCGGGGGTGTCTCTCTATGTGGTTGTACTTGACTGCGGAGAGTGGCCGGAGCTACGGCCATCTCTTCCATCCTTTTCGCCATTTGAGCGATCGTGTCGTCTTTTTCCCGAAGCTGCCTTCTCATCGGTTACGGCTCCTCTCTTTCGCGGCTGCGAGGAGCACCTTGCGAAGGCGATGAAGCTCGTGTCTCAACCATGTTGATTTACTGCGTATTCGTCGTCCATGAATTCCGATGAATCAATCTCGTCTCCGAACTTTTCTTCTCTTTCTTTTGCCAATCGTCGGATATCGGTTCTCGATTTTTCCATGGCATCTTCTAGTGGGGCTTTACGTGTGTCTTCGTGGTTGTCGTGCGATAGGCTGCCGGGTCCCCTTCTCACGAGTCCCCTTCATCGCGGTAGCACTTTCTTCGATTTAAGTCTCCGGCGAGACTTTCTTTCTCGAGCTGTCTGTTTCAATCTCAGCCGCCCGGTAGTGGGACGCCATACCATCCTTCGGCGGCTGAAGGTCTAGGACCGGATGGTCCGTCGGCCAAATTCTGGAAGGTGGTATCCTCCCTAATCCGTAATCCTGAGACGACAACGGGTGAACTAGCCTTCATTCTTTTACTTGGCTTTTACGTCATGATGGCGGGTTCTACTCGGGGCCCAAGACGGGATTTGAGCGGCACCCGCCCTATCCTTCGTAGAATTTCGATACGGGGCGGTTTTCCTTCTTTGCTAACTTTTCTACCAAAGTTTGCGGTCGAGCAAACGGCGTAGTTCTAGTTCTTTTCTTGCGGTTATCGTTGTAATATGCGGGGCTGTGGTAATGTGGCAGACAATCTTGCGAATGTTCTCTTCATCTTCTGCGGCGAGAGGGGATGAAACCCGCTTCCTCCCAAGAGTGGTATGTATTCGAGCGGCGGTGTATATTCCGGCGATTACGGAATTTCCTCTAGGAAAGCAATTTCAGCGGCTACGGCTTCTTTAGCGATCCTTCTATTTCGTTTCTTCTTTGGGTCTTTGTCGGTGACGGAATCTTTGAAGCTGGACCCGATTTCGAAAACGAAGGTCTTACAGGAAGATCCGTACCCTCCACGGTAACGAGTCCATCATAATTCCGGATTTCTTTCCCCTTTGATTTGGCAAAAGTCGGGGTAGGTGCGAAACAACTAGACCGGCGGGGGTAGTAAGAAACGGTCCTCCTGCGGACAACGGTATTCCTCTTAGTCGGGATCCTTTGCGAGAGGAGGGAATTCTTGGGTCGACCTAAGGTTGAACTCGAGCGGCGGCTCCTCGGCTTCGGATACCTTGTTCGTCGGTGCAAAGAGGGAGACGTCGGTGATCTTGACGTTCGTGTTTTCAAATCCTTGTCCAAATCGGATGATTCCATTGTCGGGCGGCTCATCCTTATAGACGGCGAAGTCCGGTCCATTGGTAAAAGAGAAAATCGGTTTCGGGGCTTCCATTTCACGGGGTAGATTCTGGTTGTCAGTCCCAAGTTATGCTTCTTTTCTTTAGGACGAAAAGAGAGGAATTGAAAAGAGTCCGAACTCATTCTTGTTCATGTATTTATAAGAAGGAATCACTTATTAAAAGAATCACTTATTAGAGGGTTTGTTTATTTAGAACGGAGTGTTCGAAGGTGTAGAGAATGTAAGGAATCCGAATCGGAGTTGGAAAGGAAAAGAGAGTCTTAAGCAAGACTTCTCGACTCGAAGGATCACTCCTAAACTAACACCTATTGGGGGTCCACCCCACCTCAGAAATGAGGTAAAAGGATCTCGGAACCTCTCTGTTTAGGGGTGTCTAAACGGTGGCTCCTAAATCCGAGAGAATGTTGGTTATACTTGTTCGAGGTAGAAATGAACATAGTATCCCAACGGAAAGAAGGGTAGTTTGATCCATAAGGGACATGGATGCACTACAGATTTTTGAAAGCAGAATTGTCTGATTAGAATGGAGAGAGGAATTGTCCCCAGCGGAGTCGCCAGAAGTTGTCGGCATATTTTTAGGTTGTGTTGTATTTTTTAAAAGGGGTCGCCTACAGAAGTTGTCGGCGAATTTTAAATTTAATTTAAATATAGATATAATTTAGAAAGTAGTATTTGATTTTGAAAATAATTTTAAATTTGAAGATTTTAAGATATGAAATCAAACCGATCTCACATCCCAAATAGTTTATATAAACGAGCACCGCGTCACAAATCGTGTATCTATCCCTAAGGATAGACACACTGCTTGATGGTGGGGCTCAGTTAAATAAACTAGAAGATTTGTGACATCCGTTTGGTCTGCGAACCAATTTTATAAGCCGACAAATTCCCTCGCTTAATATGAAAACATTAAACGGGGTTTATATTACTCGGGTTCTTTAAAATTCCTATAAGGGCAAGCCCCTATAGTTAATTACATCTTAAGTGACGGGAATCACCCAAGAAAACTCTCGATAATAATCAATAATTCTGCTCTCGAGAATTTCAAAGTTTAAGTTTTCAAAGGATTGAATTTTTGAATCTCGATCGGGAATGGATCGAGTTTGGCACATTTTATTTTGGGAATTCAAAGGAAGAAAAGTAGGAGAAATTACAGATTCGAAGCGAACTTCGGTAATCTCCCGACTATCCTATTGTTTGGCTTGAATTTAGGAAAGTCCTAATATTTATTTAATGTTTTAATCTTGCCAATTTTAATTAATTAGGGCTTATATTTATATGATAGCATCATACAAATAGCTCTGGAAGATATGAGGGTTTATGTCGTATCGGACGACTACCTCGGAATCCTAAGACTCGGTTAGGGCTTAATTTACATGATATGATCATGCAAATGCCTAACGAAGAATTGAGGATTTATGTTGCACTAGGCAAACTACCTCGAAGTCCTATGGCTTTGTTGTTTAATTCTAGGAAAGTTTCTTGAAGTGGGTTCGAGTTTCTGCTGACGACGATGGCCGTGCTCGCCCACCATGCTCCGAGCTCCTTGTTGTTGCAGAGGTTTAGTTTTAGAAATTATAAATCAGGGGATGAGAAAAGTGTTTTGGTTTAGAGAAGTCTTAATTTCCAAGTGTTTTTGTGTTTTAATTAAAACAAATCTTAAAGTTGATTATAACAACACCGGTTAAGATCCCGCGGTTCCATCCTTCCGGCATCATTATTTTTATCGGATTCACTTAGTCCGGATGAATTTGCTAAACTCAACTGAATGAGTTCCACACTTTCATTTAGACCGTGGGAAATCCCGTTAGCAACACGTAGGTTACATCATCCGAGGTATTCCCGATCATCCAACGAGACGTTTTAATTTAGTTGTAGTTGTAGTTTTGTGGTTTTGTTTGTGATTAAATTTTGAGTTGTTTTATATTTTGAATGTTGTGGCGGTGAATTTTATCTTGTAGTGTCTTTTAATTTAGTTATGGGTTTCGGTTTTGGTTTACGTCCTAAAGGTGTGGGTTTTCATGCAACTGTTGTTTATCATGCAAGAAAAATAAGTGCGATGCGATTAAATAAATTACTGTAAAGTAAATCGCAATAAAATAAAAGCGTACCTGGTGGGTCTTCCCGTCATCCCAAGCTGCACTTGAAACACAATTAGAATATTTAAGCAAATTCCTAGGTAAAGCTAAGGGAAAGGGTTATGGTTTTCTACCAAATTCCTAATCCTATAGCTAGTCATTTCCTATGACGTCTAGGTTCCTTGTGTTTTTGGTTTGAAGACGATTTTCTTCATCAAAGAACAATTAAGTTCAATTGTTCTTATAAATATCCTATCATATTGAGGAAGTGCTTAGGAAGGATCCTAAACATCTTTTCAATATTTCTAAGATTGTTTTAAGTCCAAGAGAATTTAGTTATATAAATGAATCGATCGTCCGAGGTTTTCAAGTTTTGTTAACTTGCTCAGTGAACTAGGACATTCGAATGTCCTATAAGTGAAGTAACATTCCATTTTATATTACGTTTAGGAGTTATGATAACTAAAGCTCTTGAGGGTAAATTGGTGTTCAAATGGTTTGTGATTCAAATTTAAGTTCAAATTAATGATTTAAGTTTGGAATAGTGTTCGAGTTATTTTAGATTTATTTTTGCGTTCTTTATGTCTTAGGTGATGTTATTTAATTCAACTTAATTCAATTTAATTTAATTTAATTTAATTTAATTCAATTTAATTCAATTTAGTTTGATTTGATTTAATTTTTAATTTAATTTAGTTTGATTTGATTTAATTTTTTAATTTAATTTAATTTAATTTAATTTAATTTATTTATTTAATTTAATTTAATTTAATTTAATTTAATTCAACTTTTTAATCTTAATTTAATTTAATTTAATTTTAATTTAATTTACTTAATTTAATTTAATTTTTAATTTAATTTAATTTAATTTTAATTGAAATTTTTGAAAGAGTTTAATGATTTAATTTTAGTTTAATGATTAAGTCTTTTAATATTTTAAATTTGAGTTATCATTTTAATTAAGAGTTGAATATTAATGAGATGATTAAATTTAGGGATTTTTTAAATTAAAGAATAAATCTCTTCCTAATAATATCCCTATTTTAATAATTCAATTTTATTATTCTTCCAAATTTAATCAATTATTTAATTAAGGTTTAATCATTTTAAATTGCTTAATGGGTTTCTACCCTTTAATTATTTAAATTTCAATCATCCAAATCAGGTTAGGATCAAATATTTTACTTGTTAATTTTTTATTAAACCTAAAGTTTTAATTAAGGGTTAAAATTTAATTACCATTTTACCCTTCAAGCCTAATAATTTCATAACTCACTAAATTAAACTCAAATGAACTTGAAATTTTTATGTAACTTCACTCATATGTCAATAAAGACATGAGAGGAGAAAATGTGATTTTTCTGTATTTAATTTATTTATATAATTATTTTTAGTAGAAAATAGAGATTTTCAAGGAAAATTTGATAACATGACCAAGGGAAAGTTTCTGTCCTTAAGAAAATTAGGGGACATTCCTAATGACCAGAGGACCACTTGGACTAATTTTGGTGATTTTTCGAATTATATTATTTTTATTATAATTATTTTAAGTTTTAGAGTGTTAATTAATTTAAAAATAAAATAAATGTTGAAAAATGAATTTTATATTTTTTAAAATTCTCTCTGATGTCAAGGATTCCAGAGAACCAAATTTTACAATTTTCTGATTTTTCTTTGATTTATTATAATTATTTTGGTGAAAATGCTAGAAAATACATTTTTTTAATTTTAAAATTACCCTAGAGCTTTAAAATTTAATATCTCACTAAATAGACCTAGGAAAAATATGGGATTTGTTCCCAAGTGATTAAAATTCAAAATATGACACTTTGGTGAATTTTATTATTTTTGTGATTTTTATTATTTTTTAATTATTAAAAATATTAAAATCATATTAAAAATCAACTTTTTTAGAAAATTGAAATTTTAATTTTCTTAAACTCCCCTGATATCAGAGAGACTCCAAAACTAATTTGGTGAATTTTTGAAAGATATTTTGAAAGTTATGAATTTTTAAAGTTTAAAATGACTAAGTGGCTTAATCAACCCAATTAATGGGGCTAACCAAGTCCAATTGACCTCAAATTTTTATGGTGGGTTTCTCTGATCCTAAAGGTCAGTGGAGAATTGATTTCAAGTCAATTTAATGTATGGTTAGCTCTAATTAATTAGAGGTCTATTTTGGGTGTTTAAGCCAATTAGGGTTATTTTAAGTGAATTAACTCAAGTCCTATTTTTCCTAGGGTTCTCTGGTCATAAGGAACATCACCAAATTTTCCTAGAATTTATTACACAACATGCTATTTATTGGAATTAAAATACTCAAAACAGTGACATGAATTTGAAAAATCAATAACTCTTCATAGGGATGGCCTCGACTTTGGAAAATTCGGGGAATGTTCCCAAATTCGGAGGCTTCAAAAGCCCTATGGTCTCATGCCATGGTGAATTGTATGAATGCATGGAGAATTAAAACAATGCAGGGAGTAAATAATTAATTAAAAATAAAATACTAGACAAAATTAATTAATTTTTTTTTCCACATTATTCTCCTCTGTTCACCGAGCAAGAGGGTATTTTTATTTTATTTTTATGATTTTCCTACACAAAGTTATGAATTTTTGAAGTTTAGGGAATTAAATAAATAGAAAATACCCCTAATTTTCTATTTATCCACGCGGCGCCAGCGCATCCTCGGCATCTCCGAACTCACACGCGTCGCGCTCCCATTCGACGCCGCCATCTGAGTCGGCGGCCCGGGCCCCGCGGTTCTCGTACGCGTCTCTCGGTCCAACGCCATCCGAGCCGTCCGTCCGCGCGTGTATTAAATGGACGGCATCCGTTCATCGTCCCCGAGCGTCCTCACCCGAGAGCCGTCCACACTAAATCCCTAAGATCTCACTCGATACTCAACGGATTTTTACGTTCTTATGCTCGCATGGATTCGTCTTGAAGAGACGAACACATCTATACGGTTATCATGCATTGAAATTAAGGCATTTGAAATGGAGAATCTCCAGAAGCTCGGGATGAAGAATTAGTTCATACCTTTGCTCAGAGAAGTGTGGCTTCGATCTGAGAGTTGTTGCACCTTCGATTGGATCTCAGCAAGCTCCAGATGAAGTCTCACAGTCGCAGTGAATCGTCTAGATGTGATTTCGACCAAGCCCGATCACAAAGCTTGGAGGTCTGGAGCAAGCCGGGTGGCTCGGAGATGGGGCTTTTGTTGGTGGACACCTTCCCTTGGTACGGTGAAGGTGTAGAACCAATCAATTTGGGGATTGGCTCAGCGTGGAGAAGTGTCCTGGTTTTGGGTGGAATTTCAACTACGAAATTGAGCTCGCGGAGAAGAAATGGCAGGGGGATCTCACTGGGGATCAAGAGCTCTAAGTATGGAGAATGATCTGGAGCAATTTTGGCAGAGTTTCAGTAAGGTCTGGTTCAGCACCTCCCTTGGCCGAGAGGGGTGGAGTTTAAATAGGAGATGGTGGAGGGCCTCCCAGGGGGAGTTAGGGCTTGAGATCAGCTGCTCTGGTGAGGAGAAGAACAGCCATGGTGACCACTAGGCATGGGGCAGCTCAGCAAGGGAGAATTCCAAAGTTTGGCTCCTTCCGAGGTCTCGGCCATGGTGTTTTCCGGCGACCCAGGCGGCTGGCCGGCCAGGCATGGGTCACCCTCGGGTCCGGGTGGGTCGGGGTTAGAGGTTTGTGCAATCGATTGGCCATTGCCATGTGTAAAGTGGCTGAATTAAAATGGAATGGGGGAGGGGTCATTTTGGCTTCAATTTGGTCAACCCATTGGTTTGGGTTGGGTTCACCCTCCAAGGCCAATTTGGGCTGAAGGGAAAGTCACTTGGATCGGCTTGATTAGTGGGGTCAAGTCACAATCCAAGTACAATTAAGCTTAAGCGAGAGTTAGGGGAGACATGGGAGTGGTTAATCACTCTTAAGAGAATCATTAAAGGGTCCCCTCTTCTTGCCATTTTGGGCATGGTGACAAGTCAAACCCCCCATGGCTTCATGTGGCTTGTCTATGGCTTGCATGGCTTGCATTTGGCTTGAAAAAAAGTTGACTTGTTTCATGAAAAAGGGTTTTAGAAATATTTGTCATTTAGGGGGTAATTTGGCATGAGGCTTAATTTGGAATTATTTGATGATGTGATTAGAACTTAGGGAATGGCTTTGATTAAATGGATGGCAAATGGAAATGTCATGTGGGCTTTAAGGCCAATTTTGGGCTTTTGTATTTGGTGGAAATGGGCTTTTAGGAAGGTTTAGGGAAGTGGGCTTTTAGGTTTGAAAATGAATTTATGGATAGAAATTTTGTAAAGAGGTTGGGCCAAATAATTGTTGAGTTTGGTTTAGGGATGTGTCATGAGTGGTTTGGGGTCAATTTGGTGTGATTTGGACTTGAATTGGTTTGAATTTGGGTTTAATTGGTAAGTGGGCCTATGTAGGTCAAATTGGGCTAACTTGGGCTAATGTTGGGCTAGAGTTGAAATTGATGTAAAATTAATGTTGGGAAATGTTTATGGGAGTGTTTAAAAGAGGTTTTGGCTTTGGTTAGTTTTGATTTTGGGATTTGGGCTCATTTGGGCTCATTTGGGCTAGGTTTGGGTTTAGGTCAAAATTGGGCTTTTTAGCTTTGGGTTGAATTTGAGTGGGGTTTGGATCAAAATCTTGGGCAAATCATGTTAGTGTTTTGTTTATGGGGATGTTAAGGAAGGTTTAGAAAAGATTTGGGGTTAATTGGAGTTGAATTGGGTGAGTTTGGGTTAGGTTTGGGTCATAGGTCCAAATTGGGCTTTAAGGCCAAAAGTGAAATTGGATCCCAATGCCAATCAAATTGGGCTTAGATTTGGTCTAGATTGGTGTTGGGGATGTTGAATTGAAGTTTAGAATTGAATTGGACCAGAATTTAGGTCAATTGGGTAGGTTAGGTTTGACATTGGGTTTACTTTGGGTTAAAATGGGTCAAATTGGGGGTTTTGATAAAAGTGGGGTAAATTGACAAAATTGGCCCATGGTGTAGTTGAACAAAATGAAATTGGGAATATTTGATATTTTCTGGAATTTTCTGGGAATTTTCTGAATTTTTG
This sequence comes from Papilionanthe hookeriana x Papilionanthe teres, assembly GCA_022702705.1. NCBI lineage: Eukaryota > Viridiplantae > Streptophyta > Magnoliopsida > Asparagales > Orchidaceae > Papilionanthe > Papilionanthe hookeriana x Papilionanthe teres. Next base: position 38,727,707 of record CM040437.1, on the reverse strand, counting down.
GATTTTTTGGCTAGGAGGGGTATTTTGGGTATTTGGAGGGTATTGGGAGGTATTTTTGGAATTTTTGATATTTTTGGGTATGGATGATCAATTTGAGTGATGTGGAAATGTTTGGGAATGATTTTGGAGAATTTTGGGTGATTTGGAAATTTTTGAGAAATTTGGGTAGTTTGAAGGGTTTTGGGTAGGCTAAGCAGGTGTAGGGTCCCGGGGGTCAAAAATTGAAAATTTGGAAAATTGAAGATTGGGTGAATGTAAGTGGAATAAAACCATTTTGGTTGAGCCATGAAGCCATATCAAGCCCACATGAGCCATGAAGGGACTCATTTGAGGCATTCACGCATGTTGTTCCTAACCCTTGCGCGAGGGCTTAGGGGTTAAGGACCATCCATGTGAACCACCTACATGAGCCGAGGAGGTCAAGTCGGGTATGGGTGTGTTTTTAGGAAGTGTGTGAAAGTGTAGTGTGTAGGTGTAGTGTGTGTGCAAGTCAACCCTTCACCGGACCGGGCCACCCGGGGCGATCCTAAGGCCCGAAGAGTCCTATAGGAACTCATCCTTTAAACTTCCACATTTGATTTCAACCCTCTAGGTGATTAGGGGTCTACGGTCAAGTTTGTGGAGTTTGCGGGGAGTTAAGAAGTGGTTTAAAATTCTAGATGGTGGATCCCAATTCTAGTCCTCTAAGATAGTCAAAGGAAAAGCCTAGGGCTAGATCCTAAGTACTAAAGAGAAGAAGAGAAGACCTCATCAAAAATGAGGTCAACAATGATCGACGTTGGGAACTATACTTCGACGGAGCGTCCTCAGCACAGAAGAACAAAGAATTGCAAACGATAGTGCCCGGTAAGGCAGGAATCGGACTAATCTTTATAACACCAGAGCGGGGAATGTTAAGATACTCCTACCACTTAACAGAACCATGCACAAACAATGAGGAAGAATACGAAGCCCTCATAACAGGACTAGAACTAACCATTCAAATGGGAATAACAGACATCAATATCTACGGAGACTCTCAGTTGATCATTCAACAGGTCGCCGGACAATACAAAATTTTAAAGCCAAGACTCGAGCAGTACTTTCAGTATGCCATGAAACTGTTGGAACAAATTCTAAATGTAACGATCTACAAGATCCCTAGAAAAGAAAATGCTCTCGCAGATGCGCTAGCTCGCCTTGCAAAATAATTTGCCTGCTTACAAGATGAGTCAGTTGAAGTGTCAGTTCAGGGACGACAGGTCCTATCACAGCTCAACATAGATATGATACAGAAATCAGAAAAGCAGAGGAATCAGTTGCGAAGAGTGACGGAAAATACAAAAGATTGGCGACGACCATTAATAGTACTACTCGCGAACGGGAAGCCTCACCGAACGATAAGTCATTAGCTCATCAAATCAAGAAAAGAACTCCGTCTTACGCATTAATAAACAATACATTATACAGAAGAACTTTTGATCAGATGTGGATAAGATGCCTGAGCGGGTCCGAGGCTCGTGAAATCGTTAAAGAAGTACATTCAGGACTTTGTGGCGCTCATGAATCGGGTCTGAAAATGAAAATGAAGATTAAAAGACTAGGGTACTACTGGCCCTCAATGATGACCGACTGTATGAAAGTTGCCAAAAGTTGTCACCAGTGCCAAGTACACGGAATGGTTCTACACCAACCTCCAAATGTGCTACATCCGACAATCGCGTCATGGCCATTTGAGTGTTGGGGCACAGATATAGTGGGTCCGATAGAACCGCCTTCTTCAAGAGGACATCACTTCATTCTTACGACCTACGGACTACTTTTCTAAATGGGCGAGCTAGTTCCACTCGTAGAAGTAAAGGCACACAACGTGCTACGGCTTTTCAAAAACCAAGTTGTCTACCGTTTCGGAGTACCACGCAGAATCATTTCAGATAATGGGTCCGCATTCAGAAGCACAAAAATCAACAATTTTGTCAGAAGACATGGAATCGATTGGCGATACTCAACAATCTACTATCCAAGAGCAAACGGCTTGGCCAAGGCTTTTAATAAAACTCTCGTTCAAATTCTAAAGAAAACTTTGGACGACAACAAGAGAAATTGGCACGAGAAGTTGTTAGAAGCCTTATGGGCCTACAGGACGACTTTCAGAACGCCCACCCAGTCTACGCCTTACGCCTTAGTGTACGAGTCCGAGGCCGTTCTACCCTTAGAAGTTCAGCTTCCGTCTCTCAGAATTGCAGTTGCAAACAAAATCACTGCGGAAGAAAATGCCAGATTATGACTGGAAGAACTTGAAAGCTTGGAAGGGAAAAGGCTTGCAGCGCAGTAGAATTTGGAACTGTATCAAGCCAAAATGATCCAGGCTCATGATAAATTAGTCCGCCCCAGGACATTCAAAGTCGGTGACCTGGTTTTGGTTCTCAGAAGACCTATTCTTGCACATCGTAAGATAGGTGGTAAATTTGAACCGACTTGGGAAGGGCCGTTTGTGGTTGAGACAGTCTACTCAGGAGTCTCCTACCAACTTATGAATTGCCAAGGAGAACGACAAATGCTTCCAATCAACGGACGATATTTGAAGAAGTATTACGCAACCTGATGTTTCGAAGGAATGAATTCTCATCCCTATAAACACAGGTGAAGTAACTGCTTGTGACTGGGTCCGAAACAAAAAAAAAAACATAAAAATGGATGACAAAAAAAATCATTAACAAAAAAATATGTGCTAAAAATAAAATATGTGAAATCATAATAATAAAGTTTTACCCTTCCTTTCAAATCAAATCTTGATCCTGATCCTTCTTCATCTTTTCCTACTTTCCTTAAAGTTAAAATAAGTGAATAAGAATCTTCAGTGATAAATATTTTCTTAATGTTCTTGTTCTTAGTACAACCCCTGATCCTTTCCTTGTCTTTTCGCGAGGAAATGTGGAATGGGCGGTTGGTCCTAAACTTTAGAAATGGCGTGAGTCTCGCACTCGATGAAAAGAGGGTGAAGGATGGAGCAGTGATAGAAATTGATTCTGACTTCACACTAGCCAGCCTACAGTACGAAGAAAATGATTGGGTCCCAGTTGACCGAGAAGAGCTTCACAGCCAGACAGTGATGAAGATGGGTGGCCCAAGCCACCAATCCAACAACAAGAAAAGAAAGACAAACATCGAGGAAAGCAAGAAAATCAAGTCTGTAGTTGCCATGGCAGAGGGCAGGCACGTCAGCGCCGCGTCCGCAGAAATTCAAGGGGTAAGGAGAGCTACTCTCACTGCTACCCAAATAAGGAATAAGAATCGCCGTATCCGCAAGATGTTGACTAAACTAGCAGCAGATCAACACGAGGAAACAACCGCTTTTGCCGGCACACACATTTAAAGATACCGGTTCGTCAGGAACCAGAAAGAAGAAAGTCAACGCCAAGAAAATCAGAACAAATCGAAGAAGTGCCAAGAAGAATAAAAATAGAGTCAGTGCCTCGACACCGGAAGAAGATACCAGATTTGAAGAAACTTGTTGTGGAAGCAACCCCGGAGGATGTCCCGACAGAGATAATCCCAAGGAGCCAAGGTATGCAGGAGAACGTGACGGGATTGAGCCATACATCCCGCGATGACGTTACTAGGCCTCGTCACTTGCGGATCATCCCGGAATATGAATTAGAAAGAATGCAAAATGTTGAGAAGAAGACTTTCAAATACTTCGAAAGGATTAAAGGCAAGAGAATCAACATTTTGGAAGGCCTCGAGTTACACACGAGATGTATTCTCAGAACATGAGCAACAGCAGATTGTGGATTGCATCTTAGAGCTTCAGGAGATGGGCCGAGCAGGCCTTCTGAGGGAAAAGACTTATTCAGAACCCCAAAGATGGATGCCAGGGAAAGGAAGGGTCACAATATAGTGCGGATGTTGCTATAACTTCGTAGAGGACAGAAAAGGGAATCCACCAGGCCTCGTCACTTGGACATCTGTGTTGGTTTTGTTGATCTCTTTGGTCAACGCCAATATGCATGGTGTGCTTGGTTAGCACACCACACATATTGGGGGTCCATTTGTTGACCTCATTTTTGATGAGGTCTTCTCTTCCCTCTTTAGTACTTAGGATCTAGCCTTAGGATTTTCCTTTGACTATCTTAGAGAACTAGAGATGAAACCTACCCCTTTAGAAACTCAACCACTTCTTAACTCCCTGCAAACCCCACAAGCTTGATTGTAAACCCTCCTTAATCACCTAGAGGGTTGAAATCAAATGTGGAGGTTTAAAGGATGAGTTCCCCATAGGACCTTTGGCCTTAGGATCACCCTGGGTGGCCTGGTCTGGTGAGGGTTCACCTGCACACATTACACTTTTACACACATTCTAAATCCTAAAACTATTCATGCCTAGCTTGACTTCCTGACTCATGTAGATAATTCATATGGATGGACCTTAACCTCTAAGCCCTTGGCTAAGAGGGTTAGAAACAACATAGTGAATGCCTCAAATGAGTCCTCTCATGGCTCCTATGGGCTTAGTATGGCTTCATGGCTCAACCAAAGTGATTCCATTATACTCAAATTTGATCAATTTTCATTTTTCCAAAATTTCAATTTTTGACCCGCGGGGCCCCGGACCCACCAAACTTACTAATAGCCCTTGAAACTACCCAAAACCACCAAAATTTCCAAATCACCCAAAAATTTTCCAAAATTAACCTTGAACATTTCCCCACCAATCAAATTGATCATTTACAGCCAAAAATACCAAAATTTCAAAAAATACCCCCAATACCCTCCAAATTACCAAAATGCCCCTCTTGACCCAAAAATCGAAAATTTCAGAAAATTCCCAAAAAATTCCAGAAAATCCCAAATATTCCCAATTTCATTTTGTTCAACTACACCATATGCCAATTTTGCTAATTTACACCACTTTTACCAAAATCCCCAATTTAGCCCATTTTAAACCCAAATGAACCCAATGTCAAACCAAATCACCCCAATTGACCTCAATTTTGGTCCAATTCAATTCTAAACTTCAATTCAATATCCCCAATATCAATCTAGACCAAATCCAAGTCCAATTTGATTGACATTTGAACCCAATTTCAATTTGAGGCATAAGGCCCAATTTTGGCCCATGACCTAAACCTAGCCCAAACCAACCTAATTCAACTCCAATTAACCCCAAATCTTTTCTAAACCTTCCCTAACATCTCCATAAACAAAACACTAACATAATTTGCCCAAAGCTTGAACCCAAACCCCACTCAAATTCAACCCAAACCCAAAATCCCCAATTTAGCCTAAACCCAAGCTTAACCCTAACTTAGCCTAAATCCCAAAATTGAACCCGAACCAAAGTTGAAAACTCTTTGTAACACACCTATAAACATTTCTCAATATCAATTTTACATCAATTTCAACATTAGCCCAACCCTAGCCTAAGTTAGCCCAATTTGGCCCACCTTAGCCCCTTTACCAAATAAACCCAAATCCAATCCAATTCAATCCCAAATCACTCCAAATTTATTTTAAATCACTCATGACATATCCTTAAACTAAAACCAACATTTTTTGGCATGGCCCTTTATAAATTTTTTTGATTTAAATGCCCATTTTGAAACATAAAAAAAAGCCCATTCCCCTAAAACCATTTTAAAAGCCCACCTTTACCAAATTTTAAAAGCCCAAACTTCATGCTAAAGCCCATATGACACTCCATTCATCATTTCACTAATTAAAATCTTCGCTAAATTCTAAATCAACAATAAAAATTTTCTAAATTAAGCCATATGACAAACTATCCAAATTTCACACCAAAATACCAAAATTCCTAAAACCTATTTCCATGAAACCAAGCCAACTTTTCCCAAGCCATATAAGAGCCATGGAGCCATCCTTAAGCCCCATGTGTAGCCATGAAAGGTTTGACATGTGACCATACCACATTGGGCAAATGGAGGAAGCTCTTTCTAGGTTCCCTTAGTCATTAGCCTTAACCATGATTACCCTTAACCCAAAATTAATCCAAATATGTTTGGATGTGGACTTCACCACACATGTGAGCCTGACCCACCTGACCTCCTTAGCCCAAAATCAGGCCATGGGGAGGTGAACCAAGCCCAAATACATGGGTTGACCCAAACCAAGCCAAAATCACCTCTTACCCTTTCCATTTCAATTCATCCTCTTTACACATGGCATTTGATAATTGAACTCACAAACCTCAAGCACTGATCCTCCCGATCACAACGGTGACCCGACCTTGGCCGGCCGGCCACCACGATCATCGAAAAACACCGAGCCGAGAGGTCCAAATCAACCAAAAATTGCAATTCCCCATGGCTGAGCTGCCCCACTCCAAATGGCCATTGTGGCTGTTTTTCTCCTCACCAGAGCAGCTGATCCCGGCCCCTAACTCCCCCTAAGAGGCCATGGCCATGGCTATTTAAGCCGGCCTGACCCCTCTCGGCCAAAAGGTTGGTCGAAATCGACCTTCACAAAATCCCTCCAAACTCCTCACAAAGCTTCCCTAGCCAAGAGCATTTGATCCCCACTTGTCCTCCTTCCCTAATTCCCACTGATTGAGCTCGATTTTGGAGCTCGATTCTCGAGCCGAACGAGGACACTTTCAGATCCTCCACCAAAATCAAATTAAACTCTCCCACACCTGCACAAGACCAAGAGAAGGAGTTACCCAGTGAAAGCCCCCTCTCCAGGCCACCCATTTGTTCAAGCCTCCAAAGGTTGAAATTGGATCTGGTGGAAATCAGGTCTAGGCAATTCCTCAGGGCCAGAGAATTCATCTGGAGCTTGCTTGGACTCAATCGAAGGTGACACAACTCTCAGATCGAAGCTTCACTTCTATGAGCAAAGGTATGAGCTCTCTCTTCTTCCCGAGCTTCCGAACATTCTCTATTTTGATTGGGTTAATTTCATGCCACATAAACCGTATGGATATGTTCGTCTCTTCAAGGCGAATCCATAGAGTATAAGAACATAAAAATCCATTGAGAATTGAGTGAGATCTTAGGGTTTTAGTGTGGACGGTCACAGGTGCACACCAGTCGTAGACGATGACCGGGAGCCGTTGGATCACGCGTGTATCGAGCGGACGGCTCAGATGGCGTAGGACCAGGAGATGGTACGTGAACCGTGGGCCCCGTGGCAGCTGACTCAGATGGCGGCGTCGAATGGGAGCGCGCCGCGTGGCCTTTCGGATATGCCGAGGATGACAGGGCGCCGCGCTGGATAAATAGAAAATTAGGGAATTTTCTTATTTATTAAATACCCAGAACTTCTAAAATGCATAACTTTGTGTAGAAAAATCATAAAAATAAAACAAAAATACCCTCTTGCTCAGTGGACAGAGGAGAATAATGTGGAAAGAAAATCAAGTAATTTCATTGAGTATTTTATTTTTAATGATTTATTTACTCTCTGCATTGTTTTAATTCTGCATTTACATAGGCAATTCACCATGGCATGAGACCATGAGGCTTTTGAAGCCTCTGAACTTGGGAACATTCCCTGAATTTTCCAAGGTCAGAGGCCATCCCAATGAGAAGTTATTGATTTTTCAATTGCATGTTACTGTTTTGAGTATTTTAATTCTAATAATTAGCATGTTATAAAATAAATTCTAGGAAAATTTGGTGATGTTTCTTATGACCAGAGGAACCTAGGAAAAATAGATTTTGAGTTAATTCACATGAAACAACCCTAATTGGCCTAAACACCCAAAATTGAACTTTTATTAACTAGGGTTAACTACACATCAAATTAACTTGAAAACAATTCTTCACTGATCTTTAGGATCAGAGGAACATCACATAAAAATTTGAAGTCAATTGAATTTGATTAACCTCACCAAATGAATTAATTAAGCCACATAACCAAAATTAAAATTTAAAAATTCATAACTCACAAAATACTTTTCAAAAATTCACAAAAATGGTTTTGGGGCTTCTCTGATATTAGAGGAATTTAGAAAAATTAAAATTGTAATTTTCTAAAAAAGTTGAATTTTATCATTATTTTAATATTTTTAATAATTAAAAAATAATAAAAATCATAAAAATATTAAAAATCACCAAAATGTCATATTTTGAATTCTAATCACCTAGAAATAGACAAAATATTTTTCCTAAGTCTCTAGGGTAAGATATTGAATTTTAAAGGCTCAAAACAATTTTTGAATTAAAAAATGATTTTCTTTAACATTTCCACTAAAATAATTCCAATAAATAAAAGAAAAATTAGAAAAATATAAAATTTTGTTCTCTGATTTCCCTGATATCGGAGAGATTTTTGAAAAATATAAAACCTATTTTTCAACTTCAATTTTATTTTTAAATTAATTAATACTCCAAAACTCAAAATAATTATAATAAATAAAATATAATCCAAAAAATCTCCAAAATTGGTCCAAATGGTCCTCTAGTCATTAGGAACATCCCATATTTTTCTTAAGGATAGAAACATTTTCTTGGTCATGTTATTGAATTTTCCTTGAAAACCTCTATTTTCCATTAAAAATAATTACATAAATAAATTAAATATAGAAAATTCATATTTTCTCCTCTAATGTCTTAATTGACATGTGAGTGAGGTCACAAAAAAATATCAGTTTCATTTGATCTTAGTTTAGTGAGTTATAGAATTATTAAGCTTGAAGGGCAAAAGGGTAATTAAAAATTTCAACCTTTAATTAAAATTCTAGGATTAATCAAAAAGGGGAGGGTAAAATATTTGATTTTAAACTGATTTTGGATGATTGAGACTTAAATGATTGAGGGTAGAAACCTACTAACCATTTCTAATATAATTAAAATAAAACTTTAATTAATTAATTAATTGAAAATTTGGAAGAATAATAAAAATTGGAATTATTAAAGTAGGGATATTATTAAGAAGTTATTTATTCTTTAATTTAAAAATCCCTAAATTAATCACTGCAATAATATTTAATTCCCAATTTAAATGATAACCAAATTTAAAATTTAAAATGCTAAAAGACTTAACTATTAAATTAAATTAAATCTAAACTAAATTAAATCAAAATTTAAATTAAATTAACACTTTAACAATTAAATTAAATCATGTCTAAAACATTTGATTAAAAATTAAACTAAATTAAATTAAATTGAAATTAAATTAAATTAAATTACATTAAAATAAAAATTAAATTAAATTAAATTAAAATTAAATCAAATTAAATTAAATTAAATTAAACTTAAATTAAATTAAAATTAAATTGAATTAAAATCATTTAACAACACACCTAAATGAAATCATTAAGAGTTAAACCAAACACTTAAAGTAAACTTAAAACATGAATGATTTGAACACTATTCCAAACTTAAACTAATTTTATTCAATTAAGTCAAAATTAAAATTAAATCATTAAGTTTAAATCATTAAAATACTTAATAAGTTGATTTGCCCTCTTAAAGCTCTTATTATTATATCTCTTAAATGAAGTATCAAGTGAAGTGTTACTTCACTTATAGGATATTCAAATGTCCTAGTTCACTGAGCAAGAAATAAAACAAAAATACAAATCCTTGGATGATCAATTCATCCGTACAATAAAAATTCATTTGGACTCAAAATAATCCCAGAAGTATTGAAAAGATGTTTAGGACTCGTCCTAAACACTTCCTCAATATGACGGGATGTTTTAGAAGAACAACTGAATTTAATTGTTCTTTGATGAAGAAAATCATCCTTAAACCAAACCAAGAACCTAGACGTCATAGGAGATGACTAAGCAATAGGATTAGGAATTTGGTAGACAACCGAAACCCTTCCCTTAGCTTTACCTAGGTATCTGTTGAAATATTTAAATGCCTTAACATGTGTTTTAAGTGCAGCTTGGGATGACGGGAAGACCCTCCAGGTACGCTTTTATTGCAATTTACTTTATTGCAATTTACTTACATGCACTGTACTTTACTTTTCTTGCATGTTAAACAAGACTGTTGCATGAAAATCAAAACCTTTAGGATAGTCCCTAAACTGAAACCAAAACTAAATTAAAAGTCATTGCAAGATAAAATTTACCGCCACAACTTTTCAAAATATAAAACAACTCAAAATTTAATCACAAACAGAACAACAAAACTACAATTGCAACTAAATTAAAACGTCTCGTTGAATAATCGGGAATACCTCGGATGATGTAACCCACGTGTTGCTAACGAGATTTCCCACGGTCTAAATGAAAGTGTGGAACTCATTCAGTTGAGTTTAGCAAATTCATCTGGACTAAGTGAATTCAATGAAAATAACTCTGCCGGGATGACGGAACCGTGGGATCTTAATCGGTTCTGTTTACAACTTTAAGATTTGTTTTAATTAAAATATAAAAAACACTTGGATTTTAAGATTTCTCTAAAACAAAACACTTCCCTCACCTCTTGATTGTCACCTTCTAAAACTAAACCTCTGCAACAACAAGGAGCTTGGAGCATGGTGGGCGACACGGCCATCTTCGTCGACGAAAACAACTCTACATCGCCTAAACATTCCTAGAATTAAACAACCAAGCCATAGGACTTCGAGGTAGTTTGCCTAGTGCAACATAAATCCTCAACTCTTAGTTAGGCATTTGCATAATCATGTTATGTAAATTAAGCCCTAACCAGTCTTAGGACTCCAAGGTAGTCGTTTAATACGACATAAACCCTCATATCTTCGAGACTATTTGTGTGATTATGTCATACAAATATAAGACCTAAATAAATAAAATTGGCATGATTGCAACATTAAATAAACTCCCAAATTGAAGCCAAACAATAGGATAGTTTGAGAAGTTGCCAAGATTCTTCTTGGATCCTCAACTTCTCCTACTTCTCTTTCTTTGGACTCTTGAAATAAACTGTTCCAAACTTGATCTAATCCCTATTGAAAATTTCCAAAATCCAATCCTTTGAAAACCTTAAACTTTGAAATTCTTGAGAGCAAAACCACTGATCATTATCGAGAGTTTTCTTAGATGATTCCCGTCATTTAAGATGTATTTAACTATAGGGGCTTGCCCTTATAGGGAACTTTAAGAACCCATGTAATACAAACCCTGCTTAATTCATTTACATTAAGCAGGGGAACTTGTCAGCTTGTAAAATTGGTTCGCAGACCAAACGGATGTCACAAATCTTCTAGTTTATTTAATCGAGCCCCATCATCGAGCAGTGTGTCTATTCTTCGGGATAGATACACAGTTTGTGATGCGGTGCTCGTTTATATAAACTATTTGGGATGTGAGATCGGTTTGATTTCATATCTTAAAATTTTCAAATTTAAAATTATTTTCACAATCAAATACTAATTTCTAAATTATATATATTTAAATTAAATTTAAAATTTAAAATTCGCCGACAACTTCTGTAGGTGACCCCCATTTTCAAAATACAACACATAACCTAAAAATAAGCCGTACAGGCATTAGTCCCTATATTTGTATGTATAATATCCTGGAGAAAGATAATCATAAACCCCGGGCAGGTGCTCAAGGAAGATTAAATCTAATTATGAAAGGAGTAGTTAAAAAGGAAATACTGAAGTAGTTAGATGCACATATTATCTATCTTATATCTAGAAGTTCCTAAGTTAGCCTTATTTGTTGTGTTCCTAAGAATGGGGATTTACGATGACTGTAAATAAACATAATTCATTAATTCTAACTAGACAAGTCACTGGGTGGCGAATATGTATAAACTATAGAAAATTAAATTCAGCCACAAGGAAGATCACTTCCTGTTACCTTTTCCATATCGTATGTTGGATAGGCTCGCTGGTCATCCATATTTTTTCTTCTTAGATGGATATTCTGGGTATCTTCAAATACCTATAGCTCCTGAGGATCAAGACATGACAACATTTAAAAGCCCTTAAGGAACTTTTTCTTCTCGAAAAATGCCTTTTTGGTTATGTAACGCATCTACTACATTTTAGAGCTGTATGATGTCTATTTTTTGTGACCTACTTGAGAAAGGAATTAAAGTGTTTATGGTTGAATTTTTAGTGTCCGGCCTTTCATTTAATTCTTGTTTAAATCATTTGTCAAAGGTGTTAAAATGTTGTGATTGGTTTCAATTTGGAGAAGTGTAATTCACGGTTTCAGGAGGTACTGTATTAGGACATAAATTATCTAAAAGCGACATGAAAGTAGCCCAGGAAAGATTCAAGTTATTGAAAATCTACCTCCTCCTTCTACCATTAGGGGATTTAAAAGTTTTCTAAGACATGCTGAATTCCATAAACAATACATTAAAGATTTTTCTAAAATTGTTAAACCTCTATGACATCTCTTAGAAAAAGTTATTTTATTTAATTTTGGCCATGTATACCCAAAAGCCTTTAATATTCTAAAAGATATATTAGTCAGTGTTCCTATTATTATTTCACCTAATTGGGGGAAACCATTTGAGTTAATGTGTGATGCCAATGACTATGCTATCGAGGCAGTTTTAGGACAACTGCATGATAAGATGTTTAGAGTTATATACTCTGCTAGCAAAACACTTAATGAAACTCAAATTAATTATGCCATTACTGAGAAAGAGTTATTGGCTATAGTATAAGCTTTTGATTAATTTAGGTCTTATTTGATTGAACAAAATGTACTGTTCTTACCGACCATTCTGCTATTAGATATCTTATGTCAAAAAAGGACCTTGAATCAAGAATGATTAGATAGATACTTTTAATGCAATAATTTGATATCAAAGTGGTGGATAGGAATGGTTCCGATAATCAAATAACACACCATTTATTAAGATTAGATCATGGAGATTCATATACTTATGAACCTGTAATCAATGAAAATTTTCATGATGAGCATCTGTTAGCTATTATTGAGTGGAACATACCGTGGTATGCTGACATAGTAAATTTTATAGTTAATGATATTATGCCCTATGGACTGACATACCATCAACAGAATAAATTCATCTACGATGCCATAAGTTTATAGAAAATGTAAGTGTCAGGTGATTTGAAGATTTGTACCCTTATAAGGAACCCTTGAAATTATTAAGAAATGTCACAGTTCATAATTTGAGGGACATTTTGGATTTGATAGAGTTGCATTTAAGAGTTTAAAATCTTAATTTTATTGGCCTACTATATTTAGAGATGTGATCAATATATAATAACTTGTCATAGATGCCAACGAGAAGGCAATATTTCTAAGCATGATGAAATGTCGATACACAAAAAAATTGTTCAATTTTTCATATGTTTTTAATAACTATAATTGGTCATTTTTGGCGAAATTACACTTTAAAGAAATGTATTTTCATTTTTTTGATGTAGGTATACTAAATTTAGGGATTTGAAATAAAAATGAGCAAAAAAGATGAAACTTGGAGCAAAAAAGGCAAAGAAATGCTCTGACACCAAATGACACCAAAACTGTCGCCGAACAGCGCTAGAGCACTTGTATGGAGCACGACCAGCGCCGAACGACACCAATTGTTGCCAGAACGGCGTTGAGACGGTTACTTCTCAAAATGCATTGAATTTGGACGATTTTTGAAGGGGTGCTTAAGGGAACTTTTGAATTTTTGGTCACACATTATATTAGCCACCATTTTTGGACAGGAAAAAGGGTGGCAAGGAAGAGAAAGAAGGCAAGGAAAGAGAGCAAAACTTACATGCTTAGGTTTTTTATTTTGAGAAAATTAGAGATTCTTCTCTAAGAGGTGTAAGAGCAGAGGGAAAGTGAGAGATATCTTCTTCATTGCAGTCCTTATAGAGGGGACCATATCATTGTAAGTAGAAGGAAGTGATTCAAAGGAACTTCAAGGGATTTGCTTGTGGAGGAGAGAAAGATAAGTTGTTTACTTAACTTTTGTGTTTTGTAGACGTGTTTCAATATATATAAATCAATGTTTTGTTATATCTTCCCCATGAATTCTGAGTAGTTGCTTTGCCTTTCCCTTTACAATAAGAAGTAGTGATGTGAATAATCAATAGTTGTGTGAAAATGATTTTAAATTTTTAAATGGTGATGATTTAATCTTGAACTTCATTTGCTTTTCAAGCTGGCCAATTGATTTATTAAAATCTATGCAAAAACATATGAATCTGTATCACTATGCTTTCAGCATTCAAGCAGGATCACACTTTAATGTCATGAAAGAGTGAAGTCTCCATGGGATTGAGTGCAAATAAATAAGGAAATATTATTTGATGGTTGTGGAATGGGTGATTTTAGGGTGATAGACTGAAATCAACAACTTGGTTCATATGTTAAGAAATTGAATGGTGAAATTGTTAGTCCTCAAGTGAGGGAGAGGTGGGAGCATTGGAGTGAGAGCTAGTATCCTCTCACCTTGACCATGAATTTAGATTCAAAACATCTTAATTAGCCAATGTCCTTTATCCCTTGATGATATACCTATAATATATAACATTTATGTACACATTTTTATACTTATTTTTGAGAATATTGCACTTTAATGGAAGGTATTTGTCTGTTTTTCTTTCAAGTACAATTAAATGGATAAAGTATGAAAAAGGAGTGAAAAATGATCAAATTTGGAGCAAAAATGAAGGTGTGAAAATGATTTGGGGTACCTAAGTGCCAGCAGACAGAGAATGTCGTGCCTAAGCGTCGAAGGCCCCACGCTTAAGTGCAGGGTAGTTCCTATGAAAATTTAAAGAATATTTGGCGAATTTTAAAGTGGTGTTTGAGGAAACCCTTGGTAGAAACATAGGTAACTGATAATGGGAACAAAAATATATTCAATTGGCTCTTGAAAGGAGGCATATCTTGGAAGATTCTTTGAATGTGGACACATTTTGAAGAGACACCAAGGCACCTTTTGAAAAAAATATAAAAAGAAGAACTTGAAGAAAGGTTAAAGGAGGAGATTAGTAGAGAAAAAAGTAAGGAGTTGTAGGATTTTTACTTAGATTTTCTTCACACTTATCTCATTTGTAGTAAAGAGGAAGTGGGTAGAGAGTTCTAAGTAAGAGTTCATTGTTTGTTAGTGAATTAGAGAGATTTAAACCATCTAGGGTTGGGCGACAAGTCCTAAGGAGTCTTGTAAGAGAAAGGAAGAGATTCAAAGGAACTTCAAGAGTTTGGTGGAGAGGAATTTGAGTTAAGTTTTTATCTTTATACTACATTTGGTTTTAATTTAGACTTATTTTGTTTCTACATGATTTCTACTTTTAAAATTAATTGTTGTTGTGTTTTCTCCATGAAGTTTTAGTAGTTTTCTTTATCTTATTCCTTAAAATAAAAATTAATTAAGTGTTTGAACGGAAGTTGTGGAAGTATTGATATTTAATGTTGGAATACGTTGTGATGATTTAATCCTTGTACTTCATTTACTTCTTGATTTGGTCAATTAAGATGTTAACATTTGTTGTGAGAACATATAAGTTCCGTGATGGTATTGTCTCAATCAACTAATTGTAAAAATCATATGAGATTGTATGGATGAGAATGTAATTCATATAATTAAGTGCAAATAAATAGAAAAATATGCTTAAAAGGGTGTAGACTTAGAGGACTTTAGGGCGACAGACTAAAGCCCCTAATTTGGTTTATTGTTTTAGGTTTTGATACGAGAGGTTAGCCCTCATGTGGAGGGAAAGGATGAAACTCTAGAGTGAGAGCTAGTATCTTCCCTACCTAACACGTCTTCAAAACTATTCAAACTTTAAAATAGCCAATGTTCTTTATAGCATCTATAGTAATGGTAAAGAATAATATTACTTCTATTTGACACAACACATTTTGATTATTTCCACAACAAAACTCCTATGCTTATTACTTATTCATGATAAGGAAAAAGATATTTTCATTTATACTTCTTTTACCTTATAAAAATCTCGTTAAAGTTAGTTAATTATTTACTTTATTTAAAAAACTTAATATACCTATAATAAATAACATTTATGTACACATTTTTATACCTATTTTTGTGGATATTGCACTTTCGTGAAAGATATTTGTGTGTTATTCTTTCAGGTATAATTAAATGGATAAAGTATGGTAAAAGGAGTGAAAAATGATCGAATTTGGAGCAAAAATGAAGAAGGTGTGAAAATGAACTGAGGCGCCTAAGCTCCATCAGACAGAGAAAGTCGCGCTAGAAATGGAATTCAAAATTAAATTTATAAACTTAGAAATGATATTACATCTTTTTGTCAGTTTGAAGGGGAATAAATTTATGAGCCCGGGGAATGATTTAAAGATCTCCTTAGGAAGTGTCCACACCATACTTTGCCTGATTGGTTGATAATTCAGACATTTTATAATAGATTAGTAGGATCTCTTAGATCTATTATTGATGCTACTGGTGGTGGTTCATTAATTTCAAAATCATTCAATGAAGTATATTTGTTAATTGAAGAAATAACTTCTAATAATTTTCAATGGCCTTCTGAAAGGCTAAATCCTAAAAGAGTAGCCAGTGTTTATGATTCTGATGTTATGTTTTGTATGGCTGATCAAATTACTGTTATGTCTAAGAAAATAGATCAATTTGGAATGAATTGTTCTCAAACGCCTTCAATGATTGAAGAAAATTCATTAGGACAAATGATAGATTTTCAACGGTCACAAGAAACTTTAAATGTCATAAATAATCAAACTAATAATTCTTATTCAAATTATTATAATTCAGGTTGGAAAAATCATCCTAATATAAATTGGAATAATAATAATCCTAATAATGTAAACCCGTAATGGGGGAACGATTTAGTGAATCCATTAGGAAATTTCAATAACCAGGGAAACACTAATCATTAACCTTATTATCCTACAGGTTTTAACAGTAATCCACAAATTAAAGAGAAGAAACTATCAATGGAAGAATTAATATTGCAAATGGGTAATCAATTACAGAGCCAAGGAGCCGCAATTAGAAAAATGGAAAATCAGTTAGTGCATATGGCTACTTCGCTTAGCAATAGACCTTCAGGAACTTTGCCCAGTAATGTTAAAGTTAATCCTAAAGATCAGAATAAAAAAAATAAACTAAAGCTATTCAATTGAGAAGTGGAAAAGAACTGGAAACAAAAATTCAAAAAGAAATTAAATTTGAGAAAGAAAGAGAGGAAATTGAAAAATCTGAAGAAGATATTAAACATGAACCAGCAAATCATATTGAACCAATGAAAATTATTGTAGAAAAATCACCACCTCCATTTCCTCAAAGATTAAAACAGTTCGGATAAATTTTTTTTAAAATACCTGTTAGTTCTTAAGAAATTAATCATTAATATTTTTTTGTTCAAGCCATGGAACAAATGCCGAGTTTTGTGAAGTTTATGAAGGATATACTTAATAAGAAAAGGAAGTTTACTACTAATGAGACGGATGCACTAAGCCAAGAGTGTAGTACAATGATTCAAAGAAAGCTTCATGAAAAACTTAAAGATCCTGGTAGCTTAACTATTCCTTATGCTATAGATGAAAGATTTTTTGAAAAAGCTTTATGTGATTTAGAAGTTAGAATAAATATGATGCCCTTATCTAATTTTAGAAGACTTGGATTAGGAGAAATTTCCTCTACGAATGTAACTCTTTAGTTAGCCTATCATTCAATCATCTTAAAAGAATTATAGAAGATGTATTGGTTAAAGTAAATAAATTTATCTTTTATGTACATTTTATTGTATTAGATATGAAGGAAGATAAAGAAATTCTAATTATTTTAGGAAGACATTTTCTTGCTACAAGAAAAGCCTTAATAGATGTGTAAAAATATGAATTAACCATGAGAGTCAATGATCAGGAAGTTACATTTAATATAACAAAATCTAAGAAATATCCAACAAATGGAAAAGATGATGAATGCTTCAGAATGGAAATTAATGATGATTTACGTAATGAATATTTCATTGAAAATTTTGGAAAAAGAGTTGAAGAATATTTGGAGTATGAAGTCAAGGATAAAATTCAAGATGAATTTATTGAAGAAAGTAATGAGGAATTAGAATATATTCAAGAAAAGTTTGAAATATTGGATACTACGGAGAATAGTAAGAATATTAGTCCTTCAATAAAAAAACCACGTGAACTTGAAATGAAGATACTACCTCCACATTTAAAGTATGCATATTTAGGAGATTGGTATACATTACCTGTTATAGTATCCTCAACATTAACTGAATTGCAAGAGCAAAAATTATCGGAAACATTAAAAAGATTTAAGAAAGCTTTTGGATGGACAATAGTTGATATTAAAGGAATTAATATTTCAATTTGTATGCACTGAAATTTATTAGTATAACACCATAAACCAGAGCTGGTCCTCAGAGAAGCTTAAACCCATTTATGAAAGAAGTGGTTAAGAAAGAAATTATAAAATAGTTAGATTCTGGAATTATTTATCCTATTTCAGATAATGTTTGGGTTAGTTCAATTCATTGTGTTCCTAAGAAAGGAATAGTGACTGTTGTTTAAGATGAAAATAATGAACCAATATAACCACGACAAGTCACTGGTTGGAAAATTTGTATTAATTATTAAAAATTAAATTCAGCCATTAGGAAAGATCATTTTCCTCTCCCTTTTCTAGATCAAATGTTGGATAGACTTGTTGGGCATAAATATTTCTATTTTCTGGATTGATATACCGGATATCACCAAATTCCTTTTGCTCCCAAGGATTTATAGAAGACAACATTTACTAGTCCTTATGGCACTTTTGCTTTTAGACAAATGCCCTTCAGTTTATGTAATGCTCCTGCAATATTTCAAAGATGTATGATGTCAAATTTATGTGATTTGATTGAAAAAGAGATAAAAGTTTTTATGGATGACTTTTCTGTGTTTGGGACATCATTTGAAGCATGTTTAATAATTTAACAAAAGTTTTAAAATGATTTGAAGAAACAAATTTAGTCATGAATTGGGGAAAAAGTCAATTTATGGTTGCAAGAGGAATTTTACTTGTGCATAAAATATTTGAAAATGGTATGGAAGTAGATCCGACAAAAATTCACGTCATTGCTAAATTACCTCCTGATAGCCTTTGGGCTGGCTCGCCACCACCGTCGGCCTTAATTCTCTCGTGTTGTTATGGATGTCAGAAGGCCTGTCAGTGTCGTTGTCATGGTTTATGAGTCACCAATATGTTTATCTATTACATTGCCTTAATCTCCAAGTGATCTTCTTTGTTTTGGATCATGTAGAGGATCCTTAGATATTAAAAAGCTTGGAGAAGAAATAAAAGACTGATGAAAATAGAAAACAGTAGAAAAAGAAAATATCAGGATTGTGGTGAACAATACGGAGAAAACTCTAGAATGTCTAATTCTGGAGATCCATGTATAAGAATGACCACATTAAAAATCTAGTAACCAAAGATTTAGGTAAGATACCTATTCTGAGTTCTTTATTCTTCTATAAGAGCAAGCTTTTTGATCCACTTAAAAAGTACCTATTTTTATGCCTTATTTATGATTCAATTTTTAAGGATATTATGCTTTAATGAAAGATATTTTTATGTTTTTGGATATAGGTGATGAAAAAAGAGTTCAAGAAGGAAAATGAGCAAAAATAGAGCTAAAAAGTAAAGTTCCCAAAATTATAGGTCTAGCGCCTAGGCGCCAGAATCCGGCGCCTAGGCGCCAGTTTGATACTGAAGTAGTTAAGATTTTTGACAACTTTGGGCAATTATTTTGACGGTGTTAAGCAGTTATCAGACCTTCTAGAAGACTAGAAGTTACTCGTGATACATAGAACATGTGATACAATGCATCTTGACACGGGAAAACAGTTTTAATCTCGAAGATGTGTGATCCAAAGTGAAGAGGTGCGAAGACCTGATCACGGAGTCCGGCGCCTAGGTGCCAGATCCCGGCGCCCTGGTGCCACAGATACTTTCTAGAAGATTCATTAAATTTGGACGAATTTTGAAGAGGTGCCTTAAGCAACCCCTGGTCATTTCTGAAGCTCTATAAATATGAGACATTTCTACAGAGAACGGGCCTCTCCTTCAGCTCTCCATCGCCCAGAGATAGTTTTAGAGAGCCACCATATATTCTTCTTAAGTATTTAGTGAGTTTATTTTATTTATTTTGAGTGTTACTACTCAATTCCTTGAGTACTAAGTGAGAGTTTGTAAGTGTTGGTGTTGTTGAAGTCTTGTGCTTTGCATTGGAGTCAGTAGGAGTCAAAGGATCACTTGAAGGAACATTTCAGATAAGTATTTGTAACTTGGTTCAAAGTTTTATAAATATGTTTTGTTGTGTGAATTCAATGTGTTCTGAGTAGTTACTTTTCTTTCTCTTTTCAACCATGAAAAGATAATAAGATAATTTGATTTCGTTGGAGAACTTAATTTTAAAAATTATTGTGATGATATTCATACATTATCTTAATTTACTTTTTAAACTGGTCATTTAAATTGTTAAAATCTATTGAAGAGTTCTGAGACCTATTCGGAGATGAGTTCTTAACTAGTAGATATCACATGAATCCTTGGGGAATCGAAGGTCATGTGCGGGTTATTCAAGGTGAAGTGCAAATAAATAGGAAATTATTATTTATTGGGCGTAGAATTAATTAGTTTTTAGAGTAACAGACTAAATTCTAATAATTTGGTTTATAGAAAGAGAACGGGTCACTAGTAGGGCCGACCATAACCACCCTTAGACATCTAGAAGTGTGAGTCTAGATTAACCCATTCTACTAATAATACATTCTGAACCAATCTATTGATTAACCAATGTTCTTTATACTATCGAGCAAAGGTAAAGAATAACATTGCTTCTATTTAGCGCAAAACCATAATCTCAAGTTCTCCACGAATGATAGTTTTTCTGAAAAATCTTGGATTAGTTGAAAAGGAGAAAGTTGTTTTATTTATACTTGCATTAACCTTTACTTTATTGTTGCTTTTACTTACATCTAGTAGAAATTTCATTAAACTTAAAATCTGAATTTTGAAAAGAAATAAAAATATATAATTTCTTTTAGTTTGAAAATTTATTAATTTCTTAAATTAAACTTCCCTGTGGGATCGATAATCAGGACTCCAATAGAGCCCTGTATTACTTGAAACGATACATATACTTGCGTTTAAAATTGTGACTTTATGAAATCATTATAAATATATAAATCTAAGTTCATAAATTCTTGCAAACAAAAAGTCACTGTCAAGTTTTTGGCGCCGTTGCCGGGGAATTGAAAGACAATTTTTAGAATTTTCAAATAAAAAATATTGTATATACACTTTTATTTCTTTAAAAATATAAAAATATTTACAAAAACAAAAATACCAAAAAGATTTTATTTTCAAATCATTTTATTTAACTTTTTTATGCATAGTTCTCGATCTAAAGGATTATTACCTTTTGATTCTGAATTAGAAAGAACTGTTAAAAGAATTAGAAAAGGAAAACAAATTCAAAAATATCAAGAAATGGCTAACTTACATAAGATTAATGAAAATCCAATATAAATTTATGAACAAAATGTTTATAAACCATTAAGGGATTATGCAAACCCTACAATTGATGAACTTCATATTAGTATTCAAATGCCTGCTGTATATGCTAATTCTTTTGAGCTTAAACCTTCTATTTGGAGGAACACCAAACGAGGATCCAAACTTACACCTTACTAGTTTCTTAGAACTTTGTGCTACCTTTAAATATAATAATGTTTCTGATGATGCTATTAGGCTTAAACTCTTTTCTTTTTCCTTAAAAGATAAAGAAAATATGTGGTTGAACTCATTAGCAACTGGTTCTATTAAAACTTGGGCAGATATGGAAAAAAAATTTCTTGCTAAATATTTTCCTCCTTCTAAAACGGCTAAATTAAGAAATTATATTACTTGATTTATGCAATTTGATGGAGAGACGATTTATGAAACATGGGAAAGATTTAAAGAACTTTTAAGAAAATGTCCTCATCATGCTTTACCAGATTGGTTAATTATTCAAACATTTTATAACAAACTTATTGGATCACTTATATCTATTATAGATGTTGTTGCTGGTGGTTCTTTAATGGCTAAGACATTTGATGAAGCTTATACCTTAATTGAACAAATGACTAACAATAATTTTCAATGGCCTTCTAAAAGGGTTAATCCTAAAAGAGTGGCAAGTATTCAAGATAATGAAGCCTTTTCTATTTTAGCTTCATAAATAACTGTGATATCTAAGAAATTGGATAATTTTGCTATTAACGTATCACATGTAAGTAATGACAATTCTACAAATATTGATGATTCTCAAACAATGGAGACATTGCAAGCTATTGCTAGTAAAACTAATAACTCGTATTCAAATTATTATAATCCAGGTTGGAAAAATCACCCTAATTTTAATTGGAATAATGGACATCAACAATGGGGTAATAATCAAGTTAATCCAGTTGGAATTGGAACAATCGAGGAAGTTCAAACTTTAGACCTACTTATCCTTCTAGTTTTAACATTCAACAGAAAAAGTTATCTTTAGAAGAATTGATCTTGCAACTAGGTAATCAGTTACAAAGTTAAAACACTGATATTCAAAATATTGAGAATGAGATGAGACAAATTGCTAATTTAATTAATTACAGACCTCAAGGAACACTTCCTAGCAAAGTCGAAATTAATCCAAAAGAAATTGGAAAAGATCTTACAACTTAGAAGTGGAAAGGAATTAAAAGAGAAAATTCAAAATGAAATTGAAAAAGAGAGAGAGGTTAAGGAGATTAAAAAACCTAAAGAAACTCTTTCTCCAAATAAAGATCAAAATGTAATTCCTATTGAAGTGGAAGTTGAAAGACCACCACCACCTTTTCCTCAAAGACTAAAACAACAGAAACTTGCCCATCAATTTTTTAAGTTCTTTGAGATTTTTAAGAAACTTACCATCAACATTCCTTTTGCTGAAGCTTTGAAACAAATGCCGAGTTCTGCAAAATTTATGAAAGATATTTTAAGCAAGAAACGAAATTTTGAATCTTATGAAACTGTTGCATTAGGTGAAGAATGTAGTGCAATAATTCAAAAGAAACTACCTTAAAAACTTAAAGATCCTGGAAGTTTCACTATACCATGTGCTATTGGAGAAAAAATTTATGGAAAAGCCTTATGTGATTTAGGAGCAAGTATTAATCTCATGCCATTTTCTATCTTTTGAAGGTTAGATTTAGGAGAGATTTCTCCCACCACTGTAACCCTTCAGTTAGCTGATCGATCTATTACTTATCCTAAAGGAGTTATAGAAGATGTTCTTGTTAAAGTGGATAAATTTATCTTCCCAGTGGATTTCATTGTATTGGATATGGAAGAAGATAAAGAAAGACCTATTATTTGAGGGAGACCTTTTCTAGCTACCAGATGAGCTATGATTGATGTGCAAAAGGAGAATTAACAATGAGAGTTAATGATCAAGAGATAAAATTTAATGTTATGAAATCAATGAGGTATCCTAATAAATAAAAATGCTATCAGATGGATATTATTGATTATATAATTGAAAAGCATTATCAAGAAAAATATAAAGTTATTTCTGAAGAAAAAATAATGATGAATCTATGTTATATAACGAGTCATTAATTAAAGAAATTGAAGAAGTGAATGAAGAAAATTTATTTGAAGAAACTCATTATATTCATGATAATTGGGAAATTTTAGACACGACTAAAAAAGATATACTTTTACCCTCAGTTGAAAAAGCCCCTGAACTGGAATTAACAGTGTTACCTGCACATTTAAAGTATGCATTTCTTGGAAATTCATTAACTTTACCTTTGATTATATCTTCAGAACTAAGTAAAGATCAAGAAGAAAAATTAATTGGAGTTCTGAAGAACTATAAGGAAGCTTTTGGTTGGACTATTGCAGAAATAAGAGGAATAAGCCCTTCAATCTGTATGCATAAGATTTTAATGGAAGAAAATTGTAAACCTACTATTGAACCTCAAAGAAGATTGAATCCAATTATGAAAGAGGTTGTTAAAAAAGAGATTTTAAAATGGTTAGATGCTGGAATTATTTTTCATATTTCGGATAGTCAATGAGTAAGTCTCATTCATTGTGTTCCGAAGAAAGGAGGAGTAACTGTCATGGTTAATGATAAAAATGAATTAATCCCTACAAGACAAATTACTGGTTGGCGAATTTGCATCGATTATCGAAAATTAAACAACGCCACTAGAAAGGATCATTTTCCTTTACCTTTCTTGGATCAAATGTTGGATAAATTAGCTGGAAACTCATATTTCTGTTTTTTGGATGGATATTCTGGTTATCATCAATTACCCGTTGCTCCTGACGACCAAGAGAAAACAACATTTACAAGTCCTTATCGAACATTTGCCTTTAGAAGAATTCCTTTCAGTTTATGTAATGCACCTGCAACTTTTCAGAGATGTATGATGTTAATATAATGTGATCTAATTGATAAAGGAATTGAAGTATTTATGAACAATTTTTCAGTATTTGGAACTTCTTTTGAGTCTTGCTTGGAAAATATAATAAATGTTCTGAAAAGATGTGAAAAAACAAATTTGGTTCTAAACTGGAAAAAATATAAGTTTATGGTCACAGAAGGAATTGTACTTGGACATAAAATTTCACAAAAAGGGATGAAAGTTGATCAGGTAAAAGTGAAAATTATTGATGAACTTCAACCAACTACTACTGTTACTGATGTGAGAAGTTTTTTGGGTCATGCTAGATTTTATAGAAGACATATAAAGGATTTTTCTAAGATTGCTAAACCTCTTTGTCATTTATTAGAAAAAGAAGCTAAGTTTGAATTTAATAAAGATTTTCTTAATGCTTTCAATATTATAAAAGAAAAATTAATCACTGCACCTTTCTTTGTTGCACCTAATTAGAGTAAACCTTTTGAATTAATGTGTGATGCAAGTGATTATGCAATTGAAGCTGTATTGGGACAAAAATATGATAAAATTTTTAAAGTTATATATTTTGCTAGCAAAACTCTTAATGAAACTCAAATAAATTACTCTACTACTAAAAAAGAGCTCTTAGCAATAGTATATGTCTTTGATAAATTTAGACCTTATCTTCTTGGGACCAAATGTATCGTACATACTGATCATTCCGCTATTAAGTATTTAATGTCTAAAAAAGATGCTAAACCTAGATTGATAAGATGGGTTTTACTTTTACAAGAATTTGATTTTTAAATAGTGGACAGAAAAGGAGCTGACAACCAAATTGCTGATTATTTATCAAGAATTAAAAATAATAGTGAGAAGATTACTGAAGAAAACATAAATGAGAAATTCCCTGATGAACAGTTATATGTTATTCAAGGATTACAAACGCCTTGGTATGCAGATATAGTTAACTATTTGGTTAGCAATATTTTGTCGTATGGATTGAATAGAAATTCAAGAATGATTCTAAATCATATATTTGGGAAGGTCCTCATTTATTTAAACTAGGCATAGATTTTGTGGTTCGAAGATGTGTACCTTATGAAGAAACTTTTGCAATTATTCAAAAATGTCACGATTCTGAATTTGGAGGACACTTTGGAGTGGATAAAACTGCGTTTAAAATTTTAAATTATGGATTTTATTGGCCTACATTATTCAAAGATGTTAGACATTATGTGAAAACATGTGATTGATGTCAAAGAAAGTGGAATATATCCAGAAAAGATGAAATGCCTCTAAGCTATATATTAGAAATTGAAATTTTTTATGTATGTGGTTTAGACTTTACGGAACCTTTTATACCATCATCTGGAAAGATTTATATTTTATTAGCAGTTGATTATGTTTCAAAGTGGATTAAAGCTGTAGCTTTACCTAACTGTGATTTCAAAAGTGTTTCGAAATTTATAAAGAAAATGATTTTTTCAAGATTTGGAATGCCGAGGGTAATAATCACAGATTGAGGAAGTCATTTCAGAAATGTAAGAATTCAATCATTACTGGAAAAATTTGGAATTAAACATAGAATTGCAACTGCTTATCACCCACAAACAAGTGGAATGGCTAAAGTATCAAATAGAGAAATTAAAAGAATATTAGAGAAGACTGTTAATCCTAAAAGAAGCGATCGGGTTGATAGACTTGATTCTGCATTATGGGCTTATAGAACAGCTTATAAGACATCTATCGGAATGCCATCTTATCGGTTAGTTTATGGTAAACATTGTCTATTTCCTGTTGAACTGGAACATAAAGCTTACTGGGCGATAAAGGAGTTCAATTATGATTTGAATGATGCAGGAGAGAAACGACTGTTACAACTGAATGAAATAGAAGAGATAAGAAATGAGTCCTATGAAAATGCAAAGATTAATAAAGAAATAATAAAGAAATTGCATGATAATAAGATTTCAAGAAAAATATTTGAGCCTGGACAAGTAGTATTATTATTTAATACTCGTTTAAGACTTTTTCCTAGAAAATTAAGATTTAAATGGATGGGACCATTTATAATTGAGAAAGTATACTCTTATGGAGCTGTGGATATTAAAGATCCTAAAATGGGAAAAATATTTAAAGTTATTGGATGAAGACTGAAGCCTTATATGGGAGAAATGAAACCGATTTACAAGGAGGCTTACGAGCTGATTCTACCCGATTAATATAACTGATTAGGTCGGGCTGACGACGTTAAACCAAGCGCTTTGTAGGAGGCAACCCATATATTATCATTGTGATTGTTTGTGATTTGAATTTATCTTAATCGATGTGTGTGTGTTGATCACACCATTTTAATAGACCTATTTCAAGACCGAAACTTTGTAAATTTGACGATAGGAGAAACAGAGTCAAACGTGGTTCCGGCGCCTAGGCGCCCAAATCTGGCGCCTAAGCGCCAGCATAACCCGTGTATCGATGGTCCGACGCCAAGGCGCCTAGATTAACCCATTCTACTAATAATACATCCTAAACCAACCTATTAATTAGCCAATGTTCTTTATACTATCGAGCAAAGGTAAAGAATAGGATTGCTTCTATTTGGCGTAATACCATAATCTCAAGTTCTCCACGAATGATAGTTTTTCTGAAAAATCTTGGATTAGTTGAAAATGAGAAAGTTGTTTTATTTATACTTGCATTAACCTTTACTTTATTGCTGCTTTACTTACATCTAGTAGAAATTTCATTAAACATAAAATCTGAATTTCGAAAAGAAATAAAAAATATATAATTTTTTTTAATTTGAAAATCTATTAATTTCTTAAATTAAACTTCTCTGTGGGATCGATAACCAGGACTCCAATAGAGCCCTGTATTACTTGAAACGATACTTATACTTGTGTTTGAAATTGTGAATTTACGAAATCATTATGAATATATAAATCTAAGTTCATAAATTATTGCATATAAAAGTCGCTATCACTCCTATAGTTAATTACATCTTAAATAGTTAAGATTTGCTTAGGAAAATGCCTAATTAATTTTAACATTCATTCTCTAGAAATTTTAAGCATTTAAGATTAAGGAAAGAACGTCAATGTTCAATCCTCGGGGTCATATGTTTCTAAGTGTCACGTACTACTTTATAGTTTCAGTTTTGTTTTGTTTTATTTAGTTGTCGTTTTGTTTTTTTTATTGTCTTTTGGTCTTATTTTGTAGTTTATTGTCATTTTGATTTTATTTTGTAGTTTATTATCATTTTGATTTTCTTTTGTAGTTTATTGTCATTTTGATTTTCTTTTGTAGTTTATTATCCCATCTCTAGAATGTCACCCTACAAGATAGAGTTAACACACACTAATAACATTCAAAGTAAATCTAAAATGAAACTTGTCTTCAACCTACAAGGAAAACAGTGTCAGATTTATAAAAGCCATAATGTCAATTTTATTTCTTAAAAAGTTAATTTAGTTGACAAAATTTTAATTTTTAGACAACCCGGTCAAGATGTCCATGACTCCGTCGTCTCAGGGTCTTCGGATGTCTCCATTTACTTAGTCTGAAAGGTTTCTAAACCAGGACTGGAAGGCTCCTATCAACAACTATGGATTGCATCGTCCAAGAAATCTTCATAGATCAAAACATAATATTGTTTCAAGTTGCATTCGAAAACCTTTGTTGGTTAGCGTTCCATTTAAGTTTTAATGTCTTTTGTCAGATTTTAAAAGTTGAAATATTTTAGGTTGTTTATGATTTATTAACCAATTAAATTCAATTATTTAGTCATTTATTTCATTTTGAATGATCTGATCAAGATCATTAAGTTAGTTGTTATAAAATGTTTTAGTTTTAATTTAGACAGAAGCTAAAATAAGATGATGTTAGATTCAATAGAATTTAAGCTTTAAAATTAAGTAATTTTTGTTCAATTTAGGTATAACCTAATGTATAATATGATTGAGGTTCAATGTTGATAGAACCTAAGGTATTTAAGTAAAACCTAAAAATTAAAACTTAAAATTTAATATAACTTAGATTCAATTAGAATATAAGGTATATTGTCTCTTAGGTTCAATCTGAATTTGAACCCAAGTTAAATAGGTTGGTATTAATTAGATTCATTTTAGGTAGAATCTAAGGTTTGATTCATTTATCTTCAATTTAGGTGGAATCTAAAATTTAATATGTCTTAGATTTAATCTAATTTGTGATTCCTTAAGGTTCAATGTGAATAAAACCTGAAGTTTGTTTGGGTTGAATCTAAGCTTTAAATTGATTTAGGTTCAATGTAGATTGAACACATGATGACTTTTTGACTGAGGTTGAATAGGTTGAATCTGTAATGTCTTTTTGACTTAGGCTTAATTTGGATTAAACCTAAGGTATAGGTTGTCTTAGGTTCAATGTAGGTTGAACCTGAAGGTTTGATTAACTTGGGTTCAAGTTGGGTTGAACCTGAGTTATAGTTTTGATTTAGGTTCAATTTAGGTTGAACCTATAGTTTGAATAACATAGGTTCAATTTGGGTTGATCCTAAGTTATAGTTTTGATATAGGTTGATTCTGAAGGTTTGATTAACTTGGGTTTAAGCTGGGTTGAACCTAAGTTATACTATTGATTTAGTTAGAGATAGACTTCGTTAGGGTTTAAAATTACTTAAGCTTAATGAATGTAAAGCTTAAGGGTAAATTAAGTCTTATTAGGGTCAGACTTAATTATGATTTAGGATTACTTACGTCTAATGTTAGTAAGGCTTAAGAGTTAATTAAGTCTAATTAGGGTTAAACTTAATTAGGGTTTAAAGGTCACTTAAGCATATTGTAAGTAAGGCTTAAGGGTTAATTAAGCCTAATTTAGGTAAGGTTTAATTGGATTAATTAGATCAAATTAGGGTTAGGTCTAATTAGGGTTTAAGGTTAATTAAACCTAATTTAGTAAGGTTTAATTGGATTAATTATACCTAATTAAGGCTAGGTCTAATTAAGTTAGGTCTAATTAAGGTTTAGGATTAATTGAACCACATTTAGGTAGGTTTAATTGGGTTAATTAGACCTAATTAGGGTAGGGTCTAAGGTTAAATAAACCAAATTTAGGTAAGGTTTAATTAAATTAATTTGACCTAATTAGAATGAGGTCTAATTAGGGTTTAAGGTTAATTAAACTTTATTTAGGTAAGGTTTAATTGGATTAATAAGACCTAATTAGGGTTAGGTCTAATTAGGATTTAAGATTATTTAAACCTTATTTAGGTAAGGTTTAATTGGGTTAATTAGACCTAACTAAAGTAAGGTCTAATTGGGGTTTAAGGTTAATTAAACCTTTTTAGGTAAGGTTTAATTAGATTAATAAGACTTATTAAAGTTAGGTCTAATTAGTATTTAAGCTTAATTAAACCTAACTTAGGTAAGGTTTAATTGGATTAATTAGACCTAATTAGGGTTTTGTCTAATTAGGGTTTAGGATTAATTAAACCAAATTTAGGTAAAGTTTAATTAGGTTAAATAGACCTAATTAAGGTTAGGTTTAATTAGATTTTAGGATTAATTAAATCTCATTTAGGTAAGGTTTAAATTGGTTAATTAGACGTAATTAGGGTTAGGTCTATGCACGCCTAAAAAATACTTGATTTTTCATATACAATTTATGCTTAATTTTAATGATATTGCACTTTAAAGGAAAATATTTTGTATATTTTTGGTTTTAGGTATGGGAAATAGAATTTTAGAGAAAAAGAAGCAAAATCAGTGCAATTTGGAGCAAAAACGAGCAAGAAAGCAAATTTTGGCTGGGCACATTTCGATGTCTTTCTATACTTAACCTACTTTGCACTTCTTCCATATCTTTGAGTGAGATTAAACTTTAAAAAAAGATTATTTTTATGCGTATCTTGTAGGTGAAGATGTTAGGAATGCAACTCAACTAAAACAGAGCGAAACAGAGCTAAAACAAAGCCAAACAGAGGAGCTGCGCAGAGTGACGCCGATGGCGACAGATAGGGTACCGACGACACCAGAATCCTGAGAGTGATGATTTAGAGCATCGACAGTGCCTAGGAACAGTACCGACACCGCCTTAGACGGTTATTTGCTATATACATTGAATCTGGACGCTTTTTGGAAGGTTTCTTGAAGCAACTCTAGGGAAATTCATCCCTACACTATAATAGAGTGATTTTATGTCAAAAAAGGAGGTGTGTGAGTGGGAAAACGTGGAGAATGTTTAGAGATCTTAGAATATGAGTAGAAATATAGATTTCTACTTTTTTTGGATAGATTGGTGAGGAGATTTTGAGAGAGTCTGTAAAAGAATGTGCTAGCATTGTATGGATGAGCGGGAGACTTTGTAGGAGAGACTTCATCTTTCTTTCAAGGGCAAAATGCTAAGTATTGTGTTTTTCATTCATGCTTTGTGATGACCCTTTCTTACTCTTTCTTCTCATTTGGAAATTGTGGCATAAAAAGATTGTGCCATTATTTTTATTTTAATTTTCTTTTGTAATGAGTAGGATTCATGTTTAAGAAATTGGGATGCATGCTAAAAGAAATTTTAATTATAAATATGATGATTTTTACTTGCACTTCATTTACATTACAATAAGAGCTCATTGTAGTGTTAAAATTTGTTGTAATTACACTATGATCCAAAGAGCAGTGTAATTCTCAACAAAGTGGATCTCATTCAATGTTCATGAATGAGTGATGTAGTTCATGGGGGTTGGGTGCAAATAAATGGGGAAATATACTTTGATGGGCGGAGATTTTAGGGTGACAGACTAAAATCCCTAATTCAATCCTAGTGTTTGGAAACTAAAGCGAGAGTTAGCCTCCAGGAAAAGGGAAGTGGGAGCTCTGGAGTGAGAGCCAATATCCTCCCAGCCTAACCACTAATTTAGGGACTAAACCTAAGATTAGCCGATGTTTTTTATATCATTCGGAGGAGGGTAAAGAATTGGATTGCTCCTATTTGACACATACAACATTTAATGTATCCCATTCCTAAACATTATCCAATTCGCTACATAAGGATAGTAGTTTTAAACATCTCAAAATTCTTCAAACTATTTCACCCAGAAAGGTTTATCTTTATAATTATTATTTTTCTTTAGGAGTAGTTATTATTTTAAACTTAGGCTTATCTTTAGGAGTACTTAATAGAAAAACCACTTGTATCAACCTTTCAAACTAAAATCTGATAGTAGTATACTAGAATTTGACTAAGGACCACTTACTTCGCTTCCAGAGCCCTGTATTACTTGAAAGATACATATACTTTTGTAGAACCTCAAGTGTGTGTTCTTACATACGAATATAATGCACGCAGAAAAATAGAACACGCCTGAGGCGCATCTAGTTTTTGGCGTCGTTGCCGGGGAAGCATTAGTAAGAACTTTAGGAGAATTTTAGTTAAACCTATAAGACTTAGATTTGAAATTTATTGTATTATCATAGTATGTTTAATTATTATGTCAAGAAAATATAATATACCAAAAATATTTTTGATATATATCCTTTTAGTGAAGTCTTTAAATTTGTATGTGTAGTTCAAGAGCTACAGACATTGAATTTTACGACTCGGATTTAGAGAGAACTTTTCAGTGGATGTTGAATCAGAAAAGACTCCATGAATTTAATGTAAAAATGACGGATCAACAATATAATGAATAATTAGATTTGGATTATAATGTTAGTAGCTTCAAAAGAGTAAGCCCCAAGAGAGTGGCAAAGTTTCAAGAAGATATGCTTACTATTTTAATTTCTTAGGTTGCGAATATTGAGAGTAAGTCAGATCAATACATAAAAAATTATCCATAAGGACCCCTAGTTATTAAAGAAAATTTATTTGGACAATGGATTGAAACTGGCCCTGAGATACACAATCCTTATTTCAATTACTACAACCCAGGTTCGAAAGATTATTCAAACTTTAACTGGAATAATAATTTTGGAGGAGAAACCCAATTTTGGAAAGATAATCAATTTGATCAGACATGTAATTAAAAAAGTCAGAGTGATTTTATCAATGAACTCTCTTTTCCTTATAATTTTAACTTCAACCAACATAATGAGAAGAAGAAATTACTATTAGAAGAGGATGTTAATCAAATGCAAAGTCAGTTGGAAAGTCAAGGGGCCGAAATAAGGAATATGGAAAGCCAACTGGGCATATTATTAATGCAAATAACAGTTACACCCAGAGATTTTACCTAGTGACCCTGAGATAAACCCTAAGCAGATGAATGATGAGCAATATAAAGTCATCGAACTAATATTTAGAAGAGAATTCAAGGATATTTTTCAAAAGAACTTTGAGTTATGAAATGAGGATAAGGAGATTGAAAAACCCAAGGAAGAAATTTCTAACGAATTATAAAATTCAATTTCCTCAACTAAGATAAATATAGAAAGACCACCTCCACCATTTATTCAGTACCAAAGAGGAGAATTGGAAGACAACTTGAAACGGAAGAGTAGCATAGAAGATTTGATCCAAAATCTGAATTATCTAGAGAGAATCTGATCCAAAATTTGGAAGATCTTGATGTATCTTACAAAGATTCAATTCTAATAAATTTCAAGGATGATATTAATATGAAAATTAAGAAAATTAATAGAAGAATTTTGGATCTAGAAAAAAATATGAGGAACAATGATATGAATCAATTTGAAAAGGAAGAGCTTAAAGAAAAATGAAAATTTGAGGATTTTGTTGGAATCCCTGGATCTGAAAAAGATTGGGCGATTGATCGATGATTACTTAATTAGAATTTTGATCTAGGTGGAGCCATTTGTCGTGCTGGAGACGTTAAACCAAGCGCTTTATGGGAGGCAACTCATAGTTATCAGTGTGCTTTGATTTAGTATGCATGAGTGCCATAATTGTTAGTGTTGTATTGTGTTTGATTTAGTGTGGATTGATTAATATGATTGGTGATTGGTGGATGTTTGGATAGTTAGTAATTTGATTTAATCTTTATGTGTAATGAGGGAGGCGATTCTTTAATTTCTTATTATGGTTAGACTCGTATGTTCTTTTGTAGTAGTTGGTTTGATGAATCCACTATGACTTGGGTCTCACCCTGACTTGAGTTTTACAAGAGTAATCATGAATTTAAACAGTGATAGATCCATCTCAATTTTTTTTACTTCCTTTCTCTGACTTTATTTTTATTTAGTAGGAGTCATGAACTTATTTGATGAATAACTTATGGATGATCTTACACTACAATTTATAATTGTTAGAGGTTCTTAATTAAAGGGATTAGATGACGCCTGAGATTGGTACCTGAGAGCTAATATATCAGGGATAATCTTATCTTTGGGATTATAATCTTTAAAATCATTTAAAATGTACCCAATTTATTACTGTAGTGATTCTATTAGAAATTGGAAGTAAGTTAGTGAGATGCGATGAGTTAATGGAAGAATTAACCTCATTTATCATGTGTTTGCTTGTGTGTTACAATTTCATATAGAACTTGAAGAACATTTTTATATTCCTATGCTGATACCTGCTATGCTAGTTAGACTTTTGTTTAGTCAATTTTATTCTGACATGTTTTGTTCAGATTTACTTTCTTCAACATTATTATTATCCTGATTAATAATTGTAGATGTTTCAGATAGACTTATGCGGCAGATAGAACTTCTAAACTGTTTTTCTTCCTGCTTATATTTTCTGTACTCAATACTATATATGTTAAAAATCAAGTTTGGGGGTAGGAAGAAAAATAAAATTTTAAAATGAGTATACTTCATGTTAGTTTAATATTATTGTAAGCATATTTTAGGCTAGATCCTCAAGAGTCTTGAGTAGATTTCTTTGTCTTTCTCCTTTTCATGTGATGTGTTGATGTTGTGATATAGAAATGATGTGTTGATTTATTATGGAGAATTTATGATGACCTTTTCACTTCAAATTTCATTTACGTTTTAATCTGGCCAATTGAATAGTTAAAACTTGTTGGGAAACATATATTCCGAAAGGATTATGAGTTCCACAATAAAAGCGAAGGTCACATTCAATGTCCATGAATAACATAATTGGAGATTGAGTGCAAATAAATAGGGAAATATATTTTGATGGGCATAGAATTGGAGATTTCAGAGTGACAGACTGAAATCCTCAAATTGGTCCTAATGTTTGGAAACTGAAGCGAGAGTTAGCCTTCAGGTAAAGGGAAGTGGGAGCTCTGAAGTGAGAGCCAGTATCCTCCCAGGCTAACCACAGATTTGAGGACTAAACTTAGGATTAGGCAATGTTTTTTATACGCTAAAAATGGGTAAGAATAGGAATGCTCCTATTTGGCATAATACATTTGCATCACTAATCTATGTCACAATAATCAATGCATTATGATTGGAAAAGAGGAAGACTCTTTCTTACAACAGTATTTTGTTATAAATTTAGTCTTGTGTTAGTTAAACTTGCTAGAGTTTAGAACGTACTTTGGTAGAAATAGTAACTACAACATTTGTCTTTATTTTAAGAATTAAACTTACTTGCAATTGTTCTGTGATTCGATAAGTGATTTTTGTGCTACGCCATAAAATTAAAGCCTCCCTGTGGGATCGATATCTATGACTCCACTAGAGCACTGTATTACTTGAGCGATATGTATACTTACGTTTAATTGTGTGACTCATTATCAAACTAAATCAATATATATATCTAAATCTGAGTTTAAAAAAGTCGCACCATCTAATTTATTCATTCATAATAACAATTTAGTGTGCCTACAGAGCTCTATGCATTTGCTGAGAAGTTAGAATATTTCGCTTCATTTAATTGGCCAGCAGTGATATGTGAACACCTCTTTGAGGAAGTCAATGCATGCACAATCAAAATAAGGACGGGTCAACCATTGGGATACCTTTAGCATAATCTATGTTTTGTTAGTGGAAGACATTGACTCTTGCCATCACTTGATCTGGATCTGTAAAAATTGTACTTGAATGCTTCTCATCCATTATTCGAATGAATGTTTTGAATAACCACTTGAAGACTCAATCGTCTCGTCGAATAAAAAACCAACTCCGAAGAGGACGTTTTGTTAATGATGGTTAACCCCTACAAAAAGAGCACAACATAAAAAATGCTTCATCTACGTCCAGAGTCCGAACATAAATATTTGCCCCTTAATATGGCTACGAGTGAAGGAGAGGGCATCACAGCTGAAACTATTCTTCTTTTGAAAGGATGAAGGGGGGAATCTTGAGGGCTTTCCTTTGTCGTGCGACAATTTTCAACCCAGAACTACATGATATCAGGGTTATGCCGGTGTTCTTAGGGTAAATACTCTCAATAACCTTAAAAAATCTCTGTATAACTCCAAAAAATAAAAACAGAACCGTGGAACGTATTGATAGGTTATTGGAGGGTTATGAGGATGTTATTGGAGTTAATATCGAATAACCTCTCAATAACCCCCGAATAAATGAGTTATTGGGAGGTTATTCCGGGGAGTATGCACGCGGAACTGCTTGCGCACTCCATACGTAAATATTTCTCCTAAGTTAAAACAAATAATTATAAAAAGAGATTTTAAACATTTATTTAACAAAATAACTTGAAATGATTCTGGATGAATATTATTGTGATTTGTTATAATTATAATAGTATTATAATAATAAAATAAAACTACTTAGTTGGATTTTAAATAGGGGTCAATTTAACGATAACAATTATTAAATGTAGGGATAAAAATACCTAGGAATAAATGTTTGAGTTGATGATTATTTAAAATTATGAAGAGTATAAGCTACATCTAAATACCAAATAATAAATAATACTTCAAATTAATATGAAAGTATGAAAAAAGGATAGAAGCTAATTAAATTTAATTTGTTGTTATAAGTGCTCCATTAACTGATCGAGGAAAGGTCTATCGAAGTGGGTAAATATACTTTTATTTTAGAATATTATTTTAAATTATGAAATTAATTCTATGTTGTATACTATTTTTAATAGTATTTTTTTCAATACAATTTTAATTTTTAGAATGTTAAATAAATAAAAGAAATAAATATGATATATGCATGTATACGTTGAGTCACCCCGAGATGTTACTCGTTGGCGGTGTAATGTACTTGTTGGGGGTGTAATGCATCTTCTTCTGCATAAGAAATGTAAAATTTAAAATTAAAGCGTTTGATATATAATGAATAAAAATTTGGTTATACCTATATCATCTTTTTATTATCAATTTTTTTCTAAAAAAATGGCTTATTTTTTAAAACTTGATGCGTGCTAGAAAATCGCGGCGGTAGAGTAACAAATTATCGTCCTAGCGTTATACGAAAATTCAACACACACAGATGAAAAAGAAATAAGCGGTGACGACTCCAGAAGTTTTTACGTGGAAAACCTGTAAAGGGAAAAACCACGGAGCCTGACCCAGTTGCAGAAATCCATTAATGATTGATGATTACAGAAATCCCTTGTCCCACAGACGGGAAAGAGTAACTATCTTTTTCAGATTACAGTGTCAACTGACGGCGACTGGTTGATGGTGATCGATGTTGGTTAGCGGTAGTCAACGGAAGTTGGCGGTGTTCGACGACAGTAAGCACTGGTCGACGGAGGACGACGATGGTCGACGACGGTCGACGGTTGTCGGCAGCGGTCGGCGGTGGCCAACTGCGGTCACCGGTGGCCGACGACGGTCGGCGGTGATGCTGAGCTGCAGCTTCTCCTCAAGGCTTCAAGCTCTCTCTAGGCTTCCTCCGTCCCCCTTCATGTGAGGGTTGGGGGTCTATTTATAGTGTTTTGGTGCAATTAATGTAGCCATTTTGATCGGACGGTCCATAAGGCTTTCCTCGATCAGACATCGTTTAAGGGACATTTGATGGCCTTAACGATGTCGGAATTGAATGTTCTTGAGCTCGTTGGATTCATCTTGTCGAGACTCTCGATTCGAGTATAGGATTGCTAGTGTCGACATTTGTTTGACCTTCTAAATGTGTCCGAAAATCTTCTGAGAATGATTTAATGACTTGATCGCGGCTTGATTTGACTCGGATTAGACTAGTTTTTACATCATTAGGTCCGTGTCATCGAGCCGGTCAGTTTGATTATAAGTTTACTGAAATCGGATCTCTAGATGTCTTTTTATCAAGATTTAAACGTTTCTTGATCAAAGAATTACGCTGAGATTCGTGCCAGATGATGAAAATTTATTGGTGGCATATCAGTTGCCCCCTATTTTTGGGCAAGTCTAATTTTGTCGTCCGAAAATATCCAGATCTAGAGCTTTTTTATTTTTGTTGTTTGTATCAACATATATATATATATATATATATATATATATATATATATATATATATATATATATATTACTTATACTGTGTATATAACAATAATTATCTTTCTATATATAAGAGGTTGAATTCAGTTCAGTTGGCTTGATTCTTTTTTTACTCAAGTGATGAGTGTTCAAATCTTACCTAAGACAAACATGAAATAGTTTATATAATCTTATTTATGGTGAGAACATTTTTTTTTAATTTGTTTTTAATAAATAGTTGTTTAAGAACTGTTTTTTTTTAATAGTTATTTTATTTTATTATTTTTTTAAGAAGAGTTGTTTTTTTAATAAACAGTCATTTTTTCTTTAATGGAAACAATTTTTTTTATCATTAATAAACAATCATTTTTTCTTTAATAAAGAATTTTTTTAATAAACATCTATTTTTTCATTAATGAAAAATAATTTTTTTTATATTATTAATAAACAATCGTTTTACTTTAATAACATTTTTTTTAATAAAGAGCAGTTTTTTCATTAATGAAGAATTATTTTTTTATTATTATTTATATCCAATCATTTTTTTTAATAACTAATTAATTTTATCACAAAGATAAGGGGAGTTTTTAGCCTATAAATAGGCCAAGGAGAGGAAGAAAAAAAGTGATCTCCATCCCTGCCTAGCAGATGAACCGGGATTTCCCAAAAGAAGAAGGTCATCCACATCCTGCATAGCAGGCACGCAACGAGATCTTCTTTCTCGTTGCGGCAAAGCGTCGCCTCGCCGGCGGAGCATTGCGATGACGTGACGCATTGTGGCAATGCATCGCGATGATGCATTGAGGAATAGCGTCGTGGCAAGGCGTTGCGGCCACGCGACGCGTTGCGGCAGTGCGTCGTGGCGAGGCATCGCGGCGACGTGTTGCGGCGGAGCGTTGCAATTATGCGACGCATTGTAGAGAAGCCCCGACGGCGTGTCTTGGCAAGACGTCGCGGCGACGCGCTGCGGTGGAGCGTTGCGATGAGGCATCGCAGCGACGCGTTACAGCTGAGTGTCACGGCGGGGCATCCTGGAGACCTGTCGCGAAAGCGCATCGCGGCGTTGCGACGACGGGATGCATTGAGACGGAGTGTCACGACAACATGTTGTAGTGCGTCGTGGAGACAAATTGCAAAGAAGTGTCACGGCGGGCCGTCAGGGCGACGCGTTGCGACGGAACATCGTGGAGACACGTTGCAGTGGTGCGTCGCAGCGACGCGTTGCGACGGGGCATTGTGGCGACGTGACGCGTTACGGAGGTGCGTTGCGGTGGTTAGTCGCAGTAAAGCGTTACGACGGGGCGATGCAACGCGTAGCGGCAGAGTGTTGCGGTGGTGCGTTGTGGCGACGTATTGCAGAGGAGCGTCGCGACGGGCCGTCAGGGCGACGCATTGCGACAGAGCATCACATAGACGTTGTGGTGGTGCATCGCAGTGACGCGTTGCGACGGGGCATTGTAGCGACGCGACTCGTTAAGGCTGTGCGTTGCAGCAACCCGTTGCGGTAGTGTCGCAGCGACGCATTGTGACGGGGCATCGGCGCGACACAACCCGTAGCGGGGGAGCATCACGACTACGTGTTGCGGTGGATCATCGCAGAGGGGCGTCGCAGCGATGCGTGGCAGTGAAGCATCGCAGATCGTTGTACTTGACGTCGCATATTCCGAAGAAGATTCCTGTGTTGCTCTTGCACATTATGAAGGTGTTGACGAAATATTATAGTTCTCTCGCCGTGCCATGAGTGGAGGAATTTCATGCTTATGTGGTGGCGATATCTGGAGACCCCTTGACGATCATCAGAAGTAATGGAATTTTAGGAAGACGATACCAACTTTAATTGAAGATGAATTGATTCGTTGTAGCCCTTGTACAAGTATATGTTGGTATTTGTAGCCTTTTTAATCATCTGATATGACAATTGTAGATGATAACAATGTATTTCTTTTGTTGCTTCCACGGTTGTTGCGGCTTCTTAATTGTGCAACGTCCTACAATTAAAGTTAACACACACTTTATAAAATGATGAATAGTGTACCTTTCAAGGCTCATGTCTTCCAAGGTCATTCCATCTCGGGCTTATGCATTATAGGAGCTTGAAATGAACCGGTACCTTCCGAGTCTCGTAGCCTTCTGAGGAATTTTATACACTTATGTCTTACGAGGCTTATAACCATTTGAGGTCTTTGAGTGTATCTGTGCATTCTGAGGCTTGTAGCTTAGTAAGGTCTTTAATGTACCCGTGCCTTCTGAGGCTTCAAGCTTTCTAAGGTCTTTGGTGTATCTGTGCCTTATGAGGCTTGTAGCCTACTGAGGTTTTTGAAGTACTCGTGCCTTCTGAGGCTTCAAGCCTTCTGAGGCTTCAAGCCTTCTGAGGTCTTTGAGTGGAGACCCTGTCAACCACTTGCTCTCATGGAGTCTTTCTAGTGAGGACCCTGTCCATTGCTAGCTTCCCATCGAGACTTGTCTTTTGGGCTCGTCTTTTAAGGGCATGGTAGCTTCTCATTAAGTTTTGCCTCTTGGGCTTGAATTTCAGAAGTACCGCATCTTCCCGTCGAGTCTTGCCTCTTGGGCTCGACTTCCAGGGGTATGGCAGAAAAGAGAATTCATTAAGGATGTAAGACCAGTTCTGAGTTGTATCACTGGAGATGCTCGACGGTAGTAACCCGTAATGATCTGAGACATATGAAATCCACTGAGGATGCTTGACCTATCCTAGGTTGTTGGTCAAAGCTTTTGCTTGACGACCGTAACCTGTTATGGAAGTGGTCGAAGAAAATCTACCAAGGATTTATGACCTATCCGAGGCTGCATGTCGAAGCTTTTGCTTGACGACTGTAGCCTGTAATGGAAGAGGTCGAATCAAGTCCTATTGTGATCGATTTAGCCTAGAATGAGGTGTCAGAGATGCTCTGCGTTTCTCGAGACTAGGGAGTAGATCACAATGGATCGTATGTTTTCTTGGAAATATGGTTGCAGTCATACTCAAGAGTAATGTTTGGCAACTTGTTAGTTGTTGTTTTTTAATCTTTTGCCCCCCAGCGGGGGTGTTTTCCATGCGAGCTTGTAAAAGAACACATGTATTGGGCCTTGAAGAGATCAGCTTCCCGATCTAGTTGAAGAGGAATTCCAGTACAATAAAGGGACGCCGAGGAAGCGTTATTTGTAGTGAAGACTGCCCCCCAGTCCAGGAGCGATTTTTGTAGACTTGTAATATGAATGAAATATGGGATGACATCCTCACCACAATCGTGCCCAGGACGTTAACGTGAACGACCTTTCGAGATTGCGGTGAAGGTTGTCCCCCACATCGAAGAATGCTCCAGAGACGATCTTCAAGATACAAAAATGATTCCTTTGTCTGTTGGATGAAATACATCATTGGGAAAGGAAGTAGGGGCTCGGTGTCTTAGAGTTGTAGAAAATGTCGAACGGGACTTCATTTCTCACAGACGGCGCCAAATTGATGCGTGCTAGAAAATCGCGGCGGTAGAGTAACAAATTATCGTCTTAACGTTGTACGAAAATTCAGCACACATAAATGAAAAGAAATAATCGGTGACGACTCCAGAAGTTTTTACGTGGAAAACCCGTAAAGGGAAAAACCACTGGGCCTAGCCCAGTTGCAGAAATCCACTATTGATTGATGATTATAGAAATCCCTTGTCTCACAGACGGGAAATGATAACTATCTTTTTCAGATTACAGTGTCGACTGACGGTGGTTGGTTGGTGGTGATCGATGGTGGTTAGCGGTAGTCGACGGAGGTTGGCGGTGTTCGACGATAGTAAGCACTGGTCGACAGAGGACAGCGGAGGTCGACAACGGTCGACGGTTGCTGGTGGCGGTCGGCGGTGGTCGCAGTGATGCTGAGCTGCAGCTTCTCTTCAAGGCTTCAAGTTCTCTCTAGGCTTCCTCCGCCCCCCTCATATGAGAGTTGGGGGTCTATTTATAGTGCTTTGGGTGCAATTAATGCAGCCATTTTGTTCGGACGGTCCAGAGGGCTTCCCTCGATCAGAAGTCGTTTAAGGGACATTTGATGGCCTTAATGATGTCAGAATTGAATGTTCTTGGGCTCGTTGGATTCGTTTTGTCGAGACGCTCGATTCGAGTATAGGATTGCTAGCGTCGAAATTTGTTTGACCTTCCAAATGTGTCCGAAAATCTTCTGAGAATGGTTTAATGACTTGATTTCGGCTTGATTTGACTCGGATTGGACTAGTTTTTACATCATTAGGTCCGTCTCATCGAGCCGGTCAGTTTGACTATAAGTTTACTAAAATTTGATCTCTGGATGTCTTTTTATCAAGATTTGAACGTTTCTTGATCAAAGAATTGCACCAAGATTTGTGCCAGATGATGAAAAATTATTGGTGGCATATCAAAAATAGTCAAAAATAGCATTTAGATATTTTAATTTTTTAAAAGCCACTAAAAACATTTTAATAGATCAAATATATTTTATTTTAAATCAATGTGTAAACAAAACAAAATAATTATAACTATCATGCTTTTTTTACGCTTAGCTATTAAATTATGATTCAAAATGTGGATAAAAAATTCGTTTGAAGCAACGAAGTATTTATAAGACTAGATAAATAATAAAATAAATTTTAGCTCTTTAACATTTGTTTAGAGTCACTGTGGCATTATTTTCTTCAAGTAAATAAACTAAACAAGTAGTGTCATAAACAACAACAATTCAAACATGGGAAAAAAAAACTCAAAATATTGACATTTTCAAATCTAGCACCATTTTTCTTCAATTATTTCCAATTTCTCACTCTAATGTAAAAAATTCACCATAAAACCCAAAACCCTCATTCATTTCTATCAAATTCTCAATGATTTACTCATGACAAGCATAAATGCATTACTTTGATAGCTCAAAAAATTAGATGAGTGCTAATTTTATAAAAGGCAATGTTTCGAACACCACAAATAACTGTTAAAAAATCTCATTTTTCTAAACAACTCGTGTTTAATAAAAAAATAATAATAAATAGATAAATAATTTATGTTCAGCTCATTAGGTCTGCATTTGGGGCAGTACAGAACTATTCGAACTTATTCGGATAAGTTCAGCATTATCGATAATCTGTCGATAAGCGCTGATTCGAATAAGCTGTCTGTCTGTTTGGTTTGAGCGTTTGGAAAACAGCTGATTAGAAACTGTTTATGGATAAATGACTCCTATGCCCCTGAAATTCGAACAAAACCACAACAACAAGCACAAAAACAATAACATAGAAATTGATAAGTGGTATGTAAGTATTCCTTCATATTATGGTGTGAAAAGTGGTTTTCCCTACAGCATGATTGCAAGAGAATTGCTACAGTGGCCAAAAGAGGTTAAACAGAGATAAATGTTGAATAAGCTGGGTAGTGTAAATAGCCCCTTAATCCTTCAATTTGCAATTTTTTTCTAATCATTATTATGAGGATAAAAACGAAAAAAATAAACTATTATTATGATAATAAAAAAAAAATTTATGTCAATTTTTAATAAACTGACAACTACACTCTACCCATCATATACAATTTGTAAAAGCAAATGAATTCCCTTGGGAGGT
Source organism: Papilionanthe hookeriana x Papilionanthe teres (assembly GCA_022702705.1). Taxonomy (NCBI): domain Eukaryota; kingdom Viridiplantae; phylum Streptophyta; class Magnoliopsida; order Asparagales; family Orchidaceae; genus Papilionanthe; species Papilionanthe hookeriana x Papilionanthe teres. Next base: position 38,684,563 of record CM040437.1, on the reverse strand, counting down.
TAAGCATTACTCACACATTCAAACAAAGCAAAGATTTCAACTGTCCTTTTACATCAATAGAAAAAATATTCAACTGTAGGTCCCAACTGCCCTTTGACATCAATAGAAGAAACATTCAACTGCTGCACGACACAAAGCAACCAAAATAGAGAGCCGAACCTGAAAGGGGGAGCCGAAGAAACAGGGGAGCAAGGGAAAATGAGATCTGCTGTCAGCGAGGGGAAGATCTCCACTAGACGCGAAGGAGATCGAACGGAGGAGATGCTGCGAGTCGAGGCGACGATCTCCAGTGACGTGAAGGAGGAGGGCTGCGACGAGTTCGGCGATGATTGCAGAAGATGTGAACCGAAGTTGCGAGGCGAGGGCGAGGTACGACGAGCGAAGGAGGGCTGTGATGGAATTTTTGACCTAACGTAGCGCAAATAAGCGGGACGCGGTCTCCGAACATCTTATAGTATTATGCGTAAACCTGCGATACAAATAAGCAGCGGCACGAATAATCCATCTCCGCACGCACTATTCAAATGGAAAACGCCGCCACACCCAATAAGCTGCCCCAAACGGACCCTAAGTAACTCTTGTTAGAAATCTTCATTAAGTGAGCCGAACACGAATAATTTTTTAAGCTCGACTGATAAGCAAACCAAACATGAACAACCCTTTGTTCGATAGTGTTCGGCTCACTTTAGCTTGAAATAAGAAAATTTTATATATTATATATATAACAATATATTATATATATTTATATTTAAACTTAAATCACCATAGCTTCTGTGGTCCAAGTGGGTATGTGTTTTTTTATTGTGAGTGTTGCAATCCAACACCAACATCTATTTTTCTAGCCAACTTAGAGCCTAACACAATCATGAACATGTAAATCGAGCCAAAAACGAACACACTACTCACGAGCAATTCCTAACACAAGCCAATTGTAAAAACAATTAATTTTGAACGAACCAAACAAGAACAAGTCTGAACTCACTCTCAAGCTCGGCACATTCAGAACTCTAGCCATGTATGTAGTAGGTATTAGATATGCAAATGCATAAGAATTGTATGGTATGAAAGTAAATGCCCCTTTTAAAAAAAGAGAAGTGCAGTGTAGTCAAAACTACTTACCAAGTGATTTGGTCCCATTAAAAGACATTCTATGTTCTCATTAAAAGCAATAAAACAGAATTATTAGCAACCAATCGAGGAGATTAAAATACATGTCAGTAATTTCTTATGTAATCACATATCTAAGAATTGAATCTTTACATTTATTTACATAACACCATTCTCTCTAAATGACAGCAAAAATACCACAAACAATAACTTATCTAAAACATGCATTTTCATACATATATTTTGATATCATTCAGAGACCATAATATCATATAAATTTCCAAATGTTAGATATGAAAACATAGGAGGGACAGGTCAAATTCAAATAAATTTTCTATTTACAAAACCTAGTATTAGTACACAAACTAACAAGAAAAAAATACAAATATGAAATTATGAATAAAGAGAGGGTGTTAGATATCACCATTTTCGGTATAGAAATCTTGCTCAGAATCTATGGGAAAGGAAGGAGGAGTTCCAGGTGGAATAGAAGCAGCTCCCTTCTCTCCAGCAGATCTGCATAAGCTTTCTGCTGCCCTTAGAATGTCATCAAGATCTATTTTTCCACTCAGATCATTAACGAACTTGAGAAGGGTATCAAAATCCATGCGCTCTGACATGATTTTTATGCGGTATTTCTTCAGGATAGCCACGCAGATGTATAAGTGGAAATGCTCTGAAATGTGGTGGGTCCATAATACCTCCCACAAGCTCAACAATTTTTGGTACTCAAATTCCCTTGAGAAAAAAAATAAATAAATAAAAACACACATGATATAGATTGAGTGATGAGGCTTGAAATTAACAGTTTCATGATGGATGAAAAACACGAGCATTTCATGAATATGAACTTTTGAGTTGTCATTGAAATAAAATTGCGGTTTATTATCTTAAATTCTATCATTGATTGCACTAGTTGCAAGTGGGCAAAATATTGATAATGAGTTGAAAATGCTACATGTGGTCTTTTGTTTTGTTTAAAAAGTCATCCATGGCTTACATGCCTTGAGGCACACCTCGAAATAAGACATTTAAAAACCTTAAGGCTTTATGCCTCGAAACAATTGAGGCAACTCCTCGATCAAGTTATGAAAAAAAAGATATATATCATATATCATTAATAGATGTTATATTATATTTAATATATCCGATATAATGTCTTAAAATTTTCAAAAGATAATTTATGTATGATTACTTGATTATATTATTAATTTCTTCTTCTTTTTTTTTTGTTTTGAGAAAAGTCCGAAGGGCTGATTTTATTGAAATTGAAAGGATATATAAAGGGTGTATGAGAGGGCCCAATAGAGGCACCCTATCCATACGATACAAACGTACAGTAATACCCCAAACAGATTAGGATAAAGATAAACTAAAAAATCTTTAAAACAAGCAAAAAACAAGTAGCTAGGGACGAGACAGTTTTGTCCTGCCTCTTCTTCTAGTTTTAGGAGCGGAGCCAGATAATAAACTTTGAAGCGTCGTGTCATTGTCAGGAGTAACCAAAGTGTCTTCCATTAAGTTTCCAAGCTGGAGTGTGCTCCCAACCTTCTTCTTCCGTCGAGAAGTGTAAACCTGACATTCTTCATCAGAAGATTGGCTCATGCGATCCTCGGTCTGATTAGATAGTAGAATCGCAGTACAAGGAAATTCAATCGTTGCAACAACAATAAGTTCAGTGTGTAATGTCACCTCTGTACTGCGATGCTTCCTAAAGAGGAGCTGCAGGGCTATCCTGATTTGCAATCTGAACATTATCTCTTGTAGTATGATCAGTGGAATGGAAAATTACATCAGATACCAACTCCTGTCATATGGTAAATCCCTCCTCAGGTGGAGCCACTATGTCCAGAGCAGTGGGGAGTTCCTGCTTTTGTCTATTGGTTCTCAACTGTGGAAGTAATCTGAAACATTTCTCCTGTGGGTGTCCAAAAAATCTTGTAGCATTTGCAGTAGTGAGGTTTTTGTTCCATAATGATCTTTTGCCAATAACTATTGTGAGTAGAATCAAGCCAGACTTCTTCTACATCTGGTATTGTGATATCCCTGTCAATCAAAATCCTTGCAGTAGAAGGACTTAAGGAATTAACTGTAAGTGTGTCTACCTTCATAGGTTTTCCAAGGATAGTCTTGAGTTCATGTAATGAGAACCAGATAGGCGCAATAGGGGGTTTTTGACTGGGATCAAAATCAGGAGTCTATTTGAGCCATTTCATAGGTTTTCCCTCAATTGTGATGAATTTCTTTGAGAAAATCCTTGTGTAGTCTGCTTCTATGCACAATTGTATCATAACATGTCTTCCGTCGAAAAAACCCACCTGTAGGAAAGCCCTGAGGCCATTAGCGTGCTTCACACAGGACACTGCAGGAGCAGAAATAGCTGGCGCAGCTTGCCGATCACAGCACTGCAGCTGTCGAGCGCAGCACTGCAGTTGTCGTGCAGATCTGTCGCTGTAGGATCGCTGAATGAAACCGGATTGCAGAGAAAGCCGGAGCTGGGTCGACCTGCAGGATCACACGAGACGCAGACGACGAAATGTGAGCGAAGCTAAGGCCGCGAGTATTATCAGAGATGCGAGCTCCAGGTTACGCGACGCGAGTCCAGATGATGACGCGAGCTCCCGATGACGACGAAATCAAACAACAACAGACGCGATGACCTCGTATCAAAAAGAGCAGAGGATGCGAGCTCCAGAAGACAACGTGAGCTCTGGATGAGGCGCAGCCTTCTTCTTCGAGCATGACGAATCAATTGACGGAGGAGAAAATCAATAGGGACGCTCGGTTTTGCCTTCGGGCGAAACCCTGGCGGATGAAAGAGCCATCTTCATATATGTATATATATTATTAATTTCTTCTTAAAAGTATATTAAATTTCAAATTAATTGATAATAAGAAGAAAATTATAATTAATAAAGAACATTTTAAAGTTGCTAATAAGGCAAAATTAGATGATAATAAATATGATAATTTATTTGAAAATGATCAAAACACTAATGAGGCCACTATGAATTTTGAACCTCATAGAATATTTAAATTCTAAGTGAATGTTTACCTAGAATCACATTTTAAACTTTTATTTTATATCAATATTTAATATTAAGATTTATGATTTGCGTCTTTATAATAAACTAAATCAATGTAATAATGATTTGTCGTTTTAATATATTTTTTTTCTTTTTTGAGGCTTACTTCTTGATCTACCTCAAAACTTACACGTCACCTCGCTAAAGCAAATGCATGAGTTCCCGATCTCGCCTTTTTACTCTTTTGAGTTTAATCACACGTCACCTTGCTGCGGCAAAATGCATCGTTTCCCGATTTTGCCATTTTACTCTTTTCATATTCATTATGTGTCATCTTGCTAAGGCAAAATGCATCGGTTCCGATTTCACCTTTTCACTCTTTTTCATAAATCTAAGATTTTCTTTTGCAAACATTTTGATCCTACACTATAAAATAAAGAAGAGTTAAAGGCAAACTAAGTCTCCCAATAAGAATAGTGCATAAGCTGGTTGGGGAAAGGGTCCCCCAACCTGGCCTCCCCCATCATGGATGAGTGCCAAACCACTCTTAGCTCGTCATGAAACTTTTTTATAATTTTAATTTTTTTTCAAGTCACGTACACACTTTTATGTGCTAGGCCTTGAACTCAATGCATTATGATTGGAGAAAAATCACCAAACCAATAAATCAAGTGGGCTACATCTCCAATTGCAAAACCATATAAAGTGAGATGCCAGATCATTCAGGGTAGAGAGAGAGAGAGAGAGAGAGAGAGAGAGAGAGAGAGAGAGAGAGAGAGAGAGAGAGAGAGAGAGCAGCTATATAGACATGTTTTGCTAGTGAGCAGCTATATAGACATGTTTTGCTAGTGAAACCTGTTAGTAACATGCCTTCCTTTGTAAACAGAGATAGAAGTACTACCATAGAGAATGCTAAAAAATAAGGCGAATCGACTGAAAAGAACCAAACATATAAAGAAGTTAAACACTAATAGTTAAACTAATAAGAAGCTTACCGTTTAAATTGTATGAGAAGCCAACGAAAGCAGAAGTAGTAGTTTATGCAATCCGCCTGAGCTAAGTAATCATGCAATGGGCGATCCAGAAGCTCCACCAACTAATAATAGAGAGAAATTTGAATAAATAATAAAATAAAAAAGATGATACCTCACCACTTATGGATTTTCTTATTCTGAAATAAATAAATAAAGCTGCTCATCATTAACACCGAGTGCACTAAAAAACAGATTTGTAAGGGATCATGTTACCCCTTTCATTCAAAGAGAAACAATTAAGCAAACTTCACATGATAAATTCAACATTATAGGGCTAAAGCTAAATATAGATTAATGAAACATGCTTTAATTATGTAAACTAATGCGATGGTTGGTAACATTAAGAAAGTAAGACTGGTGAAAAATCAAAATTGGAGAAAATATTACAAGGGCAATATCTTTATGTCCTTATACATATATGAATATTCTCCTAATTATTTTCCTTCTTGTATTAATCTTGTTTTCCTATTTGTAGGCATTCATTCTTGGTTAATAGAATACATACTAATAGTATAAGAGCACAGCTAAGTCCTAACTATTGTTTGCTCTTCTCTACCAACACCTCTCTTATCTGACATTTCCCCTCACATTGACATCATGCCCGATTGTGCTCGTACCGAGGCCATAAAAACAAAGTGATCATGGTTTCTGTTATCAAAAACTAGCAAAGTAAAATATTAGTTAATGGTTAACTTCATTGTACCTAATATTACAATTTCTCTCTCTCTCTCTCTCTCTCTCTCTCACACACACACACACACACACACACACACACACACACACACACATTCTTCTCATCATAAAGCTCTCCAGTCCTCAATCTGAAGCTCCAAACCAAAGACATTTGGCGGTTGTCCCTAAAGGCAGCAAGGGTAGTCATGGTCGATCGTGCTCATTCCTCTCATCATAAAAGCTCTACAGTCCTTAATCTTAAGCTCCAAATCAATGATATTTGGCGTTTGTCTCTAGAGGCGGCAAGGGCAGTCATGGTTCAGGCAACAAGAGTAAAAAAGATAATGCTCATAAAAAAACACTTTTCTCCTTCCACTAACTGCAAACGTACTAAAATCTATCGGGACAAACTCAATGATCCATCCAGCGGTAAACAAGATCCCATATTCAGTCTAATTTTGCCTACCACACCTAGCGTCTTCTCATTTGGATCAGTTTCGATTTCTCATAAAGTCTTAGACTAACTATTTCAACAATAACAAATGTGTTTCGACTCTCATGTTGTCTCTACCATTGGATCCATTCACTTTGGATGATAGACTCAGAGGACTATCGTGATAGGTAATTGCTACTTATCTTTATCTATTCAGATATGCACTCTACCACTATCGTCTTTATTGTTAACGGTTTTCCCTACCCGATTTTTGGAAATGGCGTCCTCTAAACCCCACTTTTAGAGAATCTCTGTCCCAAATTATATTGCCAATCAACTATCCATTGACAAATACTCATTATTGTTCAATATCCTCTCATTCCATCTTTCAAGATCTCACCTCAAAAAAGATAATTGATGGAGGTGTTGAGACCGATAATATAAAATATCTAGTAGTTAATTCTTCTTCCAACCTCTCTTCCTCCACTTCTCCATATCATTGGCACTGTCTTTGCTCATAACCAAAGAGAATGTGGCGGAAGCCATGTGTCAATTGTCTGACATTTCGTACGTCTCTTGTACTCGTTGTGTTAGTGGAATTGTAATGGAAATGGAGTTTGTACACCTTTTACAAGAAATCATGCTTGACTAGGTTCATAACTGATAAGATGGGCCCATTAGGTGCACTATTCACCCTTTAAGAAGTAGCTATATGAGAAAATACATTATAGTATGGAAATAAAAAGCACACACATAGACCTCAACTCTCACCTTATTTGAATCTCGATAACTTTAATTTAACCAAACACAGGAATAGCTCGATGAAAAACTCTTAAAAATCCAACGCTGCGAACATCCATGTGGTACAACAGCAACAACCTCTGTTATAATAAAGCCATGGGACATGAAAAGTAGAATCCAAACAAAAAAGCCAGCTGGCAGGGTTGCAATGACTACCAGATATTAGGCGCCGTCATTCTAACTGCAACATTTCGGCTACTTTGATTCCAACCATTTAATAAGGGGAGAGAATAAAAACTATTTGAACAGGCTCCTCCCTTAGGGACTGGGGAGCATGGGATCAAAATCTTGTTCCTATAAATATTACTTACAACCTAAAGAACTAGGGAGCCATTTGAGTAGGTAACTAGCCTAATTGCTTCTAGTAAACTTCAGATGAATAATCAAAATTTTTAGGCATCCCTCTCTATACCTTTAATCTACGTTTTTTTTTTCTCTCTACACTAACTATGATTATGGGTCTGTCATTGGCACAATACAAAATAACTTGTTTTCAAAGCTATATATGACATGCAAAGTTCAAAATAGCAAGCTCAGCCGCCATATAATTGATACCCTTTGCCAGTTGGCCTCTACGTCTTACACAAAATTTTTCTAATATTTTCTGAAATAAGTAAATCAACCACCTCCTTTCTGTTTACAATGAAGTAGCATGCATAGCAATCATTAAGCTAGCACCTATGTGGGTGCCAACTAATCCGGTTGATAAAGATCTTGAAAACTGTTGCCAATATATCTGGTTTGATCATCTCCTACACAGTAACAAACTCCCACCCGGATGACTTTCGGGTGGGAACAAAAAAGAATCTCGTCACCTAATTAACTTTATTCTCCTTGCAAACATGATCCACGCTACGCAAAAAATTAATAATAATAAAATAAATAAATGAAAAAATTAAAAATTAAAAATTAAAAAATATCTTGAGATGCATCAGCACTGAAGGGTGATGATAACCAGAAAGAGTACCTTCAAGCGATATTAAGGAATCCTTGATGGTAATGTTGAGATATCAATTTTAAACATGTTAGAAAGCGGAAACAACATGTATGGAAGTTGAAAATATGAACTGTTAAAAGATAGGACAAACTGTTCTTCTTTGAAGTAACGATAGCAAAGCCGCACAGCATTACGCATTTACATACATACTACCAAATTCCTTTATATTTACATATATAATACGGAAACTTTACTTTTACATTTATACCACCGACATCTTTCATAACACATCAAAAATACCACTTCATTAATTTTTAAAAAGTGAACACACTTTTTCATGCATAGTGATTGTGGTATGTATGTAAAATTGAAGTTTATTGTGGTAAATATGTAAATAAAAAGGAATTGAGTGGTACTTATGAAAATCTTTCATCATATTAATGTCCGAGAATAGCAAAGAACACCTTAGACAGGGCAAAAAGTTGGGAGTGCATGCCACTTTGGTCACGGTTAAAGTTTGGCCCAAGGCGTTCCATCAGCATGACAAAGCACCAGAAGGATTCAGACTCGTCCTCTATCACAAACAATATCGGTGATAAAAGATCACTCATTCCCTGGTAGTCAGAAAATAGGTAAAATAATTTGAGCAACAAAAAAAAATTACATGAAAAGTAAAAGAAGTCGTGATTATTTAAGAAGGGTTTAGTTAAAATTTCAACTTTTAGGGAGTGTTTCGTAGCTCCTATTAACAGAATTTATCACCGGATTTATGAAATCAAGTCAAACAAAAATGCGCAAGTTTCGTGAATTTATGAAATTTCAGATTTGAAGTACCAAATTTTGCTTTTGATTCAACTTAAATCTACTAATGCTAATCCTGCTTGCAACCAAACAACCCCTTAGTGTTTATGCTTCTGTTGAAAAATGAAGGAAATTATGAATATATCAAAGGGGCATACATATATACCACCCAATTCCTATGTATTTAGATATCTAACACCTAAACTTTGCTTATTACATTTCTACCACCCAAATCTTTCATGCCACATCAAAAATACCACCATTTTGCCATGTAAAAAGTTAACTACACCTTTTCATGCCTAGGTAAGATGGTACGTATGTAAAAATTGAAGTTTACGTGTTAGATATGTAAATACATAGGAATTGAGTAGCATGTATGTAACTTCCTATATCAAAATACTTGATCAGTATCTTCTCACATACAAAGTGCAAGTTCGGATAAATAATCAAATAAGAGCATAAATTTTCCTATGAAACAAAGCCTGTGCTCAAATCGCTAATACTCTTCATTGAAAATTTGGTATCCTCATAAAACGAGGCCAATTCGCTGTTAAGTATACAAGTAAACAAAACTGTAGAGGAAAGCTAAAGGTAACAGTGGCCTGCAACCGGCAAGTAGGAAACAAGTATGTTTTTTATTCCTTAGATTAATGAACGCAAAACTATATGGTTTTGACAAAATTAACTTTTCAGTACAAAAATAAACAAATCAGAATATAAACAGGCATGTTTATACTAGATACAAATTAGAGTTTATAAATGCTTTAATGTCAATGAGCAGTAAAGAACTAACAATATATTTAGACAACTCATCCTTCGAAGCAAAAGAGAAAGATGTCATATTTTCAAATAAAAAAATAAAAAGATTGCATTTAGAATAACAATAACTAAATTCTGTGTATAGATGTGTTGGTAGAGGAGAGTATTGCATTAGATTAGCTCTTGTTTGCACGTGCCTAATGTTGAGTAGAATTCGGGTTAGTTTTGCACAACTCGAAATTGAAATTTTTAATTCTAGCTCGATTTAAAAAAAAAAAAAAATTACGAGTCATCTATTCGCTCAAAATCATTGATTACAAACCAGCTTGAAATTGATTTTAAATTAAATAAATTTAATTTTAGTTAATTATACATACAAATATAAATAATATACTATATGTACATATAGCCTGTTATATAAATTATAAATTTTATACAATTCCTCCTTTTGAACAAAATTTAGAGCAAATTAGAACCATTTTTGAATCTGTCAAAGCAAACACAAAATCAATTTTATGTTTGACAGGATCTTGAAATCGGCTCAAGTTGATTTTGAGTGACTTCTGAATTTTTTTTCATCAATCTTATGTTTATTTAAATATAAGGAGCCCAGACAGTGAGAAAGGTGGACAATTAGCTGAAGGAAACATAATCAGGTTAAGTAACAAATGTAAAAGTGATGGTAAATGTGAGAGACCAAAAAAAAGTTAGAAAAAAACGGCAGAATTTGAATACAAGAAATAGTCATGAAAATGTAGATTACAAAAATATATGATGCAATCAAGATAAATCATCTGGAACCTTATGCAGGTAATCAGAAGATATGCTCCACTTGTAAATAGCGAAAATGAATTTTGAAATTTATTTAACATTTTAAATGCCAAAATGATTATAATAACATTGGAAGCTGCATATCAGACGGGGTGTTTACTTCTTGAAAGATTTACATTCCTATGTATTTACATATAACACCTAAACTTCAATTTTTACATACAGGTCACCTTACCTATGAATCAAAAGGAACATTTCAGTTTTTAAAAGTTAAATGGTGGTATTTTTAATCTAATATGGAAGATTTGGGTGGTATAAATGTAAAAATGTAAATATAACGTGTTAGGCATGTAAATACATAGGAATTGGATGGGATGTATGCAAATGCCAGTTATCAATGTGAGGAAGGATTCAAGGAAAGAGAACAAAAAACAGCCACAGATGTTCCAGAAAGAATGGAAAAAGAACAAATGAAAAAAAGAAGGTTCAAGGTTTAACAACTGAATATGATGTTAATAAACTTGTATATTTTTTGAAAAACATCATTATTTTCATCTCAAATAGATAAATGAGGCGGATTTCCAACTTACCTGACAATAACCCAAGTCAAAATTATAAAACGAATATGTCAACAATATATCATGTAGAAGCTTCACATGTGGATTATCATCTCCATCAAAATATGAGACAGATCTGTCAGTTCTGACCTAGAAGAAAGAAGTAAAATCAGTAGAATATAATATTTAAACCACTTAAGATAAAAACTTTAAGAGACTCCATATATTCAGAAGAATGAAATAAAATTATATTGTATCTCATTACCACGTCCTTCTGAATAAGTACCCTTCTTTCTCTGAACTTGCTAAATCTCTTTGCTTGAGCGTTTGAGATACTCTGCGTAATGCATGCATATAATAGATGTGACAGCCAAACTAGAAATGCTTTGATAAGGAAGGTTAAATCAATCAAATGTTTCCATTATGAAGATCTGATATTAATGTAATAAATTTTACTGCAATAATTAAAGCAATTTATCAAATGATTCGAGGGTGGAAATCAGAGTGGCAGATAATAAAAAAAGATAAGATGTACAAACTTACATATCTAAATAATGGCCCGTCATTAACTTATTGGAGAATCAAAAGCAATACTAACATCATTTATTTGCATACCAATGATTGCAGAAGAAAAAAGAGCAAACTTTATAGAAAAAAATATTGTATATTTTTTAAAATCATGCGTAGTTTTCTTTAAAAAAATAATTGTGTATTGCTTTCAGAAAATGAGTAGATAAAATAAGATCCCTCACCCATGTTTTAGTAAGAAAAGGCTTAAATGGGTTCTAGTTTTGGAAGCTGAATCACCTACTAGACAAAGATCACTCTTTTTTCTCAAATTGCTCCGTCAACATTGCTTGGCACAATAAACGCAACATATCAGTACAAAGGTATAAGTTAAAAGCTCTAGGTTGGTTTTCAACAACCAAATTTTCAGCCAAATAAGAATTAATGCCTATGAATTATGGATGTGTTATACTGCTATAATATTACTTGCAGAAGAAAATTAAATGAATGAAAATGGAAAAAAAAATTACAATCTGCAAGAAAATGAATTAGGCACACCAAAATGACAAGAAATGACAGCATAAAACCAGACCTGCCACTGGGCTTTCAAGCACTCATACTCGAACTTCTTAACTGAGCCAAGATATTCCCTCTCTGAATATGTAGAATCATACAAATGGTATCCCAATAAAAATTTCCAGATCTGCACAAAATTAAACTCTTGTGGCCATAAAAAAAATAGTACAAAAAAGGGGAACTTACATACATAGCGCATTATTCTTGTATTTACATGTTTCACACCTAAACTTTCATATCTATACACATAGCACTCAAATATTTAAGATCACGTCAAAAACAATATTGTTATCACTTTTAAAAATGATAACACACCTTCTCAGGCATAAATTTAAAGAACCAAAGTACTATGTATGAGATATATAAATACATTTGTGTGCTGCATATGTAAATTTCCCAAGAAATAAAAAAAAAGGATAACTTCATATCATAAGATACATGCCTCTTTTCGCAGATTACATTTGATGCCTCCATAGAATATTCTCTTCCTTAGCGCTTTAGAATCGTTAATTCGACCATCGGAGTTAAAAAAGGTAGCCCACTAAGTAAAATCTGGCCGTTAGTCACACAATATTATACCAATTTATCACTCAATAAAAAATTTATAAAAAAAGCATAAAAAATGCATGAAGCTTATGTCATGATGGAGCACTGTATGTAAACTTATCCCTACAATGAAGAGAAATTGTTTCCATATTTCAAGCTATAGCTCTCAGATCATAATGGAGGCAGCCTAATTGCTAATCTTGGCCTACCATTTCACGATTAACTCTAGAAAATATATTACCAAAAATCAGTCAAAATACTTTCAGGGCAATACATACATATACCACACAAGTTTTATGTATTGCATACTAACACCTAAGCATTCATATTTACAAGCATATCACTTAAATCTTTAATATCACATCAAAAATACTACCATCACTATCTTAATGCACCCTTTCATGCCATAAGTGTAAATATCAAACTTTGGGTGTTAGATATGTAAATACATGAGAATTGTGGGGTACGAATGTAAATTTTTCAATAATTTAAGTAGCGATTCCAGACCAAATATCAAATGTAGTGGTCAACCAAAAAAGGAAGATGATTGGAATTAATCTGTTTAAAGGCTTAGGATTTTCCAGCAGCCAAATAGAAAACCCTCTCTAAAATGGAAAGAAAAAGGGGGATTTTGGGGGAAAAGTTCCAACTAAAGGCAGAATGCCCTCCGCACCAGTTGTTGAGCATTTGTTAGATTTTCAGTCGCCTGAACACTAGGCAAGCAACCATGGGAGCTAAGGTAATAAGAACTAGGGGCATTTACATACACACCACCCGATTCGTATGTAGCTACATATCCAACACCTAAATTTTAAATTTTACATTTATACCACCAAAATCTTTCATGCAACTTCAAAAATAACAAATCTTTCATGCAACATCAAAAATACCAACATTTTAACTTTTAAAAGGCGAAAATTTCCAATAAACCTTTTCATTTATAGATAAGGAGGAATATATGTAAAAATTGAAGTTTAGAAGTTAGATATGTAAATACATTAGAATTGAGTAGTACTGATGTAAATCTTCCAAAGAATTAACTCCTTAAATTTTTAAATCAAGTCAGAAAACAAAGCAAGTGGAAATATGATGGAAGGATGTTGACCTCACTTTTGTCGAGGTTTAGTTTTCCTCCTAGGATCTAGGGTTCTAGCTTTAGGAGCTTCCCCGACGATCTTAGATTCCTAGCACTGGACCCACCTCGTCTTAGAATGCTTGAAACCACTTCGACACTCTTTTGGAATCCCGGACGGAATTCCTGACCTCTTGCTCACAACTGGTAGGTTGGAATTAGCGTTAGGACTCCGAATTGAGTTCCTATAGGACCACCTGGACCTTAGGAGTAGCATTGTGCACACTTTCACGCACCACCGAGCACAAATTCCTCGAGCCCCGGCCTCGACGTCTTCAAATTCTCGCGACGGATCGAGATCGGAAGTCGGAATGCGCGAACGAGCGCCATCGAGGTCGAATTCGACGAAATCGAATCTGACGCACTTTCGACTCGACCGGTGACGAGGTTCTCCGAACGACCTCGGATCGCGAAACGGACTGCGCCATTGCGTCGGGACGTCGAATTTGCTAGGAAAAGACGTATAACTTGTCGTGTTTGGAGCGCGGACTCGCGACGTCGAAATTTGTCATCCTTTTTTTCTATTAAATAAAATCTAATTTTCTATTTAAATCCCATTTTTAAACCCTAACCGCACTCTCTCATCCGGGCTCGCCTTTTCTTTTCTCTCTCGACCCCGAGCCCTCCTCCCTCCGGTTCCTCGCGCAAAGCTTCGGCCATGGTCCCGATATTCGCCACTTCCCCCGGCTCTGTCCATGACAGGCGCTTTCGGCCTTCCCTGCCTCTACGGTCGCCTCTTTTCAGCGACTTTGTCGCCACTCTCTCCCGCTCTTTTTTTTTTTTTTTCTTTTTTTTCTCTTGTCAAGACCCCCAGGTAAGTGGGACGGCTTCTGCTGGCTCTTCTTCTTGAGGCCGGCTATAAAAGCCTCTTTTGGATTAGGGTTTAAGGTTGGCTCTTATTTTTGTCGGCTGGTGTTGTGTGTTGCCATTGCCTTACCTCTCCTCCTCTTCTTTCTCTTCCTCCGTTGCTCGCGGTTTTCCCCGAGCTTGTGTTCGAGTAAGGCGGAGGTGCTTTGTTGGCCTTGCTCCTTGAAATTTACGGAAGTTGGGCGATCGGTTTTTGGCTTGGTTTGCGCCATTTGGTCTCTGTTGTTGGATTTTGGGGTGCTTTGCTAGGATACACACCGAGGTATGAGTTTCTTTGGCTCAGATTTTCACATGTGAGGCTATTTACATATTGCTATGCTTGAGTTGGGCGTGGTTATACATTCAAAATGGCATGGGGTTGCTTCTTGCTCTTCTTTACTTATTTTGCATACTTGTCCTAATCTAATGTGAAGCATGGAATGATTTGTGTAGTTAAATTCATAAGGAGCTTGCTCTTTCTTTTTGCTCCTCCTACTTCTCTGTTTAAAAAAAAAAGAAAAAGAAAAGCATGTTAAGAAGGGAAGCTTGAGTTGATTCAAGCAAGTTCTATATATATATTTTTTTATTTATTTGGAGCATGTTGAGACTTATACTTGGATGTTGGGCATGTGAGAGTGCTTATCTAGACCTCATGTTTAGCTATATTTCAAATTTTGTCTTGGCTCGTTGGAAGCTTGATTGAAAGTGGATTTTATTTCATGTTGAAAGAAAATTTGGAGGAGTTGTCTTTGGGGCTTTTGTTTCTCAATTTTGGCTCTTGCTATTTCTCGGTTTTACCCCCTCTGTGGAGGGGCTGATTTACTTTATCTTGCGGTTTTCTCGATCCTGGACTGTTTCTAATCTTGTTGTCCTCTCGGTTTTGAGTTAATTTGAGCCTCACTGCTGCCCGATTTTCTTGGTCCTTGGGATTCTCTTGAATTGACCTGATGTGGGGAGTGTGTTAGCTTGAGGCTTGGCTGATCTCGCGAGCCTTATAGGGGCTCGGTTTGAGTCCTCGTTTCCTTTTTTTTTTTATGGATGCGGTTGAGGCTTGCTGAAGCTTGTGTTTTAAGCTCGATTTAAGGTGATGTTTGGGGCTCGGGTCTTGACTTTGTAGTGAGCCGGCTGCACCTTCTGTTTGGAGCCTATAGATGGCTCGGGTTTGAGTTTGGCTGGGCTTTGTTTGGGTTGATTTGCTTGGCTGTCTAGTGATTTTAATCTTGAGCATTTTGTGGCGAGCCGAGCTTGATGTATTCGGCTCCCTAGGCACTAGCCGTGAGTTTCTTTGTGAAATTTGGAGTTTGGTGGGAGGGGGCTTTACCTCTTATGGTTCTCATCTTTGTGATTTTGGGGCTGTGGGTTTCGGCTTGGTATGTATCTCGGCGAGAGCTTTAATAGGTGTGGGGATGCTCCTTCTTCCTTATTTCTTACTACATCTATTTGTGAGATGATTTGGATACATGTAGGCATGTTTCTTATTTGCCTCAACCAATATTTGATGGTTGAATGTTGAAATTGATGAAGTTATGCAAAGTTGGAATTGTGGCGATCATGTGATAAATTGATATCGGAATTGGTAGGCCTTGTTCCACACTTGTATAGGGCCTCGAGTTCTATGAAATTGAAATAAAAAAAAAGAAGAAGAAAGAAAGAAAGTAAAGGGCAAAATCTTGGAATTTGTGATAGCCCTCCTAGTTTAGTGAGCTAGGGTTCGATATCAAGGCAATGACGAACTTGTCTTTTCTTTATTTTACTTCATTTTTTATCTTTATTTATGATTTTTCCGCTATTTGGGAAAACAGGGAGTGTGTTCTTAGGGGTCTAGTCCTTACCTTCTCCGAGAGTGTCGAGGTGCGCTTTAGTCTTTTTTTTAGGACATGTAAGGTCGGTCGGGAGTCCGGGGTGATTTACTTGTCTTTTCTCTCCTTTTCCTTGACCCCTCATCCCTAGTTTTCACCTTGTTCTTGGCTTAACCCACACACATACGGGGGACATGTAGGTGTGCATATATAACCTCCTTGGGTTATATATGGGCCATCAACAGTGTTGTAAGTGCGGTGGGGACGATGATGCGGTTGCAAAACGAGAAAAATTACGAGAGCCGTAGAATCGGGCCGCTCGTCTCGTAGACTCGCAGAGAGTAGAGCGAGTCACGGAACCATTCGGCCGTCCTCGGGGTTTCTACTCGCCGAGTCTAAAGTTCGTAGTCCTAGTCCTATTAGGTAGTCAACCCTGTGAATCGAAATGTTTTAAAACAAAAATACATATGTTTGAAAAATACAAAATTGCCTCCATCGCTACACGACTCTACTTACCTACAATTCTACTTGCATGAAAACAAAAAAATGAAATGTGTGAAAACTTATAAAAGTCCACGGTTAGGTTATTCGAGTCGGATTAGGATTCGCGCCTACGAGAAAGTTGGGATAGTAGTCGCGACTCGAGTCCGGATATTAGCACGAGCTCCGAGTCGAAACACCGCCGTGCTTACGGGACACTTGTAGGCTTTACTTGTAGGTTTCTTTCAGTATTTTCTCGTGGTTTCCTACGGTTTTACTTTGTTTCCTCTTTCTTTTGTGATTTTCTTCGCTTTCTCGCCATTTTCTCTCGTTTTTTTACCATTGAGTTTTCAGACTTTACTTTCTTTCTACTCTGTAGCACTCCTGTTTAGCTAGGTTGTTTTCACCTACTACTACTCCTGCTTCTTTCTGCGGTGCTAATAAATCTTACGCGGAGATAAGAAAAAAAAATAACAATAAATAAGCGAGCGGCGCACCAAGGATAAGCAGGACATACGGTACTCCTACGACAGTCTCTACTTTTTTTTTTTTTTTTTTTCTTGTCGTACCTGCTTTCTACTTTTAGTATGCACTCTCGCTAGCTTAGTTTGCTTACTTTCAGTTTATACTCGCTTGGCATGTTTTACATTTCAAGATCTTACCTACTTAGCATGCTTTACTTTCTTTGCACTCTTTCCTGCTTAGTATGAATTGCTTACTTTCGATATACTGTATCGTCAAGCATGTTTACTTTCGGCATGTATTCTGCGCAGCATGTTCTTCGTTCGGTTTAGCATGTTTCCTCGTTTAGTTTAGTATATCTGCTTGTGACACCTGTTTACGGTTTTCTTTTTACTACTCTCGTCATAGATTGCACACACTCACTCGCAATAAAATAAAAACGAAATAAAATGACTTGCATGTTCACTTGAACTTAAATCCTAAACTTAAATCGCGATCTTGCAACGACGTGGAGCATGGAGCACGGTGGGCAGACGACCATCTTCTTCAATGAAAACCTCAGTATCTCCTTCAATGAAACTCATTCCTTGGTTTAAACAATGACGCTTAGGTTTCGAGGTAGTCCGCCCCGTGCGACATAAACCCTCACCTTCTCTTTTAGGCGCTTCGCACACCCTTCAGTGCAATATAAGCCCTAATCCGGCTTGGGTTTCAGAGGTTGTCGCCTTATACGACGTAAACCCTCATGTCTTTCGGGTAGTTTGCATAACCAGGGCGTTATGCGAACGTAATCCCTATAATTAATTTGCAGGATTGAAATCAAAATAAAATCTCTTTCCAAAATTTAAAACCCAACCTTAGGATAGTCTGGGACGTCCTCGAGGTCCTCCTCGAGATCTGTGACATCCCCTACCCTTCTTTCCTTTGACTCCAGAAATAACTGTTCCTCCTCGCGCCCTTCACCTATTGGATTTCCTACTCTCAAATTTCGTTGGAAAACCCTACCTTTTGACTTCGTGAAGATAGAAACCTGAGATCTAAATCGAGAGTTCTCTCAGGTGATTTCGGTCATCCGAGGGTAATTAACTATGAGAGCTTCGCTCTATAGGGAGTTTTAAAGACTCAGATAATATAAACCCTGTTTAATTCTTTTGTATTAAATAGGGGAATTTGTCGGTCCACATAAAAGGTTCGCAGACCAGAACGGATATCATGAATTTCGTGGTTTATTTGATTGAGCGATATTGTCAAGTAGGACGTCTATTCTTCGGGATAGATGTGTTACTCGCAATATTTCGCTCGTTCATTCAAACTACTTAACAAATGGGATCCGTCCTTTCTAAATTTTCATATTTTAAAATTTAAAACTTTATTTTCAAGAATCAATACGTATATATACTAAATTAAAAACTCAAAGCTCCTAAAGCGGCCGACAAAGGACACCGCGAAATCATGATGTGATTGATTCCAACATTCTAGCAACCTAAGAATATGGAAATCGATAACATAAATAGAAGAACCAAAACTACATTGACCAAATGACAAGGACTGGTAGAAGTGATTGTAATTATTTACTATTTCTTTCAATGTTGGAAATAAAAATAAAGAAACAAACAGGAAATATTACTTGGGTGTAGCAAAAGGGAAAGAGCCTAGATGAAGGTGTAATCAAATAATGGATAAAACATAAATCCAAAAAATACAGGAGAACTACCTATTCGTGATTGAGAAGAACTCCAAGAAAAAAAAATTACAAAGAAGAAATGAAAAGGCAAGCAGGGGTACGGTGAGTCCGAACAATTACGGGCTGTTAGGTTGCAAGTAGAACAATTTATTTAGCAAATCTGGAGTTGGTTAAATCCTAAAAATTGTTTGGGATGAGAGATATTAAATACGGTTAATTCCCGAGACTGTTTGGTTACTCATACACCCATGCCTACTTTTGCCGACGGGAGGACCAACAATGCAAAAGAGCCGGTCCAAGGAGGACCGGTCTGGACAGCCTGAGGCCTGGCAAAGCCAGCCAGCCAGCCAGGGAGAGGTAGGATTCCCAAGAGGGGCTCAGAGCGATTCCAACACCCACGTGGGCTCACACCGCCGCTAACCATGTATAAGAGGAGAGGAAACAAAGGGGATTTTAGGGGAAAAGTTTGAAGGAGATCTTAGGGAGTATTTATTAGTGCAAATGGGTTAGGGTTTGCTTTCATGTTCTGATTTGCTACAATTTTTCTTCTCTTGGGATTCCTAGCGGTGTCTAGGGTTTGAGTAGAGACGATGTACCTCTCGAATAGTATATCAACATTGTTTCTTATTTGCTTTCGTTGGTACTAGTAAAATCAAACCTTTACTGAGTTCCCCACATCTCTATTGTAATTTATCCATTGTTAGTTCATTGTTATTCATTTTGGGTAGTATCAAATGGGTAGATCTTTGAGAAATGACAACAAAGAAAGTGAATGAGCAAAAGAAGATCGGGAATATAGCAAAAGGTTCACCCCCATAGAGGATGAATTTTCTTCCATAGAGAATCGAATGGATGACCGATTCGAGAGCATGGAAGAAATGATAAAGAGGCTCTTGAAGATGCAATCCAAGACCAAGCCGACGACTCAAATTGCAAACCCTAACCAAGGGTTAATCAAAAAATCCTTGGCTAGAAAGAAAGAGAGGACGACAAGGAGGAAAGCATCTATCGCCAAAAGCTCCCCTCTGGAACTTCGAGAGAAGGGTAGGGTGTGTGGAAACTTCCGAAAGAGGGGGATGAGCTAAAAATTAGAGGGGTGCGGCAAGTGGTACGGAGGAGCGCGACGAAAGAATGAGAGAATTGAGTAGTGGATACGGCTATGACCGTAGGAAGGTCTTTCACCCTAGAAACGAGAGAAATGGCGGAGGGAGAAGAAGTTGGGGTAGCGATCCTAGGGTAAGGAAATTGAAAAAGTCGATATTCAAAAGGAAAGATGCACATGGGTAGGCGTATTGAATGGAGCGATACTTTGCAATAAATGGTTTAACCAAATAATATAAGCTCATGGCAGCAGGATTATGTTTTTAGGGAATAGAGGTGGGGTACTCAATGCATTTGTTAGAAGAACTTAAGAATTGCTTATTGAAACATTTCTGAGCCATCTAGGAAGAAGAACTACACGAGTAATTATATGCTTTGACTCAGGAGGAGACATTCACAGAATATAGGGAGATGTATGAGCTCTTGTCGGGCGGGTTAGGGATATTTCTGCAGCAGGACTGGAGGGGAACTTCATGAAGGGCGTAGAGCTTGACATCCGAGCAACCCTCCAACCTTTGAGATCTTGGGAATGAGATTATGGAGCTTGCTTAGATGAAGAAAGACAAGAAACAGGTAAAGAAGACCAGCAAAGGTGGCACGAGAAGGGGATGTTAAAAGAGTGCCTTGACGATCACGACACAGAGGACCCAGACGATGTTGTTTCAAAGAGAGATCCTTACGGAGAAAAATATGCAGAAAAATATGGAAACTCATTCCAATGACAATTTAAAGTGGCTCACTGATACAAAAGTGCACGATAAAAAAGTGAAAGGATTATGTTTTAGATGCGATGAGAAGTATGCCCCGAGGCCACCATTGTAAGAAGAGCATGCTTCAATTCCTTGTAGTTCATGAGCAAGAGACAGATAGTGAGAAGCCGGAGGAAGACAAAGTGGAGGAAGAGGAGCATTTGCACTTCGATGTAGAGGAGATGTCCCTTAATTCAGTAATGAGATTTACTCCGAATCAAACTATGAAGGTGAAGGGACGGGTCGGGGAGCAGCCAATTGTGATGTTGGTGGATAGTGGAGTAAAAAATAATTTCATCTCAAATCAGGTCATGGAACAACTAGGGTTGGAGGTAGTAGATACGGGGAACTCTAGCGTCATGATGGGATAGAAAATGTGGATAAAAGTAAAGGAATTCGCAAGGGGGTGGCTTTGACAATACATGTCCTACAGGTGATGGAGAACTTCCTATCCTTGAACTTAAGCAGCACTAATGTGATTTTGGAGATGAGGTAGTTGTAGACACTTGGGTAGACAAAGGTGGATTGGAAATCCCTGACGATCGAGTTCAAGGTGGAAGGTAAGAAGATGGTACTAAGGAGAGATTCTAACTTATGCAAAAACATGGTCTCGCTCCATGGTCAAGACGATATGAGCAGGTAGACTATTTGGTGGAGTTGTAGAACATAGAGGAAATCCAAGATCCCGAGGCAAAAGAGTTCTCCGAGGGTGTTCAACAGCTTCTACAATAATTTGCAAACAACATTCAACAATAGAGCAAGTTACTGCCACCAGGGAACACGAGCATGCTATTAACCTAAAGGAGGGTATCCATACTAGTATCCTCAGAATCAGAAGAATAAGAAAGAAAAGTTGATCAGAGAGATACTCGAAGCGGAAATTATCAGGCACTTTTCTAGTCAAATCCCGTTGGTTAAAAGAAAGATGCTAGTTGGAGATTTTACGTGGACTATCGGGCTTTGAAAAAAGAAATAGTATTGGAAAATTTTCCTACCTTTGTGATTGATGAGCTGCTAGATGAGCTTTATGGGGCAATCATTTTCTTGAAAATCAATCTTAAATCAGGATACCACCAAATCAAGATAAACCCAGCTGATGCGCACAAAACACATTCAAAACATATGAAAGACATTACGAGTTCTTAGTAATGCCATTTTGCCTCAGAAGCACTCCGACCACATTTCAGTCTCTTATGAATAGGGTTTTTCAGCCATAACTCAGGAAATTCATCCAAGTCTTTTTAAATGATATTCTGATAACAGTCGTATAGAAACAGAGCATGGGGCACTTGAGGACAATCTTAAAGACGTTGAGAGAGCACCAATTGTACGCCAACTTGAATAAATTTTCCTTTTCACAGTTAAAGGTAGAGTATCAAGGGCACGTGGTGACCAAGTCAGAAGTAGTAATAGATTAGTCCAAGATCGAGACTGTTGTGGATTGGCTTTTACCCAGAAGTTTAAAGGAGTTGAGGGGATTCCTAGGTTTCACCGGATACTACCGAAAATTCGTGAGTACGTCAAGATAGCATGTCCACTAACAGAGCTGACAAAGAAAAACAATTTCAAGTGGGGTGGGGAGCGACAACAAAGGCCTTAGAACATCTGAAGAGTCATGACATCGATATAGTTTTAGCTCTTTCAAACTTTAGAAAACCATTTGTGATAGAAACAGACGTGTCAGAATATGGATTGGGAGTATTACTCATGCAAGGCCAGAAACTGATTTCCCACTTCAGCCAGGTGCTCACAGCTAGAGCAAGGCTCAAGTGAGTGTACGAACGGAAGTTAATGACTATTGTCTTGGTCATTCAAAAGTGGCAACCCTACCTGTTGAGACGACACTTTTTATTCAGGACAGATTAGAGGAGCTTAAAGTATCTTTTGGAGCAGAGGATTATGACTAACGAGCATCAGAGGTGGCTATCCAAGATGTTAGAGTACGATTTTGAGATCCAGTACTGGCCCATTGGAGAATAAAGCCACAGATGCGATATCGAGAAAGGTGGAGTGCCAACTGACAGTCTTATTAGTACCCCTGATCCTAGATTAGGAAGCCCTGAGATGGGAGAACGAGCAGAATGAAGAGCTGAGAAAAATACAAGCAAAGTTGCTAAAGGATCCGAACAATCCAAGATATGCATTGAGGGGCAGCAGCTACTCTACCAAGGGTGGTTCGTGTTGCCGAGGGCAACGGAGTACATCCCCAAACTATTGCAGGAGTCTCACAATGATGCAATTAGGGAAGACTCAGGGATCTAGAAGACATACAGTCGTCTATCTACAGGGCCTTATTGAGTGGGGATGCATAGAGACGTAATGGACATAGTGGCAAAGTGCAATTTGCACCAATGACATAAGCACCCGATCATGGTGCTAGAGGTTTACTACAACACTAAGATTTGGGAAAAAGTGAAGATAGATTTTATATAGGGGTTGCGACAATCAAAAGTGTTTACAGTGATCTGAGTAGCAGTGAATCGCCTGAGCAAGTATGCACATTTCATTCCATTACGACACCCATACACTGCGGTCTCAGTCGCTAAGTGTTCATACGGGAAGTGGTCTCCTTGTGTGAAGTGCCAAAATCTATTGTATCAGATAGGGACAAGGTGTTCCTAAAGCTGATTCTGGAAGAAGCTATTCAGGCTACAAGGAACAGTCCATAAAAAATCACATAATATCATCCTCAAACCAATGACCAGACGGAGGTAGTCAACAAAACTGTGGATCTGCATTGTTTTGTATTGAATAAGCTCATGGGTCAGATGAATTGTATGGGCCATTAGTACCATATTGCGGGGCCATTAGTACCATATTGCGGCACAAACAACCCCTTTCAAGATTTTGTATTGCGGAATTCATCTCACCTGATATATTATGGGCATAGCACTATACCGGTATCCAGTGTCGACAAGTACTTGCAGAAGAGAGACAAAATATTGGCAGGACTCAAGGGGTATCTACGAAGAGCTCAACGAATCATGAAAATGAAGGCATATGGACATAGGAGAGATACAATTTGAAATCGGGGACAAGATCTACTTGAAGTTGAGGCACTACCGACAAAAGACATTGGACAGGCCAAGAAGCGAGAAACTTTCTCCATGATATTTTAGACTCAATGAGATTACGACACGCATAGGGCAGTGGCCTACCGTTTGAGGTTACCACCATCAACAACACTATATCTAGTCTTTCATGCTTTGCAATTGAGGCGGGCTATATGAGACATACACCCTTGTCTTCACTACCTCCGACGTTGACAGAGAACATGAAGGTGATTTTGGAACCTTTAGAGGTCGAATGAGTACGCCGAAGAGTGGTTGGAGAAAAGGAGGTATTGATTAAAGGAAAGATGTGTCAAATTATGAAGGGATGTAAGAGCCTTACAAAGAGCTCCAAAAGCAATTTCCATCCTTCCACTTTAAAGACAAGATATTACTTTGGGAGGGAAGTGTTGATATGCCCGTGCCTACTTCAGTTGACGGAAGGGCCAACCATATAGTTGAGTCAGTCCATGGAGGACCTATTTAGACCGACCAGGCCCAGCCAGATCAGCCGATGACCTGGCCAAGCCAGCCGACCCAGCCGAGAGAGCCGGGATTCCTAGGAGGGGCTGAGGCTGATTCCAGCGCCAGTGCGAGGCTCACACCGCCTCAAATCACGTACAAGAGGAGGGGAATCGAGGGATTTTTTTTGGGGGGGGGGGTGGGAGGGAGTTTGAAAGGACGTTGGGACGAATTTATTAGTACTAATCGGCTAAGGTTTATTTTTATGTTTTGATTTGCAGCAATTTTTCTTTTCTCTTGGTGTTCTTATTGATGTCTATGATTTATGTTGAGAAGATATACCTCTCGAACAGTAGATCAACGTCATAACTTATTTTGTTTCATTGGTATTAGTAAAATTAGCCCTCAATTGAGTTCCCGTGCACCTCTATTGCAATTTATCCGTTGTTGGTTCATTGTTTTTTTGTTCCAGGTCTATCAGTTACTTATTTACATATTGAAGTTAGTTAAAATATGAATTTAATATTATATGAGTTAAACTAATCATTAAGATTATATTAATTTAATTTAATTTTTTAATATTTCTAATTATTTTTATTATTAATCAACTATTTGCTAAGCCAATGAGTCACTTATAAGAATTTCCTTAAATTAATTAATCATTAATCAACTTTATAATATTCAGTAATTAATCATTACTTAGTTATTTACTAAGCAAATAATCATTCATTAGAATTTTACTAAGCCAAGTAAACATAAATTTGTACTTCAGTTTTCATTAAATAATCATGGACTATTTATTTATCAAGCCTATAACAATTGTAATTAAATTAATTAAATTATAGAAAATTAAGATATGTTATAAATTAATCATTAATTAGTAAAGAATAAAATTAAATTAAATTAAATTAAAAGTCGCTAACCAAATAACCCATTATTGAGCTATAAACCATTTTTAATTTCAACCCAATTCGGCTCGCCTTGGCCCTCGTCTGCAAAATAAAAAATGGAGTTCGTGAAAAATACCTTTTTAAACTTGTTTCCAAGACATCCAAACCCAATAATCCTTGTCTTTTTAACAGGGTGTTTAGGGTGGTTAAATTGCCAAAACGGGTAATTTAAATAACTAGCAACAATAGGACCGTGGTATCCACATAAGAAAACCTCTGAAACCCCAGTTTTTCCCCCCTACCGCTCCACTCTCACCTAAAAGCATCGAAGAAAAGAAGCAAGACATTTGAAAAGTAACCCTTATCTTTCCTCCCAAACCCTCTATCAATGCTTCAATTTTTCTAATTCCATAAATTTGCCTGCCAACAGGATTTACTAAATCAGAGACTTAAAGCAAAATAAAGGAGAATTATGATTTAAAACTCTGTAGGAATTAAAGTTATCATTATTATTTTTTGGCAGGATTAAGGTTACATCCTGCTCAAATCGTGCTACCAAACAGACCCTTAATGTTACAGTTTAGTCTTTTAAAAAAAAAAATAATAACAATGTTACAGTTTATCTTAGGAAGAATAGACTAATTACTAGATTAAGCCCATTTCACAAAGTAGTTACATAAAACTTCAACAAAAACAAAACCTACACAAAATCCAGGTGCTGACAGAATTAAACATTAAATACCATAAAATAAGAAAATAGATGGGATAAGACTAGTGCCATTGAAAGATTTCCTCAAAAAGAGATTAGCTATCAGTATCATTGCGCTATGCAAGCATCACGTTCTCAGCAAAGCAAAAGATAATAAAATCATAACACGTTCTATAAAATCGCAAACCCCGAAACTAGCCAAGTCCAACACAAAAAGCCCCACAACAACACGTGCAGATTCTAGCAAGGTGGTTCGTAACAACCACCAAGTGGCCTGCATGCGTGACACAGATCTAAGGTTTCCCAAAAGACGGTGTTTGGTTGGACAAGGTCCTAAAAATATTTAGCAAGTGCAAGGAGGCCAAAATAACTTGAAATTGTCTGAAACCAAAATGGTGCAGCAGAGATCCTGCTTTTAGACGGCGATGAAGTAGGGAAAGTGGCCGGTGGCTCAAGTGAGGGTCGAATTCGATGAATAGGGGATTCCACCACCAGTACTTTATCAAGATATAAACTCACCACTTGAAAGAGTCTACTACAGCTCTCAATTAGAGAGAAAACATAAAAGTCTCCAAATGTCATAAAACCAAAACAGAGTTTTCAAACCAGATCCTAAATAATATATTTGTAAGTAGGAAACAAAGAAACCCTAAAAATAATTTAAATAAAGTGACTACCAATCCTAATGGTGGGTCGGCCAGTTCAAGGATGTCTTTTGGGGGATTACTGTTCCATTGATTCTCCACTTCATTTATACTCTATCTCAACATTTTTCAATCTCTATTATCTATATCCTCGATGGTTAAACTACTGGTTATGTCCAAACCTGTCATCAGCGTAGCTAGGCATGATGAAGCACCATCCTTCCGGCTACATATTAGAAGGTTCCCTTGATGATCACGAGCCAAATTTGGTGAAATTACTTAGGCCCACTTTATGGAAAGTCAAGCTATGATCAAGGTTCATACTTAGTAACTACTTTATAATCTTGATTTAGACGATCCCTGGGCCCAATTTATAAAAACTCAAGCTAAGATCAAGATTTATGGAAACTCGAGATGATCAAGATAATAAAGATTTATGGAAATTCAAGCTATATGATCAAGACTCGGACCTAGGGCGCGTTTGTTTGCACTTTTCAGCCCACTTTCTGAACCGAGATGCAAATTTGCAGTGTTTAAATCGGGAGTTCAGT
Source organism: Papilionanthe hookeriana x Papilionanthe teres (assembly GCA_022702705.1). NCBI lineage: Eukaryota > Viridiplantae > Streptophyta > Magnoliopsida > Asparagales > Orchidaceae > Papilionanthe > Papilionanthe hookeriana x Papilionanthe teres. The sequence goes on along the minus strand of CM040437.1, from coordinate 38,657,477 downwards.
GGACCGCGTTTCAACCCAAGGCGCAATTTCACGATGCGCCACCGCAAATATCAGCCCGTATCCAGCGCCGGGCTTTTTCCCAATTTATCCATACGGCGCACCTAATCAAATTAGCGTGAGTGGGGGGAGGGGTAATGGATATTCCTTAAAACTACAACTTGCTAAAACTACCATATAGGAGAAATTTATATTGATGCTATTATAAATACAATAAAATTAAACTAGATCTAACCGACATCAAAATTCACTACCTCTTTTGGCTTCCTACAAGCTCGATATGCTAATTAATATTAGAAAAAAATTAGAAAATTGTCATTATTATGAAATTCAAACTTCATCAAGAGAATTTTTACCTAAACTTTTGTCATAATTAAAACCTAAACTTATACAAAAGAACAAAAGATTTTTCTAAAATCTAGCCTTCTCTCAATTCAATAATTTAATGTTGATTTATGTGCTTTTTCTTATTTGGGTAGTTAAAAAATGATAATTACATACATTGAAAATAACTATGATATCTACATAATATATATTGAAGGGTATTACAGATATTAGTCCACAGGCAGCACTTTCAAAACTGTATTTTTTAAACAGGCCAACTACATCTGAAACACAATTTCTGAACAGCAGATTTTCTATAGCAAATTTTAAATGGAGATTTCATTCAGCCACAGTCGAAACAAACGCACCCGCAGTAACTACTTTATACGCTAATTCCACACCACTTCAACAAACCGACCGACCAACATACATGCATACATCTATGTATACATGCACGTGTGCATGTACGTAGAGATGAGCAACAGGAGATCTAGTACCGAGCAAGAAAGTGAGAGCGGCCAATCAAGGCAGGGAGTTGACTGAAGGAGGGGGGTGGGGTGCAACAGTAGTTGCGTAAGCAAGAAACCAAAAGAGTGATCGAGGTTCAAGAGGAAAATCTGTGAGCTTCAACTAAAAATCGATTGGGAAACACCTAATAGTGTGATAAAAAAAAAAGTAAAAACTCAACAACGTTATTCCTAGATTTGATCGGAGAAGAGAGCAAGGGAGTAATTTTTCATCCTCGTTACCCAATTAAGGAAAATCCAATATCCCAACTTACCTTGTGCACTTGTTGGGTCGAAGTTGGCATGGGCTCGAGATTTTCCCTCAGTTGCTTCAATGCATGCTAGCTCAAGAGTATTTATTAAAAAATTGCTTTTAGACTGTAACATTTTTGAAAGAAAATTAGAGTGCTTTTAGTGAGTCCATGCCCAACGGTTAACAACATTGTGCTTAGAACGGAATGGAGAAAAGATGAGTTAACAAGTCAATCCAGTAATGATCATTAATCTGTATTATAACATTCATAACTAAAAACAAATTTTGAATGTGTTATGGTCATTTCAAAGTCCTTGATTTGATCTTTCAAAAGTTATGATTTTGAAATGCAATTTTCTATTAAATGTTCCAGCTGATAAAACTATTGTATGCAATGTAACACCCAGTTTTTTATTAAATCAGGTAAAAGTTTAATCATTTTAAAATATATCCCATTTTCACGTTCCCCGACATCCAACAGCGTTAATTCTATACAAATCTAACAGATGAATCTATCAATTTGATTTATACCCAAGTTAACTTTATAAAAATCTACCAGATAAATCAATCAATTTGATTAACAAGATTAATTTTAATTAAGGATATACTTAGTTTAATTATGCTAATATATATATATAGATATATATATATATATATATATATATATATATATATATATATTCAAAAAGCTAAAAAGAAGAATACATATAAGTTGTATGAGAAGGGCCAAAACAGGCACCCATACCCACACAGTATACAACACACACAAGGTTTCAAAAGGAAAGATACATCTATACCCAAAAAATCAAGTCTGCTAAAAACACGCAAAATCAGGTAGCTAGAGTACGACCCAATTTTGTTTTGTCTGTAGTTCTAGGAAGAGAGCCAGCTAACAGATTATTAAGTTTATTGTTATTGTCTGAAGTAACTAATGTATCATCCATTAAATTTCTAAGTTCTAGTAGGCATTCATTCTTTTTCTTCCTCCTGAATTTGTAAACCTGTCATTCCTCATCTGAAGACTGGCTCTGCTGATTCGTATGTTGGTCGATAGATTGTCGGGCATGTACATCATGAGCCCCTTGCGCCTGAGTAGCGGTAATAACTTGCTTGGTCTGATGAGGTGGTAGAGACGCAGTAGGAGTGTCAACCGTTGCAACAATGATAGGTTATGGGTTCTTTGGATGATGAAATGTCGCTACCACACCTGTGTCCTGAATATAAGGAGCTGCAAAGCCCTCCTGATTATCAGACCGAACGTTGTCCTTTGTAAGTAAAGTTCCTTCAGCATTGTCTTCACAAAGGTTTAGAGCTATAAGCTGCCCAGTTGAACCATCCGACAACACATCTATCGCAGAAACAGAAAGAGTATTATCAAGGGGGGAGCTCCGGTAGTGGGAGGGAGAGCATATAGCACCTCGACCAATGTTCCGGTAGCTAGTAAATTGCACTCAGGGGTGGAGGAAGGACAAGTGGGAGTTGGGGCAGAAGGCCCAATAACATTTTTTCTCTGAGGTTTCAAATGAGGGTGCAGATGATGATATTAAGAATGAAAGTGTCCAAACATATGGCAGTGGATGCAGTAAAGTGGGAACGGTTCGAGCTCCACCCGCTGTCAAAAACCCTGGTGTTGTGATCCAATCCAAATCTCCCCCGGAAAAGGTAAAGTAATGTCTCGTTCCATCAAAACTCTTGCTTCAGAAGGCCGTCTCTGATTAACCATAGAAGTATCAATTTTGAGGGGTTTACCATCTCTTCAACCATAGCTAAGGAGTAGAGGATCTCGTGATTGAAGAGATGGAACTTCAGATCCGGGAAGCACAGCCATACATGAATGGTAGGAGATTCAGTGCGATGATCAAAATCCACTATCCGCTTTAATACTTTCATCATACGATTATCTATTCGAATGAGTCTTCTCGCAAACAACTAGGTATAGTTTTGATCATCTGATAATTGAGTAAAAATGTGTCTGCCGTCTAGTTTACCAATCATCCATTCCCCCTTCAGACGCATTTACTCAAAATCTTTTCGAATTATCTCGAGTTTGGGATTTCCATAGAGGAACTTACCAATTAAAACCAGTCGGCGGGATGAAGCGAAAGTAGAGATCTCGTCCTCTGAGAGAAAGATTGCAGGATTATCATTTTTATGAGATGGTCGTTTGAGAAATTGGGTGTCAACGCCGAATGCTAAAATGTCGTGGCAGCGCTGCGGGAAAATACCCGAAATAGGGGCACGCGTAGGATTGTCGCCGACAAGGGCAATGGCATAGGAACAGAGCCCCGAGGCCATCTCCACCAGGCAAGATGATCACTGCCAGAGTCTGGAGCGACGGAATCGCCACGTATCATGGCGAGTCATTAATCAGCGACCCGAGGAGACGACGTGTGAGGAATGCAAACGACGTAACCAAACCTCGTATTAGGAAATAAGACGACGCGTCAAGCTGCGACCAGACAGCGTCGTGCGAGCTGTCTGCATCCGCCGAGGAATCAACGAGACGATGACAACGCGTCAAGCTAGGAAGACGACGAAGTGCGAGCCATCTGCAACCAATGAGGCAATCTGAACAGGAGAAGGCTGGGTGCGCGAAGCCATGCGTCGTCAAGCACGACGAAGCCGTTCGTCTTCGAGTAAGACGAAACCGACGGAAAAAAAGGTGAAGGATTCAATGTCCGGAATCGCAATCAGGCGAAACTATAGGAGAGCTACCCGCCGACGATGCCATCCGCCCATGAGATAGGGTATTAATATATATATATATATATATATATATATATATATATATATATATATATATATATATATAAAAAAGCCCGAAGGTGAAAATTAATAAAAAAAAAGATACGGATTGGTTGGAAAGAAAGGGCCCAAAAAAGACCCTAGCCATCCGACATACACCACAAACAAAGAATACATGTATAAAAAAAAACCAAATTAAAAATTAGACATAGAAATTGAACACCAAAAGTCTCCCAACATTCGCAGAATCAGTTAGCTTACGAAATTCAATTTAGCCCTGTCTCTGCCTCTGGTTCTAGAACGGGAGCCAACTAAAAAATTATTAAGTTTGCTGCCATTACCCGAATCAACCAATGTATCATCCCTCAGGTTCGGTAGTAGACCTCTATTCTTCTTCTTCCTAGATATATAAACCTCATTCATCATCTGAAGATTGACTCATCTGCTCGGTGGATTAGTCCAAAGCTTGATGGACAGGTGTAGGCTGTGGCGCATCATGAGCTATATGTGTCTGAGTCACTGTAACTACTTACTCTATCTGATGAGGCGGTAGGAAGTCAGTAGAAGTACTGCCACCCGTTATATCAAAGTTAAATTTTAGAGCGGGTGAAGTGTGAAACATCTCCCCTGCCCCCATGAGAAGAGGTTCCAAAGTAGGACCTACATCATGAGCTTTATGTGACATATCACCCACGAGGAATGTGGCATCTTCAGGTGTATCCTTCTGATGATCAGTAGTGTCAATAACTTGGAGCGGATCAGGAGGGGGAATCACTGCCTCTGGCTCAGAACTTTGCTTCTTTGGTCTTAGATATGTGTAGATGGTGACAGAGAACTGGAATAGCCAAACATACGACAATGCGAGCAATACGAAGGGAAAGGTTCAATAACAATCTGTTGCCAATATCCTCGATGTTGTGAGCCAATCCAAATTGTCATGAGCGATTAAGGTAATGTCCCTTTCAACAAGTACCCTGGCTTCAGAGGGACGGGAAAGATTAAGAGTAGGAGTGTTCGTTTGGAGAGGATTACCGTAAGCTGAGGCAATAGAGTACAACATTTCTTGAGTAAAATGCTGAACTTTCAGGCCAGGGAGGCGAATCCAGACTGGAATGATTGGTGGTTCCGTCTGGGGGATAAAATCCGCCGAGCATTTCAGTGTAATCCTCTTCATTTTTTAGCTGAATAAGGATGTGTCTTCCATCTAAAAGGCCAACTTTTCATTCCCCAACAAGGTGCATGAGCTAAAATTCATTATGAATAAGCTCCATTTTGGGATGACCATAAAGGAATTTCCTAATCAGGTACAGACGACAGGCGTGAGCAAACTGATTAGATTCTGCTTCCGTAAGAAAGATGGCTGGTTTCTCATTCTTCCTATTAGGTTTCTTGATGTAGCAGAATTCATCACCTTCTGTCAGGAAGAAACACGACTTAGGAGTACTTGAGGCGTGTTCACCCGCAAGGGCAGCAGTGTACGTTCTATCCGAAGCCATACAATGAAGAGTGCGGAGAGTGACTGAGGGAAACTATTGCAGCAGGCGGAGTGGCTGTCGAGCTGGGTGAAGCCAAACTGTAGGATCGCTGAAACCTGCAAGATCGTGGTCTGCAGCAAAGCACCGCAAAAATGCGAGCGCCAAACAAAGCTCCAGTTGAATCAAAAGAGGATGTCGCTACACACGACGCAGGCGACGCGAGCCAGTTCGGAGACGTTCTTCGATCTGCAGCGAAGAACCGCAGAGGCGAAAAACTCCCAAGGGCGACGACGCAACGCATGGCAGAGATGAAGAAGACGACGCCGGAGAAGACGCAAAAGGAATGAAAGAGAGTGATATATCGCGGTAACGGTCACTAGGGTTGGCCATGAGGCGAAACCCTAGCAATTAGAACAAGTGCCTCTTTACTGTACCCACTGTCGTATGTTTGGACACTCCCCCCATCAGTGTTACCAATTGCATCCAAACCTCAAACCTCCACGCGCCAATACTACTGGATCACATATTTCTGCGTCGGATGTCCCGCTTCCCTCCCCCTCAGAGATACCCACTGCTGTTGCAGATCAGATTGAGTTGGCTCAACTTGTGAAGGAGCATCAGGCAGTTCCCATCGATAGTCAGGAAGAGGTCATCGCTCTGTCTCCTTCTACTGGAGCAGCTACACTTCCACGTCAGGTACCCACTATTACAGAGGGAGAGCAGACTCCCCACCATGACATGACCGAAGACAGGGAAGAGACAAACACTCATGCGGATATTAATATTCAATCCAAAGATTTGACTTCTGTATCGCCTTCTGCTCCTTCTGTTCCTATGACGACAAACCATACGTCTCTCCATGAGGAGGGGGCCCTGGTTTCTCCTCCAGTTCTCCACCCACCTACGGAAGGCCCATATCTTCAGGGGGAGGAGATAGCTCCTCCTATTTCACCTCATGCGATTGAATCGATTCATCGTTGCCACTAAAGCATATCTTCGGTCCATCGAAGAAGAATGGCGGATGTTTACCTCCGGAGGAAGAAGAAAGCGGGGGGCACTATCCCCCTTGGAAATATTACGGACGATAGTCTGGTTTCCCCTGGTAATGGGGAAGCTCTTCAAAATGCGAGTTAGAACTGTGCTTACATCGCTAGGGGCAGGGGAAAGGAATCTCGTCCTCTTTAGTCGCTAGTTTTTGTGTTGTATCTTTTGTATCGCTCTAATGTAGCTCTATTTTTACTTTTTGGTTTTATGAGGTGTGCTTAAATTTTGTTTGGGCCCTCTCATATTACTCGTTTTGTACCCCTCTTTAATTTCGATGCAATAGGCCTACGGCCCTTTCCAAATATATATATATATATATATATATATATATATATATATATACTAAAAAGCCCGAAAGCGAATATATTAATAAAAGGAAAGATAAATATAGTTTGAAAAGAAAGGGACAAAAAAGGACCCTAATCATCCGACATACACCACAAACATAGGATACATGTATATCGAAAAAACCAAAATTAAAAATTGGACAAAGAAATTGAACACCAAAAGTCTGCTCACATTCGCAGAAATCAGTTAGCTTGCGAAATTCAATTTAGCCCTGCCTCTGCTTCTTGTTCTAGGAAGGAGGCCAGCTAACAAATTACTGAGTTTGTTGTCGTTAACCGAATTAACCAATGTATCATCCCTCAGGTTTGGTGGTAGGCCTCCACTCTTCTTCTTCTTCCTGGATGTATAAACCTGTCATTCATTATCCGAAGTTGACTCATATGTTCGGTGTATTGATCCAAAGCTTGACGAACAGGTGTAGGCTGTTGCACATCATGAACTACTTGTGTCTGAGTTAAGTATTGCCACCCGTTATATCAAAATTAGATTCTAGGGCAGGAGAAGTGTGAAACGTCTCCCTTGTCCCCATGAGAAGAGGTTCCAAAGTAGGACCAACATCATGAGCTTTTTGTGACATCTTACCCGCGAGGATAGTGGCATTTTCAGGCGTATCCTTCTGATGATCAAAAGTGTCAATAACTTGAAGCGGATCAGGAGGGGGAATCACTGCCTCTGGCTGAGCACTTTGCTTCTTTGGTCTTAGATGTGGGTGTAGATGGTGACATAGAGAATTGGAATGGCCGAACATACGATAATGCGAACGAAGGAAATGTTCAATAACAACCTTTTGCCAATATCCTTGATGATGTGAGCCAATCCAAATTTCGTTAGGAGCGATTGAGGTAATGTCCCTTTCAACAAGTACCCTGACTTCAGAGGGACGGGAAAGATTAACAGTAATAGTGTCCGTTTTGAGTGGATTACCGTAAGCTGAGTCAATAGAGTACAACATTTCCTGCGTAAAATGCTGAACTTTCAGGTCAGGGAGGCGAATCCAGACTGGAATGGCTGGTGGTTCCGTATGGGGATCAAAATCCACCGACCATTTCAAAATCTTCATGGCTCTGTTGTCAATCCAAATTAATCTTCTAGCAAATACACGTGTGTAATCCTCTTCATTTTTAAGCTGAATAAGGATGTCTTCTATCTAAATGGCCAACTTTTCATTCCCCAACAAGGTGCATGAGCTCAAATTCCTTACGAATAAGCTTCATTTTTGGATGGCCATAAAGAAATTTCCCGATCAGGTTCAGACGACAGGCGTGAGTAAGCTGATTAGATTTTGCTTCTGTAAGAAAGATTACTGGCTTCCCATTCTTCCTACCAAGTTTCTTGATGTAGCAGAATTCGTCACATTCTGCCAACGCAAACGATGAGAAGAAACACGACTTAGGAGTACTTGAGGCGTGTACACCCGCAAGGGCAGCAGCGTACGTTCTGTCTGAAGCAGTGAAGAGTGCGGAGAGTGGCCGAGGGAGACTATTGCATCAGACTGCAGTGACTGTCGAGCTGGGATAAGCCGGACTGTAGGCGCGGAAACCTGCAGGATCACGGCCTGCAACAAAGCACTGCAAAATGCAAATTTCTTTTGATTAAGGATATACTTAGTTTAATTATATTACTAACTTTATGTTTTTATAACTCCAGTACTTTAGCATTATGTTAAGCTGAATCCAAATGAATCAAGTATAAAACTAGCAAGATTTACCAAATATTAAGGTACAACAAAAACACATTATTAAAGCAATTATGATGAAAATGAGCAGCACAGTTGTGCAAAAAGGGTCCACAGAGGCACCAAACTTTAAACTTTGGGAAGGAAATAGTTGAGTATTTCGGATGACAGAGAGTTAATACGCATGATAAGGATGAGTACTAGTACCTCATGGGGTTTCAGAAGCAGAATAGCGATAATAATTGGTGAATCTCATGCATTCAGTAGTCCCGAAGCAGAAGATCGACGGCATTCAGTCAACAAGTCTAAATAGAACTGGCACTTGCTGATATCGCTCCCATAGTTGTTGATGCAGTCCTGGAAGGCCTTTGAATGAACACTGCATGCATCAACACCACCAGCATTTCCCACTGGAATGGGAGCAGCCTCAGGAACTTGAGAAGCTACAGTTTCATGCTGAATAGTTTGAGGACCAAAAATAGAATCCACTGCCCGATGAGCAACAGCACTTCCCGTGCCAAAAGCCATGCCTTGAGCTATAGTAGAGCCAATCCCTCCAAGCATAGATCCACCACCATGGAGCGGAGCTGGAGGAGGGGCATGATTTACAGCTGGTTGAGGGGGATTCCTCACAGGAGCAGGCCGTGGAGCTGACCGAGGAGCCGGTCTTCCTGCGGAGCTTCGACGAGGCATGGCTGCAAGAAGGTAACGAATCGAGAACTGCGAGGCAACCCAAAGAAACCCTATATATATATATATATATATATATAGATATATAGATATATAATGGATAAATTTGTGTAACCGACTGAGAGGTAGAGTGCTCGGTTGGGAGTTCTGGGAAGAACCTGGTCAGAGAATTCTCCTTTCAATGCCATTTTGAACATTCATTTCCTTTCCCACAAAATTTTTCTATGATTTTCCACGATCTGGAGCATTTCTACGTTTCCATTTACTGCAGTAGGAGACGAAACTGTGGCCAGAAGTTGTGCCTTGATTTCATGATTTCAGGTAGTCTTTTGAGATGTAAGCAGGTTGCAGAGATGGAGGAGAAGAGAAAGAAAGAAAAGGAATAGAAGAAACCTTTAGGGAGAATTTATGAGGGGAAGTTATTTTAAGGTAAGATTTGGCAAGGAACTTATGTTTGGGGTTACATTAAGACTTAAATTAAAATTTCATGAAAATTTAAAACAATTATAATTCCAAGTGGTTTACTATAGGCAGTAAGCTCGATGTGAACTTAAGAAAAATCATCTTAGAGCTACTACGACGATTCAGGTGAAATAACTGTGTTAAATTATGAATAATACATTTATGTAGCATTACCATGTGATTTTCTTTTCAGATGTGATTACATCTAAAAATTTATGCATATTGCAAATTAAATGCACATGTTATATGAATACAAGCTTGAACTGACACTAATAACTTTTATGATTTTACGATTTTATTGATCTAAAGAGCATATTTATGAAATCATTATTTGCAGGTATTCATATATTGTTGTACATGCATATGATACATGATTTTCATGCAATGAAAAATTGTTACAGGAATTATGTTTAAAGTAATGTCACTAGCGTTGTGATAGATACACTACATGACTGACCTTTATTAATAAAGAACAATGGGATTCCCAACTCATGATATTTAAGCAGGGATGGAACATTTCATATTAGGATGGATATTGATAATTGCTATGTTGGGAGGGACTTAACCTTTATCAATAGTTATTTTTGTCGATGGACTGGGTGATGACCGAATGACATGAAATGAAATGAATGTAATCAAAGTCTATTTAATTACAAGTAACATTCCTAAGGTGAGAGTTATTGATTATGAAATCCTTAAAAATATTTTATGATTGCATGAAAATGAATGAGATATATGCTACTTGCAGTTGTTACTATTTACTACAGTTCATGTCATTTACCATAAATGTCTCACATGATTACAACATTCTTATTTCAAGTACTGCAGTTATTTACTTTAAAATCTTACTTTAGTCAAGATTAATTCATTGAGTTTGTAACTCACTCTAATATGTTGTGATTTCATAAAGAGTTAAGGAACATCAGGGCGAGTAGTCAGGTGTGAAATTGTATATTTTTATAAGTTGTACAGACTTTTGGGTAAGCATTTTTATATGTTGGATTTTAGTAGCTCTGTACATATTTTGGTGATATTATCATGCACGCTTCCTAGTAATTAAAAATGTTAATGAAGTAGGAATGAATTGTATCCGACTGCGTCGTCCACCTCTGTTGCACCACAATTAACCCTAAAAGGCGGTCATCTATGGTGTAACATGCAAGGATGAATGCAAGGAAAAACATAGACAAGCTATGTTCATGTGCATATTATGAATGGAGACCTTCATGGTACTAGTTGTGGATTCTAATATAGCAACGCTTTGATGACTCTTACCATCTACCATTGAGAATGAAATACATAATTGCACCCTGCTTTTGCCAACAAGGAATAAATAATCAATGGTGTGAAATGTCAAGTCATTGCTAAGATTAATAGGAATATGAGTTGCATGCTTGTACCCAAAAAGGATGTTCAACCAATGACAAGGTGGTTTATAACATTCTATTATAGTTATTTACTTTATAATACAAAAACAATGTCATTCAATGCTAAGATCCATGCGAATGAAAATATTCAATTGTTATGATTTTGAGTACGAAATCAAATATTATAACGACCGCAATTACTCGATACTAAATGCCATGAAAATAGTGCCATGCTTATTCATAGATTCTTACAAGTTCACATTTCCCATTATGCTTATTATTACTTAGAATTGTGATGTGCTCACAAGGTTATACATTTTTATACAAAACTCACTCCCATTAGTTAAATGTTCTTTAGGAAAATCCCTTGCGGAATGGACAAGAAATAGGAAGATAAATTATCCATATAAAAATTACATATCTAGTTTATAAGATAATCTATTCACAGAATTTTTAAACATTAAATACAATGAAAATTAAAAATAAATAATTATTTTGCTTACTTTAATGAAATAATTATCATTACGTGTAGTTAAAAAACATTCATCATAACTAAAAGCTTATAAGTGACATGTTTATTTCATTTTAAATATTGCATTTTATTCAAGCACGAGCCTAAGGTGGCACTAGTGTCTCAAGCGCCAAGCAATTATATCTCATCAAAAGTACTTGTTCTTTCTACATCATCAGCATGATAATTATGGCTACTGTAAGTACCTGAAAACTTGCTAAATAAGACAGAAAATGAGTAACTGGTAGAAAATTGCAGTTCAAGCTATTGTAGTTGAAAGAAGTGAAGAAAATAACAAAAATAGGCGATCTTGCAAGCAGCATAGAACTGCAAAACAAAATAACGGTGATAGAATTGGAAATAAGTTACGCTAACATGAAAGACAGTTGGCTAGAATGAGGAAGTAAGGCCAGACTTTAACCAATGAAAAGCGTGAGTAGACAAAGAACAAAAAAAATGAACTAAAAATTACTGGTTATGATATTGAAACCACATATTCCCTGAACCAAATAAATGAACTAAAAATTACTGGTTATGATATTGAAACCTCATATTCCCTGAAGTTTCACTCGCTCTTCTACGTAAATTTAAAACAAAATCAAAAAATGCATATAAGCAAATATGCGTATATACAAATTTTCAATTCACAGGAAAATAATTACAAATGATCAAGATTGAAAGAAGATATCTCAAACAATTTGTTTTCAACAAAAACCAATAAAAATGCAATTTAAGATATTCTTCTTAAAGAGCCACTATAATGTCAGTTATAAGAACCCCATATGTCTCCCCCATTTGGCTTAACATAGATTTGGCAATTCTGACCCTAGTGGTCACAACTCAAAAGCTAGTCTTGTTTATTCCAGCCACAAGCCATAAAAAAAAATAAATAAAAAAAATTAAAAAAAATAAAAAAATTGACAACTGATTAATGTTTTGTGATAAAGAAAATGACTGAAAAGCCTCTTCTTTCACGTTAATGTAAAGTAAATCCATCACCCTATCTGAAACAAGGTGAAAAGCTACAAGAGGAACCACAAGATACCTATCATGAATCATCGCTACTAGTCTTTAGTGGAATCATCATTAATTTTTATAAACATTTCCTTCGCAAGCCGAGATATTTCTTCCGACACAACCACTTGATAAAAGCCACCATTTTAATCTGCATGAAGGAGGCTTATTACTCTAATTCCTTCAAATATCCACTTCCACTGCTATCCTTCAAACAAGACAATTCTCATCTAAACAAAATCCTAGCTTTTGCAGCAAAAAAATGGGAAGAGGAAAGAAGAAAGAAGTTTATCTAGATAAGAACCTAAATGGTGATAAGAGAAGTGAGAGGTTGAAACGATGCAGAAGCAATGAGATATTAGCCTTCCATGATAGTTTCTTTTGTCTTTATCTTCTTTCTCAACTTAAGGATCTCTCCCAGCAATGATAGCATTTTGAAACTCATCAAATGAACCATGAAGAGAATAAAAGAGTTTGACAATGATTTAAATTATTTCAATCAGAGATTTTGAAGATGAAACAAAGTTTAAAAAGTAATAGGAATGATTATGGCTCATAAATCGATTCCCGTTCTTAAATAATAATGAGTAAAAATATAATATCAATAGACCACGCTTATATGAATGGGGATTATAAATACAGTAGGGTAGAGTGCATTGTTGAGAGAATGATAACATAGGAAAAAATTGTAATGCACTTTTCAGAGCAGAACATAATTGATGTGTAAAGTTGCTCTTAAATCAAGTTATTTAAGAATTAAAATTTGACCACATAAACTTTGGGGTACACCTGAAACAATGATTAGTCTCCACCATAGCTTGCAATTATGGTCCAAACTTCAAATAATGAAAACAGCCTACTAAGTAGGGATAAGGCTACAAACATCAACCCGCTTGATTCATTCATTCTCAGGACCTTATTAGACAAACAGGCCTTTTTCTTGATGAAAAATTGTTAGTTTCATTAAATAAAACCGATTGAAAGAAACAGCCGTGAATAGAAGTATGATATCAGATCAATAACTAGAAGTTAGAAATTACATCAGAGAAAAACATGAAGATTTGCACCTAAGGCTGCAAATTTCCAAAATGAAAAAGGTAAACTAAACATCAACTACATAAAAAAATGCATAAAATAATTAAAATTAAATAATAACATCACAAGAGTAAGGGTTAATTGCAAAAACTTGACCAACCATCCATACGAGCATAATTTTGCATTGAGCTCATTCAATGACAAGTGGCACACTATGACCACAAACATTAGTTAGAATGTCAAACAAATTGAATATAACAAGAAAATATTAATAAGAGCACAAATACAAACCTCTTCAGCATCTAAAGGATCCTGACGAGGTTCTCCCATAACTAGTTCAGAGTCGTCAAACTGCCAAAGTACACTTGAACATTTTATTAATTGTAGTACATACGACTATCACAACATTATTAAAAAGCGTTGTTTGCATTTAAAAAAAAAGACAAGTTAAGTCTAACAATCAAATGTGATGCCCATCAAATCATTATTCTAAATAATCATGAAAAGTGACCATTTTAGTTCATATATCATCAGATTTAGCTGATAGAAAGCCAACTTTGGCGCTCCTTGGAATGTTGTCTTGGCATTTCTCCAAATATTTCAAATACGGGCATTTACAATACCACGCAATTCTTATGTATTTACATATCTAACACGAAAGCTTTAATTACATTTATACCACCCAAATCTTTCATATAACGTAAAAAATACCACCATTTTAACTTTTAAAAGTGAAATACACATTTTCATGGATAAGGTGACATGCATGTATGTCAAAATTGAAGTTTAGGTGTTAGATATGTAAAAACATAAGAGCTCACTGGTATGTATGTAAATCTTCCGATAAACTATTTTAACATGTAAAACCCAAATTTTCGGCTGATGCCAGCATAATAGTTATAGTATAAGGACTAAGAATGCGCGGGCGGGATATGCAAGATAGCAATGATATGTGAATATAAAATGAGATTTTTAGAGAAAACTATGCAAGGACAAGAACGCATAATATGACGTGGAATTTTTGAGAAATATTATAGGAAGAAAGAGACCAATTGGAGAGAGTACGAGGGATTTCTTCGGAAAATATCATAAATAAATTCTTTTGAACTAGGCAAAAAGAAATCATAAATAAGTAAAACTTAAAAAGGTTCACCAAAAAGGTTAACCAATATCTAAAAAATCTGTAGGAAATCAGTAAAAAACATAGTAACGCTGTTACAGGCACAGCTGGAAACCCCCCTAATTTACTTATGAAATTAGCAATTCAAAAAACTTAGTAACATGCTTAAGATAGACTTGACCCAACCTGAACAATATGGGAAGTGGTTGAAAGAACCAGTCACTGGTTGTGGAGAATTACAATGGAATTAATAAAAAGGATGGAGGGTAGACGGTGGTTTCAAACAATACCTAACTCGCCATATTGGCCCAACCATTCAAAAGATATTAGCTTCCAAGGTTAACCCTTCAAATGTTAAACCGTTTGTACCTGCCCAAGCTATTGGGCCAAGTTCATCCCTCAGCCCCATTGGTTAATCTCCTCCTCACTCCTCTCTTAAACAAAAAGCTTTAGAAGTTTTTATTAGAAAGTTTATATCACCAAAAGATTGGCAGGCATGAAAAAGACAAAATGTCGTCCATTAATCTAAACCTAGTCTTTCTAACATGTGGGGATACCTTCAGTTATTGGTCTATCATTTTATGGTCTATCATGATTCATGCATGATCAAGAATTCATTTAACTTTACCTATTGCATATTTATGCCTATTATCGGATTGATACACGTTGATAATAGCATATGAATATACATGCTAAAAAATTTTTTAGTGTTTTTTGTTTTTTTTTTTTATTGTTCAAATTGATGGTGATATAGATGGAGATGTTATTAGTAAAATTTAAGTTGGTTGGTTGAAGAGGAGGAATGCTTCAGGTATATTGAATCATAGAAAAGTACAACTTAAACTGAAAGGAAAATTTTATTAGATGGTAGTGAAACCTGCAATGCTCTATGGCGCAGAATTTTTCTATTTAAAAGAGAAGCATAAAACAAAGCTAAGTGTTGTTGAGATGAGAATGCTTAAGTGGATGAGTGCCCCGACACTTAGAGACAAAATGCAAAATGAATATATCCGTGATAGTGTGGGTGTAGCTCCAGTGGCAGACAAGATTCGAGAGAGTTGTCTTATGGTTTCGTCACATTAAACGTCAACCATTGAATGATCCGATTAGGAGAGCAGATGTTTTAGCTTCGACTAATGTTAAGAATGGCAGAGGTCAGCCTAAATTAACTTGGGCATATTGTATAAAAAAATGATATTAATCTATTAGAATTAAATGAAAATATGACACTCAATAGGACACAATGGATAAAAAGGATTCATGTAGCCGACCCCACTTAATGAGATAAAATCTTGTTGCTATTGTTATTCTTGTTGTTGTATGAAGATGATGATAAAAAGTAAGAAAGTCTATGAAATGTCATGTCATGTAGGTTAGATTAGTGAACTATGATAACTTGCATCGAGAGAGAAAAAAGTTATTTAAGATGAGCTTCAATTAACACCAAAAGAGTTTTCCCAATTTTTGATAATTATCATGTTGGAGCAATCTAATATTAATGAAAGGACATTTGATAACTATTATGTTGGACCAAACTAATAGGTCAAAGGGCCATGTGATGACTATATATTATAAATGTGTTAAAATTTACAGAGACATACTATAAAACTTATAAGATAATAAAAAGTAAGAAAGAGATGGTGAATAAAAGTAAAACACATAACTTAATCTTAATAGCTGAGTAGCATGGTACACTAAAAGATTGGACAATGAACAATTATATTTTATTTTCTTATACATTTATGATAATTACTAATAATTGTATTATTTACTTATCTAATTATCAAAATATGTCTTGATTGAAATCTTACTCCGCTTAGATATCTATGCATAAAACTATTAATAAATATTTGTTTGAAAGAACAGCATGTATTTAATTTCTTGTTCTTTGTATTTTAAACTCAATATCAAAATTATTTATCTCGCTGAGCTTTTAACTCATCAGATGATACCATAACTATTAATTCAATGAATGAAAAAAGTAAATTGGGTCATAATAACTTTGCTTAGTTCTACATACAGATTAATATACGATTATGGATAGATCAAAGAAAGAGAAATACACATGATGTAAAAAAAAAATATTTGGAGCAAATTAATTATTCATGAAATTTATTAAAAGCTATAGAGTTCATTTTGATAATTTAAATTGCGATCGCTTCCGTACTAACAATTATGTTGGATCTAATGGATAATTATGAAAAGTACAGTATAAAAGTTATGACAGTCTAATCAAACTATTTTTCTCAACATTCTTTTCTAACTAGCAAAAATTAGAATGAGTGTTAATAAAAATAATGTCTGATAGTATTATAAATCCTCATTACATCTTATGTTTATCTAGGAGGGCTAAAAATGAGCATAGTTAAATTTAAGACCCACTACATCCTCCCACCTTGATTGTTTTCTTTCCCAGATAATGTTGTGATATACTTTAATTTCTCAAAAACATTGATACTTGAAATGTTCATGGCCTAGGATCAAAATTTAAGAGGAAGATGATGTGCGAGAGGATCAATAAAAAAAATTGGAAATCTTTTTTTATCAAAATTCAAAGTTGGTTGATACACCTTCAAGCAACCTTAGATTTATTATTGGCTTCAATACTTAAAAACCTTAATTTTGATGATCCTGATGATGGGATTCTTTGTGGCTAGAATCCTACTTTTGTTTGAGTTCATTCTTCATCAAATGGTGCATTTAGATTACTCTTCATTTTAACTTATGTCAATTAAATTAATATTATGTTCTAACAGCAGCCTTAAGACTAAAAACTTAATAGTTGAATCTAGGCACTATAATCGTTGAGATCAGAAAAATTATGAAAAAGATAGCACTTGATTTTATAATAAGTTGAAAGAAGAGAATGGAAAGTACTAGTGGAATATGATCATTTGGAAGGAGATAACAACCCTCTTCCATTCATAAGATTGCAACCAAGATAGAATAATTTCATTCATCTTATAAAATTGAAAATTTATATTATTGTTATCAAATTGATACTAGCCTCCTTTCCTTCCCTATTACAAAAAGCTATTCTGCAAAAGTACGAGTCACGAAGCTACCAATCAATTTTAGTAAGCTTTACCCCGATACCCTCATGATGATCCTGATATTATTTATTTCTTTGTTGATCCTTTTTCCATTGATTAAATCAAATGAGGAGCTTTTCTTGGGGGTTTTTAAAATCTCCTGATCTTGACAATATCTCTCTATAGTTTTTTCAAGAAATGAGGAACACTATTCATTCTGTTATATACTTCATGTTTGATGATGTTTATCTTGGAAATTCCTCTCTTTTTAGTTAAGATCCATTTATATTTTTTTAGTTCCTATAGAAGGGGATAATGATCTCCTTTATGACTTTAGATATATTACCTTGCTAAAATAATCTCTTTGAAATCAACATCAAAATTCTAGCTAACATAATCAAAGGCTTTCTACCCACAATGATTGATGTCACTCAGGATCCTTTTGTTGAAAGTTACTTTAGATTGTATTTAAGTGGCGTAAAAATTAATTGATTCTACCATTAAGCTTAAGGAGGAGAAATTCTATCTTTAAAGTTGACTTTGAAAAAAGACTTTGATAGAAAATTTTGGAGTGTTTTTCTCTTCTAACTTTATCCCATAAACTATAGACTTTATCCCTCACTATACTTATCAGATCATAATGAGGAACCTACAAAGCAATTTAAAATTTCAAGCGCTTGACAAAGAAAAAACGCCATCTCTCCTAACTTTTCCATTACTATTTTTGAAGTTCTTTAAAAATATCACAAGGTACTTCAACTACCAGTTGGATTGAAGGTTTTTGACATAAAAAGAGAGAATTCTATAAATAGTCTCCACAAATGATACTGTATGATTTTGTGGTGCTTTCATATTTGAAATAATATTTTATCTAAGTTAGAAGAAGTTACAAGGCTTAAAATGAATTACTCCAAATTCTCCTTTATTTATCTTGGAAAACATGACTGACTTCTAACTAGCATCTTGCGTTGCACTATTCCGTTGAAATCCAAAAGTTTTTATATGATTTTTTGGAATCCATTCACTAAGAAGAGATACAATCTAAGCTATCTCCTTAGAAAGGTATTTTTCTCTCCAGATATGGTAAATTTGTGCTTATATCCAACACACTATTATATCTCTTATTACATATTCCAACTTTGGTTGTCAACAAAATATATTAGAAAAATTTCTATAGAAAGGTAATGGTGAAGGGGTTGGTCTTAATATCATTATGTAGAAGAAAATCTATAAGCTAAAAAATAAGGACTACCTTAGCAATAAAGACTTGCTTATGGTGAACATGTCCCTCCTGATTTAAAGGATTAGAGAAGTAAATTTTACTTAACAACAAAATAGCAAGATCTACCAGAAAAAAAATCAGTGTGTTAGCAGCCTTGTTCCTTTCTATTTATTGTATTATAATGTTGATTGGTATTCTTGCACTCAATATCCCTCAAAAGACAACTCCTCCCAACTTTTAACTACTCTCACCAGCTCTCTCTCTCTCTCTCCTCAGCCCTAATTCCGTCATAATAACCTCCCTCCTTGAAAGTTCCTATGGCCGCAACATTTGCTCTTATTCAATCACTCTCACCATCTCCTACATCCTTAGTTTTTTTACTGTGTAGGCTCCATCGTTTGCTCACATTTCATTAGATCCTATATCTCCAATTGCTTGCAAATTTTGTTCTTTTTTTCTAAAATTACTCTTCAGTCATGAGATTGCATACTTTTACTTGCGTCCATTTTCCTATAAAATTTCATCAGGACTTAGCACCACCAAAATAAATAAATAAACAATTACTTATTTAAGTAAATTCAATATGAAATATTTTAACTAGTAAAATGTGCTATCACATCGTTCTGATAAAATGAATTGCTAAGAAATTATAGAAAATATGAATCCCCACATGTGTGCAAAAAATTAACCATGCATAGATCATTGAAACTACTCTTCAAAGCAAATCTAACAATAAGGAAAAAAATATAAATGGACCTCTCGCTTCTATAATATTATGAGGAGTCTTCCAATATAATAAAATGATTACAACTATAGAAAATAAGCTATAACACAAGGGATTAACCTAACACAGCCATTCTTTAAAAGATACCAGGTACCACTCACACGAACATAGATTTCAGATGAAAAAGGATGGCTCAAATGTTAAGATTATGATTTAGTCTAAAATAGCAGCATAGCACAACAATATTTATGAAGCATTACATAAGCAGTATAGTAGGCTACCTCCAAAGAATCTGAAGACATAAAAATTTTATCTGAATTTCTTTTATCACCCAAAGCAGAAGAATTATCTTCATGATGTTTCCCATAAGTGATAAAATCCTTGTTTTGGTTTTCCTGAAAAATCTGTGATGTGGCTTCACGAGCAAACCTTGTGATACGAGAGAATTTCTCCAAGACTTGAAGAGAAATGTCGCGAGCAGGATCATAATACTTTAGTGTGGGACTCTCACGATATTCTGAGGCACTTGAATTTTCAACACAGCTAGAACCTTCAATGGAATATGTGGTTGTTGAATTTTGTGCAGAAATTGATTTTGAAACAGCAATGGCCCTGGGCAACTCAAGAGATGATAAGCTTCTCTGCACCAAGACAGAAAGATATTTACAAATTAAGGAATTTAACTTTGAGGTATTTACAGCAAAAACCAATGAAAAAAGAGCCATATCGTAATGGTCAAACAATTTGCAAGGTATTATCCAGGGTCAGAGGTCATGCAGATGTGAAGGAAATTTAAGCTTTCCTATTTATATCTGTATTCCAGGAAAATATTTAGAGAAATCCTAAATATTAACTAACACAATTCCTACAATGAAAATATCAGAAAAAAAAAATAGCAAATTATATGAAATGATGGAATTCTTCCCATAACATCAGCTGTAGAATCCATTAAAAGCTTGATTTTGTAAGAGTCAACATCAAGGTATGAGATTAAAAAAAAAAAAGTAACATAGAAACCATGAAAATCCTAAGCTTCAACTCTACATAAAAAAAGGAATAAATACTGCCCAGAGAAAGAAAGCAGATATCTATAGCCGGTGGAAGTCTGTAGCAAAATTATTGAAAATAATTAACTGATAAAAGATTGATTATTTTCTTGTCATTATTCAATTTTCTCGATCATTATTTAGAATATGAATCTAATAAAATCTAGTAGATCACAAGTAGAAAAAAAAGTTCAGCAAAGGAGATAACATACGATAATAGCAGTGTATGATGCCTGTAATAACTTCAAGGAAAATTTAACAGAAACTCATCTAGTAAAGGATAGATGTTGAAAGTTGGTGCTTTCTTGTAAACATGAATTATTGATAAAGAAAATACAAATAATCAACTAAATGCATACAAAAGAATGATAATTGTAATGTAAAGGCGATTTAGCTAATCATGCATAAACTTTACGTGGGTTAATTTATACTATGGTATGAAAATGAGGGGCTAGGAGTTGATCTAAGTGAAATCAACAAAACTTTAATAATCTAATATGACGAGGTTTTGATAATTTTCAAAAAGAGGTTAAGGTCCCAAGCACACCATAAAAAATTAAGATAGGAGCATGTAGACTTCCTCATGCAAATGGGTGCAATCTATAAAACGGGGTTTTTTAAGTTCAAGGAAGCTCTAGAGACCCCTTAATACATAACAAATGTGCAATAGAATAAGAGTCTGTTCAATTGATGACCAGTTAGAAGTAAAACTCAACTTTAAAGCTCATCCCTAGAAATTTACTAAATCGAAAAATTAATGATTAGCATATATTATATCTATTGTAATATATTATCTTGGTTGAGAATACTCCCATTATCATTGCCTTCATATTCTATTGATTATATTTGCCCACATATTGGCATAAGTTCTATAACAAAATCAATCAACATGTTCTCAATTGCTCCCAAATTTTAGTAGAGCTCACTTAGGACTTGCAAAGATTCTTCCCCTTTCCTCATTACGGCTGTTTGTATGGAAATGCACATGGTCCCCGTTTCATTTTACTCATGCAACACAAGCAATGCACGCATCTCATGCCTCTACAACCTTGTTTTAACAGTCCCTTGCAGCAAATCAGTACCCTTACATGAACGCCCATCCAGCTCTTATGTGTTGTGCAACTCATGCTTAGCTACTCGCAAGCTCCACCAGGCATGCTTGTAGCTCTATTGCACCATTACCCTGTCACTTCTGCTCACATTTTACATGCATGTCGCTCGCATATGCTCCCACATGCATCAGTAAAAATCAACTTCATGTGTGCTCATTCGCCGCCTAGTCCAAACATTGCCTCTCAATCTATAATTAACTAAATTATCTATTTCCTTTGTATTTATGATTTCCGTTGATGGCATACTCTACTCCTCACACTTAAATCCTCCCTCAAAATAAATGGTGCCAACTATCTCTTATGATCTCAGGCTTTTTATCTCCTAATTGGCTCTCCAGCTCCCAAACCAGCATTGCAATCTTCTAAATATGTTGCTCACATATGGATACTCAAAAGTCTTAAATCGATAAGTAGTACAATTATCATAAATCGGCAAACCGTGGAAAGAACATGGGATTTTCTTCAATCCATAAGTTTTCAACATAGAAATATTTCTTGGAGAAATACTTTCTACTATGATATCTTCATTTTACAATAGGGAGGCAAGTTCAAGTTTACTATAATACATTGAAAGAAAAATTGGATTAACAATTCAATGTTGAAAAGGAATTTATTGTTTGTTCAAGCTCATTAATGATTGACTATTTATGAGTTTATTGTCTATTGACTAAGTTGTTTCCAAATCATTAAGGTTGCGCTCTTACTTCTAATCTTGAATATACCATTCTTGCTATTAGCACCATTCTTAGCAATCATGGTCATGATGGTTGTAGTAGTCCTTGTAGACATGTTAGTGGTAGCAAAATCCTTTTAACCTAGCCATCGTTGTTAAGGATCTAATCATCCATTCAATCATTGTTTGTTAAAGCTCATTAATGATTGAATATTTGTGAGTTTATTGTCTATTGACTAAGTTGTTTCCAAATCATTAAGGTTACGCTCTTACTTTTAATCTTGAATATACCATTCTTGCTATTAGCACCAAAGGCAATCTTAGCAATCACGGTCATGGTGGTTGTAGTAGTCCTCGTAGACATGTTTGTGGTAGCATGTCTACAACACTCAACTGACTACTGCTGCCTCTCATGGGGTTTCATCCTCTAGTTCTAATGTAGTTGTTTACCTTCGTTTACCTTTGATTTTACATTCTAAAGCGTCTTCCCACATGACAAGCTATTGTAATTATCTTCATCCAATATCATGAAAATTCTCCCTCAAGCATCGATGTTGATGGTTATCCCTCTCTTATTTCTAGGAAAATAACTATTTGTCTCTCTTATTCATTAAATTTTGATAATGCCTAACATATGCCAACTTTTCTCCCAACCTAATATCTATAATTGTCTTATAGAATACCACAATTGTTTGGTTACATTATGAGGGCTCCAAGTTTTTCAGCCCAAAAATTCTAAAAGATCATGTTTCTATGCTAATTTTTAGAGGGCAAATTAGATGATACATAAAACATGATAGAATATTTTGCCCTTATTTTGTGAAGACTATAAAATCAAGTTCCAGGTATCCCATAGGAGTGAGCCCACATAATTAATTATCTCTTCGGATTACAAAAATGAAATTCTGATTAACGCTAGTCATAGGTGCAAAATGCTTAATTTATAGCAGTAGGGTGATTTGATTTTAAAATAAAAAAAATTTATAGTCATTTGCTAAAAGCAGGTAGTGAGAAAAATGATGACAAAGGAAATTAAGATCTCATGATTCTGTCATCCCAAATTATCATAAAGATTAATCTATTTAATAGGAGAATATAGTCAACCCAAACTAACCGAATGATCTTTAAAAATAGCTATGAGTTACATTTCCAAGAAGACCTAGGATAGATATTTCCATTCAAACATTCCAAGAAATTCACTTGCCGGATCATTATTCATTATCACTACTTCTATCTTTTATGCGCTACTAACCAACAGTTGTTACAATAGCTACATGTTTCTTTTAACAAAAAATACCATTTCAACAAATAATATGGCCACAGCTCGCCATTATTACAACAAATATTTTAAATAAATAAAATAGGAAAAAGGTAAATTTAAATGTGTGAATAAATTAAAATAATTACAAAAAAACTACACTCAAAGAGGGCTACTGTATCTCAAAAACTTATATATGGCTAGCACATAAGGCAAAAACTATATCAAATATATAGGCATCCTCGTTTAGCTGATCATAGTAGTAGCTAAATTTGCATCAAAATTAGTTTGTATTTTGTTAAAATTATTATTTTCTGGAAAAAAAAGAAAACTTCTTATTTATAACAACAACAACAACAACAAAACTTCTTATTTAAAAGAAAAACAAAAAAATCTTACAAAAAGTTAGATATTTCAAACTTTCACCAGAAATAAATCCTAGTTAAGTAAAATCCAAGGCATCTTCTTCAAATCCCGTTGTTAATTTAAAAGAACAATCACATACATACTACTCAATTCTTATTTATTTACATATCTAACACCAAATCTTCGACTTTCATAGGTACCTTACATATGCATGAAAGTTGTATTTTACTTTTTCTTAAGTTAAAATTATGATAATTTTAATGTGATCTGAAAGATCTGAGTGGTATAAAAATAAAATATGAAGTTTAGGTATTAGATATGTAAATACATAGGAATTGAAGGTGTG
Organism: Papilionanthe hookeriana x Papilionanthe teres; assembly: GCA_022702705.1. Lineage (NCBI taxonomy): Eukaryota > Viridiplantae > Streptophyta > Magnoliopsida > Asparagales > Orchidaceae > Papilionanthe > Papilionanthe hookeriana x Papilionanthe teres. The sequence continues at coordinate 38,633,132 of CM040437.1, read as the reverse complement.
TATATGTTGAGATCCCTAATTTAAATTGAATGCCTATATCCACTACCATATAGAAAAACATTTTTCTGTATCTTTACATTACATCTATCCACATCATGTTACTACTTGAAGTAATATTTCTTTCTTGAAAGATGTGCAAAAAAGATCTAAATAAAAAGTAACTCAAAATAATAAATAAGATTAAAATTATAATAATATTCAGTTCAATTCAATTAAAAAATCAATAAAATTTAATTTTTCAAATTTATAAATGATGAAAAACTTGCTTAAGAGATTATTATTTTCGCCAATTTTGTATTTGATCAGTTTGGGAGTTTAGTCTGGCTCAGATATGTTTACTTTTATATAATAGTTTTTTTGTTATGCTTCAAGTACTTGATCTGGTTCATCTGTGCTTAGAAGTGAGATCGGTTCACTTTTGAAGTTGGTAGATTTATTTCATTGAGATGTTTAGTTCAGTTATATATTTATTGAAATTTCAGTCTGAGAGCAAATTTGTATTTGATCAGCTTAGGTGTTTAGTTCGACTCAGATATTTTGTCAATTAAACTATAAAGATTTCCATAAATTGTGATGATCCAGTCAACAACAACAATAAAACCTTTATCCCACTAAGTAGAGTCGGCTGCATGAATCCTTTTTCACCATTGCATCCTATTTAGTGTCATATTTTCATTTAATTCTAATAAATTAAGATTGTTTTTCATACAATATGACCAAGTCTTCCTAGGTCTACCTCTGCCTTTCTTAACATAAGTCGAATCTAGAAAAATCTACTATTCTAATTAGATCATCAGATAGTCGATGTTTAATATGACCAAACCATCTAAGACGACTCTCTCTAATTTTGTCCGTCACTGCAGCTCCACCAACTCTATCGCGGATATATTTATTTCGCATTCTGTCTCTAAGTGTAAAGCCACTCATCCACCTAATCATTCTCATCTCAGAAACACTTAACTTAGATTTATGCTTTTCTTTTAAAGGCCAACATTCAGCGCCATAGAGCATTGCAGGTCTCACCACCATTCTATATAATTTACTTTCAGTCTAAGCGGTACTTTTCTATCACACAATAGACCCGAAGCATCCCTCCACTTCAACCAACCAACTTGAATTCTATTAATAACATCCAAATCAATATCACCATCACTTTGAACAATAGACCCGATATATCTAAAACGTTCACATCTTTTAACAATTTGATCACTCATAGTTACATTTTTGTCACAAGAACTACTACTACTAAAATTACATTCCATGTATTCAATTTTAATTCTAATCAAATGAAGGCCTTTAGACTCCAAGGTAGACCTCCATAATTCAAGTCCTTCCTAAGCTTTTTCTCGTCTTATCCACAAGAAGGATATCACCAGCAAAAAGCATACACCAAGGTACATCCTTCTGTAAGTGTCCAGTAAGAACATCCATAACTAAAGCAGAAAGATATGGGCTTAAAGCCGATCCCTAATGTAAGCCAACAGAAATAGCAAAATATTTGGTCAATCCTCATTCTATTCAAACACAAGAAACAACACATGTATACATATCTTTAACTTGAATAAGTCATATCAACATTTTTCTTCTCAAGAACTCTCTAAAGGATATCTCTTGAAATCTTATTGTAAGCTTTTTCTAAAACAATAAAAATCATATGTAGATCCTCCTTATTACCTCTAAATTTCTCTATTAAACCTCTCAATAAATGTATAGCCTTCATAGTAGACCTGCCCAGCATAAATCCAAATTGATTATGAGAATCTTTGTAATACATCTTAACCTATGCAGGATGATTTAGTCATGCTTGAAAATTTATTTCCTTTTCTTTTGGATGACATTATGATTTGTTTAAGGTACGTTTTGAGTCGATCATTCTCATCTTTATCTTGGATGTAATATCTTATCAGATTGGTTTTGCGTTTGCTGTATAATTTGAGATTATTTTTTCCATTGATTTGAATTTCATACATTGATGGATTATTTTCTGAGCGTGTGATCCTATCTTTATTTGCTACTTGGGCAGAACTCTGGAAAGTTTGTTGTTGACTGCTTCTTAGGTTTTGAGAGTTTTGAATTTGATAATTTGATGGAAAGTTTTTTTCATTGATCAATATTTTTTATTTGTTTCAGCTCATTTTGAACCGAACATGGACCGACAATGAACCAAATACAAATATGAATAATTCGAGCTAAATTCAAAAAATCGAACCAAACACAAATATATATTTTACGAACAATTTTGAATACAAGCATATTTCAAACACAAATAACTTCAAACAAGTCGAACACAAAGAGAAGCTCAGCTCACTCATAAACGGCTTCTTGGCACCCCTGGCTTCAAGTATAAAAGGTGCGGGAATGTTGGGAAATAAGGGCAATGCAGCGAAAGAGGATGAAGTATCGGTTGGGTAAACTGGGACAGCAAGGACAACAAGTGGGTGACAAGCGAAGCTGCGAGGTGTGTGGTGAGAAATGTTGTAACAACAGTGGAAAGCTCGCTCATAAACGGCTTCTTTGCACCCCTGGCTTCAAGTATAAAAGGTGCGGGAATGTTGGGAAATAAGGGCAATGCAGCGAAAGAGGATGAAGTATCGGTTGGGTAAACTGGGACAGCAAGGACAAGTAGGTGACAAGCGAAGCTGCGAGGTGTGGTGAGACATGTTGTAACAATAGTGGAGAGCAAGGCGAGAAGCTTACAAGGCTATTGCAGAATGGCAGAAGGTTGGGAGAAGGTGGAGGTAAATAATGAATGTTTTTTTTGTGTAATGTAATTATAAATTTTTAGGTGGGTGAGTTATTTTGATAAACTTTTTAAAGAAGATGCTGAAAGTACGATCGACCTTAGTGATCTTAATATCTTTAATAATAAAACTTTTCATTTTTACCGTCGGATTAGTAAAAAAGAAGTTGATGAGGCTTTAAAGAAAACCAAGGGGGGAAAGTCTGTAGGACCTGATGATATCCTAATTGAAGTGTGGAAATGTTTAGGTGATTTGGGGGTTTTGGCTTACTAAACTTTTTAATATTATTTTAAAAACTAAAAAGATGCCTGAGGAGTGGAGAAAGAGCATTTTGGTCCCCATTTTTAAGAATAAAAGAGTTGCACAAGAGTGTGCAAATTATAGAGGAATTAAATTGATGTGTCATACTTTAAAATTATGAGAGAGGGTAATTGAACCTAGGTTAAGACGTATTACGAAGATTTTTCATAATCAATTTGGATTTATGCTGGGCAGGCCTACCATGGAAGCTATACATTTATTGAGAGGTTTAATGGAGAATTACAGAGATAATAAGGAGGATCTACATTTGATTTTTCTTTATTTAGAAAAAGCTTACAATAAGGTTCCTAGAGATGTTCTTTGGAGAGTCCTTGAGAAGAAAGGTGTTGATATGACTTATATTCAAGTCATTAAAGATATGTATGTTAGAGCTGTTACATGTGTTCGAACTGAAGGAGGATTGACCAAATATTTTACTATTTTTGTTGGTTTACATCTAGGATCGGCTTTAAGCCCATATCTTTTGCTTTATTTATAGATGGTCTTACTCGGGCATTTACAAGAGGATGTACCTTGGTGTATGCTTTTTGTCGATGATATCCTCCTTGTGGATAAGACAAGAGAAAAAGTCCAGGAAAAACTTGAATTATGGATGTCTACATTGGAGTCTAAAGGTCTTCGTTTGAGTAGAACTAAAACTGAATACATGGAATGTAATTTTAGGAATAGTAGGTCTAGTGACAGAAGTGTAACTTTGGGTGATCAAATTATTAAAAGGTGTGAACGATTTAGATATCTCGAGTCCATTGTTCAAAGCGATGGTGATATAGATGGGGATGTTAATAGTAGAATTCATATTGGTTGGTTGAAGTGGAGGAATGCGTCCGGCCTTTTGTGTGATAGAAAAGTACCGCTTAGACTGAAAGGAAAATTTTATAAGATGGTGATGAGACCTTCAATGCTCTATGGTGCTGAATGTTGGCCTTTAAAAGAGAAGCATAATGTTAAGTTAAGTGTTGCCGATATGAGAATGATTAGGTGGATGAGTGGCTTTACACTTAGAGACAAAATGCGAAATGAATATATCCGTAATAGGGTTGGTGTTGCACCAGTGACGGATAAAATTAGAGAGAGTCGCCTTAGATGGTTTGGTCACATTAAATGTCGACCACTCGATGATCCGTTTAGGAGAGTAGATGTTTTAAATACAACTTATGTTAAGAAAGGCAGAGGTAGACCTAGGAAAACTTGGGCTTATTGCATAAAAAATGATCTTAATTTATTAGAATTAAACGAAAATTTGACACTAAATAGGACGCAATGGAGAAAAAAGATTCATGTAGCCAACCCCACTTAGTGGGATTAAGGCTTTGTTGTTGTTTTTTGTAATTATAAATTTTAAATTTATTAGTTATTCGTTATGTAATAATGATTTGTAGTGATTAAGAATTTGAGATTGTAGCTTCAAATTTGTATTACATTTGTTATAATAATTAGTAATGATATAGTTGAAGAAATAAAATTTTTTATAACAAGTGGGGTGGCAGGCAGAGCTGCGAGGTGTGGTGAGAAAGTCTATAACAGCAGTGGACAACGAGGCAAGGGGCTTACAGAGTTGCGGCAGCAAGGCAGAAGGCTGGGAGAAAGTGGAGGGAATGTTTTGGGGGGCTAGTACAGCAGCAGGGATGTCAGAGGAATGATTATGGATGGTTAGCAGTGAGCAGGCGATGGTTGGGAGCGCAGCAATAGCGGGAAGACAGCCGGGAGGTGACTATCGGGGCGGCCGCCATGAGGAGGAAAGTGTGGTAGAAGAGGGGGTGTTGGGATGTGAAGCTGGAGAAGAATAGCCTCACTTTGGGAGCAAGATACAGTCAGAGCAACACTCGACTATTAAAAAAGAGTCGCCACCTCGAAATTAGATGCAACCGAGGCACCACTCACCCTTGGATACAGCCTTGGAAGAGAAAATCTAGATGTCGATGGCAGTCGTGACCGAAAACACAAAGAAAAACAGACAAAACTAAACACATAAATTAAACACAAAGCCCTAATTAATTAGGATTGGACCCACTATTGAAGGAGACACTAAATCCATATAAGGTTGGTCGACCCTCAATTCGTTGTTATGACCGGTCCCAAGTCGTTATGAGATTTTTCATGTCTGGTATCGTTCGTGGGTACTGTAGCAGTACTATAGCAGGGGTCGCAAAAAACACCCCTGTGGAAAGCTCCTGCGTTAGTCTCCTGGGGTTGGAGGACTTTGATCTCATATGTTGAAGCTTTTATTTTCTCATAGTAGTCAGGTCAGCCCCATTAAAGGTATTGAAAATGTTGCATGCTCCAAATAAGTTATTCTTGCAGCCGTTGTCATTCCAAAGCACATCCTGATATAATAAGTATTCATACACTTTTGGCGCAACTTCAGTAGGAGCTACATAACAACGTAGATTCTTACGAGCTAAATCCCAAGCAAACAAATCTATAATCTGCTTCTCTCGCTCCACTTATTCGATTGGAAGTATTTGATAAACAAATATGTTAGGAGGAATCAACTCTGGAACAACATCTATGACAAACTAGATCACACTGACGTGTAACAACTCAAGAGAAACATTTTCCTCTTCTCGGGAAGGACCTGGATAACATTGTAGAATGCTCTCTCCCACAAAGATCCTGAGGTGATCTCCAACACATCGGTTCATCCATTTTGTCTTATCATCTGTTGGTGGGTACACTGTTGAACTGAATTTAACACACCACTAACTCCATATAGTCCTCCAAAAGTGGCACAAAAAAGCCTCATCGCTGACATGTTTAACCCAAAACACACTTGAAAGGAAAATACAACTAGACACAAATCTGAAATAAAGACAAACACTCAACTAATGTGGATCTCGAGTGGTGGTGGTGACCGGGTAGGTGGCGGCAAGATAAGGAATGTGTGGTACTGTGGGAAAATAGGGGCAATGCAGCAAAAGAGGATGAAGTATTAGTTGGGGAGACTGGGACAACAGCAAGTGGGGTGGCAAGCGAAGCCGCGGGGTGCGGTGGAAAAGTTTGGAACAACAGTGGCTAGCAAGGCAAGGGGCTTATGGGTTGTGGCAGCAAGATAGAAGGCTGAGAAAAGATGGAGAAAAAGGTTGCGGGTGGAGGGGATAGCAGTGGACAGCAACGCGAGGGCTTACTGGGCTGCAGCAACGATGCAAAAGGCTGGGAGGGGGGGTGGTGCTGCAACAGTAGTAAGGGTGCTAGAGGAATGATTTTGGATGGCTGACGGTGAGCAGCGACAGTTAGGAGAGCAATAACTGCAGGAAGACAACCAGGAGTTGTTTGTCGGGGCGGCACCGGCTAGGAGGAATGTGCGGTAGTAAAGAGGGGAAGATGCAGATGAGTTGGAGAAGGATAACCTCACATCGAGAGCGAGATACAGCCAGAGCACCACTCAACCATTGAAGGAGAGTCACCACCTCGAAACAAGATACAGTTGGAGCACCACTCACCTTCGGATATAGCACTAGAAGGGAGAACCTGGACACCGATGGCTCTACTAACAATAAACAAAGAAAAAATGAAAACGGGAATCAAATATGTAAGCCTTAGGTAATTATAATTGGGCTTGTCGTTAAAAGGAGGCGCTAAATCCATGTAGGAAAGATCGGAAAGCCATCAATTCACTATTCTAACTGGCCTCAGATCACTACAAGCTTTTTCACATCGATGTAATAATTTGTTCTGTGAAATCAGGTAAAATTTTTTACGACTTAATATATCCCAAATTTCACAACCGTTATATTTCAAATGAATCAATTTTATAAAATTCTACACGTCAAATCGATCAATTCGATATATAATACTATACATATATTATGTAAAGATTGGAAGATTTCAAAATCTGAAATGATAAATTTAATTAAATTTAATTAACTACTTAATTAACCCTCCCTAATCGCTTTAATGTTTCTCGACCTAAGCCATGTGATATAAGTGTTGAATAGGATAATTCACTTTAGAATCTTCGAACCTCTCCTTGCTCTCGGTTTCGTCCGACACTCTTCCCTTCAGGTGTTGGTCGTCTTGTCTGGAGGATCTCGTGAGCCTAGGTGGTTTCTCAGCCCAACTACTGCAGCCAAGCGCGAATAGAGAAGGTCGCGAGCACAACCAAGAGTTGTTGGTCACGAATCCGAGTTCTGACGAAATTAGTAAGTGTGAAATTGATTTTAGCGACATTTGAGACTTCCATTTCATTCCTTTTACTACTATTTTGAGTTTTTCCACAAATTGTGCATCTTTTGTGTTTCTAGTAGCCATCGGAGGCGTCGAACTTGTGTTGGAAGTGTCTTAAGTGATTTGCGAGCTTTCCTATGGGCTTTAGCACAAAATCATCGAAGGGGAAAGGAAGTATATGAAGATAAGAAAAAGAAGAAAGAAGTTTTGATGGCTTCAAAGAGATGTTGGGTTGACGAGAAGCCGATTAAAGTACTTTTAAGCTAATCAAGTATGTTTTCATTTAAACTAACTTATGAGCTAAGATATCTTGAAATCCGAAGTTATTTACATTTTTATAGTTATTTGCCGTAGGCGGTGAGTTCAAGGCAAACGTGTGGAAGCTAGTTGTTGGACGACTTCGTAAATTTCAGATAAACAATCTTAAGCTAATTTAAAAAGAATAATTCGACTAAAAAAATTAATTAAATTTTATAGTTTAATTTTCGTTTTATAGGTTATTGAGATCAACATAAAAATTTACCGCAACATCTAATAAGTCACCAAAGACTAAAAATCTAGCGTGGCAACCGAGGTAAGTAATCATATTTCTAAATTTTAGTAGTTCCTCTATTTCAAAATATATGTTTTGACTTCATGTATGTTCTAATTTAGTTAGATCTTTCATATTTTTAGACAGAATAGATATGCATGAAAGATATGTATGAGATGCAAGACCTAAAAGTTAGACATGATATATAAAATAGGCGTGATAGGAAATATATATATGATATAAGAGGCATAAAATAAGACAGTATGTATGTTAGTAGATGCATGAATATAACTCAAAAAAATGTATGCTATGAAGAATGAAATAGTTTATATATGAATGTTTGCATGTGCATATTCAGAGGAGTTCACCCCATAATGGTACAGGCAGAGGATGCAATGTACCTGTGCGCATAGAGTTTTTCTACCACCCCAAACAATTGTGATGGTTAGATCACTAACCGCTGTGTCAATGAGATAATATCGAACAAGGGAAAGTAGAGCAAAGCTTACCTCCTCTGACAAATATGATGTTTATGATGTTGATCGTAGGGTCGACGAGATAATATTGGTTAGCAGGCAGGTAAGGGTCTTTCCGCGCTAGAAAATTGTAATGTTTATATCACTAACCGATGAGAGCCGACGGGATAATATTGATCAAGATTGTGTTATATTTTGTTGACGGGGTGTATGTAACTAGGATAAAGCAAGAGTAAAGATAAAGAAATGCATATAAAATATTTTAGTATTTTCATTTAGAAAATGTCATTCAGACATGCAATAGCACATATAAAATATCTTATACAAATATAAAGAACTAAAATATTATAAGATTTCTTATAAAAATATGGAAGACCAACATGCATATTAAATTATTTTCCTTCGGTTACTATAGTTTAAAAATGTGATTACTCTTCAGATAACTTATTATATTGCTTTAATACTTTTGTAGGTTTTAAGAGAATCAAATATGTATAGGAGGCGAAAACAACAATCGAAAATGTACAACTTTCTACTTGTTAATTTTAATTGATTTCTTTAATGGCTCTTTCATGAAATTATTTTTAATATTAAACTTTTAGTAATAAAAATAGAATAACAGAGAATGATTTTCACCATCCGACCGTATACTCCCGGCTTAGTTAATTACAAGTCTCAGGCCGAGTCAAGACAAAAGTAGTAACAGAGCACGAGGTTTTAATTAAATAATTTGAATCTGAATGAAAGAGCCAAAAGGATAATTGGATTAAGTTATAAATAATAAAAATTAAAAGTTTTAATCAAGTCTAATTAAATTATTTTTTTGTTGTTTTAAAATTATAGATGATCATGAGGAAGAGATCAAAGATTATAATATAGAATCTGTTGTACCCCAAAATGTCACATTCAGTGCTGGTGTATTTTCTGATATGATGAATGATATGACTCAGCTGATTAAAAATTCTCAATCTCAAGTAGCAGCAGAGGAGCACCAAAGGATAAGTACTAAATTCTTTCAAGATATGAGATCACCTTTATTTTATGGAGCGGGAGAGCCAATTGAAGCTAAAAACTGACTTTTTAGGGTGGAGAAAATCATAGATGTTATGAAAAGTAGATAAAACAAAGTTACCCTTGCCACATTCATTTTTTAGGGAAAGCAAAAGATTGTGACAAGGATATATACAAGAGAAGTTCAGAGGCAGAACTAGCCACTAAGTGTGTTGGGACGAATTTGTGAGAATCTTCAGAGATTAGTTTGTACCACTGTCAGCAAGGAGACAGAAACAAAAAAATTCACTAGGTTGGTGTAAGGAGATCGATCAGTTATGTAGTATGAAGCAAAGTTCACTATGTTATTGAGATATGCACCATAACTCGTTTCAAATGTAGAGAAATGCCACACTTTTTTTCTAGACTGAAAGATTCAATCAGGAGCACTAGTGCCACTTGGGATTAAAGACTGCTCAGTGCAAGTGCAGACGGTTAGGCGAGTAATTGATTTCTAGCTGACCCATAAGCGTGGAGATTTGCACAAAAGGAATAGTTCAAAGAAGTGGCACCAACAGTTTATTCACGTGGAGAGTCTATTGGGAAGAAGATAAAACCCTATGATAGTGGAGTTAGTCGGGCTGGTAGTAGCCTCATACAACCCTATGTTAAGTGTGGAAAGCAACATCGTGATGAATGTTTATTTGGGCTGAAGGTGTGTTGCTTATGAGGACAACTTGGACATCAGAGGAGAAATTGTCATAATGATGTTCAAAGATTCACATCAGATGATAACCTAGGAAGAAACCCAACTCATAAGAACTTTCACGAAGAATCTACTTTTAAAAGTGGTCAGTAGAAGATAATTGAAGCTGACACTGTGACTCAAAGTGAGAAACCAAAGCAGAATTTGCCCAAAATTTTATTCCTTCTCTCATCAGAAACCGGAAGAACATGTTGTCCCTGATGTTGATGTATAGAGTTTGATGGATGAATTGTCTTTTGGGTGTTATGTTGGATTTATCAGATGTATCATTTATCACATATACTTTAGTTAGCACCAAACAAGAAACAGACCTTTAAAATCATTTTATGTTTCATCCTCATAAAATAGATAGTTGATGTAGCGTTTATGAATTTCGAGGACGAAATTTTATAAAAATGGGAGATTGTAATAATCAATTTTGTGAAATCAGATAAATTTTTTGCGACTTAAAATATGCCCCAAATTTCGCAACCCTTGAATTTCAACCGAATCAATTTTATAAAAATTCTACGTGTCAAATCGATCAATTTGATATATAATACTATACATAAAATGTGAATAGATTGAAAGATTTAAAAATTGAAAATAATAAGTTTAATTAAATTTAATTAACCCTCCATAATCCCACCGACCTAACCAATGCAATATTAGCATTGAATAGGGTAATTCTCTTCAAAATCTTCAAACTTCTCTCCCAGCTCCCGGTTTCGTCCTACGCACCTCCCTTCGGGACCTTGATTGACAAGTCTGGAGAATCCCGCGAGCCTAGGGAGTTTCTCTGCCCGACTACTGTAGCAAAGTGCAAACAGAGAAGGACACGCGCACGACCGAGATCCGCAGGCGGCTAATCCAAGTTATGGGATGAAATCGATAAGTGCAAAACTGATTTTAGCGATATTTGAGACTCTCATTTCCTTCCTTCGTACTTTTATTTTTACTTTTGCCACAAATCGTGCATCTTTTGCATTTTTGGTAGCCGTCAAAGGCGTCGAACTTGTGTCGTAAGTGTCATAAGTGGTTTGCGAGCTTCCGTATGGGCTTTAGCACAAAATCATTGAAGGGGAAGAGAAGATTGAGAAACTAAGAAGAAGAGGGAAAAAGTTTTGGCCGCTTCGAAGAAAGGTTGGGTTATCGAGAAGCCGGATAAGGTACATTTAAGCTAATTATTAATTTGTTCAGGTAAATTACCTTATGAGCTAAGATTTCCTGAAATCCGAAGTTATTTACAGAATTCAGGTTGTTTGCCTGAAACGGCGAGTTCAAGGCAAACAAGTGAAAGCTAGTCATAAGAAAGCTTCGTAAATTTCTGGTAAATAATCTTATGCTAAATTTAAGAAGAAAAATTTGATTAACACAAATTACTAAAATACTATAGTTTATTGTTTTTATAGGTTATTAAGATCATAAAAACTTACCGAAAATTAAGAATCTAGCGTGGCAACCGATGTGAGTAATCATATTTATAAATTTCAGTAATCTTCTTTATTTAAAAAAATATATTATATTATAGTTTAGTTAGATCTTTAACACTGCCGTTGCCGGTCCCAAGCCCGGATGTGAAAAGTGGAGGGTTGTGTTAGGTAGTCGACAACTAACGTAAAACCTGTCGAAAAAAATCATGACATGAATCCTTTTGATCATTGTGTAAGTCGTAGGGCGTCCCCGGAAGCGACGCGCTGTATGGCTCGAATACGGTGGAAAGTGTGCAGAGGCCGCTACACCGGCGCCCGGTGTAGTGTCAAGTAGTGAGGTTCCCACATCACGGACGGATGCGGGTAAGAAGTTAGTCATGATACTAAGTATTAGGATAGGATCTTGGAATATAGGTACTCTCAATGGTAAATTAATGGAATTGGTTGATATTATGATCCATAGAAAGATAAATATCCTATGTATTCAAGAAACTAAATGGGTTGGAGAAAAGCTAAGGAAATTGATAACTTAGGTTTTAAATTATGGTATTCCGGTAAGAGTCGTACTTAGAAATGGTGTAGGTATAATTATAGATAAAAGTTTGAAAGATAATGTTGTTAAAATTAATAGAGTTGGAGATAGAATTATAGCAGACTTAAGATTATTATTGATACCAAGATTTTTAATATTATAAGTGTTTATGCTTCCTCAAGTTGGTTTAGATATAGACTCTAAAGATAAATTCGGAATGATTTAGAAGACTTAATACACTCGATACCCTCGAAGAAAAATTTTTTATTGGATGAGATTTAAATGGACATGTCGGTAGAGTGGTAGAAGATTTCAGAAATACTCATGGTGGCTACGGTTATGGAGCGATTCATGAAGAAGGTAGAATCATTTTAGATTTTGTTTTAGCGTATGATCTGATTATTACTAATATTTTATTCAGAAAAGAGATGAGCATCTTATTACTTATAAGAATGGATCTAATAAAATACAAATTGATTATTTTCTTATGAGAAGAAAAGATCGCCGAGAATGTAAAAATTGTAAGGTCATTCCAAGTGAGGATTTAAGTATTTAACATCGATTATTAGTTCTATATTTTAAGATGAAGAGTTGTAAAATAAAGAATACTTAGGATTCAACATCGTAGAATAAGATGGGGGCACCTAAAAGACACAAATAAAATTATTTTTATGAGTAAAATTCAAGATTTAAATATTCGGGATGCTCGATGAAGACGCGAATGTTATGTGGGAAAAATTAACTAATACTATTAAACAAGTGGCTAAAGATGTACTTGGAGAATCAAAAGAAAAAGTTTCATAAATAAAAATAGTTGGTGGTGGAATAATAATGTACGAAAAGATAAAATATAAGAAGTTATGTTATAAAAATTGGTTTAAATGTAAAAGCGTAGAGAATTGGGAAAATTATAAAATGGCCGCTATGAAGTGTAAAAGAATAATTTGTGACGCTAAAAATTCGCTTTTAGTGATCTTTATAACATGTTAGATACTAAGGAAGGTGAAAAATATATGTATAAACTAGCCAAACAAAGAGAAAGAAAAGTAAAGATTTAACTCGAAGTAAAGTGTATTAAAGATGAAAATCAAAAAGTGCTTTTCTTAGAAAAGATATTCAACATAGAGTGGGTGAGTTATTTTGATAAACTTTTTAATGATGTCGAAAGTACGATCGACCTTAGTGATCTTAATATTGTTAATAATAATAAAACTTTTCACTTTTACCGTCGCATTAGTAATAAAGAAGTTGATGAGGCTTTAAAGAAAACCAGGGGAAAGTACGTAGGACTCGATGATATCCCAATTGAAGTGTGGAAATGTTTAGGTGATTTGGGGGTTTCTGGCTTACTAAACTTTTTAATATTATTTTAAAAACAAAAAAGATGCCCGAGGAGTGGAGAAAGAGCATTTTGGTCCCCATTTTTAAGAATAAAGGAGATGCACAAGAGTGTGCAAATTATAGAGGAATTAAATTGATGTGTCATACTTTAAAGTTATGGGAGAGGGTAATTGAACATAGGTTAAGACGTATTACGAAGATTTCTCATAATCAATTTGGATTTATGTCGAGCGTGTCTACCATGGAAGCTATACATTTATTAAGAGGTTTGATGGAGAGGTACGAGAGATAATAAGGAGGATCTACATTTGATTTTTATTGATTTAGAAAAAGCTTACGATAAGGTTCCTAGAGATGTTCTTTGGAGAGTCCTCGAGAAGAAAGGTGTTGATTTGACTTATATTCAAGTCATTAAAGATATGTATGCTAGAGTCGTTACATGTGTTCGAACGAAGGAGGATTGACCAAGTATTTTACTATTTCGTTGGTTTACATCAAGGATCAGCTTTAAGCCCATATCTTTTTGCTTTATTTATGGATGGTCTTAGTGGCCATTTACAAGAGGATGTACCTCGGTGTATGCTTTTTGCCGATGATATCCTCCCGTGGATAAGACAAGAGAAAAAGTCCAGAAAAACTTGAATTATGGAGGTCTACATTGGAGTCTAAAGGTCTTCGTTTCGAGTAGAACTAAAACCGAATACATGGAATGTAATTTTAGTAATAAGTAGGTCTAGTGACGAAGTGCAACTTTGGGTGATCAAATTATTAAAAGGTGTGAACGATTTAGATATCTTGGGTCCATTGTTCAAAGCGATGGTGATATAGATGGGGATGTTAATAAGTAGAATTCGAGTTGGTTGGTTGAAGTGGAGGAATGCGTCCGACTTATTGTGTGATAGAAAAGTACCGCTTGGATCGAAAGGAAAATTTTATAAGATGGTGGTGAGACCTTCAATGCTCTATGGTGCTCGAATGTCGGCCTTTAAAAGAGAAGCATAATGTTAAGTTAAGTGTTGCGAGATGAGAATGATTAGATGGATGAGTGGCTTTACACTTAGAGACAAAATGCGAAATGAATATATCCGTAATAGGGTTGGAGTTGCACCGAGTGTCGGATAAAATTAGAGAGAGTCGCCTTAGATGGTTTGGTCACATTAAACGTCGACCACTCGATGATCCAATTAGGAGAGTAGATGTTTTAAATACAACTTATGTTAAGAAAGGCAGAGACGGTACCTAGGAAAACTTGGGCTTATTGCATAAAAAATGATCTTAATCTATTAGAATTAAACGAAAATTTGACACTAAATAGGACGCAATGGAGAAAAAGGATTCATGTAGCCGACCCCACTTAGTGGGATTAAGGCTTTGTTGTTGTTGTTGTATAGTTTAGTTAGATCTTTAATATTATTAGACATGATAGATATGCATGAAAAATATGTATGAGATGCATTATATGAATGATAGACATGATATGTAAGAAAAACATGATATGAAAGATATGCATAATATAAGAGATATGTATGATATAAGAGACATAAATGATGATTAGTTGCACAACAAGGTATGCATGTCAGTATATGCATGAGGAGATCTCAAAAGAATGTATGCTATGAAAACTAAAATAGCCTATATAAAAATGTTTTTATGTTCATGTTCAGGAGAGGAGTTCACTGCCTAATAATATAGGCAGGGAACGGCAGTGTACCCGCGCACGTAGAGTTTTTCTACTACTCCAAATAATTATTATTGTTAGATCATTAATCGCTATGCCGACGGGATAATATCGACCAGGGACAAGTGACCAAAGCTTACCTCCCCAGACAATTGTGATGTTTACATTGCTAACTGTTGTGCCAACAAAATAATATCGGCCAGAAGGCAGGTAAGATCTTTCCACTCTTGACAATTGTGAAGTTTATATCACTAAGCGCTATACCAACAAGACAATATCGATCAAGGATGTGTTAGGTTTTGTTAACAGTAAGTCTCACAGAGACAAAAGTATATATAAAGAGTATAAAGTAAAAGTAAAGATAAGGAAATGCATATAGAAGATTTGATTATTTTCATTTAGAAAAAGTCATAGAGACATGCATTAACATATATAAGATTTCATATACAAATATGCAAGACTAGCATATTACAAAATATCTTATAGAGATATGAAAAACCAACATATATATTGAATTCTTTTCCTTGTGTTACTATAGTTTAGAAGTGTGATTACTTCTGAATTTTCTTTAGATAACCTATTATGTTGTTTTAATATTTTTTTAAGTTTTAAGCTTTTGAATAAAATAAATAAAAAAGATCTAATGGGTATAGAGGTGAGAACAACACTAAAAAAAATACAAATTTCTACTTGTTAATTTTAATTGCTTTCTTTAATTGCTCTTTCATGAACTTTTTTGAAATATTAAATTGTTAGTGTAGAAATAGAACGAGAGAGAATTGATTTCCCCAATCCAACGGTTCGTTCTCATCTTCATTAATTTCAAGCTCCGGGTCAGGTCATGACAATCCAATTCATGGTGCTGTAGCATTTTGTAGCAGGAGTCATAAAAACGCCCCAATGGGAAACTCCCACATCACCTAACCTTCAATTTTTTACATATAAAAAGATGTATTTCGCTATTTAAAAGTAAAAAAGGGTAGTATTTTTTTACGCTGTTGTTGACCTCACTTTTTGTCGAGGTTTAGTATTCCTCCTAGATTTAGGATTCTAGCCTCAGGAGCTTCCCCGACGATCCTAGATTCTTAGTGATGGGACTCACCTCGTTTTAGAGTGTCTGGAAACCACTTCGTTACTCTTTGAAATCCTGTACGAGATTCCGTACCGCTAGTTTGTAGCCGGTCGAAATTGACGTCAGGAGTTCAAATTGAGTCCCTATAGGACCCTTGGACATTAGGACAGCCTCGTGCACATCTTACACACCTGCACCATTCTGATCGATCGAGCTCGAGTCAAAATTTTGCGACGAGACCAAATTTTGACACGATCGTCGACGAGGTTGCCCAGACGACCTCGGATGACGAAACGGACCGCGCTGATGCGTCCGGAACGTCGATTTTATTTAAAATGGACGTTAACTTTGCGACGATAGCCTGTCGGGGGCGAAAGTTGTGAATTAGGGCTTAAAATGTAATTATGATAATAATAATATTTATATATTTATAAATTAAAATATTCAGCCCCAAATCCTTTCTCCCGTTGGATCGACATCCACCCTCTCCAACTCGCACGATGGGAGTTTCGTTCGGAGCTTCTCCGGCGCTCGATCACGTCCCCTTTGCGGTAGTTTCCTCCTCGAGTCGCACGTGTTCTCCCCCATCTCTTATCCCTCGCAGGCGCCCATCCCTGGTATCTCATCCTCTGCCCTCTGCGTTCGATCTTCTCTGCGGCAGATCGTATCCTCTGCGAGGACCTCATCTTTTGCCTCGTTCGATCCCTATCCCTGTGGCATCCTCTGCGCGAGCAAGTTGCCTGAGCCTCTGCTGCTCTCTTCTGCGACACTCTTTTCCCTACCTCTACCTATAAATACTCCATTTTGGGATGAGTTTAGGGCTGGCCGAATTTTTCTGGAGAAGGGGAGGTGCTGCCGGTCTAAAGCCTGAATTTCCTGCTTCTTTTGTGTATTCTACACTAGCTGGTACCTCTTATCTCCCCTATCTACTTTCTCGGTTTGGCCCAGGGAGGCTGTCATTTGTGCCGCTGGCTTGATTTTGTCATGTTTGTGGTTTCGGCTAAGCATTTATGTGCCATGGAAAACTTTGTTTACTTGCTTAAATGGTGGTCTCTAGTTCCCCCTCTCTAGTGGCATGCTGGTAGACTGTTATATTAAGATTTGAGGGTATTTTTATCACTTGAAGTATATGTAAAATGAAAGCATGAGCATGTTCTAGGATTTAAACTTTGTTTACTTGCTTGATGGTGTAGGAGTGGCATGCTATTACTCTCCTCTTTTCTTTATGTTCAA
Organism: Papilionanthe hookeriana x Papilionanthe teres; assembly: GCA_022702705.1. Lineage (NCBI taxonomy): Eukaryota > Viridiplantae > Streptophyta > Magnoliopsida > Asparagales > Orchidaceae > Papilionanthe > Papilionanthe hookeriana x Papilionanthe teres. The sequence continues at coordinate 38,615,874 of CM040437.1, read as the reverse complement.
AGCAAATGCAAGAATGTTGGAAATATGGCTTTAAGTTCATGTTAGTTCCTCTTGATAAGCATGTTGGGATATGTATCACATGGTTTTACATTTATTCTTATCTAATATGAGATATTAGAAGGCTCATTTGGCTCTTGCAAGCATGTTAGGATGAATATTATAAAGCTCCTTGCTTACTTTGGCTTGGCATGAGTTATGGAAGGATTTACTTAGCTTTTTTTTTAAACATGCATGTGGAGCTCATTTCTTGCTCCTTGTAGCTTTGTCTTGATAAGATGCATGTTGTAAAGATCCTAATTGGTTTGGAAAACATTGTAACTTATTTTGATAGCTTGGTTTGGCCCTTCATAAAATGCTCTCCTCTTTAGTTATTTGTTGAAAGATTATTTCATGCTTGGAAGAGTTAAGTTGGAGGAATGTTTAAATATGCTCTTTTCTTTGTTTAAGATGCATGGTGGCTTTGTATTTGGATATGTTAAGAATATGGAAGTATTTGTTTTAGCTTCATGCTTGATTTGATTTGGCTTTATGGTGCCTTTGGAAGGCTTGTTTTAAAGGAGTTTGGGTATTGGTTTTTATGGAAGCTTGAGCTTTGGTTCCATGTTGAAGTTATGCTTTACTCGTTTAAATTTATATCTAGCTTCAAAAGATTTGTTTTTTTTTAGCTTCACTTGGAGGCTTGGTAGGCTTGTCCTAGCCCCTACACGAGAGCCTGTTTTGATGTATTATGCTTATTCCCATTTTAATACTTTAAAAGATGTTCTCATGGCTTGGTTTTATGCTTCATATATGGCTCGGTTTTAGCCTTATTGAGATCTCCTTTCCTTAGCTTTGTGCTGGGTTCGATTTCAGCATCATACTTGGCTCGGGTTTGAGCCCAGTGTTGGCTCGGTTTCACTCCTATAGTGGTTTTCTGTTGTGGCTTTGTGTTGACTGTAGTTACGGCTTTGTGAAGATCCTTTTATAAATCTTATGCTGGGATTGTTTCCCCTTTTCCGCCTCAGCCGAGAGCCTCTGTTTGGATTTGTTGGAGTTTATACTCTTGTGACATGTTAAGTTATGAATCAAATTGGGAGTATGGAAATCTTAATGTTGGCTTGATTTGGAAGTGTTAGTGTGGACCTTTGTTATGCCTTGACCGCAAACCTTCACCACTGTTGCAGCCTTAGCTGTGAGTACGTCCCTCCTATTTATGCCTTGCCCGTGAGCCTTAGTGTGATGATTGAAATCATGGTGACCTTACTTCTTGCCACCCTTGCCTATGAGGTTGATTGTGATGGCATGGACCCCCCCCCCCACTTTTAGTTTGCTTATGGGGAGAAATTTAATACTACGCTTGGGAAGTTCCTTTTATGTTTCATTTGATGGAGTTGGAGTTAATTTGGATTGTTAGAGAAGCTTGTCTATCCACTTTCTTATGTATTGAAAGCTTTGTAATTGAGATGACCTTCCTGGTACTGTTGCCTTGGCTATGAGCCTTTGTGTGGTCCTATTGGGAGATCTATGTTTTAAAGGCTATCAATTGAATTGGGAGTTGGAAAATATGGATTTTAGCACGGGTTAGGAGATGTTAGTAGTGGGTTTCCCCGAGTCATTTCTTTCCCGCTTGATGTACGAGGTTTTAAAAGATTTCCAGATTTCATTCTTTTTATGGAAGGGACACCCTCTTTGGGTCGATCCAATTATACCCAAGCGAGAAAGTTATATCCTCTAGATTGATTCAAGGATCTTGGGTTTTGCTCTTACCTGTTTTAGGGGCGTTTTAGACTAACCCTCTTTCCGTTTTGGTTCTTCTCGGATTTGGAGGTGGGTTAATCTCTTTTCCTTCCCCTTTTCATTGATTTACGTGTTTTCCCCGCTTCACTCGGAGTTGGTTTTGTTTTTTTTTTGTTTTGGGCAGTGACGGTGATGATGATAAAGGCACACCGGTGGTAGAGTAGAATGATATCCCATCCTGCGACACCAGGACTTGTTCCAGAGCCCCGGTGAACCGTAGAATGACGGTATCATTCACCGCTACAAGGCAAGCGGGGCACCCGTACCTTCTTAGCATTGCTAGTGATCATACACCCAACAAAGTAATCGATTCGTGGACAATCTCAATTTTCAAAATCTGATAAGATTGGATACTTATTTCATTACTAAACAAATATTAATACAATCTCTTTTGTATACACGAAACCACGCGTCATGCTTAAAAACATAAATTTTAAAACCATTTTACAAAACCTGGTTGTCCACTTGTTGATTATCAGTTTTGGGTTAAGGAACACCCTCCTGAGTTAGGTTTAGTAGGACACCCTTCTAGCTGAGTGGCGGGCTCTATACACTCGGGTGACCGAGTAGCCTTCGACGACCCTCGAGCGATCTTACGCGGTTTCGAGCCTAGCCTCGACCAGAGTCTGTGCGGTTTTCTTCGATTTTCGTATGATTTTTATGAAGCACTCGTGGTCCTTTTTAGGGACTTTCCCGAGGTTTTGATGATTTGATTTTGATTTTTGTTTATTTCCTCCGAGTTTTCTACCGTGAGTCATTCGCCTTCCTTTTTCGAGTTTTCTGGACGATGTTTCTTTTTCTGCCTGGCTTTCACCTGCATGACGCACTCCAGCCTGCTGCATTTAAGAAAAGAACGGATCTCTCAGGTATACAGGTTTGTTTATATTTACAGCGTGTTATTTTTCGTACCTGCTACTGCATTCTTTACTGTTTAGCACGTTGTACCATACTCTGTTGCATGTTTTATTGTTTTCCTGTGCTACATACCCTGCTATACATTGTACAACTTTAAACATATTTGCATAGGATATTTAGGAGAACTCAACCATAGGACCACCTGATTTGACATTGCGACTTACCACTTTAGAAAACTCAACCTCTTCACGGCAAGGAGCTTGGAGCTAGCGTGGTGGGCAGCACGACCATCTTCAACAGCAAAACATGTCTTCATCAGCTAAACTATTCCTTAGTGATTAAACAACAATTTATAGGATTTCGAGATTGTCCGCCTAGTGCGACATAAATCCTCAATCTCTTTTGGACCTTTGTATAGCTCTGCTGTACAATATAAGCCCCAACTCGTTTTAGGATTCCGAGGTTGTCGTTCGTTACGACCTAAATCCTCATATCTTCTAGGCTATTTGTGTGATCGTTTCACACAAATGTAAGCCCTAATTAAATAAAATTGGCAGGATGAAACATTTAAATAATATCTCCTAAATCGAAGTCAAACCATAGGATAGCTTGGGAAGTCACCGAGGTTTGCCTCCGGATCTCTGACACCCCCTAGTTCTTCTTCCTTTGGATTATACAATAAAATGTTCCAAATTTGAGCCAATCCCCTTTCACACCTCTTTGTCCGATTTCGTTGAAAAGTCATATTCGTTTGACCTCCTTGAAGCTAATATTTCCTGATTTTTATCGAGAGTTTTCTTAAGTGATTTCGGTCATTTAAGATGTAATTAACTATAGAGCTCGCTTATAGGAAGCATTTCCGAACCTAATTTAAAATAAACCCTATTTAATTTTTCATATTAAATAGGGAACTTGCTTCAAGCAAATAAAATGGTTTAGCAGACTAAACGGACGTCATATATTTCTTAGTTTATTTGATCGAGCCTCACCCTCAAGTCTTGTGTTTATCCTTCGGGATAAATGCAGGTCTTGAGGTGTAGCGCTCTTTCATTTAAACTATGAAAAATATGGGGTCAGTTTGATTTCATATTTTTCTAAAATTATATATATATGTAAATTAAAGAGTCCTTCCGAAGCAGGCGACGGGATTTCGATTCCGGCGACCGACAGCTTCTTACAGGCACTCCACACCCAAAACAACGCCGACAGCCGTATGAAAGATTTGGTTGGTATAATGTAAAAAATAAAGTTCAAGTGTATGTAAATACATAGGAATTAGGCGGTATGTATTTAAATGACCCAAAATGTAAGCAGTGTAAATTACAAGAAATGTAAGCAGTGTAAATTACAAGAAAGAAAAGCTGCTCAGATCCTTCCAAGTTATGTTGTCCTGAGTGAGATAATGCATGAGAATACCTAACTCGGCCTTTCTTAGTACAAGCATTTGTTCTCTCAAGAACAAAGAAGAGAAAAACTATATGGGGATTAATTAAAATTTCTGCATGTAACCTAATATGTTTATAAAAATTAAATCAAATGATGAATTTTGCTACAAAAGCAAGGAAATACACAATAAACAACAAACATATATTGAAAGAGCACCTGTAGAGGGTCCCGGAAATCATTCACAAGAAAGATATTCACATTATCTGCAGACCTGCCAAAAAAAATGGTTACATCTGATAAACGTAAAAGTAAAAGAGGAACGCAAACAAATTCTAGAGTTGCAAACGGAGCTCACAGTAACTTATGTGTCCTGCATCCATTTTAAAATAATATTCTCAAAGATAAATCGTGAAAAATGCTTCTCATATTCAATAAAAAGGTAAAAATGAACTAATAAGAGCATGATACGATTAAAAAGGCCAGTAAAAAATGTATAAATGATAAAATATTTAAAGTTCGTGGAAAATTTTACATAAAATAGGCTTAACACCACATGCAATTAAGAAAGAGGATTCTAAAAACAACCAGAAAAGAGTTGATAAAAATGCCTATCCAAGTTAAAGCATACTAAAAACAATGACTCTATTGATAGTAAAAGCATAATCAAACAAAACCAACCTCGCAATAACCACATGTTGCTTAAGGATTGCAAGAAACTCCCGAACACCCCCGCTGTAGAAATAAAGTGGGGGATATGCAAGTCCTACAAAAAAGCTTTCAAAAATGAGATCCATGTTCTTTTTTTATAGTCAAACGAATCAAAACATGGAATAAGTAAAGCAAGAATCCAGTAACGTGAATGATACATAATCATGAAAATATAAATAAGGTTAGTTGACCATTTCAAAAATCAGTTACAAAAACTCACAAATAATCAAAAAAGATGCTGGAATCTTAAAAACAGAAACCAGCTCTAGTTAATCCAATAGAGACACTCATAAAATGTAAGGCCAAGGCTTTGTTTAAGAAGAAATTTATCTCCGCTGCAATGATTTACTAGTAAGGGGTAATTACGAAAAATGAATTGGACAAACTTACATCGATTCCCAGGACTTGCAGGAATGCGTATAAATTAATGTCAATTGAAAATTGCATCGTAACTTTCCTTTTGATTGAGAAAAAAACAGCAATTTACACAAAAATAAACAAAATTTCACTCAAAAGTTCTCACGATAGATCACTCAAAGTTCCAAAATTAATTCCAATTAACGCTTTTTAACAAACAGAAAGGTCAAAAATCTTTCAAATCCCATGTTTTCTAATTTTAAGCATTCATGCACATTGATATACAAACTTAAGTCTAAACAAAGTCCTCGTTAGGTATATCAATAAGGAGCCAATATTTAGTTTCAAATTTCTCAAAGTTATGAAAATCCCCATACAACAAATGTAAGATTTCATAAATCATAATAGCTTATGTGTTCTTCTCTGTATCACTTACTGCTACAGTGCTACATAAAAATCAGTGGTTTAGCAAAAGAAAAGAAAAAAATAAAAAGAGGGCAAGAAGAAGATTTATAGACATAATGAAGTTGAACATGCCTGATGATAGGACAATAATTAGATATTGCCAACCAAGAGGAGGTGTATGTCTATGAACAGAATGTACATCACTAAATGGTAAATATTTGATGGCGTACAATTGTCTATCTGCATAGCAACATGGAAAATTAATTGTCAAAAAAAAATCTTTGCAGAGTGTAAAATATGGTCAAATTTATAAAATTAGACACAGATAAAACAAAAAAAGACATGGTTAATGTTTGGACTTTTGTCGCTAGAAAAAAGCACACCTTCTGTAAATATTGAATTTGACAATTCCCCTATAGAGTCTCCTTTAAAAGGAATATCAATGTAAGGTACCCAGCACTGTGAATAGACCAGCACAAAATTCAGGATCCAGTGACAAATAAAGCAGGCACATTACAAATCTGGAAAAAAAAAACTGCTATCTTTCCTTTTTTTTTCTAAATTTCATTAGCAGCAATTCTGCCATACTCTGCACCCTTTTCGCCTTTAGACTTCCAAAATATATATTTCCACCATTAAGAATGAGTACTCATTAAACCAAGTTAGATGGTGAGATATTTTTTAAGAAAGGTGACTCGCAATACATTGCCGCAAGTATTGCTGATTCTTTGAAATAAATAAAAGCACCAAAGATATAAAAGAAGATACAAGAAAGCCAATGTAGACGTTAAGGTTTTTTACTAAATATTTGTAACGTGTTTAGCGCATTTGCATCGCTCAACAGCTGAAAAAAAGCATTGCATGGGATTAATTCGTTAGATATTCAAAAAATATTCTCTTGATACAATGAATCATGCAACAAAATTATTTCGGAATGAAATCACACATTGGGATCCATATTGTATGAATATGAAAAGAGGATTCTCAATTTGTGTGTAAATAAACAAACAAATTTCAATTCATGTGCAGAATCAGGTGGATTTAAGAGAGGATTCCAAGTTTCTAAGCTGGTGCATGCCAGGATAAAATTAGGTTTTTCTCAAGTTTATTATGAGAGCATGTGAGTGGCTTGAAAAATATAATAAGATATATCAAATTTGTGTTCTCCTTGGGATATCTAATGGCTAAAGAATTTTAGTGAGGAAGAGTGCCGAGAGATGAAGCTTTGGCCAGCATCATCCTGGAGGCAGATACTTTGGTACAGTATAAACTTATAAGTGAGAACCTTCGAGCTGCTTTTTGTTGAGACTTGTGGTGAAAATCATTTATGGCTCTTTATTTAATGGATTAGATCCTAGCCTCTCCCATAAACATAAGCTTCATTAAGTTGAGCCACATAAATTTTAACTTCTCTCAATGCGCTTGACCTCTACAACGTCATTTTGCTTCTCTTCTTATTTCATTCCTAGTTGTACATTTTCATTGATTATACATTTTATTCTGATAAACTAGTACAATAATTTATTGTGTAGTATGGAGGCATATAATTTAATGGCTCAAAGAGGTTTAACCTTTGGATAACCAAAATCCAAGAACTTCTTACTCAACACGAGATTGTTAACACGCTCATGGCACATTTGAATATGCTTGTGATGATGAGTAAAAAAAAACAAAACAATGACTGATGAAAACTCTCTCAATGATTCAATTATATTTGGTGAGGGGTTGAATGAAACAATTTCAGAGAGGTTAGGGCTTAAGTAGGAGTCTTTATACAAAGACCAAATGCATATAAAAAACTTGCACCTAAGAAAAAAATTTTTGAACCATGTTGTATGAAAGAGAAACAATTAACTTTAATATGTTAAAAATTTTCTTATTTCAAACTATGCTATTTTTTAGTTTGAGGGTGTACATAAAGAAATGCAAGTTGAGGAATTGGTTAATGGAAACCTTTAAAAAACAAGCCTGTCTCAGATTAGAATTTAAGTATATTAGTAGATGAAAAATAACTTATTTATGCTATAAAAAGAAAGGGCACATCAAAAGAGAATATCATGCTTTGAAGAGGAAAGAGCAATAGGCAAATAATATACCACAATAAAAACAAGTTGGCAGACGCTAATATAGTCACACATTTGACAAATATAGATCATGGTGATGATTCTTTTAGTTGTTGCTGGACTTGGATGTGATGATCAAGTAGTTCTTGACATGGCCTATTACAATCATGTGTTTTGATAAAGAGATGATTTTCATTTATGTGTTATGCTTTATTAGTTATAAGTGCATGAGAAACAATGATGCATATAAACTTATTGTTTTGACATTATAAGTTCGAGAACAAATTATTGAGTGACTAGGACATTTGCAGTGGTTAGGTATACATATTTAATGTATAACATTATATATTTGAATGTTACAAGGTACTTTTTTTTGTACTCAAATGAGCTTAAAGTTCATTGGCTTTCCTATCAAGAAATAAGTTGGTGGATTATGTTTCACAAGTTGCAACTTCAAATGAAAATCATTTTTTTTCTTTATCCATTTTAAACATTGTGTTTTGGGGAACATAAAATGATAAGTTTTTTTGCTGCATGAAAGATTTTGTAACAATGCTGGGCACATGCCAACATGAAAACATTTGGAGATGAATAAAAGAATCAATCTTGTTTTTCATCATCTATCATAGTACTATGAAATGCCATTACATTATTCAGGGTGGAGAAATAACAACTTTGGAGATACAAAAGCTCAATGACAAGTGTACATTTAATACTGGTGAACCCATCTTGATGTGCAATATATGCCTAAGTCTCACAGAAGCATTGTGTTAAAGTGAAATCTAGGTTAGTTGAGATCTTGGATGCACGAAACTTTGGATTTGAAAGCTTAGAGTGCTCAACTTGAAAAGGAGCCAGAAGAGAGATTGAGATTAATGTCACTATATTAATTCAAAAGAGGTAAGTGTTTGTTTAATTGTTGTACGGTGTTTGCACAATTTGAATTGAATGTGATCGGAAGGAGCAATGACTAACATCGATTTTATTAGATATCCATGGAACATTCCTTGAGATATGAGGAATCTAACAAAATATTTGTTTTGGCATGAAACTTGAGATAGGGAGCACTACTCAAGCAACATAAGATGGAAACCAAGCTTCTTGATTTCTGTGGAGACGACCAAGATGATTGAAAGATTGCATGCACGATTAAGCATATATAAGATAGCTTGGTTTCCCACGCGGGTGCACGACTAGATAAATAAAGTTTATTTTGGTTATATTATGAGACAGTGAGGGATTGAAGAAATAAGATTTCTCAATTTTGTGTTCACTTTGGATATGTGTGGTTGGAGATCTTCAATGAGAGAGTGATATCAGCTAGGATTTTGGAAGATATCACAGAGGCCAATGTATTAATATGAGGTAAATTTGTACAAGATACTTTACTGGAATTTTTCTTGTTTAAGGGTTAGGTGCATTCCAGCTTTGGGTTGGGTTGGAGAGTGTTCTTATCATCATACACCATTTGTAACTTCTTGTTTAGTGGATTAAATCCTCTTTTCTCTTCTAATGCAAGCTAAATTAACTAACATCAAGTCCATTACCCAAATTATAGAGCTTAAAATGTAGGAAATGAGTATGCAAAGTCAAAAGTATTTGATCCCAAAGAAATTGAGCATTTTTGTGGTTTTAATATCTATTTTGACTCAAATAACATTAATAATTTCATTTTTCAATGTATCTTAAACAATTGTCAAGCACTAGAGAATATGTAAAAGGCATGCTAAAAACTCTAATAAGGCGGTGTTTGATAGCATTATTTAAAAAGGATTTAGGCTGGATTTAAGGTTAAATCCAGCAAAACAACAAAAAATGTAAATTAAATCCAACGCTCCATTAAATCAAAAAATTTGCGCTTTTCCCTAAATCCAGATTTACTCGATCAGACTACGGGCCGAATTTACAGATTTACTCCGTCATTGGAAGCAATCTCCATCTCTGTCCAATAAATCTAAATTTTTATTTGATTTGATAAATCATATTTAAAACAAAATCAAGGTGCAGCCAAACACTGCCTAATATCTGCAAACCAAAAATTGATAATAATCACAAATATCATTAGCCTCAACCCAACTATTTGGGTTTGGTTTTACGAATCTACATTTTTCCATTTATTCCTATTAAATTATATATAAGGTGTTAAAACTATCCTTCACAAACCATTTTTCATAACTTATATCCATGTAATCTTAGATCTTTCCTCCTAATCATCTAATATCTTTTATCTGATCTTCTAGCAGTGCATTTTCTACCATTTTTTGCATATTTCCTGTATAGCAGGGGCACTAATACTAACCGGTTACTGTTCAAATTCATTCACAATGAAACGAAATAGACAATTTCACTCAAACAACATGCGTCAATTAACCCTGGGAGAAAATTAAAGATATGCACGAATTTTAAAGAAACGCGGATCCATTATAATACCAGAAAAAGAGATGAGTGCTGATTGACGAGGCGCAATTGGCCACTTATCCTTTCCACCGCATTCTGCGTTGGGTGGATTGCAACATTTTCCTTCGAGTATGCAATCTCGAACGCATCATGCTCGTCGAATACACAGGCCTCGGCGGATTGGGAGTGCACGCTGCCACCCAATCCCTGCAAGAAGACAAGATCGATAGAAAAAAAAATGCCATAAATATATCGTATTGATCACTAGGATTTCGGTGGAAAGGAAAGAGATTTGCCTGCTGCTGGGAAGCGGCATAGTCTGAATCGTCGGAGAGATCATGCTGTTCATCGTATTCAGACATTACCGGTGGCCGTGGAGAAGAACTGGAGAAGGCAGCGGTGATCAGCTGGACGCCGTAGGACGTTATGCTTGGAGCGGTCCTCGGAATCGGAATGTTTAGACAAGGACGATACGGCGCTTCAATTGTCGATTTGCTTACTATTTCGTTTTCTTGTTTATATTATCATAATACCACTTTATTCTTATGTTATATTTGCACAAATAATAACTTATATATATATATATATATATATATATATATATATATATATGATGTGTGTGTGTAAGATTTTATATGTACATGAAAAAGTATATTTCAAATTGTAAAATTAAAAAATATTAGACTTGTAAACATGAGAATTGAATATTATATATGTAAATGTCATTTTTTTCATGTAAACTCGTTGCAAATTTAAAATATTATTTGTAAAATTATAAATACTAATTCTATACTTTATAATTTATTATTTGATGTATGTTGAAAGGTTCGCAGTGGTAAATTCATAAATTTAGCATCTTAACATTGTACAAAATGGAACACACACTCAGGTAATTAAAGAGAAGTGAGCAGGAAGTGAATTCTTAATTTTTATGAGAAAAACACTGAAAGGGGAAAAAAATCATGGGGTCTAACTTAGTTTAAATAATCCACTATGAATTATAAGTACACAAATCTGCTATTCTCTTGAATTAGGATAGATGAAGTTACAAATATGATGATTGTAAGTGTACAATCCAGTGGTTAATCGATAATAGTCGTAATATGACTGTAATGAATGTAGTTCTGACTAAATAGTAGATTGCATGCACCGTAGTGGATTGTTATAAGGCAATAATATGTCGTGAATTTTGTTGATAATGACCATATTGTCAGCTTGTCGTATAGGTTGTAGTTGAAAATCATGATAGTAGTTGGTTATGTGGGTTGTAGATAGTGCTTAAGGAGCGTCGTTTGGCCATTGATGTCATATTAGGAAGTTGTAAGAGTTGTGAGCCACGTAGGATGCATTTGAGCACATGGGCTATAGCAGCGAGCTGCGATGATATTTGTAGCTCTAGTGGTCCGAATTGAGAGTTGTACTAGTTGTGAACCATGTTGGTGGTAATTGGTTACATAGGTCGCAGTGGTGACTATGATGATGTTCATAGGTCACGGGACCCTGAGTCAAGAGCTGAATGAGTTGTTAATCACATAGGTCATAGTTGGTTACATAGGACATAGTGGTGAGCCGCAATGACATACGTAGGCCTCGAGGCCAGAGTCAAGAGTTGCATGAGTTTTGGACCACATAAGGCATAGTTGGTCATGCAAGACGTAGCGATGAGCTATGGTGATAAGCGATGCTGTGGGAGGGGGACAAAGTTGCGAGCTGCACGAGTTGTGAAGCACGTTGGTCGTACTTGCTCATGTAAGCCATATCAGTGAGTTGCACGGGGACCAGAGTCAAGGAATGCACGAGCTAGTCGTAGGGGTGAGCGGTGATGACGTTCTTAAATTGTAGGGATCGGAGTTGGGAGTGGCACAAGGTTTGCATCATGTAAACTATAGTGGTGAGTTGTGATGAAGTCCATAGACTGTAGGGATCAGAGTTGGAAGTTGCACGAGGTGTGCGCCATGTAAGCCATAGTGGTGAGCTATGATGACGTCCATAGACCACAGGGGCAGGAGTTAGGAGCTGCACGAGCTATGGACAATGTAAGTCATAACTGATCACATATATCGTAGTGGTGAGCTATGATTATGTATGTACGCTATGTTGGCGTCGGGTGTTGCATGATCTGTGTGTCACGTAGGTTGTAGTTGTGAGTTGTGATGACGTCGTATGTCGTAGAGGTTAAAGTCAGGAGTTGCATGGTTGGGCACCATGTTGGTTGTACATTGTCACATGAGCAATAGTGGTGAGTTGTGATGACATCCGTATGTCACAAGAGCATGAGTTGGGGGTTGCACAAGTTGTGGACCACGTAAGTCATAGCCGGTCATGTAGGTTGTGGTGAGTTATGATGACATTCGTAGATCGTAGGGGCTGGAGTCAGGAGCTACATGAGATGTGGACTACGTAAATCTTAGTAGTGAGTTGTGGTGACATCCTGAGGCTGCAGTGACGAATTAAGAATTGCATAAGATGTGACCCACGTAGGTGTAATCGGTCATGTAGTCATAGTAGTGAGATGTGATGAAATTCATGGACCATAAGGGCCAAAGTCAGAAGTTGCATTAGTTGTGGACCACGTAGGCCGTAGTGGCGAGTTGTGATGATGTTTGTTGGCCGTAGAGGCCAAAGTAGGGAGTTGCACAAGCTGTGAACTAAGTAGGTCGTAGTTGATCACATAATTCGTAGTGGTGATGTATGATGACGTTCATAAGCTGCGGGGGCCAGATTCAGGAGTTGCATGAGTTGTGGACCAAGTAGGCCATAGTTGGTTATGAGGTCGTAGTGTTGAGTTGCGACGATAATTGTAGGCCACAAGATGGAGAGAGCTTTAAGAGTCTGAAGAAAGTCATCGAATTTGGGGTGTATTGTTAAGTCATCTTTGGGAGGTGCGTTGCATCATAAGTGAGGTGTGTTGTCACTTTGCAATGTATGTCGAATTTTGCGATGCACGTTGTGACTTCACATGGGACTTTGTTGCATGAGCGAGTTGAGATCGATGATAGTTGACGGGTTGTTAGCAATGGTGGTTGTCGGAGGCGGCTGCGACTAGAGTTGGTCAGAGGCGGCGGAGGCCAAAGTTGATTGAAGATGGCATAGGATAGAGTTGGCTGCTGACAGTGGCGGTAAGCGATGGCAGCCGGAGTTAGACCCTTGTCAAGAGCCTGCGCTGCTTCCTGCTTTTACTGCCGCTTCTGAGTGTCAAAAGGTCTGCGATGATATACTCATAAATTTAGCATCTTGGCATTGCATGAAAGCCCATCACACACTTAGGTAGTTAACGATAAGTAAGTAGAAGGAGACACATCAAATTTTACATGGAAAACCATGAAAAGGCAAAAAACCACGGAGCATTACCTAGTTGAAATAATCCACCATGAATGGTGAGCTCACAGATCAACTCTTATCCTAAATTAAGGAATACGCAGTTACAAAGATGATCATTGTAAATTTACAACAACAGTTTGTCGATAATAGCAATTGTCTGACTCTAATGGATGTAGTTCTCGATGATAGCAGGCTGGTAGTTGATTGTTATAAATATAATAGTTCATGTGAATGTTGTAGATGGTTGTTTTAATGTCATCTTGTCGTTTAGGACGTAGTTTAAAGTCATGGAAGTAGTTGTCCATGTGGGCCACAGATGGTTGCTTAAGAAGCATCGTTTAGTCATAGAGGCCGGAGTAAGATGTTGCAGAAGCTGTGAGTCACATAGGATATAGTTGGTCACATGGCTCGTAGTGTTGAGTTACGACGACGTTCGTAGGCTGTAGTTGCTGAAATCGGAGCTACACTAGCTTTGAACCATGTTGGTTTTAGTTGGTCATGTCGGTCATAGTGATGAGTTGTGGTGGCGTTCGTAGATCACAGGGGCCCGAGTTAGGAGCTGCATGAGTTATGAACCATATAGGTCGTAGTTCGTTATATAGGCCATAACACTGAGCTGTAATGACATATATCAATGATAGGGCCCAGAGTCGAGAGTGCATGAGCTTTATACCATGTAGGTCATAATTGGCCATGTAGCCAGTTGCGGTGAGTTGCAGTGACATTAGTAAGCCGCGCAGGTTGATGCGGCCCCTTCATGTGCAATATTTCTGTGTGTTTTTATGTCTGTATGTACGTGCACACACTAGAGGTTCTACGCAAGTATACATATTGTTCAAGTAATACATGGCTATAATGAAGTCTTGTTTATCGATCCCACAGGAAAGTGAGGTAAGAAGTCCTTAGTCAAAGTTCTAGTTTATTACTATCAGTCCTTAGTTTTGAAGGTCAATTTAAGTAGTTTTTCTAACAAATACTCATAACTGTAAGTCTTAAGTTTAATACAACTAATAACTACTCCTAAATGAAAATATTAATTATAAAGATAATCTTTTATAGATGAATTCGTTTGGAGAATTTTGAGATGTTAAAAACTAATATTCTTATGTAGTGAGTTGAATAATGTAAATGAATGAGATACATTAAATATTGAATGTGTCAAATAAGAGCAATAATGTCATTTACCCTCTGTAGAGTGCATAAAAAACATTGGTTAATCTAGTGTTCGGTCCATAAATTTGTGGTTAGGCTGGAGGATATTGGGTCTCACTCATGAGCTCTCACTTCCCCTCGCCTTAGGGCAAACATCTCGTTTTAGTTTCCAAACAACTGGACCAAATTGGTGATATTAGTCTGTCACCCTAACATCTATAATTCTATGCCCATCAATGTATATTTTCTTATTTATTTGCACTCAACTCCATGGACTACATTCTCATCCATGACATTGAATGTAGTTTCACTTTGTTGAGAATTACACCGCCCTCTCAGGTCTTACTACAATTACAATGAATTTTAACACTACAACGGGCCCTCATTGTAATGTAAATGAAGTTCATTTATAAACCATCACATTTATAATTAAAACCACTTCTAACATGCATCCCAAAATCTTAAACATGAATCCTACTCAATACAAAAGAAAAGTAAAATGAAAAAAATGGCATAATCTTCTTATGCCACTGTTTCCAAATAAGAAGAAAGAGTAAGAAAAACTACTCATAAAGCACAAAGAAAACATAATGGAAAATTTCATTTCATCAATTAAAATCCACTAGATAAGTGCTTAAAAATCATAAGATAATGAATACTTAGCTTTTTCCCCTTGAAAGAAAGATGAAAATCTCTCCCACAAAGTCTCTCGCTGATCCATGCAATGCTAGTACATTCCTTACAGACTCTCTCAAAATCTCCTCTCCAATCTCTCCAGAAAGATAGAAATATACATTTCTACTCCTATTCTAAGATCTCTAAGCAGTCCTCTCATTTTTCCTAACACACACACTCACACACACAAGACTCATACCACACTCACACAGCACAACCATGAGAGGCGCCAGCCCCTCTACTTTAAAGAGACACAAAATCCCTTCTTTTTTCTAAGAGACACATCTTTTCATTCCAAGAGACAAATCTATTCATCCAAAAGACACATCTCTTCATTCAAGAGCCATCTTCAAGTGTCTAGATGCATTAAATCACTTCATGGGATGTTTGAATTACTTGGAGCCTTCTAGAACATCCAAAATAGTAAAAAACAGCCAAAAATCCATCCATAACTGTCTTTTGTGCCATTGGCGCTAGTTCTAGTGCCATTGGCGTCAGTTCTGGTGCCATGAACCCCATTTCTAGCCATTTCTCTGGATATAAGCGCCGTCAGCTCCAGTTTTGGCGCAGTCGGTGCCGTCAAGTAGCAACTCCATCGTTTTGCTCCGTTTGACTCTGTTCTAGCTCCGTTTTGCTCCGTTCTAGCTCTGTTTCACCCCGTTTCAGTTGCGTTTCGTCTCTAACAGATATACCTACAAAATAAGCATGTAAAAAACCTTTCTTTAAAGTGTAATTTTATTTAAAAACATTTGAGAAGTATAAAAGAGATTAAGCATAGAAAGACATATTGAAATGAGTCAGCTCAGAATTTTCTTTCTTGCTTGTTTTTACTCTAAATTGTACCGTTTTTGCCCATTTATGCTTTATTTTTCTCTGAAAGTCTATATCTTATACCTGGAGCTAAAAATATACAAAATACATTCCTTTAAATTGCAATATTACTAAAAATAATCATAAAATGTATCTGAAAAAATAGTCATTTTTTAGATGTATCAAAATCCTTCAAACTTAAATGTTACTTTTCCTTAAGTAATCCAATAAATTTAAAGAATAAATTTGTTGATTTAAGGTAGTGGGCTTCAGTAGAGTTTCCTATAAATTTGTCACATAAATGTTATTGTGTAACTTAAGATAAATTCTAGCAAATCAACCTATGACTAAAGTGTAAGAATATCTCATATTCAACTTAGGAATCCTGATTTTCTATTTACTTCAAAATTTATTGAAACTTATCAAACTAAAGATTAATAGAAAGTTAAAAACTGAATTTAAGCACCTTATATATACCAATTTGACCAATACCATTTTGAAATAATAATAAGCTTAGGAATGTTTCTAAGTCTTTTCTTTTAAAAAGATTCAAGTGAAACCAATTTTTTATTAGGCTTCTCCTCAAGCTTCTCCTCACATATTTTATTTTTACTTTTTTTTTCTTTTTATTTTCTTTCAGGATCATTTTAATATTTACTCTTTTTTTCTTCTTTTTATGTGAGGATTACTATATCTGTATAGACCTTTAATAGTTTTGAATTTCACTATCCTTTTTCTAAAATCTAAAACTCAAAAATTTCCCTCACATTTTAAAAGTGTAAGTATTAGTTTGAAAAATGTTTCAATAAATGCTCAATTCTCAATAAGTATAAATCTAAGAATCTTAGTTTTCAAATATTCAGCTCATTTCTATCATAAATGGCAAAATCATTTGCCTAAAGTTTCCTACAAAATATCTTAACTCTAAAACAATTTCTTCACATAGAATTTCAACTAAGTTTTTTTTAACATTCCTAAAATCGAAATTATAGTAACATAAAGGTAACACCACATATCACAAGTTATTCTAAAAGTGATATCAAATTACATGCTACTAAGGACAAATAAAGTAAAGTTTTAAAAATTTTTCTCTCCCTCCCAAGCATGAATTTTTAAATATTTTGCACTTAATTCCCTAAAATGTAGCAAGAATAGAAAGTAAAAGTTGAATATACTAACTACTACAACATCTTATCAAATTCATATACATGTGTAATCACGATAGAATGACTACAATAGAAAGTAAATCTAGACTAAAACATGCTTAAAATAATATTAAACTAAAAGGAACTATACTCACTTTAAAATCTATTTTTCTTCCTACCCCCAAACCTGAATATAAACATGTATAGAATTAAATACCGAAAATATAAGTAAGAAAAAAAAACATTGGTAGAAAGTAAATCTAAATTAAACTTGTCAAAAAAAATTTGACTAAACAAAAGTCTAACTAGCATAACAAGTATCAGCATTGGAATATAAAAATATTCTTCAAGTCTTATATAAAATTGTAATACAAAAATAAACATAAAATACAAATACAAACACACATGATAAAAGAGGCCAATTCTTCCATCATCTCATCGCATCTCACTACCTTACTTCTAATTTCTACGTAATCACTACACTAATAAATTATGAATATATTAAATGATTTATTAGATTATAATCCTAAAGATAAGATTATTTCTAATATAGTGGCTCACGTGCAACTCAGGCATCGCCTTATCCTTTTAATTTAGTACCTCTAACAGTTATAAAGATAGTGTAAGATTATCTACATGTTACTCATTAAATAGGTTTGCGACTCCTATCAAACGTAAACAAAGTTAAAGAAAGGAAGTAACAAAATTGAGATGGAACAATCACTATTTAAATTCCCTATTTCTCTTGTAAAAATCAAGTTCGTTGAGACTTGAGTCATAGTGAACTCGTTAATTCAACTACTACAAGAGAATATATAAGTCTAGCCATAATAAGAAGTTAAGGACTCACCTCCCTCATGACACAAACAAAGATCAAATCAAACCACTAACAATTCAAGCATCCACTAATCATCAATCAAACAGATCAATTCACACTAAAACAAACACAATACAACACTAACAATGATGACATACTAAATCAGACCACACTTATAGCTATAGGTTGCCTCCCATATAGCGCTTGGTTTAACATTGTCAACCCAACAAATGATTCCACCGAGATCAAAATTCCAATTAAGTAATCCTTGATCAATCGCCCAATCTTTTTAAAATTTAGGGATTCCTACAAATTCCTTGAATTTTAATTTTTCTTTAAGCTCTTTCTTTTTAGATTTAATCATATCATTGTTCCTTATATTTTTTTTAGATCCAATATTCTTCTATTAATTTTTTTAATTTGCATATTGATACACCTAAAATATTTAGTGTTTTTAAGCACATTTTTATACCTATTTTTTTGATGATATTGCACTTTAATGGAAGGTATTTTCATGTTTTTCTTGTAGGTATGATTAAAATAAGTGATTGCAATGAAAGGAGCAAAAATGATCAAATTTGGAGCAAAACTTGAAAGGTGTGCAAAATTAGCCTTTGGCGCATAAGCGCCAATGGCTGGTACATAGGTGCCACAGTTAAAGTGATGCATTTAAATTAATTTTGACATAAATTTGAAGGGGGTTTTGAAGCACCCTTTGGTTTAAACTTCATTAACTTTCCATTGGCACCAAAATTCATTTAAAATTCGAATGAATGGATGTATCTCTTGGTAGATTCATTGAATTTGGACATAATTTGAAGAGACGCTAAAGCACCTTTTGGAGAATTATAAAAATGAAGACTTAAAGATAAAAAAAGGATAAGAGTTTTGAAATGAAATTTTGGTGAGAGAAGTTAGAGAAAAGCTTGAAGTGGTTGAAGGGAAAGAGGAAGAAAGAGAGCATTCTTCTCGCCATATTTTCTTTACTTTTACACTTTACTTTATCATAGTTTGTATTAAAATTTAGGAGAGTTAATCCTTAGAGTTGGGCGCCAACCTCTAAGGAGTTATCTAGTGGAAAGCAAAAAGTTTCAGAGGAACTTCAAAAGTTTTGTGGAGAGGATTTTCATATAAGTTTTTATTTTTGTTTTTACATTTGGTTTTTAAGTAAAACTTGTTGTGTTTTCATTATGATTCTAATTTCAAATCAAACTTTGTGTGTGTGTTTTCTCCATGAGTTTCGAGTAGTTCTATTTATCTTTTTCCTTTTAAATGATAGAATAATTAAATTATGGAAGGAAGTTGTGTGAAATATAGGTGTTTAATATTGGAAGAAGTTGTGATGATTCCACCACCTTGCACTTCATCTACCTCTTGATTTGTCTAATTGAGATGTTATAATTTGTTGTGAGAACATGTAAAAACCAATGTGATTTTGTCTCAATCAATAATTGGAGTGAATCACATGCATTTATATGGGTGAGAATTGTAGTCTATATATTTGAGTGCAAATAAATAGGGAGATATATTTTTAATGGGGAGTAAAGTTAGAGGACTTTAGAGTGATAGGCTAAAGCCCCTAATTTGGTTTAATATTTTAAATTTTGTTATGAGATGTTAGCCCTCAGGTGGGGGGATAAGAGGGAACTCTAGAGTGAGAGCTAGTATCTTTCTTGCCTAACCTATCTACAAGATTTCAAAACTCAAAATTAACCAATGTTCTTTACAGAAACCAAGTAAGGGTAAATAATATAACTGCTCCTATTTGGCACAATACATTTAAATACTTCCACAAAAAAATTCCATAATTATTACTAATTCATTGAAGGAGGAAAAAGATATTTTATTCTCATTTGCTTTCAAATATATAGTTTTATAGTCTTGTTAATTTTAGTTTCTTACTTTAATTTTTCTTAAAAGAAAATATCAAAAACAAATTTAAAACTTTCTATCTTAAAACATACTTTACAAAATCATTTTGAAAAGTAAAAAAGTTGTTTTTCTGCTTTCTTTAAATTTTTAGAACATTTCCCTGTAGGTTTGATATCTCGGGGCTTAAATAAAAAGTCCTCTATTACTTGATAAATGATACGTATACTTGCGTAGAATCCCATATTATAAAATAATTAAATTTGATTTCTTATTTGCTTCAAAATCAAGTTTTTGGCGTCGTTGCAAAGAAAGAGATATTATCATTTAGAAGAAATATAAAGTGAAAAACGTAGACATAAATATTCGAGGATCACATATTAATATCATCATTGACATTTATAAGAAATGGATCTCTATAAGGTACTTCAATATCTCCCAAAATTTGGATCAGATTCTCTCCAGATAATTTAGATTCCGGATCAAATTCTTCTATGTTACTCTTCTGTTCAGGTTTGTCTTTCAATACTTCCCCTAGGGATACTATTATATGATATATTGTTGGCTTAATAAAGCTAGATTTTGCATGATCCTTAAAATTAATTTTTCCTTCAAGAACTTCCTTTCTAAACTTCACAACACTAAGGATTTGTTCTAATGCCTCGACATATGGAATATTTTTAGTTGATTTTCTGAATTCTTCTATAAATCATGAGAATTGCTTGTCTAATTCTTGTATCAATATTTTTTGAGAAAATGGTGAAGGTGGTCTTTCTATATCTATCTTAGTTGACAAAATAGTTTTATCTAATTTCTTAATAATTTCTTCCAATTGTCTTTCAATATCCTTATCCTCTTTTCTCAACCCATTGCTCTTTTGAAACATATCCTTGAATTCTCTTCTAAGTCTTAGTTTTATAGCTTTATCTTGCTCATCATTATTCTCTTTACTATCTATCTTAGGGTCACTAAGTAAAGTCTCTGAAAGATAACTGTTAATTTCGTTACTAATTGTGGCCCTTTTACTTTCCAGCTCACCCTCTTGACTTTCCAATCAACTTGCCAATTGTATCACAACCTTATCTAACAGTGATTCCTTCTCATTCTGTGGGTTGAAGTTAAAATTATGAGGAAAAGAGAGTTCATCTTTAAAATCACCCTTACTATTCCAATTACATGTCTGATTAAATTGATAATCTTCCCAAAATTGGTTTTCTCCTCTAAAATTAGTATTACAGTTAAAGTTTAAATTATTTTCCCAACCTGGATTGTAATAATCAGATTAAGTATTGTTTATCTTAGGGCCAGTTTCAATCCATTGTCCAAATAAATTTTCCTGAATAATTTGGGTTCCTTGCCTAGCATTATAATCCAAATCTGAATATTCATTATCTTGTTGATTTACTCTTTCTACATTAAATTCATGGAGTATTTTTTGATTCATCGTCCTCCTAAAAGTTCTCTCTAAATCTGAGTCGTATAATCCAAGGTCTGTAGCTCCTGAACTACACATACAAATTTAAAGACTTAACTAATAGGATAAATATCAAAAAAATTTTTAGTATTTTGGATTTTTTTGGAAAAAAACAAACAATAATTAAACACACTATATAATAATACTATAAATTCCAAATCTAAGTCTTAGGATTTAACTAAAATTCTCCTAAAGTTCTTACCGATGCTTTCCCGACAACGACGTCAAAAACTTGATACGCCCCTGGCGTGTGTAGTTTACTGCGTGTTTTATATCTATATGTACGTACACACTGGAGATTCTACGCAAGTATACATATCATTCAAGTAATAAAGGGCTTTAATGGAGTCCTGTTTATCTTTCTCATAGGGAAACAAGGTAAGAGGACCTTAGTCAAAGTTCTAGTCTCCTACCACCAGTCTTTAGTTTGGAAGGTCGATGTAAGTGGTTTTTCTAACAAATACTCCTAAATATATGTCTTAAGTTTAAAACAACTAATAAATACTCCTAAATGAAAAAATTAATTTTAAAGATAACCCTTTCTAGATGAATTAGTTTGGAGAATTTTGAGATGTTAAAAACTATTATTCTCATGTAGTGAATTGGATAATGTAAAGGAATCTGATACATTAAATATTATACGTGCCAAATAGAAACAATCCTATTCTTTACCCCCTGTTAAGTGCATAAAGAACATTGCTAATCCAGAGTTTGATCCCTAAATCTATGTTTAGTCTGGGAGTATACTGACTCTCACTCCAAAGGTCTCACTTCCCCTCGCCTAAGGGCTAACATCTTGCTTTAGTTTCAAAACAACTGGACCAAATTAGGGGTTTTAGTATGTCACCCTAAAATCTCCAATTCTACGCTCATCAATGTATATTTTCTCATTGATGTGCACTTAATCCCTTGGACTACATTCTCATCCATGACATTGAATGTGGTTCCACTTTGTTGAGAATTACACTGCCCTCTCAGGTCTTAGTGCTATTACAACAAATTTCAACACAACAACGTGCTCTTATTTTAATATAAATGAATTTAAAGTAAAAACCATCATATTTGTAATTAAAACCTCTTCTAACATGCATCCCAAAATCCTAAACATGAATCCTACTCAATGAAAAAGAAAAGTAAAATGAAAATAATGACATAATCTTCTCATGCCACTATTTATAAATAAGAAGAAAGAGTAAGAAAAAACTACTCACAAAGCACAAAGAAAAAACAACAAAAAACTTCATTTCATAAAAGAAAATCCACTAGATAAGTGCTTAAAAAATCATAAGATATTGAAAAACACAATACTTAGCTTTTTCCCCTTGAAAGAAAGATGAAAATCTCTCCCATAAAGTCTCCCGCTGATCCATGCAATGCTAGTATCTTTCCTTACAGACTCTCTCAAAATCCCCTCTCCAATCTCTTTATAAAGGTAGAAATCTACATTTCTAATCCTATTCTAAGATCTTTAAGCATTCCTCTCATTTTTCCTAACATATGCACTCACACACACACACAAGACTCGCACCACACTCACACAATACACCCATGAGAGGTGTCGGCCCCTCTATTTTAAAGAGACACAAAATCCCTTCTTTTGCCCAAGAGACACATCTTTTCATTCCAAGAGACAAATATCTTCATCTAAAAGACATATCTCTTCATTCAAGTGCCTTCTTCAAGTGTCTAGACGCATTGCTTCACTTCATGAGGTGTTTAAATTACTTGGAGCCTTCTAGAACATCTAAAAAAAAGTCAAAAATCACAAAAAATCCGTCTATAACCGCCTTTGGAGCCATCGACACCGGTTCTGGCACCTTTGGTGCCATTTCTCGCCATTTCTCTGGATTTTGGTGTTGTCGGCACCAATTGTGGTGCAGTCAGTTCCATCACACAACAGCTCCACCGTTTTGCTTCTCATTTTGTCCAATTTCAGTTGCGTTTTGTTCCAAACGGATATACCTACAAAATAAGCATGAAAATAACCTTTATTTAAACTATAATTTAATTCAAAAACATGTGAGAAGTGTAAAGGAGATTAAGCATAGAAAGACTTATCAAAATGTGTCAGGTCATAATTTCTTTCTTGCTCGTTTTGGCTCCAAATTACACCATTTTTGCCTATTTTTGTTTCCTTTTTCTCTGAAAGTTCATTTCTTGTACCTGGAGCCAAAAATATAAAAATAACATTTCTATAAAGTTCAATATCACTAAAAATAAGCATTAAATGTATGTGAAAAGTAGTCATTTTTAGGTGTATCACAGGTCAGAGTTCAGTGTTGCACAAGCTGTGCACCATTTTGGTCATAGTTGTTCATGTAGGGTATAGTGGTGAGCAATGCGGGGGGCGGGGGGGGGGGAGGGTCAAAGTTAGGAGCTGCACGAGTGATGTGATGACATCCATGTTTGCCGTAGTTGTTCATGTAGGCTATAGTGGTGAGCGATGTAGGCTATAGTGTTGAGCCGTGATGACGTTCGTATGTTGTGGGGCTTGTAGTCAGGAGCTACATGAGCTGTGGGCCGCGTAGGCCGTAGTTGTGAACTATGATGACATCTGCTAACCACAATAGTTGGAGTTGCAAGCTAAATGGCTATTAACCACGTAGGTTGTAGTTGATCATGTAGGTTGTAGTGGTAAACTGTGATGATATCCATAAATCATGGGTACTGGAGTCGGGAGCATCATGAGTTGTGGACTATGTAGGTCATAGTTGGTCACGTAGGCTGTAGATGAGAGTTGGAATGATGTCTGTAGGCCATAAGTTCTAGAGCTAGGAGTTGTATGAGCTGTGAATTGCATAGGCTGTAGTTGGTCTTGCAGACTGTAATGGTGAGCTGTGATCACTTTCGTATGCCACAGAGACCAGATTCGAGAGTTGTGGACCACGTATGTCATAGTTGTTCACGTAGGGTATGGTGCTGAGTTGCAATAATGTTTGCAAGCCGCTGAGGCCAGAGCTGAGAGCTAGACAGAGGGAGCTTTAAGAGTCCGAAAAAAGCCATAATGTTTGGGGTGTATTATTACGTCGCCTTCAGGAGATGTTATTTCACTGTAGGTGGCGTGTGTTGTTATTTTATAATGTACAGTGAAGTTCTACAATGCACGTTGCAAGGAGCAGCAGGTGAGCTATGATGGTTGAAAGTGGTCAGTGACAACGATTGTAAGTGGCAGTGGCATCTAAAGGTACTAGACATTGCGGTGACCAGAGGGCAGTAGAGGCCAAAGTTGGCAGAAAGAGGTGATCTTGATTCTTTTTACTACCAGACAAATACTGGTATATTTATACTTATGGTAATCACCTTATACTTTTATTTTTAATATAAAATTTCCTTCTTTATAATGACACCAAAAACTTGATTCTGATGTAAATAAGAATACAACATTGATATCTAAATTTAAGGATTCTACGCAAGTATACGTATCGTTATCAAGTAATATAGGACTTTCTGATTAAGCCCTGAAATATCCATCCCACAGAAAAAAAATTTAGAAATTTAAGAGATAAAAAGGTTTTTAGATCACAAATTCTATTTAGAAAAAAACACTTACTTAAACAGTTTCAGATAACCAGAAACTTTCAAATACAATTCTTTTTGGTATTTTCTTAAAATGTGAAATAAAGTAAACAATTTACAAACTATAACGAGATTTTTGTAAGATTAAGGAAGTATAAATGAAAATATCTTTTACCTTATCATGAATTAGTAATAAGTACAAGAAGTCTGTTGTGGAAGTATTCAAAATGTGTTGTGTCAAATATGAGCAATTTTATTCTTTACCCTTACTAGAGATGCTATAAAGAACATTGGCTAGTTTAAGTTTGAGTAGTTTTGAAGACTGATTAGGTAGGAAAGATACTACATCTCACTCTAGAGTTCCCTCCTTTCCCTCCACCTGGGGGCTAACATCTCGCATCAAAACCTAAAACAATAAACCAAATTAGGGGCTTTAGTCTGTCACCCTAAAGTCTCTAATTCTACATCCATCAAAGTATATTTCCTTATTTATTTGCACAAAATTATATGAATTAATTTCTCATCCATATAATCTCATGTGATTTCTACTTATTATTGATTGAGACAATACCTACTAGGATCTTACATGTTCTCACAATAAATGTTAACATCTTAATTGGCCAAATCAAGAAGTAAATGAAGTGTAAGGATTAAATCAATCACAACTTCTTCCAACATTAAAGATCAATACTTCCACAACTTTCATCCAACACTTAATTACTTTTCATTTTATAGAAAAAAATAAAGAAGACTACTCAGAATCCATGGAGAAAACACAACAAGTAGTTTTAAAAGTAGAAACCATGTAGAAAACACAAGAAGTCTCAATCAAAACCAAATGAAGTACACAAATAAAAATTATCTCAAGTTCTTCTCCACCAAACTCTTGAAGTTCATTTGAATCTCTTCCTTTCTCTTACAAGACTCCTTGGACTAGTCACCCAACCCTAGAGGGTTAAAATCTCTCTACAACAATGGATTTTTATTTAGGAATCCCTACTCACCTTCTCTTTCACTAGGAATGAGAAAAGTGTGAAGAAACCCTAAGTAAGAATCCTACAACTTCTCACTAAAAACACACTAATTCTTCTTTCTTACTTACTCTCTAACAACCTTTTCTTTACTCTAAAAACTCATTTCTTTTATACTTACTCAAAAGGTGCCTTGGTGTCTGACCGAAGAGAAAAGGTCAAGATTTTCATGCTTATTTTACACTGATTTTGATGATATTGCAATTTAAAGAAAGGTATTTTTGGTGTTTTTCTACAGGTATGAAGAATTAAGGATAAGGGAACGAAAATATGCAAAAAAATGAGCGGATTTGGAGCAAAAAGGACTAAATTATGCAAATTTTACCATGGCCACCGGCGGCGTGATTTTTCCGAGAGTTCAGAATTAATTATAAGGGAGGCTGCCGACGGCGAGGATCGAGGCCTCCGACAGCAGGGATAGTTTAAATGCATGGTTTCTAGAAGGCTGCCGACGGAGCCTCGAGGCCGCCGACGGCGGGGTCGATAGATCTTTCCAGAAATACGTCGAATGTAGATGATTTTCGAAGGGGTGCCTTCACAACCCTTAGAGACTCTTCTACAACTTTAAAAGGAACGAATTTAGGCAAAAAAATGGTTCTTCTTCTGGTATCAAAAGTGATTATTAGTGAGTCCATAGTGTAGAAGAGAGTCAATTAGTGAGTTCAATTTAGTGAGTAGTGAGTTCAAATAGAGAATTTGTAAGGAATTCTTCAAGGGATTGCAAGAGTGGAAGGGAAGTGAGAGAACTCTTCTACATTGATGTTTCAAAGGAGAATTCCAAGGAAAAGATCCAGAGAAACTTCGAGGAGTTTGCTTGGGGAGGAATTTGAGATAAGTAGTGTTTATTTGTTTTTAGTGTGTAGAACTTTACTTTATTATATGAAATCTAAGTTTTACTGCATCCACTTCATGAATTTCTGAGTAGTTTTTCTATCTTTCTCCTGGTTTCGATGTTTTTGTGGAATGATTATATAATTAGTCTATTAAATAAATTATAAAAGAAGTTGTGATGGTACTATACCTAAACTTAATTAACTATACGAATTGGTCATTTGTATTGTTAAAATCTGTGAAGAATTCTTAAGACCTGACAGTGGGCTAATGATTCTTAACTTGCATGTATCACAATTCTCTTTGCAAGGTAGACGGGTAAATCCTTGAAGGGAGAAGTGCAAATAAATAGGACAATAATATTAATCGGGTGTAGAATTGGAGATTTTAGAGTGACAGGCTAAAATCCTCAATTCGGTCCTATCGTTTGGGTGCTGATGTGTAGATTGTTAGCCCTCAGGTGAGGGGAATGTGGGAGCTCCAAAGTGAGAGCCGGTATCCTCCCAGCCTAGCCGCAAAATCAGTAACCAAGCATAGGATTAGTCAATGTTCTTTATGCTTGGACCAAAGGGTAAAGAATAAGTTTGCTTCTATTTGGCACAACACATTAAAACTAATGATAATTATTATTTCACTTAAATATCTTAACTAAGGAGAAAGATTCTTGCTATTATCTATATTTGAACTTAACTCTAGTAGTATTAGTAAATTGTTAGTAAAACAAGTTTTTAATATAAGTTTCATATTATTATCGATTGCATATTAGTGACAGATAGACAATTTCGATTAGTTGTAATTCTGAATTGATTTTTATAATCCTAGTCCTTAGGCTTTAATATTTCTCCCTGTGGGATCGATATCCAGGACTCCATTAGAGCCCTGTATTACTTGAACGATACGTATACTTGCGTTTGAAAGTAACTCTGCGATTAAAAGATTAAAATATTTAATTGTTACTAAAGTACATTCGAATTGGATAAAAGCGCAGGGTCGGTTCAGTGTCTCTTCAAAATGTGTCTATATTCAATGAATCTACCCAAGAGATGCATCGTTTTAAGTGAAATTTGAATGTCTTTTGGCGCCTTTGATCAGCTACCCATGTTTTTACCAAAGGATGCCTAAAAAATCTTTTCAAAATTCGCCAAAAATTCATTAAAAGTGCAAAGTAACTGCCTGACACTTAAGTGCAGGGTTTTGGTGCTTAGGCACGGCCTTCTCTGTCTGCTGGCACTTTGGCGCCATATTTGGGTGTTGGCGCCCCAGTTCATTTTAATATGTTCTTCATTTTTGCTCCAAATTTGATTATTTTTCACTTATTTTGACATATTTGGTCCATTTAAGTGTACCTGAAAGAAAAATACATAAATAACTTCCATTAAAGTGCAATATCATAAATAATAGGTATAAAAATGTGCATAAAAATATTATATATTATAGATATATCAAATTCCCCCAAACTTAAAATGTTACTTGTTCTCAAGTGACACTACAATCTTTTAAAACCAACATAAGCAAATTATGTGAATGCGTTTCTTTAGAAGATTCTAAAATTTTATTCTAGAAATGTGGTATTCCAATTTAGAAAAAACTTTAGTGAATGAGACCAATTTAATGTTTAAAAAATTTCTAAAGTGAAGACATAAGAAAATATGAGCTTCTATCTAATTGAAAAATACTAGTAGATATTCCAAATATAAAGTTTAGGCATTCTATCTTCTTTACTTAAAAATTTTCATTAAAAATAATTATACTCATTATATTATATCCTTAAGCTGAGAAGTTTCTCAAATCTTATGCATTAAAAAGATCAAATGTTGAACCAATTTTTGATTATGCACTAATCCTTAAGCTTCTCCTCCCATACTATACTTTACTTTTTTTCCTTTCTTTTTCTTTTCTTTTTCTTTTCTTTTATTTTATTTTCTTTTTATTTTTCTTTTATTTTTATTTTTTTTCTTTTTTTTTCTGACAAGGATTACTATATCTGGATATACCTTTAATGATTTTGAATTCAACTCTTCCTTTTTTAAAACAAAAGTCTGATATATATCCTTTACTTAAAGATATAATAATAGTTTTTGAAAATTATTTTTTTAATAAAAAAATTGAAGTCTTGAAAATAAAAATCTAATTCTTCTATATTTTTCAAAAATATAATATCTCTTACCAAAGATAGTTACACCATATTTAACATCTCTTCATTAACGTAAAATTTTTCTTTATCACTGTAAAGTTTTAAGCAAATTTTCTTACACATTTCTATATTCAAAATTTTATTACCCTAATATAATTTCATACATATAATTATTTTTCAAATCAAAAATCAAATTTATTTGTAGCGTATTTGAAAACAAATAAATTTCAAGTTTTGAAAATTGATTTCCCGCCCCCACCCCGCAAACTTAAATTTTTAAAAAGATTAAACATTTTAACATAATATATAAAGACATGAATGAAAAATAAAACTTATGCTTATAGGAATTTTCATTACCTATTTATGCGGTATAAAAAATTTAAAAATAGGAGTAAAAGTGATCACATTTCATTTTGATTTCAGCATTTTTTAGATTCAAAAGACTTTTATGCAGTGGATGTTAATATAAAAGCAAATTATACAAACTAACTTAATATCACAACCACAGCATAAAATTCATTATTGTAAATTGAAATTTAAACATGAAGGTTAGCTCTATCTAAACTAACAGAACACATTTAAAATAAATGAGTTCAAATCATACTACGACATTAACATCACATATAGTAGTCCATACATCAACACAAATACCTGTTCAAATAAAACATAACACAACTCAATCTCTACTCATCTTTGTCACCTTCATCATCTTCTTCATCATCATCACCAACATTCCAAAAACTAGTAGAATCAAACTGAGTATACCGTGGATAAGGACGAAATACCACACTTTATTACCTCTAATAAGTCTCTCCAAATAAGAGTTGTATTTCTTCTCATAATCACTATGTCTCCCTAAGTTGGAATCAATATGATCAACATAGTTTTTAAGATTCGATACCTTATCCATAGCATAATGAATGTTATCCATCATCATTTGCAACATTTTAGATTGTGAATCAGGACTAGATCTGCCACAAGATGTTGATGCTCGAGATGTAGAAGCATGTGACATAGAAGCACAAGAACTTCTAAAAAATCCCCCTCTATAGCCAATAATTTAATGTTCAGAATAAGTCTTCACATTTAAACTACTAATGAACTTTAGAGGTTGAAGATTCTCCTCCCAACTATCAAATTTAACACTAGCTTGCTCACATAAAGAAAAGACTAAGGAAGGGAATCCCAAAATTGCAGTAGTAGCGGCTCTGGAAGAACTAGTGATAACCTGAAAAATGAGAGATCCAATATTGATCGGCTTATACTGCTGAATGCAGTAGTTTAGTGTAGCCCTCTCTGGTAACTTCACTAACATGATTTGTGGGGAGTAAACGAGCAGAAATAAAATAAGTTCATTCTTTGACTGTGGCATCCATCGTTGATGTAGGGAAGTTTACCCTTCTACCACTCGTAATCTTCCAGAGACATCTTCCAGCAGCTAATGAAGAAATAATTTCATCTAACTTCTCTTTCATAGGATTGTAATTAGAATAAACACATAACACATCTGTAGGCAATTTGTAAAATGAATTGATTAGCTCTGGTGAAAATGCTACTGTCTTCTCTCTCACCATGGCCAGATCGTCTTCTGATTCAGGGAGATTTGTGATACACCTAAAATATATAGTATTTTTGTGCACATTTTTATACCTATTTTTGATGATGTTGCACTTTAATGGAAGGTATTTTGTGTGTTTTTCTTACAATATGATTAAGTGGATGATTGTGATGAGAAAAAGGATCAAATTTGGAGAAAAAATGAAGAAAATTGAAGAAGTGATGAGTGGTGGCTAAGAGCCAGACATTGTGCTTACGCGCCAAGGCCCTGTGACTACGCACCACAATTTGGAGCTTACGCGCTAGCGGGCTCGTGGCTAAGCACCGGTACCCCACGCTTAAGCGTGACAATTAAAAAAGAGGAGTTATTTTAATTTAGGCTTCATTTTGAAGAGGTATTTGAAGCACCTCTTGGTGAGAACGTAGGTAACTACCTATTGGCGCCAATTTTCATTCAAATTACTTTTGAATGGATGCTCTCTTGGATGATACATTGAATCAAGACACAATTTGAAGAGATACAAAGACACCTTTTGGAAAAGTATAAAAGGAGAACTTTAAGAACAAAAAATGGATGTTATTGGAGGGTGTAGTTAGTGTTTTAGAGTGAGGTTTATGTTTGGAAGTTATCTTAGAACCCACCTCTCCACGTCACCATCTTTAATTTATTTTATATAGTTTATATTAGAAGTAAAATTGAGATTTGGAGTCTACAGAGTTGGGTGCCATCCTCAATAGAGTATTGTAAGGGAAAACAAAGTTTTTAAAGGAACTTCAAGAGTTTTGTGGAGAGGATTGACAAATAAGTCTTTATATTTGTATTACATTTAGTTTTTAATTAAGACTTCTTGTATTTTCACTATGATTTCTACTTTTAAACTAAGTTGTGATTATGTTTTTTCCATGAATTCTGAGTAGTTTTCATTATCTTTTTCCTTAACGTGATGAAGTAATTAAGTTATGGAAATATGTTGTGTGAAGTATAGTATTTCAATGTTGGGAGAAGTTGTGATGATTCAAAATCTTATACTTCATTTACTTCTTGATTTGGCCAATTAAGATGTTAAAATATGTTGTGAGAACATGTAAGATCCAGTGTGGTATTATCTCGGTCAACAATTGGAAAGAATTACATGAGATTGTATGGGTGAGAATGGATCTATATGGTTGAGTGCAAATAAATAGGGAGATATACTTTGATGGGTGTAGAATTAGAGGACTTTAGAGTGACAGGCTAAAACTCCCAATTTGGTTTATTATTTTATGTTTTGATATGAGATGTTAGCCCCCAGGTGGAAGGAATTGAGGAAACTCTAGAGTGAGAGCTAGTATCTTTCCTGCCTAACCCGTCCTTAAGATTTTTGGAATAGTGAATTAACCTATGTTCTTTATAACATCTCTAGTAGGGGTAAATGATATTATTACTCCTATTTGGCACAACACATTTTAGATACTTCGACAGCAAAAATTTTTCATAATTTGTTACTGATTCATATAAAGGAAAAAGTCATTTCATTTGCATAAGTTTTTTATCTTACAAAAGTTTAGTTAAAGTATTTTCTTACTTTCATTTCAATTTCTAGAATTAACAAAAAGAATCAAATTATGTTTCCTAAAATATTGTCTTTAATTTGAGTAGGATCTTTTTTAAAAGTAAAAAGTAAATTTTTTGTTTTCTAAGTTAGAAAATATTTTCTTTGTTATAATTTTCCCTGTGGGTTCGTTATCTCTGGGCTTAATCAGAAAGTCCTTTATTACTTGATAAACGATAAGTATACTTTCATAGTATCCACATTATAAATCATTAAAAGGATTATAAAATTATATATATATATATATATATATATATATATATATATATATATATATATATATATATATATCGTAAGCATAAATATCAAATCATGGATCAAGTTTTTGGCACCGTTACCGGGAAAAGAAATTAATAAAGAAAATCTTTAAGAAAATTAATCTTTACTTTTTAAAGTCTTATTTAAATTAGTTAGATTTATTTTAGGAAGTTGTTGTTTTTAGTGTGTAATTTTATTTTTTTGTGTTTTATTTA
Organism: Papilionanthe hookeriana x Papilionanthe teres; assembly: GCA_022702705.1. Lineage (NCBI taxonomy): Eukaryota > Viridiplantae > Streptophyta > Magnoliopsida > Asparagales > Orchidaceae > Papilionanthe > Papilionanthe hookeriana x Papilionanthe teres. The sequence goes on along the minus strand of CM040437.1, from coordinate 38,583,530 downwards.
ATTGTTTATGAGTAGTTCAGACTCTGAAGGGCTTATACCTTATGAATCTGAATTAGAAAAAAACTATAAGAAAAATAAAAAAATTTTAAAATACTGAAAAAAATATATAAATATTCAAGAAATTACAAATAAAAAAAATCAAAATGCTGAAATCCATCAAGAATTTAGACCTTTAAGAGATTATGTTAACCATACAGTAGATGAATTTCATGGTAGTATTCAAAATCCTACTGTAGTTGCTAATTCATTTGATCTTAAACCTGCTATTATCCAGATGGTATCTAATAATCAGTTTGGGGGATCACCAACTGAAGATCCAAATTTGCATCTTGCCAATTTTTTAGAATTGTTAGTTACATTTAAATATGATGGTGTTTCAGATGAAGTTATTAGACTTAAAATTTTTCATTTTTCATTAAGGGATAAAGCTAAGTTATGGTTAAATTTGTTAGCACCTGGATCTATCATAACTTGGAGTGACTTAGCACAAAAATTCTTTGCTAAATATTTTCCACCATCAAAGATTAATAAGCTTAGAAATAATATTACATCTTTTTGCCGGTTTGAAGTGGAATCTATTTATAAAGCATGGTAACGTTTTAAAGATCTCCTAAGAAAGTGTCCACATCATTCGATACCGGATTGACTAATAATTTAAACTTTTTATAATAGATTAGTTGGATCTCTTAGATCTATTATTGATGCTACTGCCGGTGGTTCATTGATGTCTAAACAATTTAATGATGCTTATGCTTTAATTGAAGAAATGACTACAAATAATTTTCAATGGCCTTCTGAAAGGTTAAATCCTAAAAAGGTAGATAGTACTCATGATTTTGATGCTTTTGCTAGGCTAGCAAATATAGTTGCTGCAATTTCAAGGAAAATCGACTAATTTGGAATGAATTTTTCTCAACCAATTCCAATAATTGAAGAAAATTCATTAGGCCAAATGGTAGATTCTCAATCATCTTTAGAAACTTTGAATACCATAAACAAGCCTAATAACCCATATTTCAATTATTATAACCCAAGTTGGAAGAGTCATCCAAACTTTAACTGGAATACCAATAATCAGGGTGGTAGTACTCAACAATGGGGGAACAATCAAGTAAACCCATTAGGGAATTGGAACAACCAAGGGAATAATAATTATAGAACTACTTAACCTCCAGGTTTTAACAGGGCTTCAATATTTAAGGAGAAGAAGCTGTCTATAGACGAAGTGGTGTTACAGATGGGAAATCAATTGCAAAGTCAAGGAGCTACAATTAGAAATATTGAGAATCAATTGGGACAGATAGCCAATTCATTAAGTAATAGATCCCAAGGAACGCTTCCTTGTAATACAAAAGTAAATCCAAGAGATAAGGATAAAGAGAAAGTAAAACCTATTCAATTAAGTAGTGGAAGAGAGTTGGAAGGTAGAGTTCAAAAAGAAATTGAAGTAGAGAAAGAAGAGATTGAAGAACCAAAAAAGGACGCTCAGAAAGGTTTAGAAAGACCTATTTCTCCACCTAAGATTGATTTAGAAAAGCCACCACCACCATTTCCTCAGAGATTTTGACAACAAAAATTGGATAAGCAATTTTTCAAAGTTCTTGGAGATTTTTAAAAAGCTTACAATTAATATTCTATTTGTTGAAGCCTTAGAATAAATGCCAAGCTATGTGAAGTTTATGAAGGATATTCTAAGCAGGAAAAGAAAGTTTGAAGATAATGAGACTGCTGCACTTAGTGAAGAATGTAGTGCAATAATTCAAAAGAAGCTTCCTAAAAAGGTTAAAGATCCTGATAGCTTCACAATTTCATGTGCGATTGGAGAAATATTTTAACGGAAATCTTTATGTGATTTGGGTGCAAGCATTAACCTTATGCCATTATCTATATTTAAAAGACTGGGATTAGGAGAAATAACACCTATTACTGTAACTATGCAGTTAGAAGATCGTTCGATCACATATCCTAAATGAGTTATTGAATATGTTTTAGTAAAGGTGGATCAATTTATCTTTCATGTTGATTTCATTATACTTAATATGGAGGAAGATAAAGAAATACTTATTATTTTAGGGAGACCTTTCCTAGCTACAGGAAGAGCAATAATTGATGTGCATAAAGAGGAATTAACTATGCGTGTAAATGATCACACTGTTACATTTAATATTTCAAAATCAATGAAATATCCTGCCAGAGGTAAAAATGATGTATGTTTCAAGATGGATGTTATAAAATATTTCAGTGAATACCATTTCAAAACAAAATATGAAGAAAAAATCTGAAAGAGAACAGTTGGAACACAAGAAAGAAGAGGATACACAATATTCTGATGATATTATTGAGGAAGACTTAAATTATATTCAAGAAAGTTTTGAAGTTCTGGACATGACAAAGAAAGATGAATCTTTTTATCCTTCAATTGAAGAACCTCTTGAACTTGAATTGAAGTTACTTCTTGAATATTTAAAATATGTCTTTTTAGGTGATTCCTTAAACTTTGTCTGTTATAATTCCTTAAAGTTAACTACAAAAGAAGAAAAGATTTTACTTAATATTCTAAAAAAATATAAGAAAGCCTTTGGATGGACCATAGCTGATATTAAAGGAATCAGTCCATCAATTTGTATGCACAGAATTCTTATGGAAGAGAACTGCAAACCTCAGGCTGATCCACAAAGGAGATTAAATTCTATCATGAAAGATGTTGTTTAGAAAGAAATTTTAAAGTGTTTGGATGCTGGAATTATCTACCTTATTTCAGATAGTGCATGGGTTAGTCCTATTCACTGTGTTTCTAAGAAATGAGGAGTAATAGTAACTGTTAATGAGAAGAATGAATTAATACCAACAAGACAAGTTACAAGGTGGCAAATATGCATTGATTATCAAAAATTAAACCTTGCTACAAGGAAAGATCATTTTCTACTACCCTTTCTAGATCAGATGTTGGATAGACTGGCCGGGCATAAATACTTTTGCTTTTTGGATGGATATACTGGTTATCACCAAATACAAATTGCTCCTGAGGATCAAGAGAAAACAACGTTTACTAGTTCTTATGGTACATTTGCTTTTAGAAGAATACCCTTTGGTTTATGTAGTGCCCCTTCTACATTTCAAAGATGTATGATGGAAATTTTCTGTGATTTAATTGAAAAAGGAATGGAAGTGTTTATGAAAGATTTTTCAGTGTTTGGAATTTCATTTAAATCATGTTTAAAACATTTATCCAAAGTTCTTAAACGCTGTGAAGAAACAAATCTAGTCTTTAATTTAGAAAAATGCCAATTTATGGTAGCGGGAGGAATTGTTTTGGGACATAAAATTTCAGAAAAAGGTATGGAAGTAGAACCTACAAAAATCCAAGTGATCGCTAATTTCCCTTGCCCAATAAATGTAAGGGAGATTAGAAATTTTTTTGGTATTAAAGACTTTTCAAAAATTACTAAGCCTCTATGCAATTTATTGGAAAAGGATGTTATTTTTAATTTTAATGAAGACTGTTTGAAAACGTTTGAGTTATTAAAAGAAAAATTAATCACTGCACCAGTTATTGTTTCACTAGATTAGGAAAAACCTTTTGAATTAGTGTGTGATGCAAGTGATTATGCTATTGGAGCTATTTTAGGACAGAAATATGATAAAATTTTCAAAGTGATCTATTATGCTAGTAGAACTCTGAATGAAGCTTAAATCAATTATACCATAACTGAAAAGGAATGCATTTGATAAATTTTGATTATATTTGATTGAGACTAAATGAGTGGTGCATATTGATCATTCTGCTATTAAGTATTTAATGAAAAAGAAGAATGCAAAACCAAGACTGATAAGATGGATTCTTCTTTTACAAGAATTTAACTTTGAGATAGTAGATAGGAAGGGTGCTGATAATCAAATTACTGATCATCTGTCAAGGCTTGATAAAGAAAAATCTCTCTTTTCTGATGAAGAAATTAATGAATATTTTTATGATGAAAAACTTTTTACTATTAATGAGTGGCATGTTCCATGGTATATAAATATTGTGAACTTTATCATTAGTAACATCTTACCTTATGGATTGACATACCAACAGAGGAAGAAATTTTTATCTGAAGCTAAGACTTATTTTTGGGAAGACCCATTTTTATATAAATAAGGAAATGATCTTATTATTCAAAGATGTGTGCCTTTAGAAGAAACTTATGAAACTATTCAAAAATGTCATAATTCTAATTATGGGGGACATTTTGGCGTTGATAAAACCACATATAAAATTTTACAATTTGGATTTTATTGGCCTACAATTTTTAAGGATGTTAATGCTTATATTAAAACTTGTGATCGATGTCAATTTGTAGGCAATATTTCTAGAAAGAATGAAATGCATGATCCCTGAATATTTATGCTTACACTTTTCACTTTATATATCTTTTCAATTGATAATATCTCTTTCTTTGCAACGGATGCCAAAAACTAAACTCCGAAGCAAATAAGAAATATATTTTAATTGTTTTATAATATGGGATTCTACGCAAGTATACATATCGTTTATCAAGTAATATAGGACTTTCTGATTAAGCCCTGAGATATCATACTCACAGGAAAATGTCTAAAATTTTAAAGAAATAAGAAAAATAACTTTTTACTTTTCAAATTGATATTGTAAAGTATGTTTTCAGATAGAAAGTTTGAAAATTATTTTTGAAATTTTCTTTTAAGAAAAAGTACATCAAGCAACTAAAATTAACAAGACTATTAAAATAATATGAAAGCAATGAGAATAAAATATCTTTATTCCTCTTTCATGAATCAATAATAATTATGGAATTTCATTGTGGTAGTATCTAAATGTGTTGTGCCAAATAGGAGGAATTATATTCTTTACACTTACTTGGTTCTATAAAGAACATTGGTTAATTTAAAGTTTTGAATTTTTTTGATGGGTTAGGTAGGGAAGAAACCAGCTCTCACTTTAGAGTTCCATCTATTCCCTCCACCTGGGGGCTAACATCTCATAACAAAATTTTCACATCAAACCAAATTAGGGGGCTTTAGCCTGTCACTCTAAAGTCCTCTAATTTTACTCCCCAATAAAAACATATCTCTCTATTTATTTGCACTCAAATATATGAACTACAATTCTCACCCATATAAATGCATGTGATTCACTCCAATTGTTGATTGAGACAATACCGCATTAGTTCTTACTTGATCTCACAACAAATTTTAACATTTTAATTGGCCAAATCAAGAAGTAAATGAAGTGCAAGGTAGTGGAATCATCACAACTTCTTCCAACATTAAACATCTATACTTCACACAACTTCCTTCCATAATTTAATTACTTCTTAATTTGAAAGAAAAAAGATAAAGAAAACTACTCAGAATTCTTGAAGAAAATACAAACACAACTTGGTTTGAAAGAAGAAAACATAGTGAAAACACACCAATTCTTACTTAAAACCAAATGTAAAAATAAAGATAAACACTTATATGAAAATCCTCTCCATAAGACTCTGGATGTTTCTCTGAATCTTTTACTTTCCACTAGATAACTCCTTAGAGGTTGGCTCTTGACTCTAAGGATTGAATCTCCTAAAGTCTAAAACAAAATACGATAAAGTAAAGTGGAAGAGTAAAGAAAATATGGTGAGAAGAAGGTTCTCTTTCTTCCACTTTCTCTGAAACCACTTCAAGATTTTCTCCAACTTCTCCTGCCAAAATTTTTCTTCAAAACGCTTCTCTAGGGTGTGGTGCCACTTTCTGATCTTTTACTCTTCATTTTAATAATTCTCCAATAGGTGCTTTGGTGTGTCTTCAAATTATGTCCAAATTCAATGAATCTACCAAGAGATGCATCCATCCATTCAAATTTTAATTGAATTTTGGCGCTAATGGGAAGTTAGTGAAGTTTAAACCAAAGTGTGCTTCAAAACTCCTTCAAATTTTCACCAAAATTAATTTAAATTCGTTACTTTAACTGTGGCGCTTATGCGCCAGCCATCTGGCGCTTAGGTGCCAGAGGCCAAATTTGCACACCTTTCAATTTTTGCTCCAAATTTGATTCTTTTTTGCTCCTTTCATCACAATCACTCATTTTCATCATAGATGAAAAAAAAAAAAACATAAAAATACCTTCCATTAAAGTGCAATATCATCAAAAATAGGTATAAAAATGTGCTAAAAACACTATATATTTTAGGTGTATCAAAATCCCCCAAACTTAAAATGTTACTTGTCCTCAAGTGTCAATATAATCATATAAAAATCAAGCATGCAAACTATGTAAATGAGTTTCTTTAGGAAGGTTTCAAAATTTAGTTCTAGAAAAGAAATAGTCCATTTTAGAAAAAAATTTAGTAAATGAGACTAACTTAAAGTTTAGAAAGTTCTGAAGTAAAGGATCATGAAAAATATAAGTTTATATCTAATTCAGAAATACTTGTAATTTTTTCAAAATATAGTATTTAAACATTTTATTTTCCTCACTTACAAATTTTTATTTCAAAATAATTTTACTCATTATATTATAATCTTAAGCTTTAGATTTTCTCAAAATTTATATTTTAAACTTTAGGTATGGAACCAATTTTTGATTAGGCCCTTAAATCCTCAAGCTTCTCCTCCCTTTTCTTTTGTCTTTTTTTTCTTTTTCTTTTTCTTTTTCTTTTTCTTTTTCTTTTTTTATAAGGCAATCATTACTATATCTCGATAGGCCTTTAATTTTTTGAATTCCACCGTTCCATTTAAAATAAAGGTCTGATATATATCTTCACTTAAAAGTCATAATAATAGTGTTGAAAACTATTTTTCAATAAAAGAAATTTAAGTTTTTGAAAAATAAAAGTTAAATCTTCTATTTTTTTAAAAATACAATATTTCTTACTAAAGATAGTTTAACTATATTTAACATTTCTTTACTAAGAAAATTTTAACTTTAAAATTTTTATTATTACTATAAATTTTAACTAAATTCTCTTACTCATTTCTATATTCAAAATTTTGTTTTCCTTATATAACTTCATATACATAATTATTTTCAATCAAAAATCAAATTTTATTTATAGTATTCTTGAGAACAAATAAAATTTTATTTTTTGAAAATTTATTTTTAATATTTCCCCCAAACTTTAAAATTTTAGCTAGGATAAAACATTTAAGCATAAGAAATGATACATGGGTAAGAATTAAAAACTAGAATAACATGCTAGCAGGAATTTTCATAACCTAAACATGCAAGTATAACAATTTAAAAATAGGAGTAAAAATAAATCAGATTCAGTTTTTTCAGATTTTTTTTTAAAATTTCAAATGACTTCTACAGTAGTAGAGGTTTTCAAAGAAAATATACACCAACTTAACATAACTAAAATCACAACAATACTAGATAATATGTGGTAGCAGATTTTGAAAGTTTAAACATCCAATTTAAATAGTGGTTTCTGATAGTGCTTTAAATTTCCAAACAATTTTTGGAATTAAATAATACACTAATAAAAAATCAAACACTAGATACACATTAAAACATTTACTACCACAAACATATCACAAACTGCAACATCAATTCATCATAGAAACATCTGAATGAGATTAACAGAAATAATCCAACTACAGTTTACAAAATATCAGAGTTCATGTTGACCTCATTTTTGATGAGGTCTTCTCTTCTTCTTTTTAGTACTTAGGATCTAGCCTTAGGCTTTTCCTTTGACTATCTTAGAGGACTAGAATTGGGATCCACCACTTAGAAATTCAAACCACTTCTTAACTCCCCGCAAACTCCACAAACTTGATTGTAGACCCCTAATCACCTAGAGGTTCGAGATCAAATGTGGAAGTTTAAAGGATGAGTTCCTATAGGACTCTTTGGCCTTAGGACCGCCCTGGTGGCCTCGGTCTAAGTGAAGGGGCCGACTTACTCATACACTACACTCATACACTACACTCATACACTACACTTCCATACACCTCCTAAAACCACACCTATACCTAACTTAACCTCCTGACTCATGTAAGTGATTCACATGGATGGTCCTTAACCCCTAAGCCCTTGGCTAAGAGGGTTAGGAACAACATAATGAATGCCTCAAATGAGTCCCTTCATGGCTCATATGGGCTTGATGTGGCTTCATGGCTCAACCAAAATGATTTTATTCCACTTATATTCACCCAATCTTCAATTTTCCAAATTTTCAATTTTCGACCCCCGGACCTTACACCCGCCTAACCTACCAAATGCCCTTGAAACTACCCAAAATTTGCAAAATCACCTAAATTACCAAAAATTCCTCAAAACCAATCCCAAACATCCCCACATTACTCAAATTGATCATTCATAGCCAAAAATACCAAAAATTCCAAAAATACCTCCCAATACCCTCCAAATATCCAAAATACCCCTCTTAATCAAAAAATCCAAAAATTCAGAAAATTCCCAGAAAATTCCAGAAAATCCCAAATATTCCCAATTTTATTTTGTTCAACTACACTATCGGCCAATTTTGCCAATTTACCCTACTTTTGTCAAAACCCCCAATTTGACCCATTTTAACCCTAAGTGAACCCAATGTCAAACCAAACCTACCCAATTGACCCAAATTCTGGTCCAATTCAATTCTAAACTTCAATTCAACATTCTCAACACCAATTTAGACCAAATCCAAGTCCAATTTGATTGACATTTGGATCCAATTTCACTTTTGGCCTTAAAGCCCAATTTGGACCCATGACCCAAACCTAACCCAAACTCACCCAATTCAACTCCAATTAACCCCAAATCTTTTCTAAATCATCGTTGACATTCCCACAAACAAAACACTAACATGATTTGCCCAAAATTTAGACCCAAACCCCACTCAAATTCAACCCAAAGCTAAAAGACCCAATTTTGACCTAAACCCAAACTTAACCCAAATGAACCCAAACCTCAAAATCAAAACCTAACCTAGGCCAAAGCCTCTTTGAAACACTCCCATAAACATTTCCCAACATTAATTTTACATCAATTCCAACTCTAGCCCAACTTTGGCCCATGGTAGCCCATTTTGGCCCACCTTAGCCTCTTTACCAAAAGGCCCATATCCAACCCAATTCAAACCCAAATCACCTCAAATTTGTTTCAAATCACTCATGACACATCCCTAAGCTAAACCCAACAATTATTTGGCCCAAGCCTTTACTAAAATTCCATCCTAAAATTCATTTTAAAATTCAAAAGCCCACTTTCCTAAACCATTTAAAAGCCCATCTAAAACCATTTCAATGAGCCCAAAATTTACCCTAAAGCCCACATGACATTTCCATTTGCCATCCATTTAATCAAAGCCATTCCCTAAGTTATAATCCCATCATCAAATAATTCCAAATCAAGCCTCATGCCAAATCACCCCTAAATACCAAAATTTCTCTTAAATCCATTTCCATGAAATTGACTCGACTTTTCCCAAGCCAAAGGTGAGCCATGAAGCCATGCATGAGCCACATGGAAGCCATGAGAGCCTCTTTACATGTCACCATGCCATTTTGGGCAAAAGGAGGAGACTCTTTCCTTAATTCCTAAAGGTGATTAACCACTCCCATGATTCCACTAAATCTTGCTTAAGCTTAATTGTACTTGGATGGTGACCATTCCCCACTGATTAAGCCGACCTAAATCACTTTCTATTCAGCCTAAACAAAGCCTTGGGTGGTGCACCTAGCCCAAATGGAGGGGTTGACCAATTTGAGCCAAAATAAGCCCTCTCCCATTCCATTCTAATCCAAGCCTTTTACACATGGCATTTGCCAATCGCCTACACTAAACCCCAGCCTCGACCCACCCGAACAAGATGGTGACCAATGCCCGGCCGGCCAGCCACCAGTGTCACCGGAAAACACCATGGCCGAGAGCTCACATGTGAGCCAACTTTGGAATTCTCCCTTGCTGAGCTGCCCCATGCCCAATGGCCACCATGGCTGTTCTTTCCATGCCCAGAGCAGGTGATCCAAAGCCCTAACTCTCCCTGGGAGGCCCTCCACCCTCTCCTATTTAAACACCACCCCCTCACGGCCATGAAAGGAGAGTTGCACAAACCTTGCCGAAACTCTGCCAAAATTGTTCCAAACCCTTCTCCACCCTTAGAGCAGCTTGATCCCCAGGTGTCAATTTGCCCTAATCCCCACCGACAAAATCCAATTTCTCAACCGAAATTCCACCCAAAACCAGGACACTTCTCCACAAGTGGATCAATCCTCAAATCGATTGGTCCTACACCTTCACCGGACCAAGAGAAGGTGTCCACCAAGCAAAAGCCCCATCTCCAGAGCCACCCGATTGTTCCGCACTCCAAAGGTTGTGATCAGCCTTGGTGAAAATCACACCTGTGCAATTCACCACATCCCTGAGCTTCATCCCTAGCCTCCTCGCAGCCCCAACGAACGTGCCGAGCATCTCCGATCGAGGCTTCACCTCTCGCAGCTAAGGTATGGATCAATTCTTCATCCCGAGCTTCTAAACATTCTCCATTTCAAATGAGTCAATTTCAATAAACATTAGCCGTATAGATGTGTTCGTCTCTTCAAGACGAATCCATGCAGTATAAGAACATAAAAATCCATGGAGAATCGAGTGAGATCTTAGGGCTAGAAGGTGGACGGTTCTCGGGTTAGGAGGCTCGGGGACGATGAACGGATGCCGTTCATTTAATACACGCGCGGACGGACGGCTCGGATGGCGTCGGACGAGGAGATGATACATGAACCGCGGGCCGCGTGGCGCCGAGTCGAAGGCGGCGTCAAATGGGAGCGCGCCGCGTGTGCATTCGGAGCCGCCGAGGCCGACATGGCGCCGCGTCACTTAAGTAGAAAAATAGGGTATTTTCTAACTTATTTAATTCCCTAAACTTCAAAAATCCATATCTTTGTGTAGAAAAATCACAAAAATAAAATAAAAATACCCTCTTGCTCAGTGAACAGAGGAGAATAATGTGGAAAAGAAATTAATTAATTTTGTCCAGTATTTTATTTTTAATTAATTATTTACTCCCTACATTGTTTTAATTCTCCATGCATTCATACACTTCACCATGGCATGAGACCATAGGGCTTTTGAAGCCTATGAACTTGGGAACATTCCCTGAATTTTCCAAGGTCAGAGGCCACCTCCGTGAAAAGTTATTTATTTTTCAAATGCATGTTGCTCGTTTTGAGTATTTTAATTCCAAAAATTAGCATGTTGTGAAATAAATTCTAGGAAAATTTGTTGATGTTCCTTATGACCAGAGAACCCTACGAAAAATAGAACTTGAGTTAGTTCACTCAAAATAACCCTAATTGGCTTAAATACCCAAAATTGGACTTTAATTAATTAGAGTTAACCATAGATCAAATTGACTTGAAATCAATTCTCCACTGACCTTTGGGATTAGAGGAACTCACCATAAAAGTTTGAAGTCAATTGGACTTGGTTAGCCCTACTAAATGGGTTGATTAAGCCATTTAGTCATTTTAAACTTTAAAAATTCATAACTTTCAAAATACCTTTCAAAAATTCACCAAATTGGTTTTGGAGCCTCTCTGATATCAGAGGAATTTAAGAAAATCAAAATTTCAATTTTCTGAAAAAGTTGATTTTTCATCATTATTTTAATATTTTAATAATTAAAAATAATAAAAATCACAAAAATAATAAAATTCACCAAAATGTCATATTTTGAAATTTAATCACTTAGGAACAAACCCCATATTTTTCTTAGGTCTATTTAATGAGATATTAAATTTTAAAGCCTTAGGGTAATTTTAAAAATTAAAAAAATGTATTTTCTAGCATTTTCACTAAAATAATTATAATAAATCAAAGAAAAATCAAAAAATTGTAAAATTTGGTTCTCTGGAATCCTTGATATCAGAGAGAATTTTAAAAATTATAAAATTCATTTTTCAACTTATATTCTATTTTTAAATTAATTAATACTCCAGAACTTAAAATAATTCTAGTAAATAAAATATAATTCAAAAAATCACAAAAATTGGTCTAAGTGGTCCTCTGGTCATTAGGAATGTCCCATAATTTTCTTAAGGACAGAAACTTTCCCTTGGTCATATTATTAAATTTTCCTTGGAAATCCTTATTTTCCACCAAAAATAATTATATAAATGAATTAAATACAAAAAAATCACATTTTCTCCTCTAATGTCTTTATTGATATATGAGTGAAGTAACATAAAAATTTCAAGTTCATTCGAGCTCAATTTAGTGAGTTATGAAATTATTAGGCTTGAAGGGCAAAATGGTAATTAAAATCTTAACCCTTTAATTAAGACTTTAGGCTTAATGAAATTAATAGGCAAAATATTTGATTTTAACTTGATTTGGATGATTGAAATTTAGATAATTAAGGGGTAGAAACCTACTAAACAATTTAAAACAATTTCAATAAACCTTAATTAAATAATTAGTTAAATTTGGAAGAATAATAAAATTGGAATTATTAAAATAGGGATATTATTAGGAGGAGATTTATTCTTTAATTTAAAAATCCCTAAATTAATCATCCCAATAATATTTAATTCCTAATTAAAATGATAATCCAAGTTTAAGATTTAAAATGCTAAAAGACTTAATCATTAAATTAAATTAAAGTTAAATTATTTAAAACAAATTCCTCTAAAATTAAAAATTAAATTAAAAATTAAGAATTAAATTAAACTAAATTAAATTAAATTAAATTAAATTAAATTAAATTAAATTAAATTAAATTAAATTATATTATATTAAATTAAATTAAATTAAATTAAATTAAATTAAATTAAATCAAATTGAAACTAAATTAAATCAAATTAAATTAAATTAAATTAAATTAAATTAAATCATATTACATTAAATTAACTTAAGTTAAATTAATTTAAATTAAACCACATTAAATTAAATTAAGTTAAATTAAATTAAATTAAATTAAATATAAAGACATGAAGAATTCAAAAATAAATCTAAAATAACTTGAACACTATTCCAAACTTAAATCATTAATTTGAACTTAAATTTGAATCACAAATCATTAAATATCATTTTGCCCTTAGGAGCTTTTACTATTATAACTCCTAAATGGAGTATCAAGTGAAATGACACTTCATTCATAAGGATATTCAAACATCCTAATTCACTGAGCAAGAAATAAAACTTAACTCAAACACCCCGGATGATTAATTCACTTAACAATATAATTCATTTGGACTTCAGGACAATTCCGAAATATTGAAAGGATGTTTAAGATTCGTCTTAAACACTTCCTCAATATGATGGAATGTCCTTAAGAACAAATTGAGCTTAGTTGTTCTTTGGTGAAGAAAATCATCCTTAAAACCAAAATTGAAGACCTAGACGTCATAGGAGGTGACTAGCTATAGGATTAGGAACTTGGTAGAAAACCATAACCTTTCCCTTAGCTTTACCTAGGGACTTACTTTAAATGCTTAAATATTCTAACTGTGTTTTAAGTGCAGCTTGGGATGACGGGAAGACCCTCCAGTGCACGCTTTTATTTTATTGCGATTTACTCTATCGCAACTTATTTAATCGCATCGCACTTACTTTTCTTGCATGATAAACAACAATTGCATGAAAACCTACACCTTTAGGACAGAAACCAAAACCGAAACCCATAACTAAATTAAAAGACACTACAAGATAAAATTCACCGCCACAACATTCAAAATATAAAACAACTCAAAATTTAATCACAAACAAAACCACAAAACTACAACTACAACTAAATTAAAACATCTTGTTGGATGATCGGGAATACCTCGGATGATGTAACCTACGTGTTGCTAACGGGATTTCCCACGGTCTAAATGAAAGTGTGGAACTCATTCAGTTGAGTTTAGCAAATTCATCCGGACTAAGTGAATCCGATAAAAATAACGATGCCGGAAGGATGGAACCGCGAGATCTTAACCGGTGTTGTTATAATCAACTTTAAGATTTATTTTAATTAAAACATAAAAAACACTTGGAAATTAAGACTTTCTCTAAAACCAAACACTTCTCTCATCTCCCGATTTATGATTTCTAAAACTAAATCTCTCGCAACAACAAGGAGCTTGGAGCATGGTGGGCAGCACGGCCATCGTCATCAGCAAAACCCGAGTCTACTTCAGCAAAACTTTTCATTAGAATTAAATAACCAAGCCCTAGGACTTCGAGGTAGTTTGCCTAGGGCAACATAAATCCTCAACTCTTCGTTAGGCATTTGCATGATCATATCATGTAAATTAAGCCCTAACCGGTTTTAGGTATCCGAGGTAGTCGTCCGATACGACATAAACCCTCACATCTTCGAGGCTATTTGTATGATTTTATCATACGAATATAAGTCCTAACAAATTGGCAAGATCAAGATACTAAATAAACATTAGGACTTTCCTAAATTCAAACCAAACAATAGGATAGTTTGGGAAGTTGCCAAGATTCTTCTTGGATCCTCAGCTTCTCCTACCCTTCTTCCTTTGGACTCCTAAAATAAAATGTTCCAAATTTGATCCGTTCCCTATTGAAATTCAAAATTCAATCCTCGAAAACTTAAACTTTGAAATTCTTGAGAGCGAAGTACTGATTATTATCGAGAGTTTTCTTAGGTGATTTCCGTCACTTAAGATGTAATTAACTATAGGGGCTTGCCCTTATAGGGAACTTTAAGAACCCAGGTAATATAAACCCTGTTTAATGTTTTCATATTAGGCAGGGGAATTTGTCGGCTTATAAAAATTGGTTCGCAGACCAAACGGATGTCACAAACCTTTCTAGTTTATTTAATCGAGCCCCATTATCAAGCAGTGTGTCTATTCTTCGGGATAGATACACGGTTTGTGGTGCGGCGCTCGTTTATATAAACTATTCGGGATGTGAGATCGCTTCGATTTCATATCTTAAAATTTTCAAATTTAAAATTATTTTCAAAATCAAATACTACTTTTTCAAATTATTTATTTAAATTAAATTAAAATTCGCCGACAATTTCTGTAGGCGACCCCCTTTTTTCAAAATAAAACACATAACCTAAAAAAATAATGCCGACATATTTCTGGCGACTCCGCTGGGGACTAGTTCCTCTCTCCATTTTAATCAAATAGTTCTGCTTTCAAAAATCGGTAGTGTATCCATGTCCCAAATGGATCAAACTACCCTTCTTTCCGTTGGAATACTATGTTCATTTCTACCTTGAACGAGTATAGCCAACATTCTCTCGGATTTAGGAGCCACTGTTTAGACACCCCTAAACAGAGAGGTTCCGAGATCCTTTTACCTCATTTCTGAGGAGGGGTGGACCCCCAATAGGTGTTAGTTTAGGAGTAATCCTTCGAGTCGAGAAGTCTTGCATAAGACTTTCTTTTCCTTTCCAACTCTGATCGATTCATTACCTTCTCTACACCTTTCGAACATTCCGTTCTAAATAAACAAACCTTCTAATGAACGACTCTTTTAATAAATATACGTGAACAAGAATGTGTTCGGACTCTTTTCGATTCCTTTCTTTTCGTCTTCGATGAGAAGAAGCATAACTCGGGACCGACAATCGAATCTACCTTGCAGAAATGGAAGCCCCAAAGCCGATTTTCTCCTTCACCAATGGACTAGATCTCGCCGTTTACAAGGATGAGCCGCCCGACAATGGGATCATCCGGTTTGGACAAGGATTCGAGAACACAAATGTCAAGATCGCCGATGTTACCCTCTTCGCACCGATGGACAAAGTGTCGAAGCCGAGAAACCCATGATTGAATTCAACCTTAAATCAACTCAAGAATTTCCCCTCTCGCAAAGGGTTCCGACCGAGAGGAGTACCGCCGTCCATAGAAGGACAAACCGTTATCTCTACCCCCACCGGTCTAGTCGTCTCTCGTACCTACCCCGCTCCCGCCAAACCGAAGGGGAAGGAAGTCCAAATTTGTAACGAGCATGTTACCGTGGAGGGTACAGCATTTCCGTGCAAGACCTTCTCGTTTTGAAATTGGGTCCAGCTCAAGGGTTCCACCCCTAACACGGACTCGCAGGAGAAACAGAGGCAGGAAGATCGCCGTAAAGGCCGTAGCCGCCGAAGTCGCTTCCTAGAAGAAATTCCCGAGTACACACCACTACCCGAATACATACCATTGTCCGAGTATACACCCCTTTTGGAAGGGAGTAAATTCTATCCCCTTTCCGCCGCAGCTGACGAGGAAAATGTCCGCAGAATTGCCTCTACATTACCTCGGCCCGCATACTATAACGACAACAGAAAGAAGAGGGCTAGGATTACACCACTTGCCCGATTACGGATCGTGATCGAAAAGTTAGCGAAGAAGGAAAGATGCCCCGTGTCGGAAATTTTAAGAAGGATAGGGCGGGTGCCGCCCAAATCTCGTCTTGGGCCGCGAGTAGAATCTCGCTATCGCCGCGAAGAACCAAATAAGAAAATGAAGGCTAGCCCACCCGTTGTTGTTTCGAGTTTACGTATCGTGGAGGATACCACCTTCCAAACATTCGACTCGACGTGACCTTCCGGTCCTAGGCCTTCGTCGCTAGAAGGATGGTATGGCGTCCCACTACCGGCCAATTAAGACCGAAACAACGATCGAAAAGGAAAGTCTCGTCAGAGACTTGAGTCCGAAGAAAGTGCTACCGCAAAGAAGGGGACTCATTAGAAAGAAACTCGACAATTATCACATGACAACTCGCAAGGAGGTACGTAAAAGACCTCAGAAGATGCTATGGAAAAGTTAAGAACTGATATTCGGCGACTAGCAAGGGAAAGAGAGGAGAAATTCGGAGATAAAGTTGACTCGTCAGAGTTCATGGATGATGAGTATGCAGAAATTAGCATGGTAGAAACACGAGCTTCGTCAGCTTCACAAGGTGCTCCCGCAACTCGCAGAAGAGAGGAGCCGGAAGTAATGAGGAGGCGACTTCAAGAGAAAGATGATACGATCGCCCGCATGGCGAAAAGGATGGAAGAGATGGCCGTAGCCCTAGCCACTCTCCGCAGTCGGGTTCAACCCCAAAGAGAAACACCCCCGGAAGTTATTCACATTGTAGACGGAGGAAAGGAGATTACATCCGTCAACGGGGATGATCAATTAAAGAAGGATGCAACACAAAGTATGATTCCGGAAAAGGATATCAAGAGCTTGGTAGAACAAGCAGGTGCGAGAAGCCTTAGCACAATCAAAGAGCGGGACATCCATTCGGACGGGTAGACCTTACCCCGAAGAATTCGACGCCGTCCAATATCCGAAGGGCTTTGTACCACCTCTCGTTCAAGACCTTCGATGGAACCGGAAACCCTCGGCAAGCATGTTGCACATTTTCGTGCCGCTTGTTGCAACGCCGGTGGAAGTGACGCTTACTCTTCCGACAATTTGTCGCCGACTCGTCCGGGATCGCCTTCGATTGGTATGCGAATTACCAAACGGTTCGGTAAAGACGTTTTCGAATTAGAGAACCTCTTCATCAAGCGATTTGCCGGAGTTGAGCACCACATCACTATAGGTGATTTAGTGGTAGAAAAGCAGAAGCCGAATGAAACTTTGGTGGACTACATACTTCGATGGAGGAACCTAAGTATGAAGTGTGAGCCACAGCTATAAGAACAAGATGCGCTCGGCATTTTACTAAAAAGCATCCATGGCCCGATAAGCACTTCTCCTCAAGGGATTTACTATTAAGACTTTCGAGAAGTTGTTAAGCAAGGCCGAAAGCTTGCAAGAGGAGGCGAAGCAATTAAGTTTCACCGATAAAACGGATAAACGAAGCCCGTGAAAACTTTTGAAAAGAAGTCCGGATCGTTGCAGCAGTCGACAAAGGCAAGCAACCGATACAAATATCGTCGAACGGCCGCAAAGCAACCTCAACGGAATTACCAAGAACCCCGACCCAACTATCACTCATCTCAACACGATGAACAACCGCCTCGTCCGCAACGTACGTTAAGGGAGCTTCGAGCAGGGAGTATCCGTTCAAGAATGAGGCGAAGGCCGAAAATGTTCCGCAGCTTCATGAAGACTCCGCATTTCCAACTACCGGAACCTAAGAGACCGAAGAAGTCGACAAGAAAGGTGATCCCAACTTTTGCCCTTACCACCGGATGCTTGGGCATAAGATAGAAGATTGTATTACCTTCAAGAGTTGGCTCAACGACAATCTTCGGAAAGGGAATATAACGATCCCGAAGGAGTACATGAAGGAACCCCGTAAAGGAGGTTCCGTCAATGTTATCTCGACGGATCTCATTGTTCCTATAGATCCCTATGCGACTGATGATGGATGGACTACCGCTTGGACAAAGTCTTCGAAGAAGATTTTAGATCGCATCCAAACCACTTCGGTGCGAGCTTCAACTCGCAGTTCGAAACCCGTCAAATCGGCGCTATCACTCTGCGATAGAAGAACAACCTCAACAAGAGATAATCGAAGAAAAGAAGAAAATCGACGAAGAAGAGAAGACCGAGGCACCTAAGGCTAGACTAGGGGCCGCTTATCCTAGGATAGTTGTTTCCGATTCTGGGGAGAAATCCCTCGAACTTCCGACTCGTATGATTATCCGCCCACTCCGGTGGGATCTTATAATGATGAGGGTTATGGCGTTGGCTACGTCTGATCGTTTCTAACGATTACGTAACTAGCGACAATCAACCTAATCCGGACGTCGATTCCGATACAAATAACAATTCTCAAATCATACACAATCTCGATGATCACAATGATGAAGAAGACATCCACCAGGAAGGCTACGAGAGTTCAACAAGCAACGAATCTATTTGCGAGTTTCGAGGAACCCCAATCACAATAGAGTTAGAGCCTTCGGACTCCGAAGCTAATCTTGAAGAATCTGTCATTCCAATTCGTAGAAGAGACACCAAGCAAACTCAATGCTAAATTCGAAGAAATCACGAAGTCAACTTAAGAAGTGGAAGAATTCTACCTCCGAGAATGGGTCCAAAAGACAAAGGAAAGCGTGTGGTTGTTCAGTGAAGAACCAACCCCGGCAGAAGAGATACCCATTCGAGAAGAAAACGGGGCACATGAAAACAAAGTGGATTACAACGTGCTAGCCCATCTTAGGAAACTACTAGCCAAACTGAGCATCTACGACGCTCTCATCTTATCAAAAGAAATGAGAGAAGCTCTGATCAAGGCCTTACTTGATCCAGAAATTTGCTTAGCTCAAATGGCCGGAGAGTCCTTAGATGAGGTTTGCTCGTTAAAGGAACAGCGAGGTGTTACCTTCACGGACGACGACCTATTACTTGGGACAGCAGACCACAACCGACCATTGTACATTTCAGCTCATAATCGGGAAGTTTACGCTCTCCGCAGTATTGGTGGATCCAGGAGCATCAATCAATATAATGAATCTTCGAACGCTAAGCATACTTGGAAATTGATGCTCGCGAGCTCGAGGCGGACAAAATGTTATTAAGAGGATTCAACCGTAAAGGAGAAAGAGCCCTCGGCTCAATAACACTGCTAATGAAGACTGGTGACTTAACAAAGACAACCACGAAATTTCACATAATTGATTCAGAGACATCGTTTAACGCTCTACTGGGCCGGCCGTGGATACATGAAAACAGGATGGTACCATCATCTCTACATCAATGCATTAAATACTACGACGGAGGGGAACAGTGTATTAAAGGTGACTTACAACCATTCTCCGTACATGAAATCGGAATCCATGAAGATGCAGCTTATTATGCACCTCCGAAGAAAACAAGTCTTCTCCGTAGATACTATAACAAATGAAGCAAAGGAAATTTGGGACAACGAAGAACCCGAAGTTCTAGTCCAACAGCCACTCACCACTCCCTTACGGCGAGATGGTGAAGGTTTCTCCACAACTCGCATCCGAGGTCGAGGCCGGGGACGAGGTCGTGGCAGAGACGTTAGGACAATTGGACAGAGGAAACCAGCCATTAATGTCGATTGGGAAGATAGTTCTGAAGAAGAAAAAGAAATCAAACAAGAAGCAGCGACAATAAGTCGGAAGAAGCCGCAATTCAGGATCTCTCTCGAAGATGAAAAGAACGAGGAATATAAATCGATGTACGAGAAGATTAACCACTATGTACATACTATGACTCTGACCCCGATCCATTCTAATAAGATCGAGGGTATGGAGGTCAAAGAGGTACGTAGCGGTGGTGCAAAGCCCATCAAATTCTACCGTGGTGCTCCTTCCTCCAAAACTCGAAAATAATGTACAACTCGAAGATGCTACTTCATCGAATTAATGGAATCGCCTTTCGAGTGGTACTCTCCCCGTGTTCAAAATTTAATTCAGCCGTGGTTTCTTACCTCGACAATGGACAAAAGGTCAATCACAACGTTTTGAAAATTTATGGAATAACTCCGTCGTCCACCCAACTCAAAACATGGTCTCGGATTCGCACAGCAGGATCGCCGACGATACCGAATTTTGCTTCGTTGTCACTCGCGAGTCTAATGAAAACCGCATGGAAACTACGGACGAACTCGAAGATTTACAAATTGGAGATGCTCCACCGTAGTTCGAAGAGGAGATCAAATCTACAATAGATGAGTTAACGGAAGTTAACTTAGGTACTAGCGAAGTACCTAAACCTACCTTTGTTAGCTCCTTACTCAATAAAGAAGATTCTCGAAGAAATAATTAAGTTATTAATGGAATTTAAAGACTCGTTTTGCTTGGAGCTACGATGAGATGCCGTGTTTAGCTCCGCAGGTCGCAGATCCATAAGCTAGGGGTGGATCCCCGCTTCGGGCCCACGGACAAGGTCCCGAAGAATGCGTCTAGAAATCGAACAACAAGTCATAGCCGAAGTTAAAAAGTTAATAGACGCTAAATTTGTTCGTGAAGAACAATACCCGACTTGGTTAGCCAACGTGGTACCGACCGGAAGAAGAATGGTCGATCGAATTTGTGTGGATTTCGCAGATTTAAACAAGGCATGTCCAAAAGATGAATTTCCTCTACCGATCCTGTAATTAATGATCGACATCGCTTCAACACATGAAATATTCTCATTCATGGATGGATCTTCAGTGATACAACCGGATAAAAATGGCTCCAGAAGATGAAAAGCTTACAAAGCATTCGAACGCCGATCGGAGTATTTTGCTACACAGATGATGCCATTCGGATCGAAGAACGCAGAGCAACCTACCAAAGAGCAATGACAAGAATTTTTGATGATCTCATCCATAATCAAGTCGAATGCTACGTGGACGATGTGGTCATCAAAAGCAAAGTAAAGGAAAACCACTCGTATGATTCGAGAATTGTTTTCGAACGATTAAGACAATTTAACCTTAAGATGAATCCCTTAAAATGCGCCTTCGGCGTCACCTCCGGAAATTCTTAGGATTCGTTGTCCGACATCGCGGAATCGAAATCGACCCGTAAAAGATTAAAGCCATCTTAGAAATGCCACCTCCCGTAACCTTAAAACAACTACGATCTTTTCGGGGAAGCCGGCATATCTTCGACGCTTTATCTCAAACTTGTCGAGTAGGTGTCAGCCTTTCTCGGCACTAGTTAAAAAGGATGCCAAATTTATTCGGGAAGAGAAATGCCGGAGGGCCTTCGAGGACATTAAACAATACTTAATGACACCTCCCGTCTTAGCAGCCCTGGCCTCGTGTAGACCGCCGATACTTTACACCGCGGCTTTAGACGACTTCTCTCGAGCCCCGTTAGCCTGTGTCAATGATGAGGGTAAAGAAAATGCTCCTTACTACTTAAGCCGTCGTTTGCTTCCGACGGAAGTAAGGTATCCCGCAATCGAAAAGCATTGTTTGGCCCCGATCTTCGCCGCTCAAAAGCTCGTGCACTACATGCTTTCTCACAAGGTCAACCTAATCTTGAAGTTTAATCCATCGCAATACTTCGATGACTCGTCCAACGCTTTCCAGCAGACTTGCCGGATGGTCAATGATATTATTGCAATTCGATATAACTTTCGTGCCTCTTCGTGCCGTAAAGGGACAAGTCTTAGCGGACTTCCTTGCAAGACACCCTTTGCCGGCAGAATCTCCTCTCAATGACGATCTGCCAGATGAACAAATAATGAGCTTAGAAGACCCTGATGATCGACGTTGGGAATTATATTTCGACGGAGCATCTTCAGCGCATAAAGACGAAGAATCGCAAGTGATAGTGCCCGGTAAGGCAGGGATCGGACTAATCTTTATAACACCGGAGCGGGGGATGTTAAGATATTCCTACCACCTGACAGAGCCGTGCACAAATAACGAAGCGGAATACGAAGCCCTCATAACGGGACTGGAATTAACCATTCAAATGGGGATAACGTACATCAACATCTACGGGGATTCGCAACTTAATCATTCAACGGATCGTCGGACAATACGGAATTTTAAAACCAAGACTCGAGCAATACTTCCAAGATGCCATACAAATTGTTGGAACAAATTCCGAATGTGACAATCTACAAAATTCCCGTACAAGAAAACGCTTTAGCGGATGCGCTAGCTCGTCTCACAAAAGAATTTGCCCGTTTGCAAGATGAATCGATGGAAGTGTCAGTTCACTGGACGTCGGTCCTATCACAGCTCGACATAGACACGATACACAAACCGAAAAGGAAAAAGGATCAATTGCCGCAGGTGATGTAAAAACACTGAAGATCGGCGACAACCATTAGTAGATTACCTGCAGACAGAAAACTACCGGATGATAGGTCGTTAGCCCATCGTATCAAGAAAAGAACTCGTCCTATGCATTAATAAACAACACATTATACGAAGGTCTTTTGATCAAATGTGGCTAAGGTGCCTAAGCGGGTCCGAGGCCCGTGAAATTGTTAAAGAGGTGCATTCAGGACTCGTGGCGCTCACTCGCCGGGCCCGAAAATGAAAATGAAATTAAAAGACTAGGGTACTACCGGCCCTCGATGATGACCGACCGCATGAAAATCGCCAAGAGCCGTCACCAATGCCAAGTGCACGGAGTAGTTCCGCACCAACCTCCAAATGTGCTACATCCGACAATTGCGTCGTGGCCATTCGAATGTCGGGGCACGTATATAGTGGGTCCAATAGAACCACCATCTTCAAAAGGACATCGCTTCATTCTTGCGGCTACGGATTACTTTTCCAAGTGGGCAGAGGCAGTCCACTTAGAGAAGTGAAAGCACACCACGTGCTACGCTTTTTAAGAACCAAGTTGTCTACCGTTTCGGGGTGCCGCGCGAGATCATCTCGGATAATGGGTCAGCATTCGAAGCACGCAAATCAACAATTTTGTCGGAGACACGAAATCGACCGGCGATACTCAACAATTTACTACCCAAGAGCAAACGGTCTCGCCGAGGCTTTTAATAAAACTCTCGTTCAAATCTTAAAGAAAACCTTGGACGATAATAAGAGAAATTGGCACGAGAAGTTGTTAGAAGCCTTATGGGCCTACCGGACAACCTTCGTAACTCCTACGCAAGCTACACCTTACGCTCCGGTGTATGGGTCCGAGGCAAGTGTTACCTTTAGAGGTTCAGCCTTCCTTCACTCGAATTGCAGCTTGCAAATAAAATCACAACGAAGAGAACGCCAAATTACGACTCAAAGAATTAGAGAGCCCGGAAGAGAAAAGACTTGCAGCCGCAACGTAATTTAGAACTATACCAAGCTAAGATGATTCAAGCCCATGATAAACCGGTCCGCCCAAGAACCTTCAAAGTTGGTGATTTAGTTCTCGTTCTCAAAAGACCTATTCTCGCACACCGCAAGATAGGAGGAAAATTTGAACCCACTCGGGAAGGACCGTTTGTGGTCAAGCAAGATACTCGGGAGGTTCCTACCGACTAGTGAATCGCCGGGGAGAACGACATATGCTTCCGATCAATGGACGATACTTAAAAAAGTACTACGCTACCCGATGTTTCGAAGGAATGAATTCTTCACCCTAAGAAACACGGGCGAAGTAATTACTTATGATCGGGTCCGAACCCAAAAAATAATAAAATGTGCTAAAATAAATAAAATCCTGATAATAAAATTTTCCTTGTTTTCTTTTCCAAATCAAAATCTCTTACCTGATCTTACCCACTTCATTCCTGTTAAGTTTAAAAATATAAGAATAATAAAAAAATGTCTTTAATAAACATTTTCTTAATGTTCTTGTTCTTAGTACACCCCCGATCCTTTTCCTTGTCTTTTCGCAGTAGGAAATGTCGAACCAGGCGGTTGGTCCCGAACTTTAAGAATGGCGTAAGCCTTGCACTCGATGAAAAGAGGGTGAAAGATGGAGCGATAATCGAGATCGACTCGGATTTCGCACCAGCAGCCTACAAGTACGAGGAAAGTGACCGGGTCCCGGCTGATCGAGAAGAACCGCCCGGACGGACAAGTGATGAAAGTGGGTGGCCCAAGCCACCAATCCAAAGAAGAAGAAAAGAAAGACAAACATCGAAGAAGATAAGAAAATGAAGTCCGTAGTCGCTACAGCAGAAGGCGTGCTCGTCGCGCCGCGCCCACGGAGATTCAAGAAGTTCGAAGAGCTACTCTCACAACGAACGCAACGAAGAAATAAGAATCGCCGTATCCGTAAGATGTTAACAAAACTAGTCGCCGACCGCCGCAACGAGACAATTGCTAATGTCGCTGCATACACTTCAAGGACACCGGCTCACCAGAACTCGAAGAAAGGAGGCCAGCTCCTAGGATAACGAGAAGAACCGGGAAATCTCCGTAAGATCGAAGAAAGAAGGCTACCACGCCACCGGATAGAACCACCAATGATGCATGACCTTGTCAGCAGAAGCAACCCCGGGGATGTCCCGACGTGCATCATCCCCGAGGAGCCAAGGTATGCAGGAGAACGTGAAGGGATTGAACCGTATATTCCACAATATGTCACTGTGCCTCGCCATCCGCAGATCATTCCGAATACGAGCCGGAGAGAATGCGGAATGTTGAAAAGAAAACCTTCGAATACTTCGAGAGAATTAAAGGCGTAAGAATCAATATACTAGAGGGCCTCAAACTACATACGTACGTATTCTCGCAGTATGAACAAGAAGAAATCGTGGATTGCATCCGGATTTGAAAAGAATGGGCCGAGCGGGCCGCCTAAGGGAAAACACATACTTAGAACCCCGGAGATGGATGCCGTGGAAGGGAAGAATCACAATACAATGTGGATGCTCGTTACAACTTTCATGGAGGACAGAAGGGAAACCCACCGGAATACTCCGTCATGGGCAAGTGGATCCGATGCCATTAGTCATCAAGAGAATGGTAAAGAGATTGATAACATGGAGGGTACCGCCATCGATTGCATACCCAATAGCCGCATTATCAACATTTACAAGAAGGGTGATCGTATACCCCCGCACATAGATCACCACGACTTTGTCGACCTTTCGCACAGCCTCTTTTCCGAACGAGTGTAATATCATGTTCGGATCCGACCTCCGGATAGCAGGCCCGTGTGAGTTCCGAGGGCCGTAGAAGATACCATTACCGGTAGGTTCCGTCATGATACCGAAGGGCAACGGAGCGGATATCGCTAAGCATTGCATACCAGAGTACCAAGTGAAGCGGATCTCGCTTACGTTCGAAGGATGGACGACAGGAAAGCACCTTACCACTTCCAGCCGCACCCGGAGTTAGAGAGCCTCCGCCTTACGAGCCGCGAGCTACATGGAAAATATCACACCTCCAACGTACATCCATACGGCATCCTTGCCAAGGATGGCTTGGAAGGTGATGTTATCGACCATGTACCTCACTATTCGTACATGGATTTTCGACGGATACCCTTTTGGATGAATCGACAAAGATCATACATAGTCCGTTTTGAGTCTATATGGATTGTATGAGATGTATTCCGCATCGAGTTGTACGATGTATCTTCAGCATGATTGGAATGAAAGTGACCATGTCACAATTTCGGCCTTCACCTCTTTTGTGCAAATTAACTCGGGAAACGCCATTGAAAGTTAAATGAACTTCGAACAAAGAACGTAAAAGAAACCAAAAGAATAAAAGAAAACTTTCCTTAAAATCTAAAAAATGATAAACTCCAAATTCACGATAAAATAAAATTTGAATCGATAAAAGACAAACAAAATGACCACAAAATCTCAATCAAATTTCAAATTCAATCTTTCCAAATTTCAAATCAAATCTCAATCAAATTTCAAATTCGATCTTTCCAGATCTCACATCAAACCTCAGTCAAATTCACACTTACCCTTCCAAATCTGAAGTCCAACCTGTTCTACTCTCTCCCTTGTCTAGGAAGGAAGCGGTTGATTCCATTGACACGGATCGAATCTGATGGCGAGGGATCACATTCAATCCAAACCAAAGAACTTTCAATCAACTCTTCCGAATGGGATATGTAACATCTACATATTCCCTCCTAATCTATTTCCTTCCATGAAAGTCTTTTACAACTTTCATGAAATTCTCGAAACACCAAAATTCCACACTTTTCAAATCAACATTACAAATCGTTGCAAAGTCAAAAATACATCAAAATCAACTTTTTGAAGTCGAGGATTTTACATCCGAGACCGCACTGCTTTAGGATTCTTTCCCTATTGCACTGAAATACATCAAAATCAACTTTTTGAAGTCGAGGATTTTACATCCGAGACCGCACTGCTTTAGGATTCTTTCCCTATTGCACTGAAATACATCAAAATCAACTTTTTGAAGTCGAGGATTTTACATCCGAGACCGCACTGCTTTAGGATTCTTTCCCTATCAGCACCGAAGTACATCAAAATCAACTTTTCGAAGTCGAGGATTTTACATCCGAGACCGCACCGCTTTAGGATTCTTTCCCTATCGCACCGAAATACATCAAAATCAACTTTTCGAAGTCGAGGTTTTTACATCCGAGACCGCACTGCTTTAGGATTCTTTCCCTATTGCACTGAAATACATCAAAATCAACTTTTTGAAGTCGAGGATTTTACATCCGAGACTGCACTGCTTTAGGATTCTTTCCCTATTGCACTGAAGTACATCAAAATCAACTTTTTGAAGTCGAGGATTTTACATCCGAGACCGCACTGCTTTAGGATTCTTTCCCTATTGCACTGAAGTACATCAAAATCAACTTTTTGAAGTCGAGGATTTTACATCCGAGACTACACTGCTTTAGGATTCTTTCCCTATTGCACTGAAATACATCAAAATCAACTTTTTGAAGTCGAGGATTTTACATCCGAGACTGCACTGCTTTAGGATTCTTTCCCTATTGCACTGAAATGCATCAAAATCAAATTCTTGAGGTTAAGGATTTTACATCCAATACCGCATTGCTTTAGATTCTCTTCATATTGCAATGAAGCACACCAAATTGAACTCTTGAGGTTAAGGATTTTACATCCAATACCACATTGCTCTGAGATCTCTCATCATTGTAATGATTCAATCCAATCAATTCAATTTTCTTTTGAGGTTGAGGATGTTACATCTAAAGCCGCAAAATTTCAATTTTCATTTCAAATCAAATCCCTTCAAAATTAATCCTAACAAAACTTCAATCTAAATTGAAAACTCAAAATCTAAACTTACACATCAAAACTTAAACTGAAACAAAATTTAAATTGAAATTTCCCCGAATCTTGTGATTTGGAATTCACCTCCTTTTCCTTTTCCCCAGCGAGAGTTCGAGAATCTCCAGGCCTTAGAGATATACTTGACACTCCCCGACGGAAACTCTTCTACTTCGTCCTAAGTTTGTCACTTGGACATCCGTGATTGGTTTTGTTGATCTTTTCGGTCAACGCCAATACGCGCGGTGTGCTCCGTCACCACCACACCTATTGGGGGTCCATTTGTCGACCTCATTTTTGATGAGGTCTTCTCTTCTTCTTTTAGTACTTAGGATCTAGCCTCAGCTTTTCCTTCGACTATCTTAGAGGACTAGAATCGGGATCCACCACTTAGAAATTCAAACCACTTCTTAACTCCCCGCAAACTCCACAAACTCGATTGTAGACCCCTAATCACCTGGAGGTTCGAGATCAAATGTGGAAGTTTAAAGGATGAGTTCCTATAGGACTCTTTCGGCCTTAGGATCGCCCTGGTGGCCCGGTCTAGTGAAGGGGCCGACTTACTCATACACTACACTCATACACTACACTCATACACTACACTTCCATACACCTCCTAAAACCACACCTATACCTAACTTAACCTCCCCGACTCATGTAAGTGATTCACATGGATGGTCCTTAACCCCTAAGCCCTCGCTAGAGGGTTAGGAACAACATAATGAATGCCTCAAATGAGTCCCTTCATGGCTCATGTGGGCTTGATATGGCTTCATGGCTCAACCAAAATGATTTCATTCCACATACATTTACCCAATCTTCAATTTTCCAAATTTTCAATTTTTGACCCCGGAGACCCTACACTCGCCTAACCTATCAAATGCCCTTGAAACTACCCAAAATTTGCAAAATCACCTAAATTACCAAAAATTCCTCAAAACCAATCCCAAACATCCCCACATTACTCAAATTGATCATTCATAGCCAAAAATACCAAAAATTCCAAAAATACCTCCCAATACCCTCCAAATATCCAAAATACCCCTCTTAGTCAAAAAATCCAAAAATTCAGAAAATTCCCAGAAAATTCCAGAAAATCCCAAATATTCCCAATTTTATTTTGTTCAACTACACTATCGGCCAATTTTGCCAATTTACCCTACTTTTGTCAAAACCCCCAATTTGACCCATTTTAACCCTAAGTGAACCCAATGTCAAACCAAACCTACCCAATTGACCCAAATTCTGGTCCAATTCAATTCTAAACTTCAATTCAACATTCTCAACACCAATTTAGACCAAATCCAAGTCCAATTTGATTGACATTTGGATCCAATTTCACTTTTGGCCTTAAAGCCCAATTTGGACCCATGACCCAAACCTAACCCAAACTCACCCAATTCAACTCCAATTAACCCCAAATCTTTTCTAAATCATCCTTGACATTCCCACAAACAAAACACTAACATGATTTGCCCAAAATTTAGACCCAAACCCCACTCAAATTCAACCCAAAGCTAAAAGACCCAATTTTGACCTAAACCCAAACTTAACCCAAATGAACCCAAACCTCAAAATCAAAACCTAACCTAGGCCAAAGCCTCTTTGAAACACTCCCATAAACATTTCCCAACATTAATTTTACATCAATTCCAACTCTAGCCCAACTTTGGCCCATGGTAGCCCATTTTGGCCCACCTTAGCCTCTTTACCAAAAGGCCCATATCCAACCCAATTCAAACCCAAATCACCTCAAATTTGTTTCAAATCACTCATGACACATCCCTAAGCTAAACCCAACAATTATTTGGCCCAAGCCTTTACTAAAATTCCATCCTAAAATTCATTTTAAAATTCAAAAGCCCACTTTCCTAAACCATTTAAAAGCCCATCTAAAACCATTTCAATGAGCCCAAAATTTACCCTAAAGCCCACATGACATTTCCATTTGCCATCCATTTAATCAAAGCCATTCCCTAAGTTATAATCCCATCATCAAATAATTCCAAATCAAGCCTCATGCCAAATCACCCCTAAATACCAAAATTTCTCTTAAATCCATTTCCATGAAATCGACTTGACTTTTCCCAAGCCAAAGGTGAGCCATGAAGCCATGCATGAGCCACATGGAAGCCATGAGAGCCTCTTTACATGTCACCATGCCATTTTGGGCAAAAGGAGGAGACTCTTTCCTTAATTCCTAAAGGTGATTAACCACTCCCATGATTCCACTAAATCTTGCTTAAGCTTAATTGTACTTGGATGGTGACCATTCCCCACTGATTAAGCTGACCTAAATCACTTTCTATTCAGCCTAAACAAAGCCTTGGGTGGTGCACCTAGCCCAAATGGAGGGGTTGACCAATTTGAGCCAAAATAAGCCCTCTCCCATTTCATTCTAATCCAAGCCTTTTACACATGGCATTTGCCAATTACCTACACTAAACCCCAGCCCTGACCCACCTGAACAAGATGGTGACCAATGCCTGGCCGGCCAGCCACCAGGTCACCGGAAAACACCATGGCCGAGAGCTCACATGTGAGCCAACTTTGGAATTCTCCCTTGCCGAGCCGCCCCATGCCCAATGGCCACCATGGTCGTTCTTTCCATGCCCGCAGCAGTGATCCAAAGCCCTAACTCTCCCCGGGAGGCCCTCCACCCTCTCCTATTTAAACACCACCCCCTCACGGCCATGAAAGGAGAGTTGCACAAACCTTGCCGAAACTCGCCAAAATTGTTCCAAACCCTTCTCCACCCTTAGAGCAAGCTTGATCCCAAGTGTCAATTTGCCCTAATCCCCACCGACAAAATCCAATTTCTCAACCGAAATTCCACCCAAAACCAGGACACTTCTCCACAGTGGATCAATCCTCAAATTGATTGGTCCTACACCTTCACCGGACCAAGAGAAGGTGTCCACCGAACAAAAGCCCCATCTCCGTGCCACCCGGCTTGTTCCGGACTCCAAAGGTTGTGATCGGCCTTGGTGAAAATCACACCTGAGCAATTCACCACATCCCCAGGGCTTCATCCCCAGCCTCCTGCAGCCCCAACGAACGTGCCGAGCATCTCCGATCGAGGCTTCACCTCTCGCAGCTAAGGTATGGATCAATTCTTCATCCCGAGCTTCTAAACATTCTCCATTTCAAATGAGTCAATTTCAATAAACATTAGCCGTATAGATGTGTTCGTCTCTTCAAGACGAATCCATGAGTATAAGAACATAAAAATCCATGGAGAATCGAGTGAGATCTTAGGGCTAGAAGGTGGACGGTTCTCGGGTTAGGAGGCTTGGGGACGATGAACGGATGCCGTTCATTTAATACACGCGCGGACGGACGGCTCAGATGGCGTCGGACGAGGAGATGATACATGAACCGCGGGCCGCGTGGCGCTGAGTCAGAAGGCGGCGTCAAATGGGAGCGCGCCGCGTGTGCATTCGGAGCTGCCGAGGTTGACATGGCGCCGCGTCACTTAAGTAGAAAAATAGGGTATTTTCTAACTTATTTAATTCCCTAAACTTCAAAAATCCATATCTTTGTGTAGAAAAATCACAAAAATAAAATAAAAATACCCTCTTGCTCAGTGAACGAGAGGAGAATAATGTGGAAAAGAAATTAATTAATTTTGTCCAAGTATTTTATTTTTAATTAATTATTTACTCCCTACATTGTTTTAATTCTCCATGCATTCATACACTTCACCATGGCATGAGACCATAGGGCTTTTGAAGCCTATGAACTTGGGAACATTCCCTGAATTTTCCAAGGTCAGAGGCCACCTCTGTGAAAAGTTATTTATTTTTCAAATGCATGTTGCTGTTTTGAGTATTTTAATTCCAAAAATTAGCATGTTGTGAAATAAATTCTAGGAAAATTTGTTGATGTTCCTTATGACCAGAGAACCCTACGAAAAATAGAACTTAAGTTAGTTCACTCAAAATAACCCTAATTGGCTTAAATACCCAAAATTGGACTTTAATTAATTAGAGTTAACCATAGATCAAATTGACTTGAAATCAATTCTCCACTGACCTTTGGGATTAGAGGAACTCACCATAAAAGTTTGAAGTCAATTGGACTTGGTTAGCCCTACTAAATGGGTTGATTAAGCCATTTAGTCATTTTAAACTTTAAAAATTCATAACTTTCAAAATACCTTTCAAAAATTCACCAAATTGGTTTTGGAGCCTCTCTGATATCAGAGGAATTTAAGAAAATCAAAATTTCAATTTTCTGAAAAAGTTGATTTTTCATCATTATTTTAATATTTTAATAATTAAAAATAATAAAAATCACAAAAATAATAAAATTCACCAAAATGTCATATTTTGAAATTTAATCACTTAGGAACAAACCCCATATTTTTCTTAGGTCTATTTAATGAGATATTAAATTTTAAAGCCTTAGGGTAATTTTAAAAATTAAAAAAATGTATTTTCTAGCATTTTCACTAAAATAATTATAATAAATCAAAGAAAAATCAAAAAATTGTAAAATTTGGTTCTCTGGAATCCTTGATATCAGAGAGAATTTTAAAAATTATAAAATTCATTTTTCAACTTATATTCTATTTTTAAATTAATTAATACTCCAGAACTTAAAATAATTCTAGTAAATAAAATATAATTCAAAAAATCACAAAAATTGGTCTAAGTGGTCCTCTGGTCATTAGGAATGTCCCATAATTTTCTTAAGGACAGAAACTTTCCCTTGGTCATATTATTAAATTTTCCTTGGAAATCCTTATTTTCCACCAAAAATAATTATATAAATGAATTAAATACAAAAAAATCACATTTTCTCCTCTAATGTCTTTATTGATATATGAGTGAAGTAACATAAAAATTTCAAGTTCATTCGAGCTCAATTTAGTGAGTTATGAAATTATTAGGCTTGAAGGGCAAAATGGTAATTAAAATCTTAACCCTTTAATTAAGACTTTAGGCTTAATGAAATTAATAGGCAAAATATTTGATTTTAACTTGATTTGGATGATTGAAATTTAGATAATTAAGGGGTAGAAACCTACTAAACAATTTAAAACAATTTCAATAAACCTTAATTAAATAATTAGTTAAATTTGGAAGAATAATAAAATTGGAATTATTAAAATAAGGGATATTATTAGGAGGAGATTTATTCTTTAATTTAAAAATCCCTAAATTAATCATCCCAATAATATTTAATTCCTAATTAAAATGATAATCCAAGTTTAAGATTTAAAATGCTAAAAGACTTAATCATTAAATTAAATTAAAGTTAAATTATTTAAAACAAATTCCTCTAAAATTAAAAATTAAATTAAAAATTAAGAATTAAATTAAACTAAATTAAATTAAATTAAATTAAATTAAATTAAATTAAATTAAATTAAATTATATTATATTATATTAAATTAAATTAAATTAAATTAAATTAAATTAAATTAAATCAAATTGAAACTAAATTAAATCAAATTAAATTAAATTAAATTAAATTAAATTAAATCATATTACATTAAATTAACTTAAGTTAAATTAATTTAAATTAAACCACATTAAATTAAATTAAGTTAAATTAAATTAAATTAAATTAAATATAAAGACATGAAGAATTCAAAAATAAATCTAAAATAACTTGAACACTATTCCAAACTTAAATCATTAATTTGAACTTAAATTTGAATCACAAATCATTAAATATCATTTTGCCTTAGGAGTTTTTACTATTATAACTTCTAAATGGAGTATCAAGTGAAATGACACTTCATTCATAAGGATATTCAAACATCCTAATTCACCGAGCAAGAAATAAAACTTAACTCAAACCCCCGGATGATTAATTCACTTGAACAATATAATTCATTTGGACTTAGGACAATTCCCGAAATATTGAAAGGATGTTTAAGATTCGTCTTAAACACTTCCTCAATATGATGGAATGTCCTTAAGAACAAATTGAGCTTAGTTGTTCTTTGGTGAAGAAAATCATCCTTAAAACCAAAATTGAAGACCTAGACGTCATAGGAGGTGACTAGCTATAGGATTAGGAACTTGGTAGAAAACCATAACCTTTCCCTTAGCTTTACCTAGGGACTTACTTTAAATGCTTAAATATTCTAACTGTGTTTTAAGTGCAGCTTGGGATGACGGGAAGACCCTCCAGGTACGCTTTTATTTTATTGCGATTTACTCTATTGCAACTTATTTAATCGCATCGCACTTACTTTTCTTGCATGATAAACAACAGCTTGCATGAAAACCTACACCTTTAGGACGTAAACCAAAACCGAAACCCATAACTAAATTAAAAGACACTACAAGATAAAATTCACCGCCACAACATTCAAAATATAAAACAACTCAAAATTTAATCACAAACAAAACCACAAAACTACAACTACAACTAAATTAAAACATCTTGTTGGATGATCGGGAATACCTCGGATGATGTAACCTACGTGTTGCTAACTGGATTTCCCACGGTCTAAATGAAAGTGTGGAACTCATTCAGTTGAGTTTAGCAAATTCATCTGGACTAAGTGAATCCGATAAAAATAACGATGCCGGAAGGATGGAACCGTGAGATCTTAACCGGTGTTGTTATAATCAACTTTAAGATTTATTTTAATTAAAACATAAAAAACACTTGGAAATTAAGACTTTCTCTAAAACCAAACACTTCTCTCATCTCCTGATTTATGATTTCTAAAACTAAATCTCTGCAACAACAAGGAGCTTGGAGCATGGTGGGCAAGCACGGCCATCGTCATCAGCAAAACCCGAGTCTACTTCAACGAAAACTTTTCATTAGAATTAAATAACCAAGCCCTAGACTTCGAGGTAGTTTGCTTAGGGCAACATAAATCCTCAACTCTTCGTTAGGCATTTGCATGATCATATCATGTAAATTAAGCCCTAACCTAGGTTTTAGGTATCCGAGGTAGTCGTCCGATACGACATAAACCCTCACATCTTCGAGGCTATTTGTATGATTTTATCATACGAATATAAGTCCTAACAAATCGGCAAGATCAAGATACTAAATAAACATTAGGACTTTCCTAAATTCAAACCAAACAATAGGATAGTTTGGGAAGTTGCCAAGATTCTTCTTGGATCCTCGCCTTCTCCTACCCTTCTTCCTTTGGACTCCTAAAATAAAATGTTCCAAATTTGATCCGTTCCCTATTGAAATTCAAAATTCAATCCCTCGAAAACTTAAACTTTGAAATTCTTGAGAGCGTAAGTACCGATTATTATCGAGAGTTTTCTTAGGTGATTTCCGTCACTTAAGATGTAATTAACTATAGGGGCTTGCCCTTATAGGGAACTTTAAGAACCTGTGTAATATAAACCCCGTTTAATGTTTTCATATTAGGCGAGGGAATTTGTCGGCTTATAAAAATTGGTTCGCAGACCAAACGGATGTCACAAACCTTTCTAGTTTATTTAATCGAGCCCCATTATCAAGCAAAGTGTGTCTATTCTTCGGGATAGATACACGGTTTGTGGTGCGGCGCTCGTTTATATAAACTATTCGGGATGTGAGATCAGTTTGATTTCATATCTTAAAATTTTCAAATTTAAAATTATTTTCAAAATCAAATACTACTTTTTCAAATTGTTTATTTAAATTAAATTAAAATTCGCCGACAATTTCTGTAGGCAACCCCCCTTTTTTTCAAAATAAAACACATAACCTAAAAAAAATAATGCCGACAGTTCACAGCAAAAAATAACAACAAATAAAACTCCAGACAGCATACACCACAAATACAAACATCACAAACTCAACAAAGACATAAAAACAAATCCTACTCATCATCCTCATCATCATCTTCTCTCTCATTCCAATCTCTAGATGACACAGAAGGTATAAAATAAGTATGAGGAGGCATCTCAATACTGTGATCACCTTTAATCAGTCTATCTATGTACTGCTGATAGTTCTCCTCATAGTCATCATGTTTCACAATAGATCTCTTAATATTTTCTACCTTTCCATCAATATCCTTAACATTTTCTCTAGTGAGACTTACCTTCTTCAAAATCTTCTGTAACAAACTAGTTTGTGAATTAGAAAACTCATCTCTAGAGGATGATGCATGTGATGTAGAAGCACGAGAAGTAGAAGCAGCATAACTAGGAGCTCTAACAGATCCTCCCTTCCAGTCAAATTCTGAATGCACAGTGTAAGTGTTCACATTTACACTGGTGATAGGTCTAAGTGACTGAAGAGCTTCTTCCCAAGTTTCAAACTTGACACCTGACCGCTCACAAAGTGAATGAATCAGGAAAGAAAATCCCATACCTGCAGTAGTAACAGCTCTGACACAGTTGAGAATATAATAAAAAATAATAGCTCCAATGTCTAAAGGCTTTCCCTGCTGAATACAATGGTTCAAAATAGCTCTCTCTCTCTCTCTCTCTCTCTCTCTTGTAACTTCACTGACATGACTTGAAGACAATAACTTAGATGAGATAAAGTAATGACTTGCTTTGGAAGTGGCATTCAACTTAGAGGCTTGAAAATTTACTCTTCTTTCATTTGTTATCTTCTACAATCCTCTTCCATCAGTAAGAAAAAACATTATCTCATTCAACTCTCCCTCAGAAGGATGATAATTGACATAAAAACAAAACATCTCAGGAGGTAATCGGTAAAAAGTATTAATTACCGCAAACGAAAAATCTACTTGCTGACCTCTAACCATCACCAAATTGTCTTCTGCTGCTGGCAAGTTTGCATAAAACTCTCTAACTACAGAAACAACAGCAACAACGGAGAAGCAACAATAATTTCCCAATTTCTTCTAGCAATCATCTCCTAAATATGTCATCCTAGCTTGCTAAACACTCATTCTGGAATCAATTTACACAACGATAGGGCATCGATGTATCGATCCTCTGCTCTAAAACTGACAAATTTGTCAGAATCAAATCTCGCCTTCTCTCTCGAGCGCTTCGACTTTGGAGCCATCTCTAAAAATTCACAAAAAATTCACCATAAATTCCAAAATCAAACTAAACTTGCTAACTTAACATCCGAAAGAAATTTCCAATAAATCCAAGCAATTTCACATGCTTTTCCTCAAATTTTCACCATGAATAGTGTTTTTTGGATTTTTCTATAATGTACTCAAAATACATGGTGAAAATAAAAAATCTTTACTGAGTAGAAGTGCTCATACCTTAGAGAATCCAAATCCAACAAATTTCATCGAAATCATCTCTTAAATGATCCAACTTAGTGATACCCTAGGCTCCTTATTCGTGAAATAGAGAGGTTGAAGGTGTTGGGGGGTTAAAAATGGCAAATTTTGGGTTTTTAACTGCAGAAAATTGGTTTTTGTGAACCGGTGCGTATGTGCGGAGCATTCGGAGTATAGCCGCGAGATTTGGCGCTTAAGCGCCGATGGTTTGGCGCTTAGCCGCCAGTGCCTAGATTTTGACAATTAATTTAATTACACTAAAACACTTAGTTAATCCCCTTTAATCACTTCAAATAATTATTTCTCCCCCATAAACTCTTCTAATACTCCAAAATTACACTAAAATTTCCATCAATTCCAAACAAATTTCACACAAACACAAATTTATATTTCATTAATAACAAACTACACATAATACGAACTAAAAATTTCTATCTAAACACCTTGGATGAAATTCCCCAATACATAAGTTCATAACTTAAATCACTAAACACAAATTTACATCATTAAGATGTAACAAATATCAAATTAAAGTGCAACAAAACACAAACATAAATTACGAACACAAAACACTAAACATAGAAAATCAAATCACAAGACTACACTTAATTTAATTCCAATCTCCAGTAGGTGGAATATATCCAGAATTACCATTATTTCCATTTGAACCTTCTGGAATATAAATATGATAAAACGAGCGATGATTAAAAACTCTCACATCTTCTTCTTCTAACCATTTGTTCTTCAGATAAATCGCTCTATTTGCTTCTCCCAAATGACTGGTATGACTGAATTACATTTTGAGTTGCCATCCCATGTGCGCTAAATGTGTGTTAGTTTCATGTACCTTTGCTTCGATTGATGCCATGTTAGCCTCGATCTTCAAAAGCTTTTCTGCAATTCCTTGAATACTAACGGCTAGAAATCTGTTGAATAATTCTTGTTCACTTTCACTAATGAACATCTTCTTGTTGGCTTCCTCTTTCTTCTTAACTTCGCTCTCCCAAGAAAACATTTTTTCACTCAAAATACTCTTCCTTGGACTCATGGATGAAAATAAGAACTGGGGCAAGTATTTCTTTAATTGAGGGCCTTTTTAGAGACTTGGGAAGTCTTATAACTAACCCTAGACGTGTTAAAACTCCCAAATAACTGCCAAATCTACTTCCCCACGACTTAGGCTACTAGAACCCATCTTTTTCATGTTTTTTTGTAACTCTGACGCCTAAGCGCCAACTGTGGCGCATAACCACCAGTGTTCATTTTAGCACAGATCTGCAAAACGTCCAAATCTTTATTCTGACTCCTCTAAGTCATCAAATAAGGTTCAATAAACACCACTATAACATATAAACTTTAAAATAATACCACATAATCTCAAATCAAACTAAACAAAGCACACAAAGTAAACATAAAGCAAAGCACACCGATAACTTTGGGTTGCCTCCCACAAAGCGCTTAGTTCAATGTCTTCAGTTTGACATACCCAGAGCTTATTCTAAGTGACCCAACATCAGATTCTCATTAAGCTTAAATTGATCGACTGAAAAATAAGGTTTAAGCCTATGTCCATTAACTTTAATTTTTTTTTCAGTCTTAGGATCTTGAATATCCACAACTCCATAGGAATAAACTTTCATCACAATAAATGGACCCATCCATTTGGACTTAAGTTTTCCAGCAAAAATTTTCAATTTAGCATTATACAACAGAACTTTTTGTCTTGGCTCAAGATTTTTAGTAAGAATCTTCCGATCATGCCATAATTTCATCTTCTCTTTATAAATC
This sequence comes from Papilionanthe hookeriana x Papilionanthe teres, assembly GCA_022702705.1. Lineage (NCBI taxonomy): Eukaryota > Viridiplantae > Streptophyta > Magnoliopsida > Asparagales > Orchidaceae > Papilionanthe > Papilionanthe hookeriana x Papilionanthe teres. Next base: position 38,545,036 of record CM040437.1, on the reverse strand, counting down.
TTAGCATATTTATAAGATTCATTTCTTATCTCTTCAAGCTCATTTAATAGTAATAATCTCTTCTTAGCAACATTCTTCAAATTATAATTGAACTCTTTAATAGCCCTATATGCTTTATGCTCAAATTCAACAGGTAAATGACAAGCTTTTCCAAAAATTAGCTTATATGGGAACATCCCTATAGGAGTTTTGTAAGCAGTCCTATAGGCCCACAAATCATAATCCAGTTTGATTGACCAATCATTTCTATTTGGATTAACAGTCTTTTCCAATATTCTTTTAACTTTACGATTGTATAATTTAACCAAACCACTTGTCTGCGGATGATAAGCAGTAGCAATGTGATGGTTAATATGATATTTCTTTACTAACTTCTCCATAATCGCATTTCTAAAATGACCTCCCCCATCTATTATGATTACTCTTGGTATTCTAAATCTACAAAATATATTCTTTCTTAAAAACTTTTCAACATTTTGAGCATCACATTGAGGTAAAACAACAGCTTCAATCCATTTGGATACATAGTCTATTGCTATTAAAATATAAATCTTTCTGAAAGATGGTGTAAATGGTCTCATGAAATCTAATCCCTAAACATCAAATATTTCAACTTCCAACATATAATTGAGGGGCATCTCGTTTCTTCTAGAAATATTTCCTACATGCCCACATCGATCACAATTTTTAACATATGCATTAACATCTTTAAAAATTATAGGCCAATAAAATCCAGATTGTAAAATTCTATAAGCAATTCTATCAACTCCAAAATGTCCCCGATAATCAGAATTATGATATTTTTGAATAATTTCATAAGTTTCTTCTAAAGGCACACATCTTCGAATGATCAGACCATTTCCTTATTTATATAAAAATGGGTCATCCTAAAAATAAGTTTTAGCATCAGATAAAAATTTCTTCCTTTCCTGGTATTTCAAACCATATGGTAAAATATCATTGACAATAAAGTTTACAATGTCGGCATACCACAGAATACGCCACTCATTAATAGTGAACAATTGTTCATCAAGAAATTGTTCATTAATTTTTTCAGTATTACTAAGAAATTTTTCAGTTTCAAGCCTGGACAAATGATCATCAATTTGATTATCAGCACCCTTCCTATCTACTATCTCAAAATTAAATTCTTGCAGAAAAAGAATTCATCTAAATAATCTCGGTTTCACATCTTTCTTCTTCATTAAATATTTGATAGCAGAATGATCAGTATGCACTGCACATTTAGTTTCAATTAAATATGATCAAAATTTATCAAAAGCAAATACTATAGCTAATAACTCTTTCTCAGTAGTGGTATAATTAATTTAAGCTTCATTAAGAGTTTTACTATCATATTTCTGACCCAAAATAGAACCAATAGCATAATCACTAGCATCACACATTAATTCAAAAGCTTTTTCCCAATTTGGTGAAATTATAATAGGTGCAGTGATTAATTTTTCTTTTAATGTTTCAAAAGATTTTAGGCATTCATCATCAAAATAAAAAATTACATCCTTTTCCAATAAACGGCGCAAGGGTTTTTAAATTTTTGAAAAGTCTTTAATGTAACGCCTGCAGAGTTCAAAATGTCCCTGAAAACTTCTAATTCCCTTTACATTCATTGGACAAGGTAAATTAGAGATAACTTGAATTTTTGCAGGATCTACCTCTAAACCTTTTTCTGATATTCTTTGTCCTAATACGACTCTTCCTACTACCATAAATTGGAATTTTTCCCAATTAAGGACTAAATTAGGTTATTCACAGCATTTTAGAACTTTAGATAAATGTTCTAAACATGATTCAAATGAAATTCCAAACATTGAGAAGTCATCCATAAAAACTTCAATCCCTTTTTCAATAAAATCACAGAAAATAGCCATCATACATCTCTGAAATGTAGCAGGGGCATTACATAAACCAAAAGGAATTCTTATAAAAGCAAACGTACCATAAGGACTGGTAAACGTCATTTTCTCTTGATCCTCAGGAGCAATTTGAATTTGGTGGTACCCAATATATCCATCCAGAAAACAAAAGTATTTATGCCCAACCAGTCTATCCAACATCTGATCTAGAAATGGGAGTGGAAAATGATCTTTCCTTGTAGCAAGATTTAATTTTCTATAATCAATGCATATTTGCCACCCTGTAACTTGTCTTGTTGGTATAATCTCATTCTTCTCATTAACAATCACAGTTACTCCTCCTTTCTTGGGAACATAGTGAATAAGACTAACCCTTGCACTATCTGAAATAAGGTAGATAATCCCAGCATCCAACCACTTTAAAATTTCTTTCTTAACAACATCTTTCATAATAAGATTTAATCTCTTTTGAGGTTCAACCCTAGATTTATAGTTATCTTCCATAAGGATTCTATGCATACAGATTGAAGGACTGATTCCTTTAATATCAGCTATCATCCATCCAAAGGCTTTTTTATACTGCTTTAAAAATTCAAAATAACTTTCTTCTTCTTTTTTAGTTAATTGAGAGGAAATTATCACTGGCAAAGTTGAGGACTCTCCTAAAAAAATATACTTTAAATGATCAGGAAGCATCTTTAACTCAAGTTCAGGAGGTTTTTCAATTGATGGACCAAAAGATTCATCTCTTTCAGTCATGTCCAACAGTTCAAAATTTTCATGAACCTAATTTAGATCTTCCTCATGAAAATCTTCATAATGATGTAACTCCTCTTCTTGCTCATGTTCTAATTCTTCTCTTTCAGATTTCTCTTCATAAGTTGATTTGAAATGACATTCACTCAAATACTTAATAACATCTATCATAAAACATTCATCATCTTTACCTCTTGCAGGATATTTCATTGATTTTGAAATTTTGAATGTAACAGTCTGATCATTAACTCTCATTGTTAATTCCCCTTTTTGCACATATATCATTGCTCTGCCTGTGGCTAGGAAAGGTCTTCCTAAATTTATGGGTATCTCTTTATTTTCCTCCATATCCAGCACAATGAAATCAATAGGAAAGATAAATTGATCCACTTTTACCAAAATATCTTCTATAACTCCTTTAGGATATGTGATCGAACGATCTAATAATTGCAGAGTTACAGTAGTTGGAGTTATTTCTCCTAATCCAAGTCTTTTAAATATTGATAGAGGCATAAGATTAATGCTTACACCCAAATCACATAAAGCTTTTCCATAAAATCTGTTTTCAATTGCACATGAAATTGTTAAACTACCAGGATCTTTAAGCTTTTCAGGAAGCTTCTTCTGAATATTGCACTACACTCCTCACTAAGTGCAACTGTCTCATTATCTTCAAACTTCCTTTTTTGTTGAGAATATACTTCATAATTTTCACATAGCTTGGCATATGTTCTAAGGCTTTAGAAAATGGAATGTAGATTGTTAGCATTTTAAATATCTCCAAAAATTTTGAAAATTGCTTATCTAATTTTTGCTGACGAAGTCTTTGAGGAAATGGAGGTGGTAGTTTTTCCAAATCTTTCTTAAGTGGAGAATTAGGTCTTTCCAAAACTTTCAGAGTGTCCTCTTTTGGTTCTTCATTCTCATCTTTCTCTACTTCAATTTCTTTTTTAACTCTACCTTCCAATTCTCTTCCACTAGTTGAATTGCTTTTACATGCTCTTTATTCTTATCTCTTGGATTTACTTCAGTATTACTACGAAGCATACCTTGGGATCTATTACTTAATGTATTGGCAATTTTTTCTAATTAATTTTCAATATTTCTAATTATAGCTCATTGACTTTGCAATTGATTTCCCATTTGTAACACCACTTCTTCAATAGACAACTTCTTCTCCTTAAATTGTGAAGCATTATTTAAACCTAGAGGATGGGTTGGTCTATCGTTATTATTCCCTTGGTTATTTCAGTTCCCCAATGAGTTTATTTGGTTGTTCCCCCATTGTTGATTAATTCCACCCTGATTATTAGTATTCTAGTTAAAGTTTGGATGATTCTTCCATCCAGGGTTATAATAATTAGAATAAGGGTTATTAGGCTTACTTATAGCATTCAAAGTTTCTGGTGAAGTATGAGAATCAACCATTTAACTTAATGAATTTTCTTCAATCATGGCAATTGGCTGAGAAAAATTCATCCTAAATTGGTCTATCTTCCTTGAAATTGCAACAACTTGATTTGCTAACATCGTAAAAGCATCATTTTCATCAATATTGATTACCTTTTTAGGATTTAACTTTTTAGAAGGCCATTGAAAATTTTTAGTAGACATTTCTTCTATCAATGCATAAGCATCAGTAAACTGTTTAGACATCAGTGATCCTCCTACAGCAGCATCGATAATAGATCTAAGAGATCCAACTAATCTATTATAAAAGGTTTAAATTATTAACCAATATGGTATCAAATGATGTGGACATTTTCTGAATAAATCTTTAAATCGTTTCCATGCCTCATATATAGTTTCACCTTCAAACTGACAAAAGGATGTGATATCATTTCTAAGATTCACAGTCTTTGATGGTGGAAAATATTTAGCAAGGAATTTTTATGCTAAATCACCCCAAGTTCTGATAGATCTAGGTGCTAACAAATTTAACCATATATTAGCTTTATCCCTTAGTGAGAAAGGAAAAAGTCTAAGTCTAATAACATCATCCGAAACACCATCATATTTAAAAGTAGCACACAACTCTAGAAAGTTGGCAAGATGTTAATTAGGATCTTCAGTTGGTGCTCTCCCAAACTAATTATTAGACACCATTTTGATAATGATAGTTTTAAGCTCAAAGGAATTAGCAGTTACAGCAGGGTGTTGAATACTACCATGAAGTTCATTGATCCACTTTAAAATACCCATTTTTATGCCTTATTTATGATTTAATTCTTAAGGATATTATGCTTTAATGAAAAGTATTTTTATGTTTTTGGATGTAGGTGATCAAAAAAAGAGTTCAAGAAGGAAAAAGGAGCAAAATGAGCAAAAATGGAGCTAAAAGAGCAAGGTTGTCGAAATTGTAGGCTTGGCGCCTAGGCGCCAGAATCCGGCGCCTAAGCGCCAGTTCGATACAAACGCAGACAAGATTTTTGACGACTTTAGGCAGTTATTTTGACAGTGTTAAGCCGTTATTAGAGCTTCTATAATACTGGAAGTTACTGCTAATATATAGAACATGTGATACAATACATCTGGACGCAGGGAAACCGTTTTAATCGCGAAGAGGTGCGACCCTAAGTGAAGAGGTGCGAAGACCTGGTCACGGAGTCTGGCGCCTAGGCACGACAGTTACCTTCTAGAAGATTCATTGTATTTGGATGAATTTTGAAGAGGTGCCTTAAGCAACCCCTGGGCAAATTCAGAGCTCTATAAATAGGAGCCCATTCTACAGAGAAAATCGCCCCTTTCACCCCTTCTATCATCCTTTAGTCCCCAAGCACTATATAGCCATCCAATCATTTTAGAGAGCCACCTTCTTTATTACTTAGTGAGTTTATTTTTAGTTTATTTTGAGTGCTAAGTGTGAGATTATTAGTGTTGTTGCTGTTGAAGTCTTTCATCATTGCATTGAAGTCAGTAGGAGTCAGCGAATCACTTGAAGGAATATTCCAGATAATTATTTGTAACTTGGTTTAAAGTTTTATAAATATGTTTTGTTGTGTGAATTCAATATGTTCTAAGTAGTTAGTTTTCTTTCTCCTTTCAACTATGAAAAGATAATAAGATAATTAAACTTTGTTGGAGAATTTAACTTAAAATATTTATAAAAATTGTGATGATATTAATACCTGATCTTAGTTTATTTTTTAAACTGGCCATTTAAATTGTTAAAACGTGTTGAAGAATTTTGAGACCTATCCGGAGATGAGTTCTTAACTAGTAGATATCACATGAATCCTTGGGTAGTCGAAGGCTTTATGCGGGTTATTCAAGGTGAAGTGCAAATAAATAGGAAGATATGATTTATTGGGCACATAAATAATTATATTTTAGAGTGACAGACTAAATTCTAATAATTTGATTTATAGAAAGGGAACGTATCACTGGTAGGACCGACCATAGCCACCCTTGGACATCTAGTACTGTGAGCCTTGATTAACCCATTCTACTAATAAAACATCCTGAACTGATCTATAGATTAGTCAATGTTCTTTATGCCTGGACCAAAGGGTAAAGAATAGGAATGCTTCTATTTGGCACAATACTATAATCTAAATTCTCCACAAATTATAATTATTCTAAAAATCTTGGATTAGTTGAAAAGGAGAAAGTTGTTTTATTTATACTCGCATTAATATTTATTTTAGTGTTGCTTACTTACATTTAGTATAAATTTCATTAAATCTAAAATCTAAACTTTAAAAAGAAATAAAAATAATAATTACTTTTAATTGGTAAAATCTAAAAATATAACTTAATAATCTAAAAATCTTCCCCGTGGGATCGATAACCAGGACTCCACTGGAGCCCTGTATTACTTGATACGATACGTATACTTACGTTTCAAATTGTGACTTTTACAAATTATAAAAATCTAAATATAAATTCATAAATTCTTTCATAAGTAAAATCACATCAAGTTTTTGGCGTCGTTGTCAGTGATTAAATCATCTAGCAGTAGTATCAAATTCTTGCATTTGAAAGTATATATAAAGCCCCGTTAGGCTGAGTCACACATCAAGTTTTTGGCACCGTTGCCGGGAAAGATAAGGAAAATAAGTAAGAAAGTTAAAAAGACAATTTTCAAATTAAATATAATTTATATACTTTTATTTCTTTTAAAATATAAAACATTAAAATATATAAAAATAAAAATACCAAAAAGATTTTAATTTTATGTGTAATTCTGGATCGGAAGGATTATTACTTTTTGATTATGAATTAGAAAGAACAGTTCAAGGAATTAAAAAAGGAAAACAAGGTAAACAAATTCAAAAATATCAGGAAATGGCTAACTTACATAACAATAATCAAAATTCAATAGAAATCAATGAACAAAAATGATTACAAACCATTAAGGGATTATGCAAACCCTACAGCTGATGAACTTCATATTAGTATTCAAATGTCAGCTGCAGATGCTAATTCTTTTGAGCTTAAACCTTCTATTATTCAAATGGTTCAAAATAATCAATTTGGAGGAACACCTAATGAGGATCCAAATTTACTCCTTGCTAGTTTCTTAGAACTTTGTGCTACCTTTAAATATAATAATGTTTCTGATGATGCTATTAGGCTTAGACTCTTTCCTTTTCCTTAAAAGATAAAGCAAAGATGTGGCTTAATTCATTAGCAACTTGTTCTATTAAAACTTGGGCAGATATGACAAAAAAATTCCTTGCTAAATATTTTCCTCCTTCTAAAACTGTTAAATTAAGAAATGATATAACTTTATTTACATAATTTGATGGAGAAACAATTTATGAAGCTTGGGAAAGATTTAAAGAACTATTAAGAAAATGTCTTCATCATGCTTTGCCAGATCGGTTAATTATTCAAATATTTTATAATGGACTTATTGGATCACTTAGATCTATTATTGATGCTGCTGTTGGTGGTTCTTTAATGGCTAAGACATTTGAGGAAGCTTATACTTTAATTGAAGAAACGACTAATAATAATTTTCAATGGACTTCTGAAAGGGTTAATCCTAAAAGAATGGCAAGTATTCAAGATAATGAAGCCTTTTCTATTTTAGCTTCACAAGTGGCTTTGATATCTATGAAATTAGATAATTTTGCTATTAATATATTGCATGTAAGTTATGATAATTCTGCAAATACTGATGATTCTCAAACAATGGAAACTTTGCAAGCTATTGCTAGTAAAACTAATAACCCTTATTCTAATTATTATAATCCTGGTTGGAAAAATCATCCTAATTTTAATTGGAATAATGGACTTCAATAATCGAGTAATAATCAAGTTAATCCAAATTGGAACAATCAAGGAAATTCAAACTTTAGACCAACTTACCCTCCTGGTTTTAATAATCAGAAGAAAAAGTTATCTATAGAAGAATTGATCTTGCAATTAGGTAATCAACTAAAAAGTTAAAACACTGTTATTCATAATATTGAGAATCAGATGGGTCAAATTGCTAATTTTATTAATTACAGACCTCAAGGAACACTACCTAGCAATGTCGAAATTAATCCTAAAGAAACTGGGAAAGAACATGAACAAGCAAAAGATGTACAACTTAGAAGTGGAAAGGAATTAAAAGAGAAAATTCAGAATGAAATTGAAAAATAGAGAGAGGTAGAAGAAATTGAAAAACCTAAAGATACTCTTTCTCCAAGTAAAGATCAAACTGTAATTCCTATTGAAGTGGAAGTTGAAAGACCACCACCACCTTTTCCTCAAAGATTAAAACAGTAGAAGCTTGACCATCAATTTTCTAAGTTCTTTGAGATTTTTAAGAAACTTACCATCAACATTCCTTTTGCTGAAGCGTTGGAACAAATGCCAAGCTATGCAAATTTTTTGAAGGATATTTTAAGTAAGAAAAGAAAATTTGATGCTTATGAAACTGTTGCATTAAGTGAAGAATGTAGTGCAATAATTCATAAGAAACTACCTCAGAAACTTTAAGATCCTGGAAGTTTCACTATACCATGTACTATTGGAGAAAAAATTTGTGGAAAAGCCTTATGTGATTTAGGAGCAAGTATTAATCACATGTCATTTTCAATCTTTCGAAGGTTATATTTAGGAGAGATTTCTCCCACCACTGTAACCCTTCAGTTAGTTGATCGATCTATCACTTATCCTAAAGGAGTTATAGAGGATGTTCTTGTTAAGGTAGATAAATTTATCTTTCCTGTGGATTTCATTGTGCTAGATATGGAAGAAGATAAAGAAATACCTATTATTTTAGGGAGACCTTTTCTAGCTACCGGACGTGTTATGATTGACGTGCAAAAAAGAGAATTAACGATGAGAGTTAAAGATCAAGAGATAACATTTAATGTTCTGAAATCATTAAAGTATCCTGATAAAGAAAAATGCTATCGAATGGATATTTTTAATTATATAATTGAAAAACATTATCAAGAAAAATGTAAGGTCATTTCTGAAGATAAAATGATGAATCTGTGTTATATAATGAGTCATTAACTAAAGAAATTGAAAAATAAATAAAGAAAAATTTTCTAAAGAAACTCATTATATTCATGAAAACTGGGAAATTTTAGACACAACTAAAAATGATATACTTTTACCATCAATTGAAAAAGCCCCTGAACTGTAATTAAAAATGTTACCTGCACATTTAAAGTAGGTATTTCTTAGAAATTCATTAACTTTACCTGTAATTATTTCTTTGGAATTGAGTAAAGATCAAGAAGAAAAATTAATAGGAGTTCTGAAGAATTATAAGAAAGCTTTTGGTTGGACTATTACAGATATAAAAGGAATAAGCCCTTCAATCTGTATGTAGAGGATTTTAATGGAAGAAAATTGTAAAACCACTATTGAACCTCAAAGAAGATTGAACCCAACTATTAAAGAGGTTGTAAAGAAAGAGATTTTGAAATGGTTAGATGCTGGAATTATTTATCCTATTTCAGATAGCCAATGGGTGAGTCCTATTCATTGTGTTCCGAAGAAAGGAGGAGTAACTGTCATTGTTAATGAAAAAATGAATTAATCCCAACCAGACAAGTTACTAGATGACAAATTTGCATTGATTATCAAAAATTAAACAATGCCACTAGAATGGATCATTTTCCTTTACCTTTCTTGGATCAGATGTTGGATAAATTAGCTGGACACTCATATTTCTGTTTTCTGGATGAATATTCTGGTTATCATCAATTACCTGTTGCTCCTGAGAACCAATAGAAAATAACATTTACAAGTCCTTATGGAACATTTTCCTTTAGAAGAATGCCTTTCGTTTTATGCAATGCACATACAACTTTTCAAAAATGTATGATGTCAATATTTTGTGATTTAATTGTTAAAGGAATTGAAGTATTTATGAACGATATTTTAGTATTTGGAACTTCTTTTGAATCTTGCTTGGAAAATATAACGAAAGTTTTGAAGAGATGTGAAGAAATAAATTTAGTTCTAAACTGAGAAAAATATCAATTTATGGTCACAGAAGGAATTGTACTTAGACATAAAATTTCAAAAATAGGGATGGAAGTTGATCAGGCAAAAGTAAAAATTATTGCTGAACTTCAACCACCTACTACCATTATTGATGTGAGACGTTTTCATGGTCATGCTAGATTTTATAGGAGATATATAAAGGATTTTTCTAAAATTACTAAACCTCTTTGCCATTTATTGGAAAAAGAAGCTAAATTTGAATTTAGTGAAGATTGTCTGAATGCGTTCAATATTTAAAAGAAAAATTAATCACTACACCTGTTATTGTTGCACCTAATTGAAGTAAACCTTTTGAATTAATGTGTGATACAAGTGATTATGCAATTGGAGCTGTATTGGGCAAAAATATTAGAAAATTTTCAAAGTTATATACTATGCTAGCAAAAATCTTAATGAAACTCAAATAAATTACACTACTACTGAAAAAGAGCTTTTAGCAATAGTTTATGCCTTTGATAAATTTAGACCATATCTTCTTGGAAAGAAATGTATCGCACATTCTGATCATTCTGCTATTAAGTATTTAATGTCTAAAAAGGATGCTAAACCTAGATTGATCAGATGGCTTTTACTTTTACAAGAATTTGATTTCGAGAATGTGAACAAAAAAGGAACTAACAACTAAATTGCTAATCATTTATCGAGAATAAAAAATAATAGTGAGAAGATTTATGAAGAAAATATAAATGAGAAATTCCTTGATGAACAATTATATGTCATTTAAGGATTACAAATGCCTTGGTATATGATCCATGAAAACAATACCCATTTTTATGCCTTAATTTTTATCAAATTTGTAAGGATATTATGCTTTAATGAAAGATATTTTTTGTGTTTTTGGATATAGGTGATGGAAAAATGTTCAAGAAGGAAAAAGAGTGAAAAAGGTGCAAAAAGGAGCAAAAATGAAGCCAAAATGCAAAATTGTCAAAATTATTGGTCCGACGCCTAAGTGCAGAATCCGGCGCCTAGGTGCCAGAATCCGGCGCCTAAGCGCCAGGTCGATACGGGATATGTCAAGATTTTTGACAACTTTTGGACGGTTATTTTGACGGTGTTAGCGGTTATTGGACCTTCTAGAAGACTGGCAGTTGTTCCTGGTTTATAGGACATGTGATACAATCTATTTGGACGCTTGGAAACTGTTTTAATCGCGAAGAGGTGCGTTCCAAAGTGAAGAGGAGTGAAGAACTGGACGCAGAGTCCGGCGCCTAGGCGCCAGACACACCTTCTAGAAGATTCATTGAATGTGGACACAATTTGAAGAGGTGCCTTGAGGCAACCCTTGAAGCCTATAAATAGGAGGGTACTCCTTCAGAAAAAATTGCCCCCCTATCTAGAGCCCCATCTAGAGAGAGAATTAGAGAGATACTTTAGGGCCACATTTTACTATCCTTCCTAAATTGTTAGTTATTTTATTTAGAGTTTGTATTGAGAGTTTAAAGAGTTGGTGCTTTTGAAGTTTATTTGCTTTGGAGTCAGAAGAATTCAGAGGTTCACTAGGAGAAACACTTGAGATAAGTATTTGTAATTTTATTCAAAGTTTCATTATCATGTTTTTTTGTTTAAATTCAATGTGTTTTGAGTAGTTAGTTTACTTTCTCCTTTCAATTATGAAAAGATAAATAAGATAATATAAAATTTGTTGGAGAATTAAAAACTATTTATATTTTAAAACTTTGTGATGTTATTAATACCAGATCTTAATTTACTATTTAAATTGTCCATTTAAATTGTTAAAATCTGTTGAAGAGTTTTGATACCTAGAAGAAGTTGAATTCTTAACTAGTAGATATCACATGAATCCTTGGGTAGTCGAAGGCCTTGTGCGGGTTATTCAAGGCGAAGTGCAAATAAATAGGAAGATATTATATAATGGGCGTAGAATTGATAAGTTTTTAGAGTGACAAACTAAATTCTTGTGATTTGGTTTATAGAGAAGGAAAGGGTCACTAGTAGGGCCGATCATAGCCACCCTTGGACATCTAGTAGTGTGAGCCTAGATTAACCCATTCTACTAACAATACATCCGGATCTGATCTATAGACTAGCCAATGTTCTTTACACCTGGATCAAAGGGTAAAGAATATGAATGCTTCTATTTAGCACAATACCATAAATTTATATTCTCCATGAATATTATCATTATCTTAGAAAATCTTGGATTAATTGAAAGGAAGAAAGTTGTTTTTTTATTGCTATTTACATCAATCATTTCATTACTGCTTTATTATTGCATCTAGTAAATTAAAAATATCAAATTTATAACTATTAAATAAATACTTAAAAATAAAATTAAAATATTTAAAAATCCATAACTCACTCCTCGTGGGATCGATACTGGGGTCTTTGTTTCAAAGCCCTATATTACTTGATACGATACGTATACTTGCGTAGTACCCATAGTGTGTAAAATATTTTTGATAAAATTATATTTGTATACACTAGCCGCTATTATTATCTATTACATATATTTGAAAGCATTAATTATTATATTTGTAATCAGCGGATTGCAGGTCAAGTTTTTGGCGCCGTTGCTAGGGATTGAATTTTTAGTACGCATATGTTTAGCGTGGGTCAGTATACAAATATAGTTAACAATTTGGTTAGCAATATTTTACCATATGGGTTGAATAGCAAATATATTAAGAAATTCAAGAATGATTGTAAATCATATATTTGGGAAGATCCTAATTTATTGAAAATAGGAAGAGATTCTGTGATTCGAAGATGTGTACCTTATGAAGAAACTTTTGTAATTATTCAAAAATGTCACGATTCTGAATTTGGAGGACACTTTGGAGTGGATAAAACTACATTTAATATTTTAAATTCTAGATTTTAATGGCCTAATTTATTCAAAGATGTTGGACATTATGTGAAAACTTGTGATCCATGCCAAAGAATGTGGAATATATCCAGAAAAGATGAACTGCCTCTAAACTTTATATTAGAAATTCAAATTTTTGATGTATGGGGTTTAGACTTTATGGGACCTTTCGTATCATCATCTGGAAAGATTTATATTTTATTTGCAGTTGATTATGTTTCATTGTGGATTGAAGCTGTAGCTTTACCTAACTGTGATTCCAAAAGTGTTTCGAAAATTTTAAAGAAGATGATTTTTATAAGATTTGGAATGCCCAGGGTAATTATCACAGATGGGGGAAGTCATTTCAGAAATATAAGAATTCAATCATTATTGGAAATATTCGGAATTAAACATAGAATTGCAACTGCTTATCACCCTCAAACAAGTGGAATGGCTGAAGTATCAAACAAAGAAATTAAAAGAATATTAGAGAAGACTATTAATTCTAAAAGAACTGACTGGGTTGATAGACTTGATTCTGCATTATGGGTTTATAGAACAACTTATAAGACACATATTAGAATGTCACATTATTAGTTAGTTTATGGTAAACATTGCCACTTATCTGTTGAACTGGAACATAAAGCTTACTGGGCGATAAAGGAGTTCAATTACAATTTGAATGCTGCAGGAGAGAAACGATTATTACAGCTGAATGAAATGAAAGAGATAAGAAATGAGTCCTATGAGAATGCAACGATTTATAAGGAAAGAATGAAGAAATTACATGAAAAAAAGATTTCAAGGAAAATGTTTGAGCCTGGATAAGAAGTGTTATTATTTAATGCTCGTTTAAAACTTTTTCCTGAAAAATTAAGATATAAATGGATGAGTCCATTTATAATTGAGAAAGTGTACCCTTATGGAGCTGTGGATATTAAATATCCCAAAACTGGAAAAGTATTTAAATTTAATGGATTAAGACTGAAGCCTTATATGGGAGAAATGAAACCAAATTACAAAGAGGCTTATGAACTGAGTCTACCCGATTAATTTAATTAATTAGGTCGGGCTGACGACTTTAAACCAAGCGCTTTGTGGGAGGCAACCCATTTATTATCAGTGTGATTGTTTGTGATTTGAATTTATCTTAATCGTGTTTGTATGTGGATCACACCCTTTTTATTAGACCTATTTTTAAGACCAAAACTTTGTAAATTTGACGATAGGCGAATCAGAGTCGATCGAGGTTCCGGTGCCTAGGCGCCAAAAGTTGGCGCCTAAGCGCCAGAATAACCTGCGTGTATCGATGATCCGGCGCCTAGGTGCCAGATTTCGGCGCCTAAGCGCCACGGTTACAGGTCGTGTAAAAACCGAAATTCTTCAGTTTTTCACACAAAATCTCCTTATATATTGACCTATCTTCGTCCCCAATCACATAGAAACCTTAATTTCGACCAGAGGAATCTATTTTGGAGGAGTTAAGAAGAGTTTGGAAGCAATGGATAGAGGAAATCATGGAAATGAGGTAAGAGACAAATCTCTCAAAGATCCTCAACCTTATTTTAATGGTTTTATTGCTGTTAGTATGGAGAGATTGTTTAGTCGTTTGGAAAAGATTGAAGTGGAACTTTAAAGCATTGGGAATCATTTGCATGAAATGTATCATCAAATTAAACATATGGAATGACAAACGAAACTTCAATTTGATCATATGGCGGCCTATTAAGACGCTCAAGTAGCAATGTACGTGAAGAACAAGTGGATCGATGAAAAGACAACTTTGGAATTTCCAAGGGCGTTAGTTTTCTATCTCGGCGGTCCTACTAAACTTCATTGCGAAAGAGATGGAAATTGAAGATCAGTGGTGAATAAATCTCTTATGTGTTCAAGGTGTGATTGAGTCAAGTTCTAGTGTGTCGATTATCTAATTTGTGTGTGTTTGCTTTATTGTTCAATGTGTGTTGTTGGATTTGGAATTTTCTTTGAATTTATGTTGTTTGTGTTGTTTATAGAATGATGAACCTTGTTATAGTCTTGTTATGGAATTCATTGAGTTTGGAATAAAAATTATGAATTGGAATTGAAGAGTTTAGTTAAATTTTGTGTTTGAAATGTGGATCTTAGTTATCATTTTAAATAGATTGTGGAAATGTTTAGAAGATATAAATTGGATTAATACTATTATAAGAGTAATTAGGAGTCGAATTTAACAAGTTTTTATGGAAAATATAAAATTTAAATCAAATTTTTGGAAAGGCGAGTCTGGCGCCTAGGCGCCGGTTCAGCTTGAACCCTAAACTTCATCTTCTTAAACACTCCCACGCCATTTTCGACGCCTAAGCTTCCCTTTCCTCTGTTTTTCACGAAAAGAGACCCTTGAGATCCCATTTGAGGCCGGATTTTCAAGTTTTTGAGCTTGAAATCGCTCGATTTCTTCATCCTAAGGTTAGATCTACATTCTAAACCAATTATTTTCTATTTTCACCATGGATTTTGCTCACATTGAAGAAAACTAAAATTTTGGGAAAATTTTTGATTTTTAGAGTTAAATCCATGGATTTTTAAGCTCTTTCAAGTTTGGAAAGCTTAAATTATTATATTTTATTTGATCCTATGAATTTATTTTGCGTTTTTATTTCACGTTTAGATGGCACCCAAATCTAAGCGAGGAAAGGAACGAGAAAATTTTAATCGTAGCAAATTTTTCATTGCCGCTGCACATTTCTGGTACAATGATTTTGCTACGACTCAGAAGTTTATCTCAGATTGAAGTTTTTACAATCCGGGAGGAAGAATTGAGGATACGATCGTTGCACTCAACTGGCAATGATTCTGCTATTTTTCTGGTGTTGTTGTTATCCCTGTGGTTAGGGAGTTTTATGCCAATTTCGTGGATGCTGAAGAGTATGAGATTTTCGTTAGAGGAGTTGGTGTAGGATTCACTCCCTAGAGTATCAACATTTTCTATGGCCTACCGCAAAACATTGAGTGTTATTACTCCAGATTTTCTCCATCGAAGGGAGATTTAGATATGATTATTGCTTACCTGACTGATGGTACTGGAGCTTGGAAGATTCAGAACCGAAAAGGGTAAATTTTTCATCTTCTAAGCTTAATGTGTTTCAAAGGCATGACACTACTTTATTTCTGCTCGTCTTCTTCCATCCAATCATTTGAGCAAGGTTACCAAGGATAGAGTTATCCTCAACTATTGCATTCAGAAGAGGAAGCCGATTGATGTAGGAAGTATCATTTACGATTTTGTAGAGGCCACTGCTCGTTTTAGCACTTCTGTTGGACTTGGATTTCCATCTTTGATATATTCTCTGTGTGAAAGTGCTGGAGTAGTTGCTGAGCTTTCTGAGGAAAAGATCAAGTCTACAAAGCCCATAGGAACAAAAAGTGTCAGTATCTATGATCGACTTTGAGGTAAGAGTTCTACTGCACCTTCTAGTTCATTACCTGCTTCTGGTAGAGCTTCGACTTCTAGACCTTCTACTTCTACTGTTGAGCCACCATCTAGTTTCTGAGAGTGCATGCATGATCAGTTTATGGAGCAGCAGAATGAGTTATTTCTAACTCTTTGTAGAGTAGATACAATCGATAAGAAGATTATGATGCTGAGTATTCTGAGTCTTTAGTTAGATTCCTAAAGCGTGAGCATGATGTTCAGTTTCCTACTTGTCCTAGATTTTCACCGTGTGTTGATCCAAAGGATATGGAATTTTCTTTTGAAGATGACGATGATGAGGCTACAGACAGTGATTATTAGCCAGATTTACCTCTTGAGATGTGTGCTTCTGTTTTTAGTTTATTTCTTGTTTGTTAGTACTGATTAGTGTGATTGTATTGTTGTTTGCTAGTGTCGATTTGCTTAAGTAAATTTGAATGAAATTTTGATATTGAGATTGTTTTAGAGCATCTGCTGTGTTATGTGTTTAAGACTGAAATATAGATAAATTTTTATTTTCTATGATAAATGTTTATTTTTGTTTCAGCCTACTGTTTAGTATTCATGAATAGTTAGTAATTTTGCATGTTTTAATTAAAAATAAATGTTTTAATTAAAAATAAAAAAATTCAAAAATTAACTCCTGCTCTGTAAACTTTTCTATATATGATTAATTATTTCTGTTATATTCCTATTAAAGCATGTAGGATTAGAAAAGAGTTTTTCCTTACTGCATTTTCACTGTACCTAGATAAATTCCTGTTTATTTCTTTCTCTCATGCTTTAGGAAATTTTATGATTCATTTATATACTAAAGCTGAAGTTTGGGGGAAGGGAAAACAATTTTCAAATTTAAATATTATTTATCCTTAATGAACTAATATTTTCTTTAAAAATATATATATATTAACATAACATAAGGAATGAAAAATCTATTTAAGATTACTTAAATTTTTTTGGAATTTATAAATAATTTAGTAAACTTAACTAAAATTTCAATAATTTTGATTGATTTTAAGAATAAAATTATTTAACTTAAAGAATAATAAGAGTAAGAATTTTTCTATTTATAGTAAAGAGAATTATATTTTAGAAATACTAAGGAATCAAGATTATTATCTGAAAAAGTAAAGATTGAAATAATTTTTGAAAAATACTTATTAATAATGTCATATTTAATAAGTAAAAAAATATATAAGTTTTTAAATATAAGTTAAGGATAGTGAAGTTTAAAATCATTAACAGGCTATCCAAAAATAGTAATCCTCACAAATAAAAAAAATGGAGGATTGAAAAATATCCTTAAAAAAAAGGAAAAATAAAAAAAAGAAAAGAAAAGAAAATAAAAAAGCAAAAAAGAAAAAAGAGAAATGTGAGGAGAAGCTTGAGGAAATGCCTAATCAAAAATTGGCTTCACTTGAATTATCTTATAGAAAAAAACCAATTACATTTTTAACTTAATTTTTATGTACAATTATTTTTACTAGAAAATTGTTTCATGAAAATCTTTTTTGTAAATATTCTATGTGACCTTAATATGATAAATTATAATTATTCTTAAAATAAATGAAAAATTGGAAGTCTTATGATTTGGTAGTTAAATATTCTTTAAATTCTTAAAATTAAACTTAATTAGTGAAATTTAGTTGATGATTTGCTAAAACTTTAATAAAACCAAAAATTAAAAGAAATCTTTAATATTTAAAACTTCATTCCAAATGTTAAATATTTTATGTAATTAAAAGGGTTACTTAAGTACAAGTAACATTTAAGTTTGGGGGAATTTGATCCACTTTAAAAATACCCATTTTTATGCCTTATTTATGATTCAATTCTTAAGGATATTATGCTTTAATGAAAGGTATTTTTATGTTTTTGGATGTAGGTGATAAAAAAAGAGTTCAAGAAGGAAAAAGGAGCAAAAAGGAGCAAAAATGGAGATAAAAGAGCAAAGTTTTCAAAATTGTAGGCCTGACGCCTAGGCGCTAGAATTCGGCGCCTAAGCGCCAGTTCGATACAGAAGCAGACAAGATTTTTGACGACTTTGGGCAGTTATTTTGACGGTGCTAAGCGATTATTAGAGCTTCTAGAAGATTGGAAGTTACTCCTAATATATAGGACATGTGATACAATTCATCTGGACACAGGGAAACAGTTTTAATCGCGAAGAGGTTCGACCCAAAGTGAAGAGGTGCGAAGACCTGGTCACGGAGTCCGGCGCCTAGGCGCCAGATCCCGGCGCTTAGGCGCAACAGTTACCTTCTAGAAGATACATTGTATTTGGATGAATTTTGAATAGGTGTCTTAAGCAACCCCTGGTAAAATTCAAAGCTCTATAAATAGGAGCCCATTCTACAGAGAAAATCGCCCCTTTCACCCCTTCTAGCATCCTTTAGTCCCCAAGCACTATATAGCCATCCAATCATTTTAGGGAGTCACCTTCTTTATTATTTAATGAGTTTATTTTTAGTTTATTTTGAGTGTTATGTGTGAGATTATTAGTGTTGTTGCTATTGATGTCTTTCATCATTGCATTGAAGTAAGTAGGAGTCAGCGAATCACTTGAAGGAACATTCCAGATAAGTATTTGTAGCTTGGTTCAAAGTTTTATAAATATGTTTTGTTGTGTGAATTCAATGTGTTCTGATTAGTTAGTTTTCTTTGTCCTTTCAACTATGAAAAGATAATAAGATAATTAAACTTTGTTGGAGAATTTAACTTAAAATATTTATAAAAATTGTGATGATATTAATACTCGATCTTAGTTTACTTTTTAAACTGGCCATTTAAATTGTTAAAACCTGTTGAAAAATTTTGAGACCTATCCGGAGATGAGTTCTTAACTAGTAGATATCACATGAATCCTTGGGTAGTCGAAGGCTTTATGCGGGTTATTTAAGGTGAAGTGCAAATAAATTGGAAGATATGATTTATTGGGCGCAGAATTAATTAATTATTAGAGTGACAGACTAAATTCTAATAATTTGATTTATAGAAAGGGAACGGGTCACTGGTAGGGCCGACCATAGCCTCCCTTGGATATCTAGTAGTGTGAGCCGAGATTAACCCATTCTACTAATAAAACATCCTGAACCGATCTATAGATTAGTCAATGTTCTTTATGCCTGGACCAAAGGGTAAAGAATAAGAATACTTCTATTTGGCACAATACCATAATCTAAATTCTCTACAAATGGTAATTATTCTAAAAATCTTGGATTATTTGAAAATGAGAAAGTTGTTTTATTTGTACCTGCATTAATATTTATTTTAGTGTTGCTTACTTACATCTAGTATAAATTTCGTTAAATCTAAAATCTAAACTTTAAAAAGAAATAAAAATAATAATTACTTTTAATTTGAAAATTTTAAAAATATTACTTAATATTCTAAAAATCTTCCCTGTGGGATCGATAACCAGGACTCCACTAGAGCCCTGTATTACTTGATGCAATACATATACTTGCGTTTGAAATTGTGACTTTTACAAATTATAAAAATCTAAATATAAATTCATAAATTCTTTCATAAGTAAAATCACATCAAGTTTTTGGCGCCGCTGTCAGTGATTAAATCTTTTAGCAGTGGTATCAAATTCTTGCATTTGAAAGTATATATAAAGCCCCGTTAGGCTGAGTCACGCATCATTCATCAACTGTAGGGTTAGCATTTTCTCTTAAAGGTTTAAATTCTTAATGGATGTCAACTTTTTGATTTTGATGATTTATCATTTATTGGATGTTTTTATCTTTTTCATAATTTTAATTTTTTTTATTTTTCTGATTGTTCTTTCTAATTCAGAAACGTAAGGCACAAGTCCCTCAGACCCTGAACTACGCATATAACGTTGAAAAAAATAAAACAAAACACACAAAAAAAGCAAAGAAAAGTAAATAATTTTGAATTTTTCTCAATTTTCTTTAAATGAACTTTTAATCAATTTCCCCGGCGACGACACCAAAAACTTGATCCCCAAATATTTATGCTTAAGATTTAAATATGAAATTTATGATTTAGAATATGAGATACTACGCAAGTATACCTATCGTTTATCAAGTAATATAGGACTTTCTGATTAAGCCCGAGATATCGAACCTACAGGGAAATGTCTAAAACTTTAAAGAAATAAGAAAAATAAATTTTTTACTTTTTTAATTAATTTTTGTATGTATGTTTTAAGGTCTTAATTTTGAAAAGTTGCTTTTGATATTTTTAGTAAAAAGTTAAGCAGGAAATAAAAAATATCAAAACTCTAAACACGATATAAAAGTTATAAGAATCAAATATATTTTTCCTTCTTTAATGAATCAGTAATAATTATGAATATTTATGTTGTGAAAGTATTTAAATGTATTGTGCCAAATGGGAGCAATTATATTCTTTACCCTTACTTGGTTCTATAAAGAAAATTGATTATTTGAAATTTTGAAATCTTGTAGATGGATTAGGCAGGGAAGATACCAGCTCACACTCTAGAGTTCCCTCTATTCCCTCCACCTGAGGGCTAACATCTCATAACAAAATTTAAAATAACAAACCAAATTAGGGGGCTTTAGCCTGTCACTCTAAAGTCCTCTAATTTTAAACCCCAATAAAGCATATCTCCCTATATATTTGCATTCAATCATATGGATTGAAATTCTCATGCATATAATTACTTGTGATTCTTTCTAATTGTTGTTTGAGATAATACCACATTGGATCTTACAAAATCTCACAACAAATGTTAACATCTTAATTGGCCAAATCAAGAAGTAAATTAAGTACAAGGAATTGAATCATCATAATTTCTTCCAGCATTAAACACTTATACTTTCCACAACATACTTCCATAATTTAAGTACTTCATCATCTAAGAAAGAAAAAGATGAAGTAAACTACTTAGATTTCATGAAAAAAACACAAACACAACTTGATTTGAAAGCATAAACCATAATGAAAACACAACAAATTTTAGTTAAAAACAAAGTGTAAAAACAAAGATAAATACTTATCTGAAAATCCTCTCCACAAGACTCTGAAGTTCCTTTGGAATTTTGCTTTCCACAATACAACTCTACAGAGGTTGGCGCCTAACTCTGATGACTCTAACAAAAACTTTAAACTTTAATAAAAACTAGATACAAGGATAAAAGAAAATTGGTGAGAAGAAGGCTTCACACCAACCCTTTTTCCTTTCTTACTCTCTACTCTCTACTAACAACTATGGAAAAGAAGAACTCTAAAACCTCTAACTCTTACACACTTTGAATACTAAAAACTACCACTCTCTTCAGCAACACACTTGTAAATTATGAGGCTTCATTTTTATATTTTTCCAAAAGATGCCTTGGTGTCTCTTCAAATCATGTCTAGATTCAATATATCCACCAAAAGATGCATCCCTTCAATCACATTTGCCGCCCAAAGGAAGTTAAGGAAGTCACCACCAAAAGTTGCTTCAAACACCCCTTGAAAATGGTGCCAAATTTGATTAAAATTCAATTTTTAACTGTGGCGCTTAAGCCCCGGCACTTTGGGGTTAGGCGCCAGAGGCCAAATTTCTCAAACTCATAATTTTGCTCCAAATTTGATCCTTTTTCACTCCTTTCATCATAATTAATCATTTTCATCATACCTGCAAGAAAAACACAAAATACCTTCTATCAATGTGCAATATCATCAAAAATAGGTATAAAAATGTGCATAAAAACACTATATATTTTAGGTGTATCACTCCCCCATCAGTTATTATAACTCTTGGTATTCCAAATCTGCAAAATATATTCTTTCTTAAAAACTTTGCAAAACTTTGAGCATCACATTGAGGTAAAGCAACAGCTTCTATCCATTTGGATACATAATCTACTACTATCAAAATGTATGTATTTCCGAAAGATGGTATAAATGGTCTCATTAAATATAATCCCCAAAAGTCAAGTATTTCAACTTCCAATATATAATTGAGGGGCATCTCATTTCTTCTAGAAATATTTCCTACACGTTGACGTCTATCACAATTTTTAATATAAGCATAAACATCCTTAAAAATTGTAGGCGAATAAAATCTAAATTATAAGATTTATATGAAATTTTATCAACTAAAAAATGTCCCCTATAATTAGAACTATGACATTTTAAAATAATTTCATAAGTTTCTTCTAAAGGCACACATCTTCGAATGATCAGATCCTTTCCTTGTTTATATAAAAATGGGTCATCCCAAAATAAGTTTTGGCTTCAGATAAAAATTTCTTCCTCTCCTCGTATGTCAAACCATAGGGTAAAATATCTCTGACAATAAAGTTTACAATGTTGGCATACCACGGAACACGCCACTTATTAATAATGAACAATTTTTCATCGAGAACATGTTCATTGATTTCTTCAAAGATCACAGAGAGATTTTTAAGTTTCAAGCCTGGACAGATGATTGGCAATTTGATTATCAGCACCTTTCCAATCTACTATCTCAAAATCAAATTCTCGCAACAGAAGAATCCATCTTATCAGTCTCGATTTTGCATCCTTCTTCTTCATTAAATATTTAATAGCAGAATGATCAATATGCACCACACATTTTGTTTCAATTAAATATGATCAGAATTTATCAAAAGCAAATGCTATAACTAATAAATCTTTCTCATTAGTGGTATAATTAACTTGAGCTTCATTTAGAGTTTTACTAGCATAGTAAATTACTTTGAAAATCTTATCATATCTCTAACCTAAAACAGCTTCAATAGCATAATCACGAGTATCACACGTTAATTCAAAAGGTTTTTTCCAGTTTGGTAAAACTATAATAGGTGTAGTGATTAATTTTTCTTTTAATATTTCAAAAGCATTTATACATTCATCATCAAAATAAAAAATCACATCTTTTTATAGTAAAAGACATCAAGGTTTTGAAATTTTTGAAAAGTCTTTAATATAACGCCTGTAGAATCCATCATGTCCCAGAAAACTTCTAATTCTCTTTACATTTGTTAGGCAAGGTAAATTAGAGATCACTTGAATTTTTGCAGGATCTACCTCCATACAATTTTCTGATATACGATGTCCAAAAACAATTCTTCTTGCTACCATAAATTGGCATTTATACCAGTTAAGGACCAAATTAGTTTCTTCACAGTGTTTCAGAACTTTAGACAAATGTTCAAAATATGATTCAAATGAAATTCCAAACACTTAAAAGTCATTCATAAAAACTTCAATTCCTTTTTCAATTAAATCACATAAAATTGCCACATACATCTTTGAAATGTAGCAGGACATTACATAAACCAAAGGGCATTCTTCTAAAAGCAAACGTACCATAAGGACTGGTAAATGTTGTTTTCTCTTGATCCTCAGGAGAAATTTGTATTTGGTGGTAACCAATATATCCATCTAGAAAACAAAATTATTTATGCCTAGCTAGTCTATCCAACATCTGATCTAAAAAGGGAAGTGGAAAATGGTCTTTCCCGGTGGGAAGGTTTAATTTTCTATAATCAATGTATATTCGCCACCCTGTAACTTATCTTTTTGGTATTAATTCATTCTTTCATTTGACAGTAACTCCTCCTTTCTTAGGAACACAGTGAATAGGAATAACCCATGCACTATCTAAAATATGGTAGATAATTCTAGCATCCAACCACTTTAAAATTTCTTTCTGAACAACTTCTTTCATGATAGGATTTAATCTTCTTTGAGGATCAACCCGAGGTTTGGAGTTATCTTCCATAAGGATTCTATGCATATAAATTGAAGGACTAATTCCTTTAATATCAGTTATTGTCCATCCAAAGGCTTTCATGTATTTCATTAAAATTTCAACCAGACTCTCTTCTTCACTTTTAGTCAATTGAGAGAAAATTATAACAGGCAAAGTTGAAGAATCACCTAAAAAGACATATTTCAGATGGTTAGGAAGCAACTTTAAATCATGTCTAGGAGGTTTTTCAATTAATGGACTAAAAGATTCATCTTTTTCAGTCATGTCCAATAATTCAAAATTTTTGTGAACATAATTTAAATATTCCTCATGAAAATCTTCAGGATGTTTTAATTCCTCTTCTTGCTCGTGTTCCATTTCTTCACTTTCGGGTTTCTTTTCAAAATTTGATTTAAAATGACATTCACTCAAATATCTGATAACATCCATCCTATAGCACTCAACATCTTTACCTCTTGCAGGATATTTCATTGATTTTGAAATATTGAATGTAATAGTTTTGTCATTGACTCTCATCATTAATTCCTCTTTTTGTACATTAATCATCGCTCTGCCTGTAGCTAGAAAAGGTCTCCCTAACATTATTGGTATCTCTTTATCTTCCTCCATATCCAGCATAATAAAATCAACAGGAAAGATAAATTGATCTACTTTCACCAAACCATCTTCTATAACTCCTTTAGATGTTGTTGACCTCACTTTTGGTTGAGGTCTAGTATTTCTTTAGAATAGCCTAGGGTCTAGCCATATGAATCTTCTGGTGACTTTCTTAGAAGACTAGTCATGGCACCCCTCCCCATAAAATTCTAACTTTTCTCACTTCACTGGGAGTTTTCATATACTTAAGGCCTAACCTCCAGTTTTGGGAGGAAGAGACCAAGCATAAGAAAGCCCAGGGGAAGTTTCCTATAGGTGGTCAGGCCATAGAATCTACCCTGGGAGGTCTGAAGCTTACAGCACACTCACACTACACACTCACAACCTAAACAAAGCAAATCACCTTTTGATCTCCTAACTCTTTAGAAACTCATGTAAGTGATTTTCCCAAGCTTTTAGCCTCAGGCTAGGGTTTGGCTAGTACCAACACATAGAAGACCAAATTAGGGTGACCCTTGGTCCATGGCTCAATCTAAACAATTCCATACTACTCACCTTCAACCAACATAAATTTTCCCAAAGATTTCAACTTTCTAACTCCTTTGCCCCAAAATACCCAAAATACCTAAAATGCCCCCAAAACCCTAAAATCCCCAAAATTCCAAAATCACCCAAATTACCAATAGTTCTTCAAAAATCATCCCAAAATACTCCCTACCACTCAAATTAACCAAATTTACCCAAATTGCCAAATTTTCCAAAAAAATTCCCAAAATGACCAAAATGCCCCACTTAGCCCAAAAATCCCAAAAATTCCAAAATTTTTCATAAATTCCCAAAACATCCCAAATATTCCCAATTTCATTTCTCTTAACTACCAGATGACTCAATTTGGCCAATTTAGCCCAATTTAACCAAAAGCCCCAATTTGACCCATTTAACCCAAAAGTGCCCAAATTAAACCCACTGTCTACCCAATTGACCCCAATTTTGCCCAATTTCAATTGAAAACTTTAATTCAACATCTCCAATACCAATTTAAACCAAATAAAAATTCAATTTGACCCACATTTGAGTTCAATTTCACTTAAAACCCAAAATCCCCATTTTTTCCTAAGTGACCCGAATCCCCCAAATTGACCTAATACCAATCAATTTCTCCCCAATTTCAATTCTAAACCCTTCATAACACTCCCCTAAATTGAATTGAACCATCAATTGCCCCCAATTTGAGACCAAGTCTCACCCATATCCACTTGAACTAAGCTTACCCAAATTTAACTTAAATTGAACACATGACCAAATCTCACCAAATTGATTGCCCTACTCCCAAAATTTCCACCCAATTGTTGTTGGGAACTCTTCATGACATCCCTATAGACCATTTGGAACCTTCAATTGTCCTTGGACACCACTCTAGCCCATCCTAAACCCAAGTTAAACCAACTTGCTCTAAATTGACCAAAATCCTAAACCAAGCCAAATTGATCTACCAAACCAATCCAAAACCACTCCAAACCTTTTCTAAACACTTCATGACAATCATATACACAATATTCTCAATCATTTAGGTCTAACCCAAGCTCTAACCCAACCTAGCCCAACATTGACCCATGTGGCCCAAAATTGAACCCATGACCTAACTTAACCAAATTGAACCAAACGTGACCAAACCAACTCCTCCATAGCCACAAAGTTGATCCTATGGTCTTGGCTTGACCCACCTAGCCCACCCTAGTGGAGCTATGGACCAAAGGTCCCCTAAATTAGGGGATCTCCTCCATTAAATGGTTAAACCTAAGGGGGTTTGCCATAATGCATTAACCACTTAAGCTCACTCTATGATGTCCTGCCCACTGGCTCACTTGACCCACTGGCCACCTCCTTGGCCTGGCCGGCCGGCCAAGTTGTTGGAGGAGCCCAAATCGAGAGCTACCTCACACTTGGCCAAACCCAAGCTCCACCCTATGGCTAAGTTAGCCTAAAATTTCTAATGGAACTCCCCTGCACTCTAGCTGGGCAGCTCTTTGCCCTTGAATTGAAGCCCTGACAGCCACCCCAGCCATGGTTATTTAAGCCACCGCCCTTCACGACCAAAAGTTTGGGTTGAAATAGACCTTAACAAAACTCTGCCAAAATTACCCCAAAATCTTCTCACAGCACAGAGAAGCCAATCCCCACTTCATTATTGCCCTGAAATCCATTGACCCACTCAATTTTGAAGTCCAATTTCAGGCCAGAAACAGGACATCTCCCTAAATACCATAAATCTCAAATTAAACTCACCCACACCATCCCCACAACAAGATAAGAAGTTCCCCACTGAAAACCCCATTACCAGGCCACTCCAACAGGGACTTCTATCAAAGCTCCAAAATAGGTCTGATCACTTTCATACCTAGACAATTCACCAAGGCAAGAGGCTTCATCCATAAGCTCCTGGGACTTCAACGAAGTTGTAGAGCATCTCTGATCGAAGCTTCACTTCTCAAAGCCAAGATATTGGCCTCTTCTTCTTCCTGAGCTTCTCTGAATTCTCCATGTAATTAGGGTTAAGTTAAACCATGCCTAACCATATGGATATGTTTGCCATGCTTAGAAGAGTCTATAGGATCAAACTCGAAGCTATTTGGTTGAGTCTAGGCTGAGAAATTAGGGTTTTAGTGCGGACAGTCACGCCATCACACCAATTGGGGATGAAGACGGGCAGCCGTTGGATCGCGCATGTTTCGTTGGACGGTTCAGATCGCACCAGATGAGAAGATGGAAAGGGACCGCGGGCTGCGTGACATTCCGATCAGCTGGCGGCATCGAATGAGAACAAGTAAGTCCTAGCGTCAGTTTGTTAATACTGGCAATAGATGCTTCGATGATTCTCTGGGTTGTAGCCATTACTATTGATTTCAGTTTTTTGGTCTAAATTTTTGTTTATGAATGACTGGACTTTGTACGTTCATGATGTCATATTGTTCTCGAGCTTTGAACTCTATTAGAGGTGTCTTATCTTCAACTTCATCCTGATTAACGAGATATAACAGTGATCCTCGATATATCATTTCAAGTTGTAACAGATCAAGGTTGAAATGAATTCTTGCTCCTTGGTTAATGTGTCGGCGGTCCAATGCCAAAGTAACACCATTTTGAAAAGTGAAAAGAAGTCTATTGTCAGACATTTTCCTGTAAGTGACGGGGTAATATAGCATGTCAGACTAAATTTCATTTTCAAAATGCCTTTGTTAATTAATATTTTTTTTTGGTTTTATTTTGAAGGATTATGTATATAAGCATCTACTTAGTAAGCACAAATAAGATTTCAAGAGACAAAAATGAAATTTTCATAAACAACGCAAACTATCTTTTTAATTAATTTCCCAGTTCATAACAAGTCATGGACAATATTCATGTCACGTAATATTTTTTCAAGAAACTCCCATTGATTGGGGGCAAGATTCTTTCTTCTTGACAATCTACTAATTGGAAAGATCCTCTTGAATATGTCTTTTCAATTACATATGGGCCCTCTCATATTGGTTCAAACTTTCCATCTATTTTTCGATGAATGAGTATAGTTCTTTGAAGAACTAAAACAAGTTCACCGATTCGGAAGATTTTAGGATGAACCAATTTGTCGTAGGCTTGTATCATTTGTGCTTGATAGATCTCCATATTTTGTTGAGCATGGAGACATTTTCCTTCTAAATTTTCATGTTCTTCAAGTCATAATTTGACATTTTCTTCCTCAGTTATTTTCTTTGTAACAACAACTATGAGAGAAGGAAATTGCACTTCAAGTGGTAAAATAACCTCAGAACCATATACCAGAGCAAACGGTGTTGACCGTGTTGGTGTTTGGTATGTAGTTCTATAGGCCCATAAAGCTTCTATCAATCTTTCATGCCACTATCTTGGACTGTTAATTAATGTCTTTTTCAAAATTTATACCAATGTTTTATTGAAAGCTTCAGCTAAACCATTAGCTTTAGGATAATATATTGTGGAATAGCTCAAGTCTATCCCATGTATTTGGATAAAATTATTCATTTTTGTGTTTTTAAAGGCTATTCCATTGTTTGATATGACCCTTCGAGGTATTCTAAATCTATAGACAATATGAGTCTTGAAGAAATGGAGAACTTGTTCTACTTTGACTTCTCTGAGTGGTATTACTTCCGTCCATTTGGAGAAGTAATCAGTGGCTGCCAGAATAAACTGATGGCCTTTAGATGATGGAGGGTCTATAGAGCCCACTATGTTGGTGCCCCAACCAAGATGCAATAGTTGGATGTAGTACATTTGGCGGTTGATGTAAGACCACTCCGTATATTTGACATTGATGACACCTTTTGTGCGACCTCAAGACAATCAGTCATCATTGTTGGCCAATAATATCTCATTCTCTTTATTTTCATTTTCATTTTAGGCCCAAATTGGTGTGCTCCACATAAGCCTGAATGAACTTCTTAAACAATCTCTTGAACTTCAGTTTGATTCAAGCATCTTAACCACATTTGGTCAAAAGATCATTTGTAAAGGATATTATTGACTAGAGTATATGATAATGCTCTTTATTTAATTTGAATCGTAATGGAGTTGTTTTCGGGTAAACTTCATGATTGTAGATATTGAATAATTGGTTGTTTCCAATCATTGTTTCCTTCATCAATTATTGTCATTGTCATGCTTTCAGTGATTTTGTGTAGATTATCCATGTCGATTTGAGAAAGAATTTATCATCCTTTTACAAAAATCAGTATGTTGTCTTCTTTTGGACAAGCAAATTCTTTTGTCAGTTTTGCCAAAGCGTCTGCTAAAGAATTGTTTTGTCTCGGGATTAACAAAATGTCACATCAGGAATTTGTTGAAGCAATTTCAGAGTGTAACAGGAATATTGTTCAAGTCGGGGTTTCAATGTCTTGTATTTGCCTGCAATTTGATTAATGATTAATTGGGAATCTCCGTAGATGTCGATATTCTTGATTTCCATTAATATTGTCAATTCAAGACCGGTTATGAGCGCTTCATATTCAGCTTCATTATTTGTGCATGGTTCAGTCAAATGATATGAAAATGACATCATCGCTTTGTCTGGAGCAATGAAAATTAATCCTACTCCAGTTTTCCTTGTATAATTGTTTTTTTGTCTTTGTCTTTTCGAGCAGAAGATGCTCCATCAAAATATAATTCCCATCGTTGTATGCTTGAGGTTTTTTATTTCAAGTATTTGTTCATCAGGTAAATCATCATTGTGAGGTGATCCAATTGGAATTGGGTGTGCTTCTAAGAAATCTGCCAAGATTTGTCCTTTGACAGCACGTAATGGTACAAATGTTATGTTAAACTGCAACAGTATCATTAACCATCTTGCTAATCTTCCAGAAAGTGTTGGTCGTGTCATCAAATATTGTAATGGGTTAACTCTTGAAATAAGAGTTACTTTATGAGAAAGCATATAATGCCTCAGTTTTTGAACTGCAAAAATCAAGGCTAAGAAATGCTTATCAATTACTTGTTGACCTCGTTTTTGATGAGGTCTTCCCTTTTCTCTTTAGTGCTTAGGATCTAGCCTTAGGCTTTTCCTTTGACTATCCTAGAGGATTAGAATTGGGACCCATCCTTTAGAAATTCAAGCCACTTCTTAACTCCCTGCAAACCCTATATGCTTGATTGTAAACCCCCAAGTCATCGCTCTCCGAGTCACTTGGAGGGTTGAGATCAAATGTGGAGGTTTAAAGGATGAGTTCCCTATAGGACTCTTTGGCCTTAGGATTACCCTGGGTGGCTCGGTCTGGTGAGGGCTGACTTACACATACACTACACTTTCACACACACATTCCAAATCCGAAAACCCACACTCTCACCCAACTTGACCTTTTGACTCATGTGAGTAATTCATATGGATGGTCCTTAACCCTTAAGCCCTTGGCTAAGAGGGTTAGGAACAACACGTTGAATGCCTCAAATGAGTTCTTTCATGGCTCATGTGGACTTAATATGACTTCATGGCTCAACTAGAATGATTCCATTTCACCCACACTTGCTCAATTTTCATTTTTTTCAAAATTTCAATTTTTGACCCCGGGACCCCGGACCCGCCTAACCTACTAAAAGCCCTTGAAACTACCCAAATTCTTCAAAATTTCCAAATCACCCAAAATTTCCTAAAATTAATCTCAAACATTTCACCACTACTCAAATTGACCATCTCCAACCAAATATACCAAAAATTCCAAAAATACCCCCAATACCCTCCAAATTACCAAAATGCCCCTCTTGACCCAAAAATCCAAAAATTCAGAAAATTCCCAGAAAATTCCAAAAAATCCCAAATATTCCCAATTTCACTTTGTTCAACTACACCATGGGCCAATTTTGTCAATTTATCCCACTTTTGTCAAAACCCCCAATTTTGGCCCATGACCCAAACTTAGCCCAAACCAACCCAATTCAACCCCAATTAACCCCAAACCTTTTCTAAACCTTCCCTAACATCCCCACAAACAAAACACTAACATAATTTCCCCAAAATTTGGACCCAAACCCTACTCAAATTTAACCCAAACCCAAAATCCCTTAAATGGGCCTACACCCAAACCTAACCCAAATAGGTCCAAATCCCAAAATCAAAACCCAACAAAAGTTGAAACCTCTTTGAAACACTCTCATAAACATTTCTTAATGTTAATTTTACATCAATTTCAACATTAGCCCAACCTTAGCCCAAGTTAGTCCATTTTGACCTATTTTGACCCTATCACTAAAGAGACTCAATTTAGACCCAATTCAATTCCAAACCACCTCAAGTTTGATCCAAATCACTCATGACACATCCTTAAACTAAACCCAACATTTATTTGGCATGGCCCTTTTCAAAATTTTCACATAAAAGCCCACTTCCAAAAGACATTCAAAAGCCCATTCCTAACCAAACTCAAAAGCCCAAGCCCATCCTAAAGCCCACATTACAATCTCATCTCATCCTCACTTAATTAAAATCATTCCTAAGTCCTAAATCAGCAATCAAACCTTTCTAAACAAAGCCATATGACAAACCATCCAAATTTTACACCAAAATACCAAAATTCCTTAAACCCATTTCCATGAAACCAAGCCAACTTTTCCCAAGCCAAATATGAGCCATGGAGCCATTCTTAAGCCACATGCAAGCCATGTGAGTTGTTTACATGTGACCTTACCACATTGGGCAAAAGGAGGAGGTCCTTTAAGCACTTCCTAAAAGTCATTAACCTTACTAATGATTCCCCTTAACCCAAATTTAATCTAAATATTCTTGGATGGAGACTTCTCCACTTAAGACCAGCTAACCCAACTGATTCACCCAGCCCAAAACCAGGTCATGGGGAGGTGAACCAAGCCCAAAATCATGGGTTGACCAATTTGAGCCCAAAATGAGCCCTTACCCTTTCTATTTCAAGCCATCCTCTTTACACATGACAACCATAAATTGAACTCACAGGAATCAAGCTCGACCTCCCCGACCCCGAGGGTGACCCATGCCCGGCCGGCCACCACCACAACGCCGGAAAACACCATGGCCGAGACCTTTGAAGGAGACAAACATTGAAATTCTCTCTTGCTGAGCTGCCTCATGCCCAGTGGCCATTGGAGCTATTCTTCCCTTGCCCAGAGCAGCTGATCCCAGCCATTAACGCCCCCTGGGAGGCCCTCCTGCCAGCTCTATTTAAACCCCCTCACCTCTCGGCCATGAGAGGAGTTGCACAAAACCATACAGAAACTCTACCAAAATTGTTCCAGATCATCCTCCACACTTAGAGCAATTGATCCCCAGTGACAATTTGCCCTAATCCCCACCAACAGAGCCCAATTTCTCAGCTAAAATTCCACCCAAAACCAGGACATCTCCCAATTCTCCACCAAAATCAAATTATACTCACCCACACTTGCACAAGACCAAGAGAAGGAGTTCCCCCGTGAAATCCCCCTCTCCAGGCCACTCATCTGCTCTAGCCTCCAGAGGTTGTGATTGGGTCTGGTGGAAATCAAGTCTAGGCAATTCCCCAGAGCCAGAGACTTCATCTAGAGCTTACTTGGACTCAATCGAAGGTGACACAACTCTCAGATCGAAGCCACACTTCTCTGAGCAAAGGTATGAGCTCTCCCCTCTTTCCGAGCTTCCATGAATTCTCCATTTCTATTGCCTTAATTTCATGACACATAAACCATATGGATGTGTTCGTCTCTTCAAGACAAATCCATAGAGCATAAGAACGTAGAAATCAGTTAAGTATCGAGGGAGATATTAAGCCTGGACCGAGGCTTGGGGACGATGAACGGATGCCGTCCATTTGATACACGCGCGGGGGGACGGTCTAGATTGAGTCGTATGAGGAGACGGGACGATACAGCTGGCCGCGTGGCATCCCAGTCAGATGGCGGCGCCGAACCAGAAGACGCCGCGTGGCCGTTCCGGGAGGCTAAGGTTGACGCAGCGCCGCGTGGATAAGTAGATAAATAGGGAATTTTCTTATTTATTAAATACCTAGAACTTCAAAAATGCATAACTTTGTGTAGAAAAATCCTAAAAATAAAATAAAAATACTCTCTTGCTCAGTGAACATAGGAGAATAATGTGGAAAAGAAATCAAGTCATTTCATCAAGTATTTTATTTTTAATGATTTATTTACTCTCTGTGGTATTTTAATTCTTCATTTGCATAGACAATTCACCATGGCATGAGACCATAGGGCTTTTGAAGCCTCTGATCTAGGAAACATTCCATGAATTTTCCAAGGTCAGAGGCCATCCCTATGAGAAGTTATTGATTTTCCAAGTTCATGTTACTGTTTTGAGTATTTTAATTCCAATAATTAAGCATGTTGAGAAATAAATTCTAGGAAAATTTGGTGATGTTTCTTATGACCGTAGGAACCTAGGAAAAATAGGTTTTGAGTTAATTCAACAACCCTAATCGGCCTAAATACCCAAAATTGAACTTTAATTAATTAGAGTTAACCACACATTAAATTGACTTGAAAACAATTCTCCACTGATCTTTAGGATCGGAGGAACATCACATAAAAATTTGAAGTCAATTGGACTTGATTAACCCCACCAAATGGGTTGATTAAGCCTCTTAAGCAAAATGGATAAAATTAAACTTTAAAAATTCATAACTCACAAAATACTTTTCAAAAATTCACAAAAATGGTTTTGAAGCTTCTCTCGATATCCGAGGAACTTTGGAAAATTAAAATTGTAATTTTCTAAAAAAGTTGATTTTTATCATTATTTTAATATTTTTAATAATTAAAAAATAATAAAAATCATAAAAATATTAAAAATCACCAAAATGTCACATTTTGAATTCTAATCACTTAGGAACAAACCAAATATTTTTTTTAAGTCCCTAGGATAAGATATTGAATTTTAAAGGCTTAATGTAATTTTTAATATTAAAAAATGTATTTTCCAACCTTTTCACTAAAATAATTCTAATAAATCAAAGAAAAATCAGAAAATTATAAAATTTCTTTCTCTGAACTCCTTGAGGTTAGAGAGATTTAAGAAAAATATAAAATCAATTTTTCAACTTTAATTTTATTTTATAATTAATTAATACTCTAAAAATTAAAATAATTATAATAAATAAACTATAACTCAAAAAATCACCAAAATTGGTCGAAATGGTCCTCTGGTCATTAGGAACATCTCATAATTTTCTTAAGGACATAAACTTTACTTTGGTCATGTTGTTGAGTTTTCTTTGAAAACCTTTATTTTCTACTAAAAATAATTATATAAATAAATTAAATTCAGAAAAATCACATTTTATCCTCTAATGTCTCAATTGACATGTGAGTGAGGTTACATAAAAATTTCAAGTTCATTTGATCTTAATTTAGTGAGTTATAGAATTATTAAGCTTGAAGGGCAAAAGGGTAATTAAGATTTCAACCCTTCATTAAAATTTTAGGATTAATCAAAAAGGGGAGGGTAAAATATTTGATTTTAAACTGATTTTGGATGAATGAAACTTAAATGATTGAGGGTAGAAACCTACTAACCATTTCAAATATAATTAAAATAAAACTTTAATTAATTAATTAATTGAAATTTTGGAAGAATAATAGAAATTAGAATTATTAAAGTAGGGATAATATTAAGAGGATATTTATTCTTTAATTTAAAAATCCCTAAATAAATCACTTCAATAATACTTAATTATTACTTAAAAAAAATTTAAAATAATAATCCAAATTAAATTAAAATTAAATTAAATTAAATTAAAATTAAAATTAAATTAAAATTAAAATTTAAATTAAATTAGATTAAAATTTAAATTAAATTAAATTAAATTAAAATCAAAATTAAATTAAAATTAAATTAAAATTAAATTAAATTAAATTAAATTAAATAAAAATTAAATTAAATTAAAATTGAATTAAAATTAGATTAAATTAAGTTAAATTAAATTAAAATTAAAATTAAATTAAAATTAAACCAAATTAAATTAAAATCAAAATCAAATCAAATTAAGTTAAAATTAAAATAAATTAAATTAAAATTAAGTGAACCTAAATGAAATCATTAAGAATTAAATCTTAAGTGTAGCTTGGGATGACGGGAAGACCCTCCCGTAGACGCTTTTATTTTATTGCAATTTACTTTATTGCAATTTACTTACATGCACTGTACTTTACTTTTTTTGCATGATAAACAAGATCATTGCATGAAAACCAAAACCTTTAGGATAGTCCCCGAACCGAAACCAAAACTAAATTAAAAGTCATTACAAGATAAAAAAAATCACCGCCACAACATTTCAAAATATAAAACAACTCAAAATTTAATCACAAAACGTAACAACAAAACTACAACTTTAACTAATTTAAAACGTCTCGTTGAATGATCGGGAATACCTCGGATGATGTAACCCACGTGTTGCTAACTGAGATTTCCCACTGGCCTAAATGAAAGTGTGGAACTCATTCGACTGAGTTTAGCAAATTCATCCTGGACTAAGTGAATTCAATGAAAATAACGGTGTCGGGATGACGGAACTGTGGGATCTTAATCGGTTCTGCTTAAATAACTTTAAGATTTGTTTTAATTAAAATATTAAAAACACTTCGATTTTAAGATTTTCTCTAAACCAAAACACTTCTGATTTATGCTTTCTAAAACTAAACCTCTACAACAACAAACAGCTTGGAGCATAGTGGGCAGCATGACCATCGTCATCAGCAAAACATGAGTCAACTTCAGCAAAACTTTCCTTAGAATTAAATAACCAAGCCATAGGATTTCGAGGTAGTTTGCTTAGTGCAACATAAATCCTCAACCTTTTCGTTAGGCATTTTTATAATCATATTATGTAAATTAAGCCCTAACCGGTCTTAGGATTCCGAGCTAGTTGTTTGGTACGACATAAACCCTCACATCTTCGAGGCCATTTGTATGATAAATTAAATTAAAATTAAACCAAATTAAATTAAAATCAAAATCAAATCAAATTAAGTTAAAATTAAAATAAATTAAATTAAAATTAAGTTGAACCTAAATGAAATCATTAAGAATTAAATCTAAAATAACTTGAACACTATTTCAAACTTAAACTAATATTTTTTAAGTCAAAATTAAAATTAAATCATTAAGTTTAAATCATTAAAATACTTAATAAGTTGATTTGCCCTTTTAAAGCCCTTATTATTATAACTCTTAAATGAAGTATCAAGTGAAGTGTTACTTCACTTATAGGATATTCAAATGTCCTAGTTCACTGAGCAAGAGAACAAAAGTTAAACTCCTGGATGATTAATTCACTTGTATAATTAAATTCTCTTGGACTTAAAGCAATCCTAGAGGTATTGAAAAGATGTTTAAGACTCGTCTTAAGCACTTCCTCAATATGATGTGATGTTTATAAGAACAATTGAACTTAATTGTTCTTTGGTGAAGAAAATCATCCTTAAACCAAAACACAAGAACCTAGACGTCATAGGAGATGACTAGCTATAGGATTAGGACTTTGGTAGACAATCAAAACCTTTCCCTTAGCTTTACCTAGGTACTTGTTGAAACATTTAAATGTCTTAAAATGTGTTTTAAGTGCAGCTTGGGATGACGGGAAGACCCTCCAGGTACGCGTTTATTTTATAGCAATTTACTTTATTGCACTTTACTTACATGCACTTGTACTTTACTTTTCTCGCATGATAAACAAGACCGTTGCATGAAAACCAAAACCTTTAGGATAGTCCCCGAACTAAAACCAAAACTAAATTAAAAGTCATTACAAGATAAAAAAATCACCGCCACAACATTTCAAAATATAAAACAACTCAAAATTTAATCACAAACAGAACAACAAAACTACAACTTTAACTAAATTAAAATGTCTCGTTGAATGATCGGGAATACCTCGGATGATTTAACCCACGTGTTGCTAACGGAATTTCCCACGGTCTAAATGAAAGTGTGGAACTCATTCAGTTGAGTTTAGCAAATTCATCTGGACTAAGTGAATTCAATGAAAATAACGGTGTCGGGATGACGGAACCGTGGGATCTTAATCGGTTCTGTTTAAACAACTTTTGGATTTGTTTTAATTAAAATATTAAAAACACTTGGATTTTAAGATTTTCTCTAAACCAAAATACTTCTGATTTATGCTTTCTAAAACTAAACCTCTGCAACAACAAAGAGCTTGGAACATAGTGGGCAGCATGGCCATCGTCATCAGCAAAACCTGAGTCTACTTCAACAAAACTTTCCTTAGAATTAAATAACCAAGCCATAGGATTTCAAGATAGTTTGCTTAGTGCAACATAAATCCTCAACCTTTTCGTTAGGCATTTTCATAATCATATTATGTAAATTAAGCCCTAACCGGTCTTAGGATTCCGAGGTAGTTGTTTGGTACGACATAAACCCTCACATCTTCGAGGCCATTTGTATGATCATGTCATACGAATGTAAGACCTAAAAAAATAAAATTGGCAGGATTACAATATTAAATAAATTCCTAAATTGAAGCCAAACAATAGGATAGTTTAGGAAATTGTCAAGATTCTTCTTAGATCCTCAGCTTCTCCTACTTCTCTTCCTTTGGACTCCTGAAAATAACTGTTCCAAATTTGATCCATTCCCTATTGAAATTTTCAAAATTCAATCCTTTGAAACCTTAAACTTTGAAATTCTTGAGAGCAAAACCACTGATCATTATCGAGAGTTTTCTTAAATGATTCCCGTCATTTAAGATGTAATTAACTATAGGGGCTTGCCCTTATAGGGAACTTTAAGAACCCAAGTAATATAAACCCTGCTTAATTTCTTTATATTAAACAGGGGAACTTGTCGGCTTATAAAATTGGTTCGCAGACCAAACGGATGTCACAAATCTTTTAGTTTATTTATTCGAGCTCCATCATCAAGCAGTGTGTCTATTCTTTGGAATAAATACACGGTTTGTGGTGCGGTGCTCGTTTATATAAACTATTTAGGATGTGAGATCAGTTTGATTTCATATCTTAAAAAATTCAAACTTAAAATTACTTTCAAAAATTAAATACTACTTTTCAAATTATTTAAATTAAATTAAAAAAATTCGCCGACAACTTCTGTAGGCGACCCCCCTTTTCAAAATACACAACCTAAAAATATGCCGACAACTTCTGGCGACTCCGATGGGGACTAGTTCCTCTCTCCATTTTGATTAGATGGTTTTGCTTTCATAAATCGGTGGTGAGTCCATATCCCTAATGGGTCAAAACTACCATTCTTCCGATGGAATACTCCGTTCATTTCTGTCTTGAACGAGTATAGCCAACTTCTCTCGGATTTAGAAGCCACTGTTTAGACACCCCTAAACAGAGAGGTTCCGAGATCCTTTAACCTCTTTTCTGAGGTGGGGTGGACCCCCAATAGGTGTTAGTTTAGGAGCGGTCCTTCGAGTTGAGAAGTCTTGCATAAGACTTTCTCTTCCTTTCCAATTCTGAATTGGATTCTTAACCTTTTCTACACCTTTGAACATTCCGTTCCTAATAAACAAATCCTCTAATAAACGACCCTTTTGATAAATAAATCCTTTTAAAATCACAAATACACTAAGATAAACGAAAATGTGTTCGGACTCTTTCTTTTTCGTCCTAAACTTTACGATGAAAAGAAGCATAATTCGGGACTGACATTCGGAATCTGCCCACGAGAAAATGACCGCCCCAAAGCTAATCTTCTCCTTCACCAATGGAATGTACTTCGGCGTTTACAAGGATGAGCTGCCCGACAATGGAATCATCCGTTTTGGACAAGGATTTGGCAACACAGATGTTAAGTTCGCTGACGTCACTCTCTTCACACTAATGGACAAAGTGTCAGAAACTGAAGAGCCCGTGATTGAGTTCAACCTAAAGTCGGCTCAAGAATTCCAAGTACTACTATTCGTAGGAGGACTGTTGTCTCTACCCCCACCGGTCTAGTCATCTCAGCACCTACCCCGACTACGCAAGCCGAAGGGGAAAGAAATCCAAGTACGTGATGAGCACGTCACCGTGGAGGGTGCGGACTTTGCTACAATACCATCGCTTTTGAGATTGGGTCCAGTTCAAGAGTTGCACCCCTAACTCAGACTCAAAGGAGAAATAGAAGCAGAAAGATCTCCAAGAAAGCTAGAGTTGCTGAAGTTGCTTTTCTAGAAGAACTTCCTGAAGAAAGAGAAGAACTGCCTGAGTATATACCTCTATTGGAAGGGAGCAGGTTTCATCCCCTCTCTGCCGCATCAGATGAAGAGGATGTTCATAAGATCGCCACCGCATTACCCCGACCTGCATACTACAACAATTACAAGAGGAAAAGGGATAAGACTACGCCATTGGCTCGGCTGCAAGCTGTTATAGAAAGATTGGCAAAGAAAGAAAGATGCCCTGTGTCAGAAATCTTAAGAAGGATAGGACGAGTGCCAGCTAAATCCCGCCTCGGACCGCGAATAGAGCCTGTTGCTGCCATAGAGAAATCAAAGAAGAAGATAAAAGCCAGTCCACCCGTTGTTGTATCGGGTCTACAGATTAGGGAGGATACCACCTTTAAGCATATAGCCGACGAGACCATCCGGTCCTGAGGCTTCCAGTGCAAGAAGGATGGTGTGGCGACCTACTTACTGGGCAGCGTAAGACCAAAACAATGTCTCGAGAAGAAAAGTCTCATCGGGAGACTTGAATCAGAAGAAAGTGCTACTGCAATAAAGGGGACTCCAGGGAAAAAAGTTCAACAAACGTCACGAGACAACTGTGAGACCGTGCGAAAAGGGCCACTAGAGGATGCCATGGACAAGTTAAGGACCGACATCCGATGGTTAGCAAAGGATAAAGAAGAAGAATTAGGAGATAAAATTGACTCATCAGAGTTCATGGATGAGGAGTATGCCGAGATCAACATGGTTGAGACACGAGCATCGTCAGCTTCACAAGGTGCTCCGGCAGCTGCGGAAAGAGATGAACCAGAGGTATTGAGAGCGCAGATTCGGGAGAGAGATGACACAATTTCCCAGATGGCAAAGAGGATGGAAGAGATGGCTGCTGCCTTAGCCACTCTCCAGAGTCAAGCCCGGCCTCGAAAGAGACACCCCTAGAAATTATCCATATTGCGGATGGAGGAAAAGAGATCACATCCGTCAACGGAGACGAACTACCAAAGAAGGATTCTACAAGAGCATGATTCCCGAAAAGGACATTAAAAATATGGTAGAACAGCAGGTGCGAAAGCTTTAGCACAATCCAAGAACGGAGCATCTATTCATACGAGTAGACCTTACCCTGAAGAGTTCCATGCCATCCAATACCCAAAAGGCTTCGTACCACCTCTGTTTAAGACTTTTGATGGAACGAGAAACCCCCGGCAGCATGTCGCACATTTTCGTGCCAGTTGCTGCAATGCCGGTGGGAGCGACACTTTACTCTTCCGCCAGTTCGTCAGCAGTTTGTCAGGGATTGCCTTCGACTGGTACACAGAATTGCCGAACGGTTTAGTAAAGACCTTTTCAGAACTAGAAAATCTCTTCGTGAAAAGATTTGTCGGGGCTCAGCACCACATCACTATTGGTGATCTAGTGGTGGAGCAACAAAAGCCGAACGAGACTTTAGTGGATTACATACTTCGATGGAGAAACTTAAGCATGAAGTGTGAACCACAGCTTCAAGAACAACATGCAGTCGGTATCCTGCTTAAAAGTATCCATGGCCCGATAGCACTTCTCCTTAAAGGATTTACAATCAAGACTTTCGAGAAGTTGCTTAGCAAGGCCGGGAGCTTGCAAGAAGAGGCAAAACAGTTAAGTTTCGCGGACAAGAACGATAAGCAGAAGCCTGTGAAAACATTCGAAAGAAATCCGGAATCGTCACGGCAGTAGATAAGGGCAAGCAGCCAATGCAAATACAGTCAGAGCTGCCATAGTCTAGTTACTAACCACCGCAACGAACATACCAACAGCCTCAGCAAGGGCTATCGACGACCTCGTCCAGAGCTATCGGTCGCCTCGACATTATGAACAACCGCCTCGTTCGTCACGTACTTTAAGAGAACTTCTAAATAAAGAATACCCATTCAAAAGCGAAGCAGTAGCGAAGATGTTCCGCGACTTAATGAAGACACCGGATTTTCGATCGCAAGAGCCCAAGAAGCCGGAGGAAGTCAATAAGAAAGATCATCCGAACTATTGCCCTTACCACCGGATGCTTGGACACAAGATAGAGGATTGCATCACTTTCGAGAGTTGGCTTGATGACAATCTCCGAAAAGGGAACATAACGATCCCAAAGGAATACATGAAGGAACCCAGAAGGGAGGTTCTGTCAATGTTATTTCAATGGATCCCATTGTTCCGATAGACCCTTACACGACTGATGATGGATGGAGTACTGTCTGGACAAAATCATCGAAGAAAATTTTGGATCACATCCAGGCCGCTTCGGTACGTGCTTTAACTCAAAGTTTGAGACTTGTCGAGCCGGCACTATCACTTGCGATTGAAGAACCGCCCCAGAAGGAGGAGAAGATCGTGGAAGAAAAGAAGACCGAGGCTCCGAAGGGTAGACTAGGGGCTGCTTATCCTAGGATGGTTGTTTCCGATTCAGGGGAGAAATCCCTCGAACTCTTGACTCTGTATGATTATCTGCTCGCTCCGGCGGGATCTTATAATGATAAGGGTTATGGCGTTGGCTACGTTTTGACTGTCTCTAACGATTACGTAACTAACAACAACTGGCTTAATCCGGATCTCGATTCCAGTACAAATAACGATTCTCAAATCATATACAACCTCGATGACCACAACGAAGAATATGTTCACAAAGGAGGCTACGAAAGCTCAACAAGCAATGAGTCCATTTATGAATTCCGAGGGGCTCCGATCACGATAGAATTAGAACCATCAGACACCGAAGCAACTTCAGAAGAGCCAGTTGTTCCAATTTAGGAGGATACACCGGCATATTCAACACCAAATTCAGAAAAAATAACGAAATTAAATTTAAGAAGTGGAAAAGTTCTACCCCCGAGAATGGGTCCAAAGGATAAAGGAAAGCAGGTGGTTGTTCAGGAAGAGCCAGCCCCGGCGGAGGAATTGCCCATTCGGGAAGAAACCGAGGAACATGGTAATAAAGTGGACTACAACGTGATAGCCCATCTTAGGAAGCTACCAGCCAAACTAAGCATATATGACGCTCTGATCCTATCAAAGGAAATGAGAGAAGCTCTAATCAAGGCTTTACTTGATCCAGAGATTTGTCTAGCTCAAATGGCCGGTGATTCCTTCGACGAGGTTTGCTCGTTAAAAGAACAGCGAGGTGTTACTTTCACGGACAATGATCTATTGTCGGGACAGTCGATCACAACCGACCGTTGTACATTTCGATCACTTATTGGAAAGTTTACGCTCTCGGAGTGTTGGTTGATCCAGGAGCATCAATCAACATAATGAATCTTCGGACGCTAGCATATTTGGAAATTGATGCTCGCGATCTTGAAGCGAACAAGATGCTATTAAGAGGCTTCAATCAAAAAGGAGAAAGAGCTCTTGGATCGATAACACTACTAATGAAGACCGGTGATTTAGCAAAGACAACCACAAAATTCCACATAATTGATTCTGAGACATCGTTCAACGTTCTACTGGGTCGACCGTGGATCCATGAAAATCGGATGGTACCATCGTCTCTGCACCAGTGCATAAAGTATTACGAAGTAGGGGAACAGTGCATCAAAGGTGATTTGCAACCATTCTCAGTGCATGAAATCGGAATTCATGAAGATGCAGCCTACTACGCGCCTCCGAAGAAAACAATCTTTTCCAGAAATACCATACCAAATGAAGCAAAAGAAATCCGAGATGATGAAGAACCTGAAGTTCTAGTTCAACAGTTACTCACCACTCCCTTACGGAGAGATGGTGAAGATTTCTCCAGAACTCGCACCCGAGGTCGAGGCCGGGGATGAGGATGTTGAAGAAATGTTGGAACAGTTGGACAGAAGAAACCGGTCATCGATGTTGATTGGGAGAACACTTCAGAAGAAGAAGAAATCAAGAAAGAAGCAGCGACAATAAGTCAAAAGAAACCCCGAGTTCAAGATCTCTCTCGAAGATGAAAAGAATGAAGAATATAATTCAATGTACAAGAAGATTAACCATCATGTTCATACTATGACCCTGACCCCGATCCATTCTAATAAGATCGAGGGTATGGCGGTCAAGGAAGTGCATGGTGGTGGTACTAAGCCAATCAAGTTTCTATCGTGGTGCTTCTTCTTCCAATGCGAAAAAGATGTACAATTTGAAGATGTTACTTCTTCGAATTAATGGAATTACCTTTTGAGAGGTTAAAGTTTCATTTGATATTTTCAAAGTGTTTAATGGGTTCTACCCCTTACTTTCCTAAGTTTCAATCATTAAAGAGAAAATTAAAATCAAATATTTTACCCCCCATTTTGATTAAACCTAAGGTTTTAATTAAGGGTTAAAATTTTTTAATTACCTTTATGCCCTTTTAAGCTTATTTATTTCATAACTCACTAAATTGAGCTCAAAATGAATTTGAAATTTTTATGTCATCTCACTCACATGTCAATTAAGACATTTGATGAGAAAATGTGATTTTTCTGAATTTAATTTATTTATATAATTATTTTTAGTAGAAAATAAAAGGTTTTTCAAAGAAAATTCAACAACATGACCAAGGAAAGGTTGCTGTCCTTAAGAAAATTAAGGGATGTTCCTAATGACTAGTGGACCACGTGGACCAATTTTGGTGATTTTTTGAGTTATATTTTATTTATTATAATTATTTTGATTTTTAGAGTATTAATTAATTATAAAATAAAAATAAAAATTAAAAAAAGGATTTTATATTTTTCTTAAATTTCTCTGACCTCAAGGAGTCCAAAGAAACAAATTTTATAATTTTCACTTTTCTTGATTTATTAGATTTATTTTAGTGAAAATGTTTGGAAATTTATTTTTAATTCAAAATTGTTTTAGACTTTTAAAATTCAATATCTTATACTTAATATTCTATGAAAATATTTGGTTTGCTCCTATGATTGGGGAGTTAAAATGTGACATTTTATAAATTTTAATATTTTTGTGATTTTTATTATTTTTTAATTATTAAAAATATTAAAATAAGCTTAAAAATGAAAATTTTTAGAAAATTT
Source organism: Papilionanthe hookeriana x Papilionanthe teres (assembly GCA_022702705.1). Classification (NCBI taxonomy): domain Eukaryota; kingdom Viridiplantae; phylum Streptophyta; class Magnoliopsida; order Asparagales; family Orchidaceae; genus Papilionanthe; species Papilionanthe hookeriana x Papilionanthe teres. The sequence goes on along the minus strand of CM040437.1, from coordinate 38,500,699 downwards.
AATTTTAATTTTCTTAGACTCCTCTCGATATCGCAGAAGTCCTAAATCCAATTCTGTGAATTTTTAAATGTATTGGAGTTATGCATTTTTAAAGTTTAATTTGATTCATGTGACTTAATTAATCCATTTTAGTGGGGTTAAACATTTCCAATTGATTTCAAATTTTTATTTGAGGTTCCTCCGATCCTAAACACCGCAGAGAATTATTTTCAAGTCATTTCCATGTGTGGTCAACCCTAATTAAATAAAATTCAGCTTTTAAGTAATTAAGCCAATTCTGATTATTTTTAATGAATTAACTCAAACCATAATTATCTCAAGGTCCTCTGGATCCTAAGCAAAACATTTGGGTCTCCTTTTCTTCTTAGAATTTTCTAAGTAATATGCTAATTTATGGAATTAAAATATCACAAACAAAAGGATACAACCGGAAAATACATAATCCCTTATAGAGATGAGCCTATGATCTTGGGAAATTCAAAGGAATGTTCCCAAGATTAGAGGCTTCAAAGCCCTATGGTCTCATGGTAAGTTGTATACATGCATGAGAATTGAATGATTGAAAACACTATTTAATTAATTAAAAATAAAATATGCATCAAATAAATATGAAATCACTTCCACATTATTCTCCCTCGTTTCAAGCAGAGCAAGAGGGTATTTACTATTTTTTCGAGTTTTCTATGAAAAATTATGAGTTTTTGAAGTTTAGGTTCAAAAATAAATCAAGAAAAATCCATTTCCAGCTCAAATGACACGTGTCGCACTCTACCGGGCCGGCGTGGTTGCCTGCTCACTCTGACAGTTACCGTCTAACCTTACCGCCAATCGTTGGATACAGCTCGATCTACTACCGTCGCTCCTCTTTCCTTTTTGTTCTATTCACTCAAAAACGTCCAACTTCAAACTCGATATCTCCCTCGATTCTCAAATCAAATTGAATGAATTTTTTTTAAATGATCGTCTAATCGAGTAGCACACATCTATACGGTGATGATATACTTAAAGCATGTGAATAATTACGTAAAATTAAAACATGCTCGATTGGAGGAGAAAAAATTGATACTCGTCCAAGAGGTGAGGCCTCAATTAGAAATGGCTGATTGCTTAGAGTGCTTGGAGAAGCTTTGGGAACAATTTGGCAGAGTTTCCCCAAGGTAATCTTTGCATCTCCTCCTCTTGGCCATGGAGGTGGGGTTTAAATAAGGAAGTTTAAGTGGTGGAGCTTGCATGAAGGTTGGCTTGGTTCATTCACTCAAGGCTTTTTTTTGCCGAGAAAAAAACTCAGATGATCAGCTCGATCTTGGTGCAATCAATTGGGTTATGCCATGTGTAAAGTCAAAGATTTAGATGGCATGGGTGTATGAGCATTTTTGGTCCAATTTGGGTCAATTCATGGTTTTGGCTCGGGTTCACTCACCAAGGTTTAATTCGTCGATGTGAGATCATTTGGTTCAGCCTCGTCAGCTGTGTGGTGAAGTCCCCATCCAAGGTGAGGCGGCCAATTTTGGTTAAAGTGTATCATTGATGGGGTTAAAACAAGCTTAGTGAAGGCTTAGGAAAGGTTCTCTTTCTTGCCATAAGTGGCATGGTGAGGTGGAAAGGGCTCCCCATGGCTTTCATATGGCTTATGCATGGCTCCATGGCCTTCATTTAGCTTCGGTTACGACTGGGGAAAAGGTCGGCTCACTCGCATGGAAAAGGGTTATTCTGAATTTTGAAAACTTTGGATTCCTTTCTTTGAGGATTTGTCATGATGCTACAAATGGCCGATTTCATGATGGTTTAAGACTTCCCTGTCAGGATTATCAAAGGAATGATGAAGAACAGCCATGTGCAATGGGGATGGATTTTGGCTTTTGAATTTGATGGAAAGCTTTTCGGCTTTTAAAGGCTCTATGGAAGTGGGCTTCTAAGTTTGAAAACAAATCGTGCGGATGGAGATTTTGTGAAAGATTGGGCTAAACAAATGTTGGGTTTAGCTTAGGAGTGTGGTAATGAGTGATTTGGAGAAGGTTTGGTGTCATTTGGAATTGAATGGGGTTTAATTGGGGCCTTTTTGGTAATGGGGCCCAAAATGGGTCAAATTGGGCTAACTTGGGTTATCTTGGGTTAATGTTAGTTTAAGGTTGGATTTGATGTAAAATTAATGTTGAGAAATGTTTAGGGGAGTGTTATAAAGAGTTTTCAACTTTGTCAAGCTTTGATTGTGATTTGGGCCTATTGGGGTTAGGTCTGGGTTTAGGCCAATTTAGGGGATTTAGGCTTCAAATTGAAATTGGATCCAAAATGTCAACTAAATCTTTGGGCTTGGATTTGGTCTAAATTGACATTAGGGATATTTAATTGAAGATTAGAATTGAATTGGACCAAAATTGAGGTCAATCGTCTGCTTAGTGGGACATCGGGTCTACTGGGTTAAGAACGGTCAGATTTGGGGGTTTTGGTAAAAGTTGGTTAAATTGACAAAATTGGCTTATGGTGTAGTTGCATAAAATGAAATTAGGATTATTTGGGATTTTTGGAATTTTTTGGGAATTTTTTGAATTTATGAAATTTTGGTTTAAGAAGGGCATTTCTTGGGTACTGAGGGTATCGGGGGTATTTCGAAATTTTAGTATATTTGGTTGCGATGATAAATTTGAGTGGGGAATGCTTGGGATTGATTTTATAATTTTAAATTTAGGTGATTTGCACTTTTGCAGTCAAAGGACATTTGGTAGGAGCCTGGTGGGTCCTGCCCTCGGGTCAAAAATTGAAATTTTGGAAAATGAAGATTGATCAAATTTGAGTAGAATGGAATCACTTTTGGTTGAGCCATTAAGCCATATCAAGCTCATAAGAAAGAGAGGACTCACTGAGGGCATTCACTATGTTGTTCCTAACCCTCTTACCAAGGGCTCAGGGGTTAAGGTCCATCCATAGCGAGTTACCTACATGAGTCAGATGTCAAGCTAGTATGAATAGTTTTAGGATTTGGAATGTGTGTGAAAGTACGTGTGCAGGTGAACCCTCACCAGACCAGGCCACCCAGGGTAGTCCTAAGGCCAAAGAGTCCCATAGAACTCATCCTTTAAACCTCCACATTCGATCTTAACCTTCCAAGTGAATTAGGGGTTTACAATCAGTATGCAGTTCTCAGGAGTTAAGAGGTGTTTAAATTTCTAAATGGTGGGTGCCATCTCTTAACTTCTCTAGGATAGTCAAAGGAAAGCCTAAGGCCAGATCCTAAGTACTAAGGGAGAGAAAAGACCTCACCAAAAATGAGGTCAACAAATGACCCCTGGTCAGTGTGGTGTGTCAAGGAGCGCACCGCGCATATCAAGCTAATCAAGAGATCAATCCGAACCAACACATACGTCAAAAACAACTCTCTCAGAATAAACAGAGGGAGCAAAGAAAGTTTCCTCCATTGGGAGTATCCGATGGATTTTCACCATGGAAGAATACCGGGCTCTCATTGGGATGAAATGTGAAATCCTTCAAAATGAAGCGAAAGAATTTAAAATTCCCACAATACAAAGGGGGACACAATCGGATTTGATTTAGAGCTTAAGATTGAAAATTTCAAGATTTGAGTTGAAGATTTGGAGTTTGAAATTAAGTTTCAAATTTTGTTTTAATTTGAAGTTTGGAATTTTAGTTTAAATATGAAGTTCGAATTTTGGTTTAGTTTATGTGATTTACGAAGTTGAAAATGTTGATTTTGAATCCGACCCGAGGTTTTCAAGTAATTCCATTCCCGCAAAAGTTCGCGATAAAAGTTTCAATTTGGTTAGATGAATTGATTGACTCAATGAGAGATGGAAGCTCGGCTCCTACCTCTCCGAATTGAAAATGAGAACCGGAAGTTCGGCCCAGCCTCGAGAATTGATGTTCTACGATGAGAACTTTCGACTTGAACCAATGTGATAGGAAAGGATCTAAAGCAATGCGGTGTCGGATGTTGTGATCCTCAACCTCTAAAATTTAATTGCAAAGCAATGCGATATCGATGTTTTACCTTCTAACCTCTGAAATTTGAAATTTTGAATTTGAACCATTGCGATGGGGAAAGAACTCTTAAAACTAATGCGTATCGACAAATCCTCAACCTCTAAAATTTGATATTTGATTCAACCATTGCAATAAAATGGAAAAGAACCTAAAGCAATGCTGTATCGGATGTAAAATCCTCAACCTCTAAAATTCGATTTTTTGATTTGAACCATTATGACAGAAAGAACCTAAAGCAATGCGGTATCGATGTAAAATCCTCAACCTCTAAAATTTCCGATTTCGATTCGAACCATTGCGATGTGGAAAGAACCTAAAGTAATGTAGTATCGGATGTAAAATCCTCAAATTCTAAAATTCGATATTTGATTCGAACTATCACATAAAGGAAAGATCCTAAAAGCAATGCGGTATCGGATGTAAAATCCTCAACCTCTAAAATTTGATTTTCATTCAACCATTGCGATAAGAAGGAATCCTAACGCACGCGGCATCGGATGTAAAATCCTCAACCTCTAAAAAATTTGATTTTGATTTGAACCATTGCACAGGGAAAGAACCTAAAACAATGAGGTATCGGATGTAAAATCCTCAACCTCTAAAATTTGATTTTTGATTTGAACCATTGTGATAGGGAAAGATCCTAAAGCAATGTGGTATCGGATGCCGGGATCCTCAATGTCTAAAATTTGAAATTGATTCGAACCATCGCGAATAAGGAAAGATCCTAAAGCAATGCGGCATCGCATGCCGGGATCCTCAACTCCCAGAATTTGAAATTGATTTGAACCATTGTGATTGGAAGGAATCAGCAATGCGCTGCATATCGTATCCTCAACCTCTAAACTTTCGATTTTTTGGATTCGAACCATCACAATGTAGGGAAAGAACCTAAAACAATGCGATATCGATGTAAAATCCTCAACCTCTAAAATTTGATTTCTTGATTTGAACCATTCGTGATGTGGAAAGATCCTAAAGCAATGCGGTATCGCATGTCGGGATCCTCAACCTCTAAAATTTGAAATTGATTTGAACCATTGCGAAGTAGAAGGAATCCTAGAAGCAATGCGAGCCAGATACCGGGATCCTCAACTCTAAAATTTGGATTTCGATTTCGCGATCGATTTTGCAAAGATTGGTAGTGTTGATTCGCAAAGTGTAGAATTTGGTGTTTTGAGAATTTCATGAAAGTTGTAAAAGATTTTGTGAAAGAAACAGATTATGAGGTGGAATACGAGGATGTCACATATCCAATTCAAAAGAGTCGATCGAAAAGTTACCTGCCTGATCGGGATACGATTCCTTCGTTTTCATCAGAACCAAATCGAAACCTCGTGGCTCCATGTCAATGGAATCGACCGCTCCTATCTCGCATATGCAGAGAGAATCAAGGACCTGATTTTAGATTTGGATGTTTTGAATTTGAATTTGATCGGGATTTGATTTCCGAGACTCAAATTTTGATTGGATTTGAAAGTACATATTGAGAATTTACTTGAGATTTATTTTTAATATTGAGATTCTCTCTTTTTTTCGATGATTTGTGTCTATTTTGATTTAGATTTCAATTTGATTTCTGATTTCATTTTGATTTGAAGTTTCGTTTTGATTTGAAGTTTGTTTTGTTATCTTATTCGATTTTTTTTTTTAGTTTTCATTTTTTTTAGTTTTACTTTTTTTTTCTTTTTTTATTTATTTGTTGTCATTCGTCAGATTTTTATTGTCAAGCCTTTTTTTTAAGTTTTATTTTATTCATTTATGTTTCATAAATTTTTATTTTTTTATTTTTATTTTTTTTTTAGTTAAGGTTTGGACTCAAATATAGCAAGGCAAAGATTCTGCTTCATAGAACGAGGTCAGTTTTCGAAAACATCACGATACCAAACTTCTCGAGTATCGTCCACTGACCGAAGACGTTTGTAGAAAATGACCTATTCTTCAGTTACTATTGAAATTATATCCTTTCAAGTACCTACAAAGATGTGTTATTTATTAAACTTATTTACCGAAGGAGTCAGAACTTCGTAGCTTCACTGTATTGGGCTGCCACTCTTTACCGTTGATTTAGGGAGGATTGTTTAGCCGTCTTTGCAAAGTCGTCTGACGCCTAAATTGATGTTTGAGTTGTATCCGCTAGGTACAAACAAGGCTCTTTTGATCTCGAAATTGGATAGGAGTTTGTCGTGGGCAACCGAAGACATGACTTCAGGTTTGAATTTCTATTAATTGTTAATAATCGGGCTCTTTTACTTCAATTCTTCTTTCTCTCGGGCCTAAGTAGATTCAAAATTTATGCTCATATGATAGAAATATTTTTCTATCGTCAAAGATATTTGTGAGTCAATTAATGACCGACCAAAAGACATAAAATCACTTGACTCTCTTTCTCAAAGCATAATATCGGAAGAAACTTCTTAAGGTAGCCTTTCAAGTTTTATTAATCGGGGAGGATTAAGACACCAATTTTTTATTACATGCTTGCCTCAAGCTTCTTCTCGTGAGCTTACTTTGTTTTCTTTTTCTTTTTCTCCTTTCTATCGAGGATTACTATATCTAGTGGAGGACATGTTAAAGATTTTGAATGTCTAGATTGGGACACCAATTTTTAATTTTGTGCTCACCTCAAGCTTTTCCTCAGAATACTTCTCTTTTTTTCTTCTTTTTTTTTCGCTCCTTTTGTTTTCTCGAGAATTACCGTATCTCGGTAAGACATATTTCGTTAAAGATTTTGATTGTCGAAAACTCCCCTAATTAATAAATCTGAAATGTTCCTTAATATGAATCCCGGATATTATAACTCATCCAAAAGTTTGGACCTTACCAAGGCGGCGTAAAATTAAAAGACCCTTTGATATCCCGTATAAATTACTCGTATTTCAACCACACTCAAGCCATTCCAAAAATCTACTTAGGACTCGCCCAATTCTTAAAGGAAGGACCCAGTCATTAGGGCATAAATTTCATTCTTACCTGAAGTTACCGTCTTATCAAAATACTCAACTCTGAGAGCTTTCCAAATATCGAACAATTTCGAACAAAACAAACATTTTCCGTTCATTTTCATTCATAACAATGGGAGGGATGTGACGTATATACATCAACTCGCAAATTTCCCTTTACATTGGTAGATATAGTACAATGGCAGTCAAGAAATGTCTCTCTTTGCCGCTAATTACGTAGCAGTCACCTAGAACAACAGACGACCGAAATCATACTTCGATGTAACCTTTTCAGTTCTTTTCAAATATTCTTCCGGGATTGTTACGTTCCCACTCTTGAAATTTTCTTCGAGCGCTCTTTGAAATTGCAACACTCTTCTATGGTTTGTCCAACAAACCCGTGTACGGGATGCGTATCTTGGATGTCCTTTCTTGTTGGATTTCATCCCGTCTTTTGGTCAGTGTAACTAGAATTCGTAGTTCTCGATGATCGCGGAACATCTTTCTTGTCGCTCGTCTTTAAAAGAGTACACTTTATTTGTTCGAGCAACCATTGTTGGAACTTGTCTTTCATTTGTCTGGTAGAGTCTTTGTTGAAAGGATTGTTGAGCGTCCTGCCTGGGACGTTGGAAGGTCCGCTGGTGTTGTTCGGCCCGTACTCTGCAATTGTCGCTTTCCCCCGTTAACCACAACAACTGCCTCACATTCCTTCTCGAATATCCTCGTTGGGTCCAGCTCGTTGGCTTTTCCAAGAAAACCAAGTCGTTTTTAGTTTCTTCTTTGAAGTCTTCCACTTTATTAAGTAACTTCTCGAATGTCTTGATAGTGAATCCCTCGAGCAAGAGACCAACTCGGACCGCGAATGCTCTTTAGAAGAATTTGAACTCGCGTATCAAGCGGTAACCGTGGCTTGCGCCCCTCATGCTAATATTTCTCCAACGCAGGATGTATTCCACCAAGGTTTCATCTCGGTTTTTGTTTCTCTACCACAAGATCACCGACGGTGATGTGGTGCCGAGCTCCAAGAAACCGTTCGACAAAAAGATTTTCCATTTCGTAAATATTCTAGCGAACCATTTGGTAACTCGCATACCAATCAAAGGCAGCTCTGGTGAGGCTATTCACAAATTGGCGGAACAAAAGTGCTTCGCTACCCTCGCGTTGCAGTAGCTTGCTCGGAAGTGTGCAAGATGTCGTCGGGGATTTCCAGCTTCCATCAAAAGTTTTGAACAACGCGTGATACGAAACTCGGGGTACCGAACGGTATCAAACTCTTCTCGGCAAGGTCTACCCTTTGAAACTGATTCCTCCATTTCTGATTGGAACAGGGCTTCTTCACCTGTTGTTCTACTATCTGTTTAATGTCACTCTCCAAGATTCGACCTCGAACTAGATCCTTCTTCTACTGCTTGTTGGAGGTGGACTCTTTCTTTCATCTCGTAACATGAACAATTTCTAGCTCGGTTTGCTTCCAAAGTTGCTATTGTTAACGACTGCGACTGCCCTTGAATTGTATCCATGATGATCATTATTTCCTCCAGCTTGTTTCTTCATTTGACCTATCCTGCCATCCCGTTGTTGAATGGCCATTTGAAACTCTTCCACGGTGTTCTCCTAGTGGGTAAAGGAGCTGCCGCACGAGGATGGTGTGGCCTCCGTCTCAATGACGTTGATTTCTGCAAAACCACCTTCCATGTAATGTAGTAGGCCGTGATTTCCATTTTCGACATCTTCTTTTCCGGTCTTCAAATAGTTGTGCAATGTCAACCGAGCTTCTCTATGGCGGACTCAATCGAACTTTCTTTGAGAATTTCAGTCAACTCTAGACTTTTTGAGGAACATCACTTATCCCTCGAGCACCGGCGTCATTGTATAGAAGCTGTTGAACATCCGAAGTCATATTCATCGAACCTTTTTTCAGTTCTTTTTAAATATTCCTTTCGGGATTGCTATGTTCCCACTTTCAAAATTCTTTCGAGCCAACTTCGAAAGTGCGCCTTCTATCTTGTCCAATCATTCTAAGTGGTAAGGGCAAGACATCGGGTGATCTTTCTCGCATATCTCTTTCCGGCTTTTCATTCCGCGCTGAAAATCAACCATCTTACTCAAGCCGCAACATTTTGGCCACCGCTCCATCCTTAAAGGGATATTCCCTTACTCCAAAGCTCCTTCGGCTGGCACAAGCCGGTCCGTGTGGTTTCTGGCCGAGATGGCCGTTGACTCGGCTGGCGGCATTGCGGGCAGCGGGCTTTAGTGGTCGGTCGACGTTTAGATTTTTCCTCGTTGTGCTTCCTTTTTTGTGCTTTCATTAGTTGCGCGGTTCGGGACTGAGCCAATTTCGAGTTCGAGGTAGAGTGTAAGCGTCGACCTGATTCTTCCTTATGTAAAATCTTTTTCCTTTGTCTAACAAAACAGTTGGTGTGGTGATGGTGGCTCTAATAAAAGAGGAGCCGGCTGCCTCCCGCAGAAGTCCCAAGACTTCTGGGCAGCATACTTCACAACAATAAGAGTCTTTTTCAATCCACCTTCTTCGGCATGGGGCTCTTCAACAATTTTTAAGTTGAACTCTACAATAGGCTCAACGAACTTTCTCATTTCGGGTTTTATCATTTCACCGTACAAATTCCCAAACTTTGTTTCAACTCCGTCGAATCCCCGTCCAAATACGAAGACCGCTGTGTCGCGCTCCTCCCTACTGACGGCAACCCACTCCGTAGGCGAAAGAAAAGACTAGCTTGGGTGAAGACATTGTCTCCCGTCATTGGAAGAATTTCTCAGAAGTTAGTGACGTCCCTTACTTTACAAGCTTTCAACGAAAGCATCAAGTTAACTCGTTTGCATCAAGTATCCTTAAGCATGCAAAAAAAAAAAATTTCGTGTTTCTTTTTATTATTATTATTATCGTATACTTGTTGTGTCTTGAGAAGTTTTATTTTGGTTTGAAATTTTGACAAAATTTTATTTTATTTATGGTTTATTGAAAGGTCATAGAGGAAGTTTTAGTTTGACTTGTTTGCAAAAGTCAAACAAAAAGGAGAAAGCGGCGTTCCGACTCCGGTCCGAGATTTAGAGGAGGCCGAATTCACATTGAAATCACATCAACAAGCCATTCCAATTCTAACACACCTGCTTTTGTGTCTACTTCACCTCTATAAGGTGGAAGGATTCCTGAACCTCTCTCGTTTAGGGATGTCTAAACAGCCGTTCCAAAATCCAAAAAGGAGCCGACTATGTTCGTCACATTTAAATGAGCGAGCTATGCCAACGGAAGAACGAGAACAGCCTGGTCCACTAGGGACATGGACTCGCTACCGATTTATGAAAGCAAAACCATCTCTGATCAAAATGTTTAAATCTCTCCTAAGATTCATATATTGACTCTCCATCAAACCGACTAAAAGAAGTTATATCATTTCTAATCTTAGCGCTTTAGATGGTGGAAAAAATTTGGATAGAAATTTTTGTGATAATTCTCCCCAAGTTTTAATAGATCCCAGTGCTAACGAATTTAACCACATTTTAGCCTTATCCCTTAAAGAAAAAGGAAAAAAGTCTAAGTCTAATAGCATCTAGATACCTTCATATTTGAAAGTAAAGACATAGTTCTAAAACTAGTAAGGTGTAAATTAGGATCTTCAAATAGGTGAACCACTAAATTGATTATTTTGTACCATTTGATAATTCCCCCGTTATGTTTAAGTTCGAATGAATTAATAGCTACATCGTGTTTTGAATAGTTAAATGAATTTCATCTAATGTAGGGTCGTATAATCTCGTAATGGTTCTGGCTTCATCGATATTTTCATTTTCAAGAATATTTTCCATTTGTGTTAAATTTATAATTTCTCTTTTTTGTTTTCTAATTCTTTTAATTGTACTCTCTAATTTCGAATTGTAAGGTATTAAATTTTCGTTTCCAAATTTTCGCATACAATTTTATAAAATAAAATAAGCTTCGTTACTCTAAGAATAATTTCTTTACCTCCCCCCGGCAACGGCGCTAAAAACTCTCGACCCACTTTTTAATATGTTTACAATTTATGTTTATAGCAACGGCACTAAAAACTTGATCCCGCTTTAAATATAGATATATGATTTAATGTATAATGTGGGATTCTACGCAAGTATACGTACCGTATCAAGTAATATACGGCTCTAAAGGGGAGTCCTGGTTATCGATCCCACAAGGAAGTTTTTTAATGCATTTGTTATCGCCTAAATTTAAAGGAATTACTTACTAATATAGTAAACGGAAATTAAAAGTAACTATAAAAACTTAAAGTAAACTAATGTCAGTAAGTCGATTTAAATAACTCGAAAAAGCATCCTTCTCGTTTTTAGAAAATTAAGTTTAACGACGAATTAAATAATTTTTAAATTGTATTGTGACAAATAGAGCATTCCTATTTTTTACCCTTTGTCCGTGTGCAAAGAATATTGACTAATCCTATGTTTGATTACCGAATCATGGCGAAGCCGGGGAGGATATCGGCCGCCACTTCGTAGCTCCCACACTTCACCCGAGGGCTAACATCTACACTTCAGCTCTCAAACAAAAGGGCCGAATTGAATATTTAGTCCGTCACAACTAAATGTCCAATTCTACATCCGATAATTAATATTTCCCTATTTATTTGCACCCGTATTCCAAGCTAATTTCCCGAATATCGGATGTAATTTTTACTATAGTCGTATAATTCAACATATTTTAACAACTCAATTGGCCAGATTGAAAGTAAATTCTAAGTTTTAAGTAAAAATTATCACAATTTAATTTAATATATTAGGTACTCTATTTAATTTCATCAATTCGCATAATTTTCATAAACAAGGAGAAAGACTAAGAAAACTACCGAATGCAATGGGAATAAAACAAAGCATGGATTTCATTTAAAGTTAACAACAATAAACAAAGATACTTATCTTAAATTCCTCCCCAAGCAGACTCCTTGGAAGTTCCTTTGACTTTTCCTTCTAGTACAAAGAACATCTAACAAAGACTCAAATAAACTAAAGAAACTTAGTAACAACAGACTAAAAATAATTCAAACTCTAAAACAGACACACCGAAGACTCAAGAGACATACTGAAGACTCAAGAGACACACACAGACACTAGAATTCGGCCTCTATTTATAGAGGTAGGCAAAGGTCCAAGGGGTGCTTAAACACCTCTTCAAAAGTGTCCTGTGTTCAGCATTTCCGTATTTTGAACTGCTCCGCCGTCAGCGGGAAACCACCTCGCCGTCGCCGGGGTTTAGTCTTCAAACCGTGCGATCTCGCTGTCGGCGGGCTTCAGGCTCGCTGTCGGAGAGGTAGTTATAATTCCTTCGTAATTCTTCTTCACGATCTCGCCGTCTATGTTTCGGATTTGCCGTCGGCGACTTAGTTCAATTTGCATGAAATTATTCCCTTTTTGATCCAAATTCGCTCCATTTCATGCTTTTTTTCTTTAATTACTTATAAATCTTCATTCCTGCAATAAACAAAGGAAATACCTTCTTTTAAAGTAATTTCATCAAAATAGATATGAATTTCTTAATGTATTTTTTTGTGATCACATTACATAATCCAAAGGGCATTCTTCTAAGAGCAAAGGTTCGTAAGGGCTAGTAAATGTAGTCTTTTGATCCTCAGGAGTAATAGGTGTTTGATGATAACCGATATATCTATTCAAAAAGCAATAATACTTGTGTCCAACAAGTCTCTTTAGCATTCGTCTAAAAAAGGTAAAGTGGAAGTGATCTTTTCGGTGACGACATTTAATTTTCTATAATTAATACATATACGCCAACCAGTTGACTTGCCTCTTCGCATGATTTCATTTTGTTCTTTTATTCAACTGTCACTCCTCTCTTCTTAGAACACAATGAGTTTGGCTTACCCAAACACTATCGAAATGTAACATATAATTATAGCATCTAACCACTTTAAAATCTCTTTTTTTAACCACTTCCTTCATCAATGTTTAGTCTCTCATTGCGGATCAACTCTAGGTTTATGTTTTTCATTCAACAAATTTTTATGCATACAAATCGAAGGGCTAATTCCTTTAATATCTACATAAGGACCAACCAAAAGCCTTTTTCAGATCTTGTTAAGGTGTCCAAGTAATTTTTGTTCTTTTATTATCCATTTAAATACAAAGAAACAATGATCAGTGGTAGATGATTCTCCTTAAAAACATATACTTTAAAATGATTAGGAAGAATTTTCAGCTCAAGTTCAGGGGGTTTTATGATAGATGGAATTAAACTTTTATCTCCACTTTCCATAGTATTCAATCTTTCAAATTTTTCGAACAAATTCTAACTTTTCATTTTTTGTATCATCCAAATCATTTTCACTTCCAAGCTTCATCCTCACATTCCAAATTTTCTTAAAACACTTCTTTAAAATGATCTTCTCTCAAATAACTGCAGATTTCTATTCGAAAGCACTCATCATCCTTTACTCGTCAAGGATATTTCCATAAGATTTTTTAATATTGAAAGTTACATCATGATCATTAACTCTCATAGCTAATTCTCCTTTTTAACATCTATCATAGCTCTCCTAGTAGCAAGGAATGGTCTTCCAAAATAATTGGAATTTTTTTAGCTTCCTCCAAATCTAATACAATAATGTCCACAAAATGAAAGATAAATTTTATCCACCTTCACTAAGACATCTTCCACAATCCCTTAGGATAAGTGATGTAATCCATCACCAATCAAGAGGAACATATGTAAGTGAAATTTCTCATTTTCCCAATCTTTTGAAAGTTGATAAAGACATAAGATTAATACTAGCTCCTAGATCACGTAAAGCTCTTCCAAAAATTTCTCACCTATAACACACGGGATACAGAAACTACCAGGGTCTTTAAGTTTTTCAAGGAGCTTCTTCGAATAATCGCACTAACTCACCGCTAAGTGCAACAAGCCTCATTGTCTTTGAACTTTCTTTTCTTTTTAAGAATATCCTTCATAAACTTTGCATAATCAGACATCCGAAGCCGAATGCTTTAACAAAAGGAATATTAATTGTTAATTTTCTAAGGATTTTCAAAAACTTCGCAAATCTATTATCTCCGTTCTATTTTTTAGTCTTTGAGGAAACATAAGAGTGTGGTTTTTCAATAGTAATCTTCATTAGTTCAATTGGATATTCTAAGTCTGATATATCTTATTAGAAACTTTTTCAATATTCACTTCCTCTCTTTCAACATTTCGACTTCGTACTCTCAAGGTTCCAATTCTTTTCCACTCCTTAATCAATACCTTAATTTGCTCATTGTTTACATCTTTTGGGTTGATCTCAACATTGCTAGGAAGATTTCTAGAAGGTCTATTATTAAGTACAGTAAAAATATGTCCCAATTGATTCTCAATGTTCTTCATCATAACAATTCGAGCTTGAATTCGATTACCCATATTCATAATTATTTCTTTAGTGGACAACTTATTTTCCTTAAATTGTGGGCTACCATTAAAACCAGGAATATAAGAAGGTCTATAATTGGTGAGCCTGGTTGTTCGAATTTCCAACTCGGATTCATTGAATTGCTCTCGCTCATGGCCATCCACAAGATCATTTCATTATTCCAAGAGATGTCGTGTGATTCTTCCAACTAGGATTATAATAATTTGAATAAGAATTGTTGAGTTTATTATTTATAGCATTCAAGGTCTCATAAGATGTTTGAGAGTCTATCAATTGTCCCGATGAATTTTCCTCTAACCACGAGATGTTCGAGAATAATTCATTCTCTATCGATCAGTTTTCAAAATGCTACAATTCCGAGAGACTAATTACGCTTATCGCATCGTAATCATGAATACTAGCTACTCTAAGATTTACCTGCCTAGAGGCCATTAAAAAATATTAGTAGCCATCTCTTCTATCAACGAATATGCTTCATCAAAAGGTTTTTGACATTAACGATCCACCAAATAATAAGAAATGAGAATTCATCTCAAAGATCCCACTAATCCATTGTAAAATGTTTGAATTATTAACCACTCCGGTAAAGCATGATGTGGATACTTTCTCAAAAGACTTTAAATCTTTCCCAAGCTTCATATATAGATTCTCCATCAAACTGACTAAAAGATGTGATATCATTCAACAAACCTTAGTAGTTTTTGGAGGGGAAATATTTTAATAGAAACTTTGTGAAAGTTCTCCCCAAGTTCTGATAGATCCAGGTGCTAACAAATTTAACCACCCCTAGCCTTATCCCTTAAAGAAAAAGGAAAGTCTATGCCTAACAACATCGTTTAACACTCCATCGCATTTAAAGGTAGCACACAATTTCCAGAAAACTAGTAAGATGTAAGTTAGGATCTTCTATTGTGTGTTCCTCCAAATTGATTATTCTGTACAATTTGGATAATAACAAGTTTATGTTCAAATGAATTAGCAACAACATCAGAATTTTGTATAGTTAAGTGAATTTAATCGTTTGGATTAGTATTAATTCCTCTAAAGGCCTCGATATATTTTCTATTTTAATTGTTTGAATGCTCAAATTTTTTTCGCCATTTTGTGGGGATTTTCAGATTATTTTTGTTGTTTTTGAATTCCTTTTCTTAATATACGCTCTTAATTCGAATCGTAAGGCACTAAAACCTATAGATTCGATACTACGCATACAATCACAATAAGCACACTAACAATAATCAAACACACACATAATTATGACTTGTAATTAAAATATAAGCTTTTAAATACTACAAAATAAATTTTTACAAGCTACGTCCCCGGCAACGGCGCCAAAATATGGTGCGACTTTTTTGATTTGTCAAAATTTATAACTCGCATTTATATATATTGATTTAGTCTTCGATCGAGTCACACAATTAAACGCAAGTATACGTATCGGGCACAGAGTTTTAGTTTTGGTTTTGTTATTCATCCCACGAGGAGGCAATTTATTTTGTAATTTAGCACATAACCCACCTCACGAATCACAACACAATTGCGTATTTATTAATAATTAAAGATGAACGTACAATTGTCATAATAATTCTACGAAAGTACATTTCAACTTCCTAACAAAGTTAACTAACACAAGACTAAATTTATAAATAAAGTTCAATCGCAAGAAAGAATCTTCCTCATCTTTAATGATAATGTGATGATTTAGTGGCATTGATCAAAGGATGCAAATGGGACAAAATAAATAGAGCATTCCTATTTGTTACCCTCTTCCAAACGCATAAAAAATATTGCTTAATGCTAAGTTCAGTCCCCAAATTCCGTGGTTAGTCTCGAGGATACCGCTCTCACTCCAAAGCTCCCACTTCCCTTCGCTCGAAGGCTAACTCTCTCTTTGGTTTCCAAACACTAGGACCAAATTGGGGATTTCACTTCGTTACTCTAAAATCTGACTCCTATGCCCATCAAAATATATTTCCCTATTTAACATTAAAACATCAACCCCCACGTTTTCACTATTCATGGGACATTCATGTATCTTCACTTTTGTTGTGGAACTCATAATCCATTCGGAATATGTTTCCCAACAAGTTTTAACAATTCAATCGTCAAATCAAAAAGTAAATGAACAAGTGAAAAAGGTCATCACAAATTCTCCATAATAAATCGACACATCATTTCCATATCACAACATCAACACATCACATGAAAAGGAGGAAGACAAAGAAATATACTCAAGACTCATGAGGAAAAGACGACAAAATATGGATTATATATATAAAAGCAACGTCATACAAACAGAGTAAAGAAATGGCCAACTATCTCAAACTCTTCCCCAAGCGAATCTCATGGAATCTTCGCTCCTCTTCTTTTTCACACCAATACACAATTCTCTCTTTAGATAAGTAAGGAAGAAGAAATCTCTCACTTTTCCTCTTCTCCTACACTCCTTAAGAGAACACACAAACACTAGATGGACTTCTACACTACAACAATGAAAAGGCACACTCCTCCTCACCACACACACTAAAGACTCCCTTCCTCTCTAAACTTCGACTCCAAAACAAGCCACACTCGCTATAACTGATTTTCCAAGAGTTTCTTTAAGCATCCCTCCAAAATCTAGTGAAATGCATTGAATCTAATTTAAAATCGGGATAAGGCGTGGTCCGATCGCAAGATATGGCACCATCCGTGCTTTTTTCTACCTTCCGCCAATATGCTCGTAACTGATGCGGTCCAAAGACTGTGATAAGACTGCTCGCCATTTCAATAAAATCTAACTTTTGCTCCATTTCTTGTCTTTGCACTTCTCCTTTTTACTTCCTTTTGCACTAAAGGCCTAAAATCTTTGTACCTGCATGAAATCATGAAAAATACCTTTCTTTAAAGTCAATATCATAAAAAATAAAATGTATAAAATTGACATTAAAAAGTTTATCAAATTTTCAAGTATCACCCGGAACATCATGATGTGCTATATCATACTCAACTCTCCTCCTCATATAGTCTTCATTCACATCACTTCTAGCCTAATAGTCATCCATCCTCGCTATGGAGTCTATCTATACTAGCATCGCTGAATCCTCAACCGCTCCATAACATCGTATAATGTAGTGGCCTGTAAATGTATTTTGTATACCTTAGCCGGTAGTAGGAATATCGTACCCCACTTTCTCCTCTCCCTACCACATCGACTCATAAGTATGAATAATAACAGTAATAGGTCCTTAAGTGGTATGACTAATTCTTAGAACTATCAAAGTCAAGTTCAGACCGTGCACATAGCTAATGAATCAAGGCAGGATGTCCTAATCCACCAAAGGTTTCTCTTCTAAGCAATAGTCCTGATATTCTTCAAAATAATAGATCCAATATCAACTGCTGTATAGTCTGAATCAATAATTGAGAATTGCTCGGTCTCTAGTCACTTTACTTTGATGATAAGATGTTAGTAGTCTTTCGAAATGAAATAGTGTCACTTAGCTACATTTAACTCAGCGTGGAAATTAGTCATATGTTTTTGCCTTGCTTTCCATTCCCTTTTCTATCGCAAGAAAAGAAATCACTTCTTTTATAATAGGTTCTCTCATATCAAATTTTTCATATTCACAAAACCTTACCTCATGTAACTGATAAAAATCATTAATACGCCGATGGGTGAATTCTACAATTTTTCCGAACATGCACATATTCCGTTTTGGTCTAAGGCAACATTTTGCATAAAATTCTTGCACAATACCCATAATAAAGATTAGCAAAGTGAAATAACAAAATCTTTCCCTATTCCTATAAAATCATCCGTTTTACGTATCCGCCGTATTTTTTAAAGGCTGATTCGTAATGTGCTTATTTTTATTTTTGCTTGTTTATAAATTAACTTTTGTATGGCTTTTTTTAAGTCATTTGATTGTAGGGGTTCTTTGTATGGGTTCTTCTTCATAAGTGAAACGCTTCGCGATACATATACGGTTCTCGATATTACATGAAAGTGCAAACTAAAAGCCCTCTTTTAAGGTCTTCTTTCTCATAACGATAGATTATTCTTCGGTTTATCTTTGTTCTAAGATCTCACAATTTTATAAATATTTAATTATATATTTTTGTTATTCCTATTAGTTAATTTTTTTAAATAATTGTCTCATTGTACTATTAAGCCGATCTAATTTTATGTTTGTGAGTGTTAACTTTAAAAAATATGAGCTTCGAGGACTTTCTGCGTTGCTTTTAGAGTCCGTATTGCAACCGAAGGATAAAGGAAGTATCATTAACTTATTTCACTAATAGAAAATAGCTGCTGGAGAAAGTATTATACGTGTCAAAGGAATAACCGGGCTCGACTTTTAGATAGAACTATTAATTAGACGATTCTATATGAGATTGATCAGTGAGATTGTGTCTTTAAGGAAAAATTTATCCCGTTAAATCGATCGTCCGCATTTTAAAATCAAGATTATGATATTGTTATTTTAATATTTTTATTTTTAATTTTTATTGGTTGTGGTTTCATTTCAAAGTGAGATGTTAATTATATATGTAATATTTGTGCTTATGGATTTTTTTGAGATTCAAATGAATTTATATTTTTATGTGTACAAGTTTTGCTCAACTTGAATTAATTATCTTATAAACAACACCATAATATAGAGCAAAATATTTTTTTTAATATTTGTCAGACACCAGTACAACAAAAAAACAAAAAACAAAAAAAGGCTCAAGTTCCCACGAGAGCTCCCTTGACAAGAGATATTTACATACTGAGCATCAATATGTATTTCCGCATGCTGGCATTCCCCCAAATAATTAATCAATAACTTAATTATTTAACATTATTAAATGTTATTAAAGATTAATTTTAATAACCTTTCAATAATCCTCCGTAACCTACTAATATTTTTCACCGTTCGGCGCTGATATTTATTTAACCTTATTTAGAGGTTTTATGCGTCTACTAGGTACGACACGCACTGCATCCTCCTGAGTAAATATTTTTCCTTTGGATAGCCCCTGCCCTGCAGCGCTGGGCCTATTGAAGTAGATCCATAGACGAATTCGAAAAGTGAGGGTTTTGTTTCATAAATCCAGGAATCTGAGAGCATGGCCATGAACACACTGCTGCTCTTAAGGTGTTCGACCGTATGCATAATACAAAGCAATCTCCAATCTTCTCCTCTTTCCCCATGTTTACAACCAGTTCATTCCAAGAATCAGAAGCACCTTAGCTTCCATTACCTGCCTTGTAGCATTGACAGAATTCGCTCCTCCCGAGCAAAGCCGGTAACCGTCTTGACTCTTCAGAGTTGTAACACTGTTTCACTTCAGGCATCAATCATCTAACGATCTGCACTTATACATACTAAAAAGTTGAAGGCAATGAAGAAATTCATTAAAAGCAGCGAAAGTGTTGCCGATGAGGAAGACGAGATTCCAACAACAGAGAACACAGAGTTACCAATGACCCCTATCTTATGACTGAAGAAAAGAGAATGGAGATGAGGAGGAAGACTAGGAGGTGCTGATTCGAACCCTGTTGTAGAGGAAGAGACCGATCCTGTGCAACGCAAGATCAAAATGCAGAGGCTGCTTACAGACTACCCGCTTGTCGTCGAAGAGGATGACCCTGATTGGCCAGACGATGCGGATGGATGGGGATTCAAATTTGATCAATTTTTTAATAATATCAGGATTAAGAATGTGAGGAAGGATGACGATGAAGGTTACGATAGCGAGAAGGAGATTGTGTGGCAGGACGATGATTATATCAAGCCTATTAGAGATATAACCGCTAGGGAATGGGAGGATACTGTTTTCAAGAATTTCAACCCTTGCATCATTCTCGTCCACAATCGATACAAAAGGTTTCTGCTTCTTTCCACGTAATATTCAAAATTATGGAACACGAGGTTAAAATTTCTGGTAAAACTAATAAATTTAAGGTTTCAGATTTAGGATTTGATTGGTATGAATATACTATTGCACTCTTCTTTGATTGAATTTTGAAGTCATATAAGACTTCTCGAGTGTAGGGTTTGGTCACAATTAGTAGAGTCAGTGTTATGGAAAAGTGCTATCGATCAAGTTATATGAGAAAAGTATCGTTCCACTAGGATTGTACCACTAAGTATTAATATTTGATTGATCTTAACCTTATTTTACCAAATTGAAAATAGGATAGGGTTTGTGCATAAATAAAGGACTCGCTATTACAAACTAATGTATTAGCTAGAAAAGAGAAGGTGCAAACTAAGGGGTGCAATAATAGGATTATAATCTAAAAATTATAATTCACTTATATTTTTGCAGATGCATTCTTGTAAATCATATCTAATAACTGCAAAATTATTGTAATGAGATTCAGAGGTGTACTAATCATTCTCTCAAAAATATTGGTTTTTAATTTGTCAATACAACATAGTATCATCTTTGAGGTAAATTCAATATAAAAATATTTTAGTGATCTAAATAAGGGATCTAAGGAATTCCATGACTTTAATGTGGATATCTCTATCCTATAATCAGTCAAGACAGTTCAGTCAAAATGAGTTTGTCCTGCATCTCAATTTCAAACAACTTCTAAATCATGTAATCATTTACCAACTATTCCACATAAATAAAATGCATATTAAATTTTTACTGTATAAATTAAAGAGCACAATGATTGATTTCTTTTAGCCAAATCTAACATAGAAATCTTTGGCTACATCTAGCCTCTAGAAAAGTGTATTAGTTCATGCTAGGCTAAAAAAGAAAGTTCAAAATACATCATAGCAAGCAAAAAAATCAAAGCTAGGGAAAAGAAAAACTTGGATTCTATTGACTCTCATTTTGATCCTCCATAGTTGTCTTTTTATGCTGTCAAATATCAAATATTGCAAAACATTCATATATGGATATTCTCAAATAATTATAATTTTTTGTTCTTGAACATCGATATGGTGCCTTAGTGCAAAGTCATGTAACCTCGGAGCTAGAATAAAAAATGTGGGCTCCTAACAAGCCTGCTTGAAAATTTTATGAAATTGACCTTGACACCAAATTGGGAGCTTAGGCATCAGGTTTGGATGCCTAACTGCTCATCTTACGATGCAAAATTCAAATTATTTTAGACTTGGTGCCTGAATGGCAGAGTAGGCATTTGGGTACAAGCCTCCTAATACTGGTATGTTAAGTTTTCTGCTCAAGTGAATTCAGATTTGCATTTTCGTATAGTTTACAGAAAATTCACATTGGTGAATGTTCATCAAATTGCTCATTTTTCCTTACATCAACTATATTTTAATTTCTATAATGAATTTCACAAAATATGGCAAAAAAGATAAAAATTCAATGATCTGCCTGAGAAAATACTTACTATAAACACTTCTTTTAAATTACTCTCACATCTTATACTTATTCATTCTTGAGTAAAATAAACAAAAAGAAATGTTCAAACCCCAATGCTCAAGAATAAAAAAGCTCATGACACCTTACTCTCTGATCAAAATTATTTTTTTCTTAATTCTCAGATCAAAATACTTTCAATACTAAGGATTACTATTTCTTACATCACTCATAAATTTTGACTGTTACAAGGATTATATTAACTATTGTATTAACATACTGTTGTATAAATTTCTTAATCATAAAAGTCACACTAATGCAGGGAATGCATAACCCACAAACTAACCTAACTTTCATAATTATAGACTGTTAACACATTTAGTCTATAAACTTTTTCTATGCCTCAAGAATCCAAATTAGGAGTTGCTCAACACTCTCAATCATAAACTATACTGGATAACAATGATTCTTCTTCCCTCGACTCCCCCTAAAAATTGGAAAAAAAACTAATAAAAATATAAAACGAGCCACATATTGTTTTCAGATAATGCCAAGTTTCTCTTCTCTTACTCAAGAGATTAGATCAACCGAGATAAGTTAGTAGTCCTAAAATCACAACACCAAACAGAGTACCTCAGCCAACCAAATATTAAATGACATGCAAAAGACACAGCTACCTGCAATGTTCTTAGTGCATGTTTTGCAAAAATAAGCAAACTAGTGATTGATTAGTGATAGAAAACTTTCTCGTGGAGGCTTGTAGTAGTCTTCCACTTCGTTAAATACGTTGTTGTGACTTTGGTTTTATAGGTTACTAAAAATGAAACTTTCTTTTCTTCCCCGTCCACAAAAAAAAAAAAAAAAAAAAAAAACTAAAAATAAACATACGAACAACGGGCCTTAATCCCACCAAGTGGGGTCGGCTACATGTGAATCCTTTTTCTCCATCGTGTCGGTATTTAGTGTCAAATTTTCATTTAATTCTCATAAATTAAGATCATTTTTTATGCAATAAGCCCAAGTTTTCTCTAGGTCCACCTCCGTCTTTCTTAACATAAGTTGTATTTAAAACATCTCGCTCTCCTAATTGGATCATCCGGGTGGTCGACGCTTTAATGTGACCAAACCATCTAAGACGACTCTCTCTAATTTTATCCGTCACTCGGTGCAACACCAACCCTATTACGCATATATTCATTTCGCATTTTGTCTCTAAGTGTAAAGCCACTCATCCACCTAATCATTCTCATCTCGGCAACACTTAACATTATGCTTCTCTTTTAAAGGCCAACATTCAGCACCATGCAGCATTGAAGGTCTTACCAAACATCTTATAAAATTTTCCTTTCACTAAGCGGTACTTTTCTATCACACAATAAAGTCGGACGCATTCCTCCACTTCAACCAACCAACCCGAATTCTACTATTAACATTCCTATCTATATCACCATCGTCGAACAATGGACCCGAGATATCTAAATCGTTCACACCTTTAATAAATTGATCACCTAAAGTTACACTTCGTCACTAGACCTACTATTACTAAAATTACATTCCATGTATTCAATTTTAGTTCTACTCAAACGAAGACCTTGGGACGAAATGTAGACCTCCATAATTCAAGTTTTTTCGAACTTTTTCTCTCGTCTTATCCACAAGGAGGGATATCATCGCCCAAAAGCATACACTAAGGTACATCCTCTCGTAAATGCCCAAGAAGACCATCCATAAATAAAGCAAAAGATATGGGCTTAAAGCCGATCCTCGATGTAAACCAACTTAAATAGTAAAATATTTCCGTCAATCCTCCTTCAATTCGAACACATGTAACAAAATTTTAGCATACATATTTTTAAGGACTTGAATATAAGTCATATCAACACCTTTCTTCTCAAGGACTTTCCAAAGAACATCTCTAGGAACCTTATCGTAAGCTTTTTCTAAATCGATAAAATCAAATGTAGATCCTCCTTATTATCTCTCGTACTTCTCCACAAACCTCTCAATAAATGTATACTTTCCATGGTAGACTCCGTTCGACATAAATCCAACGATTATGAGAAACTTTCGTAATACATCTTAACCTACGTTCAATTACCCTCTCCCATAATTTTAAAACTGACACATCAATTTAATTCCTCTATAATTTGCACACTCTTGTGCATCTCCCTATTCCTTAAAATGGGACCAAAATGCTTCTTTCTCCACTCCTCGTACATCTTTTTAGTTTTTAAAATAATATTAAAAGTTTAGTAAGCCAGAAACCCTCAAATCACCTAAAAATTTCCACACTCAATCAGATGTCATCGTCCTACGTACTTTCCCCCTCGATTTTCTTTTTAAAGCCTCATTAACTTCTTTTTACTAATGCGATGGTAAAAATGAAAAGCTTTTATTATTATTAACGATATTAAGATCACTAAGCGTCGATCATTATACTTTCAAAGATTCATTAAAAAGTTTATCAAAATAACTCACCCACCTACAAGTTAATATCTTTTTCTAAGAAGATTTTTGGATTTTCATCTTTAATACACTTTACTGGAAGTAAGCTTTTTACTTTTATTTTATCTTTGTTCGTTAGTTTATGCATATATTTTTCACCGTTCTTAAAATATCTAACATGTTATAAAGATCATTAAAAGCGAATTTTTAGCGTCGTCGTATTATTCTTTTAATTTCGCTGGGTCGTTTTATATTTTTCCCGCTCTACGCTTTTACATTTAAACCAGTTTTGATAACATAACTTCTTATATTTTATCTTTTTCTCACACATTATTATTCCACCACAATCATTTTTATTTAGAAAAATTTTTCGATTCTCCAAGACACTTCCACTATCATTAATAAGATACGAAATAAAAAATACTATTAAGACAAATAATTAAATGAGATCATACAATTTTTGGGTTAATCAACAAGTATGTCTTTCAATATTTTTTACATTTAGTCAGCCTTTTTTAGTGTATATCTTATCACCGCAAATATTATACTTCTGGTGTTTCTAAAGAACTATGCCTACCGTATAATTTTTCTTAGCTTTTATAAGATGGCTAAGGTGTTCAAAATTGCATGTATCAACAAAAAAAATAAATTTTCTTTTGTTGTGGGGTGTATATATTATGATAAACTTTGAAGATCACTTCCTTCTATTGGTTTTTAAGTTGTAGTTCTTCTTTTTGGAACTTAATATTGACATTTTCAGTTATTATAAATGGTCTACCACGAATAATAGGATATATTTAATTTTCGTCCCCTATATCCAAGATGATGAAATTTGCATGAAAGTAGTCTTTTTGAACTTTCGCTAAAACATCCTTAAACAACATCTTAAACAATCCCTTTGGGATACTTTATTGACCTATTAATCAAATGTAGTGAGACCGTGGTCAGTTTTCCTTCCTCGGTTCAACTTCTTGTTGACTATTAAGGACATGAGATTAATGCTTGAGTTTATATCATAAAGTGCATTACCAATTTGTTTGTTTCCGATAGTATGGCTAATAGAAAAGCTGGTTAGATTTTTTTCATTTGTTGGATAATCTTTTGCGTTGCAGAATAGTTTTGCATCCCTATGTTGCCATTGTCTCATAGTCATTTAGTTTCCTTTTCTTCAAAAGGATCTTTTTCATAATTTAAACATAATTGGACATCTTATCCAACACGTCAATGAAGATATCGACATCAATATTGATATATAACCTGTTAAATGCCTCTAAAAAATTGGAAAATTTTTTCTCTAGATTCAATTTTTAAAAATATTGTGGATGCAACAATGGTGGAATATATGCAGGTGATTGTCAAGGAACAACATCTTAGGCCTCTACGCTGTCTTAGCATCTTCTATGTCTGCACTAGTTTGCTCGCATTGAGCTTCTTGTTGCCCTTTGAATCATTCTTTGAACGTGTCAATATTCCTGGAGTAATTTGTGATAAGGGAGTTTGCGTCCTCAATCACTAAACCTCCAAAATGAAAATTATTAATCTTCTATAATGACAAGCTTAATATCAAACACAGTTTGAATCGGCTGACAATCACCTTGGCGATGCCATGAACAATCAGCAAAGTGTAATCATGGCATCAGAGCACTTATAGCAAGGTCCATGACAGCCTATTTTCGATTTGCCATAGTTTAATGAGTTAGATTGATGGCTTGTTGTTGTTCCCTGCTCCTCAAAAGCATTATTTTGATCTCCAACCAAATGAGAGTAGCGGCTACCAACACAGCAATTCGTGTGCTACGAGGGCACATGAAAAGAAAACAAAGCTAAAAATTAAAATTGAAAATAAATTTAAAGTAAAAAGTTAAACAAATCTAGTATCGATATCAAGAATTGAACACCCTCTAACAATGACGCAAAAACATTAAATGCATATGCAAGGGTATATACAACAACAACAATAACAACAACAACAACAAAGCCTTAATCCCACTAAGTGGGGTCGGCTACATGAATCCTTTTTCTCCATTGCGTCCTCATTTAGTGTCAAATTTTTTATGTCAAATTTTCATTTAATTCTTATAAATTAAGATCATTTTTTAAGTGGCTTAAAGCCCAAGTTTTCCTAGGTCTACCTCTCGCCTTTCTTAACATAAGTTGTATCTAAAACATCTACTCTCCTAATCGACCATCGTGTGGCCGACGTTTAATGTGACCAAACCATCTAAGGCGACTCTCTCTAATTTTATCCGTCAATTATGGGCAACACCAACCCTATTATGGATATAATCATTTCGCATTTTGTCTCTAAGTGTAAAGCCACTCATCCACCTAATCATTCTCATCTCGGCAATGCTTAACTTAAGATTATGCTTCTTTTAAAGGCCAACATTCTACACCATAGAGTACTTCATAAAGCCCACCACCATCTTATAAAATTTTCTTCAATCTATTTTCGTACTTTTCTATCACACAATAAGTGGCTTCGACACATTCCTCCACTTCAACCAACCAACTCCGAATTCTACTATTAACATCCTCACTATGATTGTACCATCGCTTCGAACAATAAACCCGAGATATCTGGGTCCACACTTTTTAATACTGATCACTCCAAAGCTAAGCACTTTCGTCACTCGTAGCTACTATTACTAAAATTACATTCCATGCATTCAGCTTTTAGTTCTACCTAAACGAAGACCTTTAGACTCCAAATGTAGACCTCATAATTCAAGTTTTTCCTGGGCTTTTTCTCTCGTCTTATACACGAGGATATCACGCAAAAAAACATACACCAAGGTACATCCTCTGTAAATGCCCCGTAAGACCATCCATAAATAAAGTAAAAATATATTGGCTCTAAAGCCGATCCCCGATGTAAACCAACAAAAATAGTAAAATATTTGGTCAATCCTCCTTCAGTTCGAACACATGTAACAACCTAGTATACATATCTTTATCGACTTGAATATAAGTCATATCAACACCTTTCTTCTCAAGGACTCTCCAAAGAACATCTCTAGGAACCATATCGTATGTTTTTTCTAAATCAATAAAAAATCAAATCGCATCCTCCTTATTATCTCCGTACTCTCCATCAAAACCTCTCAATAAATGTATAGCTTCCATGTAGACCTCGCCCAAAGATAAATCCAAATCGATTATGAGAAACCTCGGGGAATACGTCTTAACCTACGTTCAATTACCCTCTCCCATAATTTTAAAGTATGACACATCAATTTAATTCCTCCATAATTTGTACACTCTTGTGCATCTCCTTTATTCTTAAAATGGGGACCAAATACTCTTCCTCCACTCCTCCGACATCTTTTAGTTTTTAAAATAATATTAAAAAGCTTAAGTAAGCTAAGAAACTTCCAAATCAATCAAACATTTCCACACTTTAATCGATATCATCAGTCTCATGTGCTTTCCACTCTCTGTTTTCCTTTAAAGTCTCCTCAACTCGACTTTCTACTAACGCGACCGTAAAACGAAAAGCTTTTTATTATTTTTAACGATATTAAGATCACTAAGGCTCTGGCCATATTTCAATCTTCATTAAAAGATTTATCAAAATAACTTACCCACCTATGTCAATATCTTTTTCTAGTTAGCAAGTACTTTCGATTTTCATCTTAATACATTCGAGTTAAATCTTTACTTTTCTTTTATTTTGCTCGGGCTAGCTTATACATATTTTTTCACCCTCCTTAAGATTCAACTCGTTATAAACATCACTGTTGAAAATTTGGGGTCATTGCATTATTCGTACCCCCGGCGGCCGTTTTATATTTTCCCGCTCTCTACGCTTTTATCTTTAAACCAATTTTTATAACATAACTTTTTATATTTTGTCTTTTCGCACATTATTATTCCACCACCAACTATTTTTATTTATATAAACTTTTTCTTTTGATTTCTCCTAAGATATTTAAAATTAATTTCGTTTAATAAGATACGAATTTTTTCCACATAAGATTTGCGTTTACGACATCCTAACGTTTAAATTCAATTTTACTCATAAGAATAATTTTATTTCCGTGCTTTTGTACCCCATCTAATTCTACGAATATTTAATCCTAAGATTTTTATTTTACAACACTTCATCCTAAAATCTAGAAGTAATAATCGCCGTTTAGTACTTAATTCTTCACTAGAATTCCACTTTCGCTATTCTTAAAATCTCGACGATCTCTTATTCTCATGAGAAAATATTCAATTTTTGTTTTATTACATCCATTCTTATAAGAATAAGACAAGCCATATCTTTTCGAATAAAGTGATACACACTCTTTGGGTTTCAATAGTGGGTTTACAATTTTCTTCCATTAAAATCATATGCATATAGATTGAAAGGCTTATTCCTTTTATATCTGTTATAGTCCAACCAAAAGCTTTCTTATAATTCTTCAAAAATCTTATTAATTTTTCTTCTTGATCTTTGCTTAATTCTGAAGATATAATTACAGGTAAAGTTAATGAATTTCCAAGAAATGCATACTTTAAATGTGCAGGTAACATTTTTAATTCCAGAAAGAAATACCTCATTGATTTTAGAACATTAAATGTTATCTCTTAATCATTAACTCTCATTGTTAATTCTCCTTTTTACACATTAATCATAGCTCGTCCGGTAGCTAGAAAAGGTCTCCCTAAAATGATAGGTATTTCTTTATCTTCTTCCATATCTAGAACAATGAAATCCACAGGGAAGATAAATTTATCTACCTTAACAAGAACATCCTCTATAACTCCTTTAGGATAAGTGATCGATCGATCAGCTAACTGAAGGGTTACTGTGGTAGGAGAAATCTCTCCTAAATCTAACCTTTGAAAGATTGAAAATGGCATGAGATTAATACTAGCTCCTAAATCACATAAGGCTTTTCCATAGAATTTTTCTTCAATAGCACATGGTATAGTAAAACTTCCAGGATCTTTAAGTTTCTGAGGTAATTTCTTCTGAATTATTGAACTACATTCTTCACTTAATGCAACAGTTTCATAAGCTTCAAATTTTCTCTTCTTGCTTAAAATATCCTTCATAAATTTTGCATAGCTTGGCATTTGCTCCAAAGCTTCAGCAAAAGGAATGTTGATGGTAAGTTTCTTCAAAATTTCAAAGAACTTAGAAAATTGATGATCAAGCTTCTGTTGTTTTAGTCTTTGAGGAAAAGGTGGTGGTGGTCTTTCAACTTCCACTTCAATAGATACTACAGTCTTATCTTTATTTGGAGAAAGGGTATCTATAGGCTTTTCAATCTCTTCAACTTCTTTCTCTTTTTCAATCTCATTCCGTGTTTTCTCTTTTATTTCCTTTCCACTTCTGAGTTGTATAGCTTTTACTTATTCATGTTCTTTTCCAAATTCTTTAGGATTAATTTTGACATTGCTAGGCAGTGTTCATTGAGCTCTGTAATTAATGAAATTAGTGATTTGACCCCTCTGATTCTCAATATTACGAATAGTAGTGTTTTGACTTTGTAGCTGATTGCTTAGTTGCAAGATCAATTCTTCTACAGATAACTTTTTCTGCTGATTGTTATAACCAGGAGGGTAAGTTGGTCTATAGTTTGAATTTCCTTGATTGTTCCAATTTGGATTAACTTGATTATTATTCCATTGTGGATGTTCATTACACTAATTAAAACTAGGATGATTTTTCCAACTATGATTGTAATAATTAGAATAAGGGTTATTAGTTTTACTAGTAATAGTTTGCAAAGTTTCCATTGTTTGAGAATCATCAGAATTTGCAAAATTATCATTACTTACATGCGATATATTAATAGCAAAATTATCTAATGTTTTTGATATCGTAGCCACTTGTGAAGCTAAAATAGAAAAGTCTTCATTATCTTGAATACTAGCCATTCTTTTAGGATTAACCCATTCAGAAGGCCATTAAAAATTATTATTAGTCATTTCTTTAATTAAAGTGTAGGCTTTTCAATTTAGCAGTATTAGAAGGAGGAAAATATTTAGTAAGGAATTTTTGTGTCATATCTGACCAAGTTTTAATAGAATAAGTTGCTAATGAATTAAGCCACATATTTGCTTTATCATTTAAGGAAAAAGGAAAGAGTCTAAGCCTAATAGCATCATCAAAAATATTATTATATTTAAAGGTAGCACAAAGTTCTAAAAAACTAGCAAGGTGTAAATTTGGATCCTCATTAGGTGTTCCTCCAAATTGATTATTGAAACCTTTGAATAATAGAAGGTTTAAGCTCAAAAGAATTAGCATCTGTAGCTGGAATTTGAATACTAACATGAAGTTCATCAGCTGTAGGGTTTGCATATTCCTGTCGGCACTATTTTTAGGTTGTGTGATATTTTGAAAAGGGGTCGCCTAACAGAAGTTGTCGGCGAATTTAAATTTTAAATTTAATTTAAATATATATATATAATTTAGAAAGTAGTATTTGATTTTGAAAATAATTTTAAATATGAGATTAAACCGATCTCACATCCCAAATAGTTTATATAAACGAGCACCGCACCACAAACCGTGTATCTATCCCTAAGGATAGACACACCGCTCGATGGTGGGGCTCGATCAAATAAACTAGAAGTTTTGTGACATCCGTTTGGTCCGCGAACCAATTTTATAAGCCGACAAATTCCCCGCTTAATATGAAAGTATCAAACGAGGTTTATATTACTCAGGTTCTTTAAAATTCCCTATAAGGGCAAGCCCCTATAGTTAATTACATCTTAAGTGACGGGAATCACCTTAGAAAACTCTCGATAATAATCAATAATTCTGCTCTCAAGAATTTCAAAGTTTAAGTTTTCAAGGGATTTAATTTTGGAATTTCGATAGGGAATGGATCAAGTTTGGAACATTTTGTTTTATGAATCCAAAGGAAGAAAAGTAGGAGAAATTACGGATTCGAAGTGAACTTCGGTAACTTCCCGACTATCCTATCATTTGGCTTCGAGTTTAGGAAAGTCCTAATATTTATTTAGTATTTCAATCTCGCCAATTTTAATTAATTAGGGCTTATATTTGTATGATAGAATCAAACAAATAACTTTAGAAGATATGAGGGTTTATGTCGTATCGGACGACTACCTCGGAATCCTAAGACCGGTTAGGGCTTAATTTGCAATGCAAGTGCCTAACGAAGAGTCGAGGATTTATGTTGCACTAGTGCAAGCTACCTCGAAGTCCTATGGCTTTGTTGTTTAATTCTAAGAAGGTTTTGCTGAAGTAGCCTCGTGTTTTGCTGATGACGATGGTCGTGCTCGCCCACCATGCTCCGAGCTCCTTGTTGTTGCAGAGGTTTAGTTTTAGAAGTCATAAATCGGTGGATGAGAAAAGTGTTTTGGTTTAGAGAAGTCTTAATTTCCAAGTGTTTTTGTATTTTTAATTAAAACAAATCTTAAAGTTGATTATAACGACACCGGTTAAGATCCCACGGTTCCATCCTTCCGCATCATTACTTTTATCGGATTCACTTAGTTCGTATGAATTTGCTAAACTCAACCGAATGAGTTCCACACTTTCATTTAGACCGTGGGAAATCCCGTTAGCAACACGTAGGTTACATCATCCGAGGTATTCTCGATCATCCAACAGGACGTTTTAATTTAGTTGTAATTGTAGTTTTGTGTCTCGTTTGTGATTAAATTTTGAGTTGTTTTATATTTTGAAATGTTGTGGCGGTGAATTTTATCTTGCAATAACTTTTAACTTAGTTTTGTTTCGGCTTTAGGGACTATCCTAAAGGTGTGGGTTTTCATGCAATGATTGTTTTATCATGCAAGAAAAGTAAAGTGCATTTGCAATAAAGTAAATTGCAAGAAAGTAAATTGCAATAAAGTAAATTGCAATAAAATAAATTGCAATAAAATAAATTGCAATAAAGTAAATTACAATAAAATAAATTGCAATAAAATAAAAGCGTACCCTGGAGGGTCTTCCCGTCATCCCAAGCCGCACTTAAAACACAATTAGAATATTTAAGCAAGTTCCTAGGTAAAGCTAAGGGCAAGGTTATGGTTTTCTACCAAATTCCTAATCCTATACCTAGTCATCTCCTATGACGTCTAGGTTCTTTGTGTTTTTGTTTGAGGACGATTTTCTTCATCAAAGAACAATTAAATCCAATTGTTCTTATAAATATCCTATCATATTGAGGAAGTGCTTAAGAAGAATCTTAAACATCTTTTCAATATTTCTAGGATTGTTTTAAGTCCAAATGAATTTAATTATATAAATGAATCAATCGTCCGAGGTTTTCAAGTTTTGTTAACTCGCCTAGATGAATTAAGACATTTGAATATCTTATGAGTGAAGTAGCACTTCATTTAATGTTTCATTTAGGAGTTATAATAATCAAAGCTTTCAAGGGTAAATTAAGTATTCAAATGATTTGATTTAAGTTAAAGGGTTTAAATTTGGAATAGTGTTCAAGTTGCTTTATATTTAATTTCTTTTATGTCTTAGGTGATGTTATATTTAATTCAATTTAATTTAATTGAGTT
Source organism: Papilionanthe hookeriana x Papilionanthe teres (assembly GCA_022702705.1). Taxonomy (NCBI): domain Eukaryota; kingdom Viridiplantae; phylum Streptophyta; class Magnoliopsida; order Asparagales; family Orchidaceae; genus Papilionanthe; species Papilionanthe hookeriana x Papilionanthe teres. The sequence continues at coordinate 38,468,082 of CM040437.1, read as the reverse complement.
TTAATTTAATTTAATTTAATTTAATTTGATTTGATGTTTAATTAATTTGATTTGATTTAATTTAATTTAATTATTTAATTTAATTTAATTTAATTTAACTTAATTTAATTTAATTGTTTAATTTAATTTAATTTAATTATTTAATTTAATTTAATTTAATTTAATTATTTAATTTAATTATTTAATTTAATTTAATTTAATTTTATTTTATTTAATTTAATTTAATTTAATTTTATTTAATTTAATTTAATTTAATTTTATTTATAATTTTAATTGAAATTTTAAAAGAGTTTAATGATTTAATTAAGTCTTTTAATATTTTAAATTTGAGTTATCATTTTAATTAAGAGTTAAGTGTTAATGATATAATTAGTTTAGGGATTTTTTAAATTAAAGAATAAATCTCTTCCTAATAAATATCCCTTATTTTAATAATTCCAATTTTATTATTCTTCCAAATTTAATCTATTATTTAATTAAAGTTTAATCATTTTAAAAATTGTTTAATGAGTTTCTACCCTTTAATTATTTAAATTTCAATCATCCAAATCAGATTAAGATTAAATATTTTACTTGTTGATTTTCTTTTATTAAACCTAAAGTTTTAATTAAGGGTTAAAAGTTTAATTACCGTTTTACCCCTTAAGCTTAATAATTTCATAACTCACTAAATTGAACTCAAATGAACTTGAAATTTTTATGTGACTCCACTCATATGTCAATAAAGACATGAGAGGAGAAAATGTGATTTTTCTGTATTTAATTTATTTATATAATTATTTTTGGTGGAAAATAGAGATTTCCAAGGAAAATTTAATAACATGACCAAGGGAAAGTTTCTATCCTTAAGAAAATTAGGGGACATTCCTAATGACCAGAGAAGCACTTGGACCAATTTTGGTGATTTTTTGAATTATATTATTTTTATTATAATTATTTTAAGTTTTGGAGTGTTAATTAATTTAAAAATAAAATAAATGTTGAAAAATGGATTTTATATTTTTCAAAGATCTCTCTGATATCAAGGAAACCAGAGAATCAAATTTTGCAATTTTCTGATTTTTCTATGATTTATTATAATTATTTTAGTGAAAATGCTAGAAAATACATTTTTTAATTTTAAAATTACCTTAAAGCTTTAAAATTTAATATCTCACTAAATAAACCTAGGAAAAATATGGGATTTGTTCCTGTGTGATTAAAATTCAAAATGTGACATTTTGGTGAATTTTATTATTTTTGTGATTTTTATTATTTTTTAATTATTAAAAATATTAAAATATTATTAAAAATCAACTTTTTTGGAAAATTGAAATTTTAATTTTCTTAGGTTCCCCTGATATCAGAGAGGCTTCAAAACCAATTTGATGGATTTTTGAAAAGTATTTTAAAAGTTATGAATTTTTAAAGTTTAAAATGGCTAAGTGGCTTAATCAACCCAATTAGTGGGGCTAACCAAGTCCAATTGACCTCAAATTTTTATGGTGGATTCCCCTGATCCTAAAGGTCAGTGGAGAATTGATTTCAAGTCAATTTGATGCCTGGTTAACTCTAATTAATTAAAGACCTATTTTGGGTGTTTAAGCCAATTAGGGTTGTTTTGAATGAACTAAGCCAAAATCTATTTTTCCTAGGGTTCTCTCGGTCATAAGGAATATCACCAAATTTTCCTAGAATTTATTTCACAACATGCTATTTACTGGAATTAAAATACTCAAAACAGTGACTCGAACTTGAAAAATCAAGAACTCTTCATAGGGATGGCCTCTTACTTTGGAAAATTCGGGGAATGTTCCCAAATTCGGAGGCTTCAAAAGCCCTATGGTCTCATGCCATGGTGAATTGTATGCATGCATGGAGAATTAAAACAATGCAGAGAGTAAATAAATTATAAAAAATAAAATATTTAATGAAATTAAGTGATTTCTTTTCCACATTATTCTCCTCTCTTCACTGAGCAAGAGGGTATTTTTATTTTATTTTTCCGATTTTTCTACACGTAGATATGAATTTTTGAAGTTTAGGGAATTAAATAAATCAAAAAAATCCCTAATTTTCTATTTATCCACGCGGCGCCAACTCATCCTCGGCATCTCCGAAACGCCGCGTGTCGCGCTCCCATTCGACGCCGCCACCCGAGTCGGCAGCCCGGCCCCGCGGTTCTCGTACCGTCTCCCGGTCCGACGCCATCCGAGCCGTCCGTCCGCGCGTGTATTGAATGGACGCGCATCCGTTCATCGTCCCCAAGTGTTCTCACCCGAGAGCCGTCCACACTAAATCCCTAAGATCTCACTCGATTCTCAATGGATTTTTATGTTCTTATACTCTATGGATTCGTCTTCAAGAGACGAACACATCTATACGGTTAACATGCATCGAAACTAAAGCATTTGAAATGGAGAATCTCTAGAAGCTCGAGATGAAGAGTTAGCTCATACCTTGGCTCGTAGAAGTGTGGCTTCAATCCGAGAGCCGTTGCACCTTCGATTGGGTCCCGCAAGCTCCGCATGAAGTCTCCCGGTCTCGTGAATTGTCCGGATATGATTTCGACCAAGCCCGATCACAAAGCTTGGAGGCCGGAGCAACCGGGTGGCCCGGAGATGGGGCTTTTGATGGTGGACACCTTCCCTCGGTCCGGTGAAGGTGTAGAGCCAATCAATTTGGGAATTGGCTCACCGTGGAGAAGTGTCCCGGTTTTGCGTGGAATTTCAACTCGAAATCGAGCTTACGGAGGAGAAATGGCAGGGGGATTTCACCTGGGGATCAAGTGCTCTAAGGGTGGAGGAGGGTCTCGGAACAATTTTGGCGGAGTTTTGGCAAGGTTTATGCTTCTCTTCTCTCATGGCCGAGAGGGGTGGAGTTTAAATAGAGCTGGCTGGGGGGCCTCCCAGGGGGAGTTAGGGCTTGGGATCAGCTGCTCTGGTGAGGAGAAGAACAGCCATGGTGACCACTAGGCATGGGGCAGCTCAGCAAGTGAGAATTTCAATGTTGGCTCACATGTGAGCTCTCGGCCATGGTGTTTTCCGACGGCCTGGTGGCCGCTGGCTGTGCAATGGTCACCATCTTGGTCAGGTGGGTCAGTGGCTGGGGTTTAGTGTAGTGCAATTGGCAAATGCCATGTGTAAAGTGGTTGAATCAAAGTAGAATGGGGCATGGCTAGTTTTGAGTCTAAATGGGTCAATCCACCCATTTGGGCTTGGTGCACCCTTCAAGGTGGCTTTGGATGCCGTGGGGGATCAGTAGGGATCAGCTGGTTTGGCATGGAGAAGTCTCCATCCAAATATATTTGGATTAAATTTAAGTTTAGTGTGAAACATGATTAAGGCTAATGAGCTTTAGGGATTAAGGAAAGCCCCCTCTTCTTACCCAATATGGCATGGTGGAGTGTCCAAAGCTCTCATGGCTCACATGTGGCTCATGCATGGCTTCATGGCTCACCTTTGGCTTGGCAAAAGTTTCGTCAATTTCATAAAAAAGGATTTTAAGAATTTTGGATAATTTGGTGGAAATTTGGATGAAGCTTCATTTAGAAATATTTGATCATTGGTTTAGGACTTAGGGATGATTTTAATTGAAAGTATGATGAGGGGAAATGTCATATGGGCTTTGGAAGAATTTTTGGGGTTTTGGATTTGGTGGAAGTGGGCTTTTAAAATGGTTTAAGGAATGGGCCCTTAAGTTTAAAAATGAATTTATGGATGGGAATTTTGTAAAGAGGTTGGGCCAAATAATTGTTGGGTTTAGCTCATGGATGTGTCATGAGTGAATTGAAACAAATTGGGGGTGATTTGGATTTGAATTGGGTTGAATTTGGGTTAGGTTTGGGTTTAGGTCAAAAATGGGCCTTTTAACCTCGGGTTGAGTTTGAGTGGGGTTTGGGTTCAAATTTTGGGCAAATCATGTTAGGGTTTTGTTTGTGGGAATGTTAAGGAAGATTTAGAAAAGATTTGAGGTTAATTGGAGTTGAATTGGATGAGTTTGGGTTAAGTTTGGGTCATGGGTCCAAATTGGGCTTTAAGGCCAAAAGTGAGATTGGATCCAAATGTCAATCAAATTGGACTTGTATTTGGTCTAGATTGGTATTGGGAATGTTGAATTGAAGTTTAGAATTGAATTGGACCAGAATTTGGGTCAATTGGATAGGTTTGGTTTGACATTGGGTTCACTTTGGGTTAAAATGGGTGAAATTGGGGGTTTTGACAAAAGTAGGGTAAATTGACAAAATTGGCCCATGGTGTATTTGGACAAAATGAAATTAGGAATATTTGAGATTTTCTGGAATTTTCTGGGAATTTTCTGAATTTTTGGATTTTTAGGCCAAGAAGGGTATTTTGGGTATTTGGAGGGTATTGGGAGGTATTTTTTGGAATTTTTGGTATTTTTGGGTATGGATGATCAATTTGAGTGATGTGGAGATGTTTGAGAGTGATTTTGGAAAATTTTGGGTAATTTGGAAATTTTGCAAAAATTTGGGTAATTTCGATGGTTTTGGGTAGGTTTAGTAGGTGTAGGGTCCCGGGGTCAAAAATTGAAAATTTGGGAAATTAAAGATTGGGTGAATCTAGGTGGAAAGAAATCATTTTGGTTGAGCCATGAAGCCATTTCAAGCCCATATGAGTCATGAAAGGACTCATTTGAGGCATTCACTATGTTGTTCCTAACCCTCTTGCCAAGGGCTTAGGGGTTAAGGACCATCCATGTGAATCACCTACATGAGTCAGGAGGTTAAGTTGGGTATGGGTGTGGATTTAGGAAGTGTGTGGAAATGTAGTGTGTAAATGTAGTGTTTATGTAAGTGTATGTGTAAGTCAGCCCCTTCACTGCACTGAGCCACCTGTGAGCGGTCCTAAGTGCCAAAGAGTCCTATAGAACTCATCCTTTAAACTTCTACATTTGATTTCAACCCTCTAGGTGATTAGGGGTCTATAGTCAAGTTTGTGGAGTTTGCAGGGAGTTTATAAGTGGTTTAAATTTCTAAAATGTGGGTCCCAATTCTAGTCCTCTAAGATAGTCAAAGGAAAAGCCTAAGGCTAGATCCTAAGCACTAAAAAGAAGAAGGGAAGACCTCATCAAAAATGAGGTCAACAATTCCCTTAATGATTTATAAATATTTGTTCATTAATTTCGATTGATTTTGATTATTGTTATGTAAGTTAGCCATTTCTTGATGTTTTGAGATTGTTTTCCTTTTTTAATTCTTTTAATTGTTCTTCCTAATTCAGAATCAAAAGGTAGTAATCCTTCAGATCCAGAACTACGCATAAAATTTAAAATATTTTTGTTTTGTTTTGTTTTTTTTGTTATATTTTTTAAATTAAATTTCTTTTTACTTTTTATTCTATTCTATCCCCAAAGAACGGCGCCAAAAACTTGATGTGAAGCGACTTTATATATGCTTTTAAATACAAGAATTTGATACCACTTTTTAGAATATTTAATTCCTGGTAAATGGCTTCAAAAACTTGATGTGCGAGGTTTACTTTTACTTATGAATTTATATTTAAGTTTAATAATTATTGTAAAAGTCACAATTTTAAACGCAAGTATACGTATCTTTCAAGTAATACAGGGCTCTAGTGGAGTCCTGGTTATCGATCCCGCAGGGATAGTGTTTATAAAAAATAAGAAATTTAAGAAGTATTTTGGAATTTATCAAATTAAAAGTGATATATATATATATATATATTATATTTTCAAATTTAATTTACTAACTATTTTTACTATAAGCAAGTAAGCAATAATCAGTAATAAAGTAAAGTAAGCAGTAATTAAAATTCAATGCAAGTATAAAAAATACTTTCTCCTTTCAACTAATCCAAGATTTTTAGAATAATTATCTTTTGTGGGGAATTTAGATTATGGTATTGTGCCAAATAGAAGCATTCATATTCTTTACCCTATGGTCCAGGTGCAAAGAACATTGACTAATCCATAGATCAGTTCAGGATGTTTTATTATTAGTATGGGTTAATCTAGGCTCACACTACTAGATGTCCAAAGGTGACTATGGTCGGCCCTACCAGTGACCCGTTCCCTTTCTATAAACCAAATTATTAGAATTTAGTCTGTCACTCTAAAAACTAATGAATTCTATGCCCAATAAATCATATCTTCCTATTTATTTGCACTTCACCTTGAATAACCCGCATAAAGCCTTCGACTACACAAGGATTCATGTGATATCTACTAGTTAAGAATTTATCTCCGGATAGGTCTCAAAATTCTTCAACAGGTTTTAATAATTTAAATGACCAATTTAAAAAGTAAACTAAGATCAGGTATTAATATCATCACAATGTTTTAAATATTTTAAATTTAATTCCCCTATAAAATTTAATTAATTTATTATCTTTTCATAGTTGAAAGGAGAAAGATAACTAACTACTCAGAACACATTGAAATCACACAACAAAATATATTTATAAAACTTTGAACTAAGGTACAAATACTTATCTGAAGTGTTTCTTCAAGTGATCCGCTGACTTCTACTGACTCCAAAGTAATGATGAAAGATGTACTGCTTATTTTTATGTTTGTGTTATATTTTGAAAAAAGGGTCGCCTACAGAAACTGTCGGCAAATTTTTATATTTTAAATTTAATTTAAATATATATAATTTGGAAGTAGCATTTGATTTTGAAAATAATTTTAAGTTTAAAAATTTTAAGATATGAAATCAAACCGATATCACATCCCGAATAGTTTATATAAACGAGCACCACACCACAAACCGTGTATCTATCCCGAAGAATAGATACACTGCTTGATGATGGGGCTCGATTAAATAAACTAGAAGATTTGTGACATCCGTTTTGTCTGCGAACCAATTTTATAAGCTGACAAGTTCCCATGCTTAATATAAAGAAATTAAGCAGGGTTTATATTACCTGGGTTCATAAAGTTCCCTATAAGGGCAAGCCCCTATAGTAAATTACATCTTAAATGACAGGAATCATTTAAGAAAACTCTCAATAATGATCAGTGGTTTTGCTCTCAAGAATTTCAAAGTTTAAGGTTTTCAAACAATTGGATTTTGGAAATTTCAATAAGGAATAGCTCGAATTTGGAACAATTTATTTTGGGAATCTAATGGAAGAGAAGTAGGGGATGTCACAAATCCGAAGTGAACTTCGGTGACTACCCAACTATCCTATTGTTTGGCTTCAATTTGAGAATTTGATTAATGTTTCAATCCTGCCAATTTTAATTAATTGGGACTTATATCCGTATGACATGATCATATAAATAGCTTGAAAGATGTGAGGGTTTATGTCGTACCAAACGACTACCTCGGAGTCCTAAGACCGGTTAGGGCTTAATTTGTAAAATATGATCATGCAAATGCCTAACGACAACATTGAGGATTTATGTTGCGCTAGACAAACTATCTCGAAAGTCCTATGGCTTGTTGTTTAATTCTAAGAAAGGTTTTGTTGATGTAGATACAACTGATGAAGATGGTCGTGCTGCCCACTGTGCTCCAGGCTCCTTCTTGTTGCAGAGTTTTGGTTTTAGAAGGTGAAAATCAGGAGATGAGAGAAGTGTTCTGGTTTAGAAGAGTCTTAAAGTCCCAATGTCTTTAATGTTTTATTAGGGGAATGTTAAAGTTGATTATAACAACACCGGTTAAGATCCCGCGGTTCCATCATTCTGGCACCATTATTTTTATCAGATTCATTTAGTCCAGATGAATTTGCTAAACTCAACTGAATGAGTTCCACACTTTCATTTAGACCGTGGGAAATCCCGTTAGCAACACGTAGGTTACATCATCCGAGGTATTCCCGATCATCCAACAAGACATTTTAATTTAGTTAAAGTTGTAGTTTTGTTGTTCTGTTTGTGATTAAGTTTTGAGTGGTTTTATATTTTGAATGTTGTGGCGGTGAATTTTATCTTGTTGTGACTTTTAATTTAGTTTTGGGTTTCAATTTTGTGGCTATCCTAAAGGTTTCAGTTTTCATGCAGGGTGACATTCTTGTTCAACATGCAAGAGAAGTAAAGTGCAGTACGAGTAAGTAAATTGCAATTGCAATAAAATAAAAGCGTACCTGGAGGGTCTTCTCGTCATTCCTACTGCACTTAAAACTCATGTCAGAGCATTTAAATATTTTGCAACAAATACCTAGGTAAAGCTAAGGTAAGGTTTTGGTTGTCTACCAAAATCCTAATCCTATTGCTAGTCAATTCCTATGACGTCTAGGTTCTTGTGTTTTATGGATGATTTTCTTCACCAAAAAACAATTAAGTTCAATTGTTCTTCTAAAACATCTCATTATATTGAGAAAGAGCTTAGGACGGGTTCTAAACATCTTTTCAATGCTTCTGGGAATATTTCGAGTCCAAATGAATTTCATTGTACAGGTGAATTGGTCATCCAAAAGTTTAGTTAAGTTTTAACTCTTGCTCAGTGAATTAGGATGTTTGATTATCCTATGAGTGAAGTGAAATTCCACTTGATGTTCCATTTAAGAGTTATGATAACGAAAGCCTTTAAGGGCAAATAAATTTATTAAAGATTTTAATGATTTAAAATTGGAATTGATGATTTAAAGTGGTTTAATTTAGTTATGAAATTTTAATAATTTTAAATTTAGAATAGTGTTCAAGTTGTTTTAATTTAATTAAATCTTTACATTTTAAATGATCTCAATATATTAGATTAATTTGGGTTGAAAGAGGTGTTTAGATTATTCAACTTAGATTTTAATGATTTGCTTTTAATTTAATTGAAATATCTTAGATTAATTTTTTAATTGGTTTGATTTTTAATTAGGAATTATTTTTTGAGGTTGATTTTGATGTTTCAAGATTGTTTTAGATTTGCTTTCAAGTGATCTTTGAGATTAATTTTTAATGTTTTAAATTTATTTCAATTTGATTATCAAATTATTCAATGTTTTAAGTTTTAATTTAATAAGGGTTACTCTTTTCTTTTAATTATTTAATTTATTAATTTTAATTATCACTTTAAATTTAATTAAAAAAAACAAAATATTATTAAAGTGATTCATTTAGGGATTTTTAAATTAAAGAAGTAATATCTTCTTAAATTATATCCCTATTTTTAATAATCCAAAATTTGGTTATTCTTCCGAGATTCAAATGATTTAATTAATTAATGTTCCATTTTGATATTTTCAAAGTGTTTAATGGGTTTCTACCCTTCTATTCTCTAAGTTCCAGTCATCCAAAACAAGATTAATATTAGATATTTTACCCTCTCCTTGATTAGGGTTAAAGTTGTTTAATTACCTTTATGCCCCTTTAGGCTTATCAATTTCATAACTCACTAAATTAAGCTCAAATGAACTTGAATTTTTTATGTCACCTCACTCACATGTCAATTAAGACAATAGAGGAGAAAATGTGATTTTTCTAAATTTAATTTAATTTATATATTTATTTTTGTGAAAAATAAGGGTTTTCAATGAAAATTCAACAACATGACCAAGGTAAGATTTCCATCCTTAGGAAAATTATGGGATGTTCCTACTGACCAGAGGACCACTTGGACCAATTTTGGTGATTTTTTGAATTATATTTTTTTTATTATAATTATTTTGGTTTTTGGAGTATAAAAATAAAGTTGAAAAATGAATTTTATATTTTTTTTATAAATCTTTCTGACCTCAAGGAGTCCAGAGAAATAAATTTTATAATTATCTAATTTTTCTTTGATTTATTAAAATTAATTTGGTGAAAAGGTTGGAAAACCCATTTTTTTAATATTAGAAATTGTCTTAAGGCTTTAAAATTTAATATCTTAACCTAGAGACTTGGGAAAAATATTTGGTTTGTTCCTAAGTGATTAAGAGTCAAAATGTGACATTTTTGTGATTTTTAATATTTTTATGATTTTTATCATTTTTTTTATTATTAAAATATTAAAATAAGGTGGAAAATAAAGATTTTTGAAAAAATTACAATTTTAATTTTTTTAGACTCCTCTGATATCATAGAAGTCCCAAAACCAATTTGGTGAATTTTAAAAATGTATTTTTGGAGTTATGAATTTTTAAAGTTTAATTTTGATCATGTGACTTAACTAATCTATTTAGTGGGGCTAATCACTTCCAATTAATCTCAATTTTTTATGTGAGGTTCCTCTGATCCTAAAGACCAGTGGAGAATGATTTTCAAGTTATTTTGATGTGTGGTTAACCCTGATTAATTAAAATTTAATTTTGAGTATTTAGGCCAATTAGGGTTATTCTTAATGAATTAACTCAAAATACATTTTTCCTAGGGTCCTCTGGTTCTAAGGTACCTTCCCAAATTTTCCTAGAATTTATTGAACAACATGCTAATTATGGAAATTAAAATTCCAAAACAGACACTTAAACTTGAAAAATCATTAACTTGTCATAGAGATGGCCTCTGGCCTTGGAAAATTCAGGGAATGTTCCCAAGAACAGAGGCTACAAAAGCCCTATGGTGTCATGCCATGATAAATTGTATGCATGTATGGAGAATTAAAATACTAGAAACAGTAAATAATTAATTAAAAATAAAATATTTATCAAAATAACTTAATTCTTTTTCCACATTATTCTCCTCTGTTCACTGAGCAAGAAGGTATTTTTAGTTTATTTTTATGATTTTTCCGCAAAGATATGGATTTTTGAAGTTCTGGGTATTTAAATAATTCAAAAATATCATAATTTCCTACTTAACCACATCGGCGCCGCATCAACCTTGGCAACTCCGAAAGCCCACCCGGCGTGCTCCTATTCGACGCCGCCACCTGAGTTAGCAGACATGCGTCCCGCGATCCCGCTCCATCTTCTGATCCGACGCGATCTACACCGTCCGCTCGATACACGCTCGATCCAATGGCGGCTGGCCATCGTCTCCGACTGGTGCGTCTCGAGAGTCGTTCACACTCAAACCCTAAGATCTCTCTCGTTTCTCAACAGATTTTTGTGTTCTTATGCTCTATGGATTCGTCTTGAGGAGAAGAACACATCCATATGGTTTACATGCTATGAAATTCAGCCAATCAAAATAGAGAATCACTAGAAGCTCGGGAGAAAGGAGAGGTCCATACTTTGGCTCTGAGAAGTGAAGCTTCAATCAGAGAGTTGTGGCACCTTCGATTGCACCCAAGGAGGCTCTAGATGAAGTCTCTGACTCTAGGGAATTGCCTAGGTATGAAAGTAACCAAGGCCGATTTTAGACTTTGGAGGCTATAGCAATTGGGTGGCCTGGAGAGGGGGCTTTCACTGGGGAACTCCTTCTCTTGGTCTTGTGAAGGTGTGTGTGAGTTTAATTTGATTTTGGTGGATGTTCAAGGGATGTCCTGGTTTTTGGGTGGATTTTTGACTGAGAAAATGAGCTCTGTCAAAGGGGATTAGGGCAAAGGGACACTGGGAATCAATTGCTCTAGGTTAGGAGAAGGTCCTGGAGCAATTTTGCGCAGTTTTGTTAAGCTCCGGTTCATCACCTTGTTTGGCCGAGAGGTGGTGGTGTTTAAATAGAGGTGGCTGGAGGGCCTCTCGGGGGAGTCGAGGCTCGGGATCGCTCGCTCTATGCAAGGGAAGAACAGCCATGGTGTCCAATCGAGTTAGACAAGTCGACAAGGGGGAATCGAATTTTTGAATCCATTTAGACCTTTCGGCCATGGCATTTTCCGGCGGCCTGGTGGCTGGCCGGCTAGGGTCAGGCCACCATCTGACTCAGTGTGGTCAGGGGTTGAATTTGGTGAGGTCAATTGGCTATTGTCATGTGTAAAGGATTTGATTTAAGTGGAAAGGGGGGAAGGTCACCATCTGACTCAGTGTGGTCATGGTTTAGGATAGGTGCACCTCCCCAAGGCTTGACTTTGGGCTGGGAGGAATCATTTGGGTCAGCCAAGAGAAGGTGGTGAAGTCCCCATCCAAGGTGAGGTGGCTAATTTTGGTTAAAGTGTATCATGAATGGAGTTAAAAAGCTTAGTGAAGGCTTAAGAAAGGCTCCCTATTCTTGCCATAAGTAGCATGGTGAGGTGGAAAGGGCTCCTCATGGCTTGCATATGGCTTATGCATGGCTCCATGGCTCCATTTGCTTCGGGGCCAAGCTTAGTCAATTTCATGGAAGTAGGTTTTAGGGATTTGTGATGAATTTTGGGGAGATTGACATGAGGCTTGATTTAGAATGATTTAACCATTGATTTAAAACTTAGGGATGGCTTCAATTTAAATGGATGATGGAAAGAGATGTTATGTGGGCTTTAGGGTCAATTTTGGGCTTTTAGAATTGTTTAGAAATGGGCTTTTAAAGGCTTTAGGCAAGTGGGCTTTTAGATTTTAAAATGGACTTTTAGATGAAAGTTTTGTGAAGGAACATGTCAAATAAATGTTGGGTTTAGTTTAGAGATGTATCATGAGTGATTTGGAAAAGTTTTGGCGTCATTTGGAGTTGAAATGGGTTTAATTTGGGCTTTTTTTATAATGGGTCCAAAATGGGCCAAAAAGGACTAAATTGGGCTATCTTGGGCTAAGGTTGGGATAATGTTGGTTTTAATGTAAAATTAATGTTGGGAAATGTTTATAGGAGTGTTAAAAAGAGTTTTCAATTTTGTTTGGGCTTTGATTTAGGGATTTGGGCCTATTTGGGTTAGGTTTGAGTTTAGGCCAATTTAGGGGATTTTGGTTTTGGGTTAGGTTTGGGTGGAGTTTAGGTTCACATTTGGGGCAAATAAAGTTAGTTTTTTGTTTGTGGGGATGTTAGGAAGGTTTTAGAAAAGATTTGGGGCCAATTGGGGTTGAGTTGGGTTGGTTTGGGTTAGGTTTAGGTGATGGGCCAAAATTCGGCCTTAAGCTTCAAATTGAAATTGGATACAAATGTTCATCAAATTGGGCTTGGATTTGGTCTAAATTGGTATTAGGGATATGAAATTAAAGTTTAGAATTGAATTGGATCAAAATTAAGGTCACTTGGATTGGTTTGGTGGGACATTGGGTCCACTTAGGTTTAAAAATAGGTCAAATTGGGAGTTTTGGAAAAAGTGGGAAAAATTGGCAAAATTGGCTTATGATGTAGTTAAACAAAATGAAATTGGGAATATTTGGGATTTTTTTGAATTTTTTTGGGAATTTTCTGAATTTTTGGAATTTTTAGGTTCAAAGGGTATTTTGGGTATTTGGAGGGTATTGGGAGGTATTTTTTAAATTTTTTGGTATATTTGGCCATGGATGATCAATTTAAGTGGAGAGAAATGTTTAGGACTGATTTTGAGAGATTTTGGGTATTTTAGGCAATTTTGCAAATTTTGGGCAATTTCAAGGGCATTTGGTAGGCTTGGTGGGTTTAGGGTCCCGGGAGTAAAAAATTGAAATTTTGGAAAAAAATGAAGATTAATCAAGTGTGAGTGAAATGTTTCATTTTGGTTGAGCCATGAAGCTATATTAAGCCCATAAGAGCCATGAGAGGACTCATTTGAGGCACTCAATATGTTGTTCTTAACCCTCTTAGCCAAAGGCCTAGGGGTTAAGGTCCATCCATATGAGTTACTTACATGAGTCGTGGAGTCAAATCGTTAAAGGTAGTTTTAGGATTTGGAATGTGTGTGTGTGGTGTATGCAAGATTACCCTCACTGCACCAGTGCCACCTGTGGTAATCCTAAGGCCAAAGAGTCCTATAGGAAACTCATCCTTTAAACCTCCACATTTGATTTTTAACCCTCCAAGTGGCTTAGGGGTTTACAATCAAACTTTTTGGTTTTGAAGGGAGCCAAGAAGTGTTTTAAATTCTAAGTGATGGGTCCCATTTCTAGTCCTCTAAGATAGTCAAGGAGAAGCCCTATGGCTAGATCCTAAGTACTAAGGAGAGAGATCAGACCTCACCAAAAATGAGGTCAACAAAAGACTCCAACATCAACAACACACAATAAACACTCAAAATGAACTCACTAGATACAAAATAAAGTGGCACCCTAAGTGTGGAAAAGAGTAAATAACACTAGAGTGGGGAGAGAAGGTGCTTAGGGACTATGGAGTGCCTAAGGGGAGTGGGGGTGCCATTTTTTCTGTAGAATGGGCTCCTATTTATGGGCACCTCTTCAAAATTCATCCAAATTCAATGCATCTTCTAGACGGTAACTGTCGAGCCTAGGCGTCGGGATCTGACGCCTAGGCGCCGGACTCCGTGACCAGGTCTTCGCACCTCTTCACTGTAGATCACACCTCTTCGAGATTAAAACTGTTTCCTTTTGTCCAAATGCATTGTATCAGATGTCCTATATATTAGGAGTAACTTCGAGTCTTCTAGAAGCTCCAATAACCGCTTACCTCCTTCAAAATAACTGCCCAAAGTCATCAAAAAATCTTAACAGCGACTGTATAGAGCTGGCGCTTAGACGCCGGATTTTGGCGCCTAGGCGCCAAGTCAATAATTCCAATATTTTGCTCCATAAGCTCCATTTTGCTCCTTTTTCTTTTTTTTCCTTCTTGGACTCTTTTTTAATCATCTACATCGAAAAACATGAAAATACCTTTCATTAAAGCATAATATCCTTAAGAATTGAATCATAAATAAGGCATAAAAGTGGGTTTTTTTTAATTAGATCAGTACACAATGGATTAGACTCACACAAGCACAATGTATTGGACTCACCCAAACACTATCTGAAATAGGATAAATAATTCCAAAGATCCAGCCATTTTAAAATCTGCTTCTTAACTACTTCTTTTATTATTGGATTCAATCTCTCCTGCGGATCAACTCTCAGTTTATGTTCTTCATCTAATAAAATTCTGTGCATACAAATCGAAGGATTGATTCATTTAATATCCGCTAAAGTCCATCCAAAAGCCTTTTTGTATCTTTTAAAATTTCCTAAAATTTTTGTTTTTGATATTCGTTTAACTCCGAAGATACAATAACTGTTAGGGTAGATGATTCTCATAAAAAACATATACTTCAAATGGTTGAGAAGAAGTTTCATCTCAAGTTCAGGAGGTTTTATTATAGATGAAATTAAGTTTTTATCTCCACTTTCCAAAGTGTCTAATACTTCAAATCTCTACTAAACATACTCCAAATCTTCATTCTTCTTACTATCTGAATTTTCTTCATTTTCAATTCCTTCTTCAAACATATTTTCATACTCCACTTCTTTTTCAAATATATTTTCAAAATGATACATTCTCAAATATTCACAGACCTCCATCTTAAAACATTCATCATCTTTTGTCATTGAGGGATACTTCATAGATTTCAAAATAGTAAAGGTCACCTCTTGATCATTAACCCTCATAGTTAATTCTTCTTTTTGAACATCAATCACTGCTCTCCCAGTAGCAAGGAATGGTCTTCCCAAAATGATTAGAATTTTTTTATCTTCCTCCATATCAAGTACAATAAAATCCATAGGAAAGATAAATTTATCCACTTTCACTAACACATCTTCCACCACTCCTTTAGGGTAAGTAATGGAACGATCATTCAATTGAAGAGTCACAGATGTAGGAGAAATTTCTCATATTCCCATTCTTTTGAAAGTTGATAAAGGCATAAGATTAATACTAGCTCCCAGATCACATAAGGCTCTTTCGAAAAAATTTTCACCTATAGCACACGGGATAGTGAAACTACCACGTTTTTTCGGAAGCTTCTTCTGAATAATTGCACTGCACTCTCCGCTAAGTGCAACAGTTTCATGATATGTGAACTTTCTTTTCTTTTTGAGAATATTCTTCATAAACTTGGCATAGCCAGACATATGTTCTAATGCTTCAACAAAAGGAATATTTATCGTTAATTTCTTAAGGATCTCCAAAAATTTTCCAAATCTGTTATCCCTATTTTGTTTTTTCAATCTTTAAGGAAATGGAGGTGGTGGTTTTTCAACAGTAATCTTAATTAGTTCAAGAGGATATTCCAAATTTGGATAAATCTTGTTTGAACCTTTTTCAATATCCACCTTCTCTTTTTCTATTTTAACTTCTTTTTGTACTCTTGTCTCCAATCCTTTTCCACTCCTTAATTGAATAGCCTTTAGTTATTCCTTATTTTAATCTTTTGGATTGATCTCAACATTACTTGTAAGCGTTCCAAAAGGCCTATTATTAAGTGCAGTGAAAATATGCCCCAATTGATTTTCAATATTTTTTATCGCAACACCTTGAGCTTGTAGTTGATTTCCCATATTCAGAATCATTTCCAGTAGACAACTTCTTATCCTTAAATTACGGGTTACTATTGAATTCAGGAGGATAAGAGGGTCTAAAATTAGTATTTCTTTGATTGTTCGAATTTCCAACTGGATTTATAGAACTGTTCCCCTATCATGGGTTAACATCGGTATCGCTATTATTCCAATTAAAATTTGGGTGATTCTTCCAACCAGGATTATAATAATTCGAATAAGGATTGTTAGGTCTATTAATAAGCATTCAAGGTCTCATAAGGTGTTTGAGATTCTGTTATCTGTCCAAATGAATTTTTCTCTAACACTTGGGGTGGTTGAAAATAATTCATTCCATACTGATCTATTTTCTTAGAAAGGGCTGCAATTTGAGAAACTATCATAATCATCATATCTGAATCATGAACACTATCTATTCTCTTAAGATTTACCTGTTCAGAGGGCCACTGAAAATTATTGGTAGCCACTTCTTCTATTAATGCGTATGCTTCATCAAAAGGTTTTGACATTAACAATCCACCAGCATCAACATCTATAATCGATCTCAATAATCCCACTAATCTATTGTAAAATGTTTGAATTATTAACCAGTCTAGTAAAGCTTGAAGTGAGCACTTCCTAAGAAGATCTTTAAATCTTTCCCGGCTTCATATATTAATTCTCTTTCAAATTGACCAAAAGATGTGATATCATTTCTTAGCTTAGTAGTTTTTTATGGAGGAAAATATTTTGATAGAAACTTTTAAGAAAGTTCTCTCCAAGTTCTAATAGATCCAGGTGCTAACGAATTTAACCACATCCTAGCTTTATCCCTTATTGAAAAAGGAAAAAGTCTAAGTCTGACATCATCACTCGACACTCCGTCATATTTAAAGGTAGCACACAGTTCTAGAAAACTAGTCAGATGTAACTTTGGATCCTAATTAGGTGTTCCTCCAAATTGATTATTTTGTATAATTTGGATAATAGAAGGTTTAAGCTCAAATGAATTAGCAGCAACATCAGGATTTTGAATAGTCACATGAATTTCATCTGTTGTTGGGTTAGCATAATCTCTTATAGGTCTTGGCAAATTTCCAATATCATTTCTCTGATTATCTTGATTATTCGCCATTTCTCAAAGATTCTCAGTTTGTTTTTGTTTGTTTTCGAATTTTTCTAACAGTACGCTCTAATTCCGAATCATAAGGTACAAAACCTATAGATCTACTACTACGCATATAAAATCACACAAATACTTTAACAAGTAAACAAACACACAATTACACACTACAAAGTAAAGATTTTCAGTTATTATATTATCAATAAATACCGTTTATACTTTCCCCGACAACGAGCGGACTTTATATTATGCAAGAACTTATGAACACAAATTTATATATATTTATAATGATTTTTGTAAAGTCCAAACTTCAACGCAAGTATATTTATCGTATCAAGTAATACAGAGCTCTAATGGAGTCTTGTTTATCGATCCCACAGGGAAGGCACATTCCTTATAATAGATAATTTAATACTAAAATCCAATACTCAAATCGCAATTTAAGTTTAAGTTTACTTCTACTAACAAGGTGCAGAAAACAGTAACAGTTAAGCAAACCATAATTACTTTTAATATTTTTAAAACATAATTAACTAACAGACACACTAAGCTTTGTATTTGAAAGGTTTTGATATATATGAAAAGTGTCATTCCTCTTGCAAAGAGTATATGATGTGTGAATGATATGAAATGATTATTTATTGTATTGTGCCAAATAGGAGCATAAATGTTTCTTTACCTCAAAAGAGTACCCCCTCTTCCAAGCATGAAAAGAACATTAACATATCCTAAGTTCAGTCACTGAATCTAAGGCTAGGCTGGGAGTATACCAGCTGTCACTACGAAGCTCCCACTCACCCTTCACCTGAAGGCTAACATTCCACTTTAGTTCCCAATCTTAGGACCAAATTAGGGATCTCAGCCTGTCACGTTGAAACCTCCAATTTGAAACCAATCAAAACACATTTCCCTATTTATTTGCACTCAATTCTCATGAACTACGCAATTCATCCATGGACATTGAATAGATTCTTCATTATTGTTGTAGGACACTCAATCCTTTCAGAGTAAATGTACCACAACAGATTTTAACAATTCAATTGGTCATATCGAAAAGTAAATTAAGTTCGAAAATGAAAAACCATCACAATTTCTTCAATACTTTAAAGGCACTTCAAATCCACATCATCACATCATCACATCTCTATGCAAGAAGAAAGACAAAGGAGACTACTCAGAATTCATAGAGAAGACACAATAAAATATGGATTGTATATATAAAAGAAAAGTCAAACAAACCACAATAGAAAATACAACTTATTTCTTTCTCTTCCTCAAGCAAATCCCTTGAAGTTCCTTTGAATCATTTTCTCTCTTCTTTGCAACACTCAATTCCCTCTTTAGAATGGAAAGGAAGAAACAATCTCTCACTTTACTCCTTCTCCTTCACTCCTTAGAGAAGAATCCATCTCAAATCTTCACTTCTACACTCTTCTCTTCAAAACCCTAACTCTCTTCCAATCACACACACTTCTCTCCCTCACCAAAACCTCCTAAACTCTACACTTTTTTTGTCAAAAAATAATTACATATATGTTAGAAACGAATTCCCAAGAGTTTCCTTAAGCATCCCTTCAAAAAGTTGCCAAAACTCATCAAATTTGAATTGCACCGATATTGGGGGCCGGCGGCGCCCGATAGGTCGCTGACAGTGCTCTATTTTCAATTAATTATGGGGCTCTCGGGAGAATGGCGCCGGCGGCGCCAGAAGCTGTTTTCTCCCCTTTTACTCCTTTTCGCTCCGAATTCGTTTCTTTTTATTTTTCACTCCAATCATCTAAAATCATCATACCTGCAACAAATAATTAAAAATACATTTCTTTAAGGTGCAATAATTTTTTTCCAGAAAATCGTTAAACATATTTTTTTAATAAATAAATTATATATATATATATATACATACATACATACATCTTCTTTGTGGTACTAATGCTGAGTCAATTACACACTTATTTTTCAGCTGTCATTTCTCACAACAGGTTTGGAAAGATGTAACTGCTCTTTCTAACATCAACACCATGTAGCTGGATTGGCTAGAACTTTCTACCTGTTGGAAATCTTGGTATTTGGCTAATTTGGGGGACATCCCTTTCATTATTTCCTGGTTCATATGGATGCACAGAAACAATGTTAAGTTTGAAGACAAACCTCCATGTGTGCCAATTGTGGTGGGAAACTACCAATCTTATATCTCAAAGTTAATCAAATACAAGAACTTCCCCAACATTCTGAAAATCACCCCCCTGGGACTACCTCCTAAGGCCATATTATACAGATAATGTGGAACACTCCTAATCATCCTTTTGTTAAAAGATAATACTGATGGGGCATTCTCTCGTGCTCGGGCCGGAATCGGTGGAATTTTCGTGGATCCCAAAGGCCGTTGTCTTTGCTTTTTCAATGCTCCTACCGCAACCTTTCGATCCACTCGAAACTGAACTTATGGCTGTCTATTGGGCTATCTCTTTGGCTCTTTCCTTCAACTGGCAACATCTTGTGGTGGAGGGGGACTCAGAACTTTTACTTAACTACTTGGAGAAGGACCTGCCCCCACCCTGACATCATGCTCAGTGGGTTTACAGAAACCCTATCATCCCAACTAGCAATCCAATTCTCTTTTATCCATAGAGAAGGAAATTGGCAGCTAACTGGCTTGCTAAAAGAGGGCTTAGCAATATGGACATTACTGTTTCTGCATCTCCACCCCCACTATCATTTCTATTAGAGGCAGATGTCTTCAAGGCCCCACATTTTAGAATTGTCCATGCCTGCAGGGGCACCTTCCGGGTCTTGAATCGTCAGTGTCGTTTTCTCGTCGTCCGGATGAGATCCTTTATGTTGGCTCCATCTTCCTCACCTGCTTCCCTCAGCCGATGATATTTTTTACACTGGAACAATACAACTTTTCCTTAAGGATTGGGTACATTTTCTTTTGGTTTTGGGTATACTGGTTTGTTTATTTTTTGGTCTCCTTTATTCTTTTCTTTGTTCCTTGTTGGTGTGAGGTTGTAATGTGGAAAATGGAACCCATAGGATTTCATGTAATATCTTTTTTTGGTTATGTAGTTGGGGATCCTTTTCCTTTTATGTCTTTTTTACTTTGCTTTTGAGTAACATGTAGGGAGCCTTGGGCAGCTCCTTTCCAAATATATATATAAATAGGGGCATCTACATACTTTGCACCTAATTCCTATGTATTAACATATCAACTACCTAAAGGCATTGGTTTCCTATGTTTTTGGCATAAATTAGATGGTTTGTACGTAAAAATTAAAATTTTGATGGTTGATATATTATTACAAAAATTAAATGATTGATATATTAATACAAAGAAATTAGGTGGTATGTATCTAAATCTCCTCTGAGGAGATGATTTAATTTTCTACGGTGCTACAATCATTATTTTGGAATTATTACATTTCTAAATGTTTACAAAGCGTAGGCTTTCATTTGGGGGAAAAAATTGCATACGTAAACCGTACGCAATTTTTGCGTGCGGAATAGGGTACACGGAGGTTACAATCAGGTTACAATCGGGTTACAAGCGAGTCGTAACCCCTTCGTCACTCTATGTAACTCACTAGAATCATGCGGCTTATATCAGTAACCTTTGTAACCCACAACTAGATGAAATAGAGCGCACGATGGAGTACACTGAAGTTACGATAGGGTTATAATCGGGTTACAATCGAGTTATAATCAAGTTACAAGCTGAGTTAGAACCCATTTGTATTCTCCACGTAACTCACTTGTAATACGATGCTCATATTATAACCTTTGTAAAATAGGAGCGCGCATGTTACAAATGAGTTACATGACTCGATTGTAACCCGATTGTAATCCAATTATAACCTCCGTGTACCCCATTCCGCACGCAAAAATTGCGTACGATTTACGTACGCAATTTTTTTACTTCATTTGGGCCACCGATGTATTATTAGAAAACACGTGCTTGCAGATTGATCCAACACGATTCTACACCACCGCGGAGGGTTACCTGAGGACCTCACTTCCGGCGCACAGAGAGAGGGAGAGGGAGAGGATCAATGGGAGTGCCGGCGTTTTACCGGTGGCTTGCGGAGAAGTATCCTATGGTAGTAGTGGACGTAGTAGAGGAAGAACCAGTGGAGATCGAAGGCGTTAAGATCCCCGTCGATACGTCAAAGCCGAACCCTAATGGGATTGAATACGACAATCTGTATCTCGATATGAATGGCATCATACATCCTTGCTTCCATCCAGAGGACCGCGTAAGCAACACCGCGCCTTCTTCCTTCTATCTTAATTTTTTATTGACTATCGTCATGAGGAATTGTTTATTTTGATATTGGTTTTAGTGATCTATCTAGAGCGGAGTTCAAGAGAAAATATGTAATATTAACGAGCTAGTAGCTGAATAAGGGTAAACTAGGATTTGTTGGTAAAATGCCCATGTTATTGACTTATCCATTATGAATTTTGTATTTATCCTTCAGTATAAAGTGTACAACAAGATGCTGGATCATGAACTGATGCGAAAGAATAAGCATTGAACAACTAATTTAGATAAACTAAAAGAATCTTACAAGCTTGGTCTGTGGCTGTCTAATGCAAACACATTATTAAAATTTAATTAAAAAATTACAATATAACATGTTAACCATAGTAAATGAGTGAACTGGAAGTTTATATAAATTAACTTGCCTGTAGTGTCAACCACCAACGTTCAGACCAGGCATGTTTATTCAAGCGAATACTAGTTTTCATAGGCTTAGATAAATTTTTGGAGTTCAAATTAGCATCAAGCCAATCATTTTTTTGCACATGTGGCTATGTGTTTAAAGATTGGGGAGAATAATGATTTAGTTTTTCAATAGAGCTAATGTTGTTTCACAGGTAGGGTAAATTCATATTACAGTTAGTTAAACAAGCTCAATTGGCTATTTATATATAGGAAGATTTACATACATACCACTTAATTCCTATGTATTTACATATCTAACACCTAAACTTCAATTTTTACATGTATGCCATCTTACCTATGCATAAAAAGAGGTATTTTACTTTTTAAACGTTAAATAGTGGTTTTTTTTATGTGATATGAAAGATTTGAGAGGCATAAATATAAAAGTAAAGTTTAGGTGTTAGATATGTAAATACATAGGAATTAGGTGGTATGTATGTATATGCCCCTTATATGTATATATATATATATATATATATATATATATATATATATATATATTATAGTATTAGCAGATAAAAAAATACATGTATATATGAATTCATACATGCATGCATATATATTTCAGTTTGATCCGTCTATGTTCGACTCAATTAAAGTTTTGTCCAATGTAGGCTTGGATATTTATTGACTTTGTGAACCAAGCTAAAATTGATACAAAAAATGATATGAATTCTTGGTGATCTTTAATATTGGAGCTAATTTCACAAACCTAAATAAACCTTTTATGACAAATGAAATTTTAAAATAATTAGAGAAGATTGTGTTTGTGTGGTTCGATACAATTTAGTTCCAATAACATCCGCTTGTAGGCAACATGTATTTTTTCATCCAAACGAATGCATGGAAAGGGTTGAGATATACTGCCTTAGAGAACAAAAGTGAGGTTATAACTTCACTGTAAATAGTTTTAACTTATCCAAATTTTATTTGTGATTTGTTTGGTGGCTACAAAGTGTAAGATAGAGAAAGGGAACAAAATTTAAGAAGCTGTTTTTCAGAAATTGTGAACTCTTTTAGAAATGGAATGCAAAAGTGCATCTTTTGTATAAGTTTTTAAGCGGGCTATAGTGACTCCAAATTTTGGCGCTAGTCTATCAATAGTAATTGGAAGCAGAGTGACATTGCAAATTCATTCCCGCTCGAATGTTTGAACTTATTGGTTCAGGGTTTTAAAAGTGCGGGCAAATGTCTTCTGTAAATGTGTGATTTACATTTTAAAACCAGGTCCAAGCTTGTAACTTTTTAGATATTTATAGTGTAGTCCATGCTTTGGGTCCCACACGACATAATTTGTTTTATCTAACCAAAGAAGTAAGGGCTTGTTATTTGCAGATCCAAGGAAGAGGAAGTTTCCTGTTCAGGAGGGTAAATCCAGCTTTTAGATTGCATTATTTAAGGACTTAGTTTTTCTAGATTATGTTGTTGCAAGCTTAGTCTAGTTCTAATGGCATCATATTTGTCATTACCTATAATCTTAACTGTTATAAATTCCCTCTTATCAGTCCCTTAAAAGAAAATTGGTAGCTTTTTAGAAGCCATCAAGATGAACCTCCATGTTAAAAGCCATACTCATCCCTTATGCTGGCAAATTTGCTATTTTTCTTAAAAAATTGAGATTTTTCTTTTGTTATTTAGTTTTATTTTCTTACATAATTGATAGCACAATGATTAATTTCTTTTATAGAAGTAGCAGTCCTATTTTTTAATGCTTTCCTCATTATGCCTTCTTTCTTCTACTTTGTTTTTCTTTTTTCATTGGGGACATTTACTGTTGAATTTCAGAATTTTTTTCTATTGTCTTTTGAATTTTTAAGTTTTTTTCTGCCTTCATCATTATATTAGTGATTTTATTTTGAGGGATCAATTTGTGCTACTGACAATTTTTATGTTAGATTATATATCGATTCTCAAAATATACATGAAAAAGTTTTCATACTCTAAATAATCAAGGTAATTCGCGAATAGCTCTTTTCTAGTTTCCCGATGCATATTGTAATAGGATAATTATCTTTTTATGTTTGAAAAAATAATGATTTAGTGCTTATCTTATGAATGAACGTGGTGCTACTTTTGTTTGACCCTCATGCAAAGGCAGCGGATGATCAACTCATATTTCTTTTAATTAACTTAATACATTTTTAATTGGAAAGCTGTAATATTTTGTAGAATCCTACCTCGAATTCAATATGCTAATGACCTTGTGCGCTCTTTATCTATTATTGGCCTAATACCTATTTATCCATAACTATTCTCACACCTTATTTCTAATTAACAAAATTGTTGGGATATATTTGTATCTATTTGAAAACAAACTTACAAGTAGGGGTGTAAACGAGCCGAATATGAGCAAGCCGAGGCTCTGTTTGTGTTCGACTCATTTGTTATGATGGTTTGTTTGAAAATAGCTCGTTTGAAATTACCTCGAAATTTGTCTGTTCGTGTTCGGCTCGAAATTGTTTGATACTGTTCGCAATGGCTTATAATCGGCTTGAAAGCAACTTGTTTGTACGTTTGTTCGAAATTAGCTCAAATCGGCTCGTGCTTAGCTCGTGAACCAGCTCGAAATAAGCTCTAAACTTTTATAAAAAAATATTACATTCTTTGATTTTTTTAAAGATAAATTTATAACAAACAATTTTAGATAAATATAACTGTTGACCTCGTTTTTGTCGAGATTTAGTTTTCCTCCTAGGATTTAGGGTTCTAGCTTTAGGAGCTTCCCCGACGATCTTAGATTCTTAGCAATGGGCCCACCTCGTTTTTAGAACGCTCGAAACCACTTCGACACTTTTCGAGTCCCGGACGGAATTCCCGACCTCTACTCACAAAGAAGTAGGCTGGAATCATGGCGTAGACTCTAAATCGAGTTCCTATAGACCACCGGACTTTAAGATAGCCTCGTGCACATTTTCTCGCACCACCGAAGACAAATTCCTGGAGCCACCGCCTCGACGTCTTCAAATTCTCCGCAATAGATCAAGATCGTGGCCGAACGCGGAACGAGCGACGTCGAGTCGAGCTTGCAGAACGTCGGATTCGACGCGCTTCGACGCGATCGTCGACGAGGCTGCTCGAACGACCTCGGATGACGAAACGGATCGCGCCGTGCTTTCGACGCGATCGTCGACGAGGCCGCCCGAACGACCTCGGACGACGAACGGATCGCGCCGTCGCGTCCGGAACGTCGATCGATATTTAATTCGCGACGATCGCCCGCCGGAGCGGAAATTGCTATTTTTGGCTTATTTTAATAAAATTAATTATATATATATTTATATATTTTAAAACCTATTTTTCTATCCTAAGCCCTAACCCTTACCCGTTCGATCGGCCGGCTCTCTCTCGCTCGTTCGATGAGGGCTCCCGTTCCTCCTTCTCCCGCACTCGAGCGCGTCTCTTCCTCTGTAGCCGTTGCCCTCTCGAACCCCGCGTGGTTCTCCCCATACCGCTCGAGTGTTATCCCGTGCGAGGGTCACCTCGCGTGATCTCCGCGCGCAGTCTCCGTCTCCCGCTCGACTCTCGCTCTCGTCGCCGAGCTCTCGCTCTTACCGCGGCATTTTTTCGCCTTCTTCCCGACTCTTCCCCACTCGCGCCCGGCCCGCAGGTAAGGGGCGGCCCTTCCTTTCCCTCCTTCGCCTATAAAGGCCCCGTTCTTGGATGATTCGAGGGTTGGTCGGCCGTTTCGTTGCTCGCTCTCTCTCGAGAAATCGGTGTCGGAGTGAGCTCGGTTGTCTTTGTTTTTCTCGTGCGCTCTACACTACCCTGGCATGCCTTCCTCCCTTCCCCTCCTCTCGTTTCGCTTCGAGGTGGCTGCGGTTTCTCGCAATTGGCTTGGTTCTCCTCGCTTGTTGTTTCGACTGAGCATTTGTATGCCATGGAATGTTTTATCCATTTGCTTACGTAATGGTGTCTCGCTCCCTATCTCTAGCTGGCATGCTAGTATGATTGTGGTATTAAGAGTCGGGGACATTTTACTACTCAAGCATGTTAAAAATGGAAATATGAGCATGTAGTAGGTTTGGTTTTGATGGCAAATTATTGGCTCCTCTTGCAAGTGTTTCGAATTGGGCTCTTCACTCACTTTTTATGAAACATGAGGAGCCTTTTGTTTCTTTCATATGCATGTGGAGCTTGTCTTTTGCTCCTTTTGATTATTCTTTATTAGGAGCATGCTGATGAAAGTTTGAGTTGATCTAATAGTAGCTTTATGCTTACTTTTGTTCGAAGTACACCTATGCTCTACACTTCGATATGTTGGATGAATGGAACGCTTATTTAGTCTTCATGTTTAGCTATATTCTAAGTCTTACTTTAGCTCATAGTGAACTTGATTGAAAGAATTTTATTTCATGTTAAAAGAGCTTTGGAGCTGTTTTTGTTGGCTTTGTTTTCCCGGTTTTGACCTATGTTGTTCTCTCGATTCTGGGGTATTTTGAGCCTTGTTTTTCTCTCGGTTTTTAGGTTGTTTCAAGCCCTGCTGCTACTCGTTTTTTTGTGTTTTGCTGCCTAGCAGCTAGCCCCTTTGCACTTGGTTTGAGGGCTCGTTGCTTCGTTTTGTCGCTTTGCAATGGCCATTCTTTGTTTTGCGTGGCTCGGTTTTCTCGTTTTCGCTGCTCTGCATCGCTCCTTTCGCACTTCGTTGTCGGGGCTCGGCTGGTCCCTCGCTCGTTCCTGCATCGAATAGCTCGGGTTTAGGTCTATACGGGGCCCGGCTTTGTGCTTGTTTAGCTATGCGGTGGGTCGAATCGCTTGGTCGCCCTACGGATTCATTCCTATGCATTTGTGATGAATTCGAACCAAGTATAGATGGCTCGACCGCACCCTTATTCGGAGCTCTCGAGGGCTCCGGCTCTGGCCTCGTGGTAGCCGGGTGCTTAATGGTGGCTCGGGCTCATGTCTCGAATCGGCTTGCAGCGTGGCTATACGTGAATCCAAATCCCACGGCTATTCGGTAAATACCTTTATACATGTTGTTATGAGCTCGGAATCGAATCGATTCGATGGGCTCGTCCTCTCATCGGGATCGCCGCGAGCCTCATCGTGGCTCGAATTGTCGGGGCCTTATCGCCTCTTTATCGTAGCTCGGCCGTGCGCCTCGTCTCCCGATTTTAGCCTCGGCCGAGAGCCTTATCGGGGCATTGTCGTGATGGCGGCTTTCCTCTTCGCTACACTCGTATATGAAATCGATTTAACGAAATTCGAAGAGCTTTCCTACTATCTGTGAAATAAATCGAGCACGATATCCTGAATAATTCTCTGAGGATTTATTCGGCGAAATTGATGCTAGTTGCATGGCTTACGTCATTCATTCTCTTTCTTACGTATTAAAAGATTATCGATTCTCCTATCGCTATAGCTTGAGTCCCGAGCCCGTGGGAGAACGTACGGTGAAGTGTGTGTTTCAGAATCGAAAGTCAACGCGGGTACTCGGAGTTCGGAGGAATCCCGAGCAGCTGGTCCGCAGTCCAGGACTTGGCCGCATCTTTCGGTCATGATTTTACAAGTTATTCGGGAAAGGGAGCGCGTTCCTGTGGGTCTGAGCTCTCATCCTCTTCGAGAGCGTCGTGCGTGCCCTTAGTCCTTTTTTTTGTGATATGTGAGGTCTGATCGGAGTTCGGTGCGACTTACGTGTTTTCCGATTATCGAAATCGACTCATTTCTTTTCGAAATCGTGTTAAGTCGAGCCGCTTTCCGTCCTCTTTCCTCGACCTCTCGTCCCTGGCTCACCTCGCTTTCGGCCAAAGCACACACCTACAGTGGACGTGTAGGTGTGCATATATAACCTTCTCGGTTATATATGGGCCATCAAGCAGTGCTCGTAAGTGCGGTGCGGACATGTATGAGATCGCAAAACGAGAAAATTACGAGAATCATGGAATGCGGCCGCTCGACTCGAGACTCGAGAGAGTAGAGCGAGAATCACGGAACCGTTCCACCGTCTCGGGTTTCTATCGCCGACGCCTAACGTTCGTAGACCTAGTCCTATTGTGATAATCAATCCGTGGATCGAAATGTTTTAAAACAAAAAAATACATATGTTCGAAAAATACAAAATTACCTCCACTACTACACAACATTTACTTACCTGCAACTTGTTGCATTTGAAAACAAAAAATGAAATGTGCGAAGATTTATAAAGGTCCACTTGCGGCTTATTCGAGTCTGGATTAGATCGTCTTCTGCAGAATGTCGTTCGAGTAGCCAAGACTCAAGTCCGGACATTAAGCACAACTCCGAGTCCGAAACACCACCGCGCTTATGGGTCTTTCTTTCCAGAGGCCTATGGCTTTCTTATTGTTCGCTATGAGTTTAATGGTCGCTTCGTGGGTTTTCACTTGCAGATTTTATAGCTTTCTACGGTTTGTTATTGTTTTCGTTCGTGGCATTTCTGAGTTTTCACTGACGTTTCTTTTCTTCTTTCCGACTTTCTTGGCTTTCTTCTGTGATTTTCCTCGCTTTCGCCGTTTTCCTTCGTTTTTATCGTTGAGTTTTCGACTTTACTTTCTTCAGACACACCATAAGACTTCGTTTAACTTGAGTTGTTTTCATTTACTACTTCTATCTTGCTCTTTTAGTACTTAATAAATCTGTGCATATGAATAAGTAAAAATATAAAAAATAAAAATAAAATAACAATAAATAGTTTAACAATATACTGATGATAAAGAAAGATACTAGATTCTCCTGTGATAGCCTTTACTTTCCTTATCGTTATACTCGCTCGAGATATTTTACTTTTCAACACATACTCTCGTTAGCGCTGTTTACTTTCAAGACATATACTTGCTAAGATGTTTTACATTTATCGTACTTTCTCCCGCTCAAAGATGTTTTACTTCGTTATAAGACGTTACTTCCGCATATACTAAGATACTCCGTTTAAGATGACATCGTCTCATCGTTTAACTTCGCTATAACATGTTCTCGTGCATCGTTTCTTTCTACTCATGCCACTGCCAGACACACTCACTCGCAATAAAAAATAATAAACGACTCGTACGCTCACTTTAACTTAAGACTTTAAATCTAAATCACGATTCCCGCTACGACGCTGAGCTTCGGAGCACGGCGAACGAAGACGGCCATCTTCTTCAAGAAAACTCCGTGTCGAAATCAAGAAAACCATTCTTTAGTTTAAATAATAGTTCTCTGTGACTTCGAGCGTAGTTCATGCACATGCAGCATAAATCTCTCACCTGTTCTTTTAGCGCTCAGACAAACCTCTCCCGTGCGATATAAGCTCTAACTCGCTTAGTGCTTTTCCGAGGTTGTCGTCCGATACGACGTAGTTCCTCCCGTCTTTCGTGTAGTTAGCATAATCGTACATTACGCAAACGTAATCCCTATAATTAATTTGTGGATTGAAATTAAAATAAATCTCTTTCCAAAATTTAAAGTCTCAACCATAGGATAAGCTCGGACGTCCTCGACGTCCTCCTCGAGATCTCGCGACATCCCCTACCCTTCTTCTTCGACCCGTAAATAACCGTTCCTCCTCGCGCCTTTCACCTATCGAATTTCCTACTACCAAATTTCGTCAAAACCCTACCTTTCGAATTCGTAAAGATAAAACCCGCGATCTAAATCGAGAGCTCTCTCAGTGCGATTTCTGGCCATTCGAGTGGTAATTAACTATGAGTGCTCGCTCTATAGTGAGTTTTAAAGCACTCAGATAATATAAACCCTATTTAATTCTTTTCGTATTAAATAGGTGAATTACTTGGTCCACATAAATGTTCGCTGATCGTAACTGGATGTCATGAATTTTATGGTTTATTTGATCGAACGATATCGTCGAAGTAGGTGTCTATTCTTCGAATAGATGCGTTACTCGCGATATTACGCTCGTTCATCCAAACTACTTAACGAATGAGATCCGTCCTTTCTCATTCTAATATTTTAAAATTTAAAAAATCTTATTTTCAAAACTAATATACATATATCCATTAAATTAAATCTAAATCTAAAAAAAAAGACACACACTTTAAGCGGCCGACAATAACAAGACAACTAGAAAAGAGCAATAAAATTTTTATTAAGAGAGAATCACAATTACAATTTATAATATTCATTACACTTAAAAAATTTACACAAAAAATTACATAAGTAATATAAACATAGAAAAAAAATGAAATGAAAAAAATTCCTATACATTTCTAGAACTTTTGCCCTCATAATGGGGCGAGACAATCAGACAGCGAGACAAATGCTCTCCATTAAATGCAGAAATCAATATAAATAAAATTTGTAGTATCAACGAATAATATTTGAGCCACATCATCGATTTTGGAGTCCTTAAAAGGAAAGGAAATTAAATATAATGATTAACTGAAACTATACTATATAACTGTAAGTAAATTATATATTAAATTCATCAAAAAAGAAAGCTGTTCTATCAAAAAATAAAAGAAAGATTTACATACATACCACTCAATTCTTATGTATTCTATGTACCTAAAAGCTATTTCCCTATTCAATTTTGTCAACAATGAAATTTACTACGAAGCTATGATCCTTAGAGAAAAGAACATAATCCTGTGTTTAATAATATGGTCTATTAGACTGAAGCAAGGTTAATATAGCTAGTATACATATACTAAGTAGACAAATTATTAAAAGGGGTGAACGCATTAGATATTTCAGTCTATTATTCAAAGTGATGGTGATATGATGGTGATATGATTAGTAGAATTCAAGTTGGTTGGTTGAAGTGGAGGAATGCTTTGGGCCTATTATGGTTTGGGTTAACTCTGATATCATTTGGTATCAGAGATAACCTAACCCTAGTATTATCCTAGGGTTTCTTAGCATCTGTTTTATCCCTCTACCAAAATTTTTTTTCCTATTTTCTTGCCCACTTTCACCGCCCACTCCGACCCTAGCTATGTCACCAAGGAGACACTTGCCCGAACCCATCCAGAAAGAGATACATCAAGAGATCCGACGATTTTGGCAGAGGCTTGCGGACATTGAGGATGAAACTTAGGAGGAAATTAAATTCTACGGTGATCTAGAGAGTCGAATGGGAGAGTGGGAGAATATGAAGAGGAAGCGGGGGATATAACGTTAGTTCCTACCAACTTACTACAAATAGAGTGTTTAAACCTTAGCTTCCGAAGTGGAGAGGCCACATTACCGAGCGACCACCATATCTTACAGACAAAGTTCAACCTCAGGATCTAATAGCCAATAGTATACCTAGGAGAACACCCAAGGATTCCGAGTGGAAAACAAGTGGAACCAATCCACATCTCTAAATCTGTTAGAGCTAGGAAGTGTAGTAAGTGTCACGAATTTGGGCATAGCGAATCAGAATGCACAATCAGGAGAGTGATCACTTTCACATATTAATTAACAGTTAAAGAAATAAACTTTGATCCAGAAGAAGATAAAAACTTCAGAGAGGGTTCTTAATTTTCGGCCAATGAGGAAGAGACGCCATCGATTTCAGTTGAAACGAAGAAAAAAATTTCAATTGAGGTAACAATAGCTGTTCTAGAAGGCAGCCACTCTGATGTAATGGATGTTCTGACAAAATACGAGATTGTGGTGCCCTGAGCTAGCCTTTTGCAGCGGTTGAGAGGAGCATCAATAGAGGAGCTGATATTAGACCCAGGACAACCCCAGGTAAGAAAGATTTTGAACTTCATATCTATAAATGCATCCCTGAGTTGCTCCTACTAAGGGAGGTCCTGCATGTCAAAAATGAGGTTTTTTGTGTCATGTCGGGAATATTTCAGGGAGTTATTCAGATGTTAGATTCGCTTTAAAATGATACCTATCATCAGTTGTTCAGATAGGAGGGATAAACCTCAATTTTGAAATTTGTCTCAGGAGCTTGATGGGGCAGAGAATTTTTCAATGGGATCCAGGTCCTATCAGTGAAAAGATGTCTCTTCTAAGTTCTTGCTAGTGAGAATAATACAAACTGACATAGATTTTACCTCAGTGTTGATCTCTCCTCACATATTGGTTTATCAACTATATTCTGCTGAGTACGAGAAGTGGAAGAAGAAGGTTCTAGCCTTATTGGTTCAAGAGTTACATTGCGGGAACCTACATCTATATACAACTCTAGCTCAAAATATGCCTAGGGACTATCAAGACGTGTTGCGGAATGACAACACCTATATGATCAATCTATAGTGGACTACAATATCTCATCTATCTTCAATGTGACAGACTTGATACCGTGCTACGAGAAGCCATTTCGACAAACGAATTTGATGCTCCCCTAACCTCAGGAGACTGACGCAGGGGATAGGGTTGATCGGCCCCAACCGGTTAAAAAAGAAGCTGTCGGTTCAACAGGGAGGTCGGATCAGCCGAACCCTGCTTAGGGTTTGGAGTGCTGCTTCCCAAGGGGAGGGTTTCTCCATCCTAGTTATTTTTTATTATAAATGGCTGTTCTTTTGTGTTAGGGTTAGTTTTTGGCTTGGTGTTTCTATCAGGACAACCGCCAACGTCCCCTTTTCTCTTCTAGGGTTGTATCCGAAGGCGAGAAGATGTTATGACTTTCACTGGACCCAAGGTGGTGTGTATCCTTTCCCTCTCCTCTTTCCTTGGCTTGCTCGTTGCCATCCGCCCCACACCCCTCAGCCGTCACTTATCCTTCTCTACAGGTTGGCTGTCGTTCAACCTATCCTCCCCCCTTAGTCTGCCGTTAAACCTATCCCTCGTTGTACCTACTGCCACCCCCTTCCTTCCTGCAAGTGTTCCCAGCCATCAGCCCTCAGCCCTCACCTTTACCTTGTTGTTACCGTGCTTGTATTCCCTCCACCTCATAGCCACCCCAATATCCTACCCATCTACTTCTGCGGCCACCCAACCCATTCCTTCTCCGCATCCCAAAATTCATCCCGTCATCCTTTCCCTGCAACCATCCTTGCTGCAACCCCCACACAAAAGCCACCAGCTTTCAGCCCCCGTTTCCCAGCTGCTACTCATTTCCTCCTTCCACTCTTTTGTCTTGACAACAACCTCTGCATTTGGCCCCAACCTGCTGTCCAGTTGCCCTTCACCACGTTCACCTTCGCCTTCGCCTTCGCCTTCGCCTTCGCCCTAGGGTGTCCTTTTATGTTTGCCGTTTT
Organism: Papilionanthe hookeriana x Papilionanthe teres; assembly: GCA_022702705.1. Classification (NCBI taxonomy): domain Eukaryota; kingdom Viridiplantae; phylum Streptophyta; class Magnoliopsida; order Asparagales; family Orchidaceae; genus Papilionanthe; species Papilionanthe hookeriana x Papilionanthe teres. The sequence goes on along the minus strand of CM040437.1, from coordinate 38,435,034 downwards.
TTATTTCCTGTTCTGAAGAGTCATTTTTATAACCTATTTGAATTTCAACAATAAAATTTACAATTCTATTGTGATTTGAGTTAACCCTGGCATCATTGAGTCATGGGGTTGGATTATGAATGTAATGCAAGTGCTATTTCCATACTTTATAGTCAACGAAATACATTTATCTTTATAAGATAGATGTTTTTTACCTAGTTAATGCTGTTGATCACATGCAAAGTGGTAGCTTCTCTAATCCTAAGAGCCTTAGGTGGTATAATTTTTGGGTTCAGAATCAGGCACCTTCAGTTGCATTTTAGGTTGGATTATCAATTTAGCTGTCCGGTAGGATTTGTTCTTTATAACCGTGTAATTAAGCTTAGATGCCGCTTTATATAGCCAAATAAACTACCAAATTTGAGAATAAGCTTTGTTTAATAAGAAAATGATGATTTTAGAGAGATGGGTGTGCTATGGACTAATTGTCGAGTGAGGGGCAAAGAGATGACCCATACAAAAGTTAGTTGGAATCAAAATTGACACTTTTGTATTGTTTTGTTGACAAATTATATGCCAAGAGTGATGTATTTGAGGTAGATGGAGAGGTGTAGCGGTATGGAAAGGGAGAATCAACTTTCTAAATGATTCTCAATTTATTGTCTCAGATGTTAAATTAATTTTTACTTCACCGGAAATCAACTTTCGTATTGCCAAGAATTGTAGTTATAGAGATACCCAACAGTGAAATTAAAGATTTGATGTCAGCATTGGATGAATGATGATTTAAGATTGAATGAGTTCCCCTTGGCCCGTTGTCAATATCATTGAATTTAGGCTTGCTTACACTTGATTTGGAGTGACTATCAATTAAAGTCATTTTGTTCCTGAACTTTTTTATTTGAATTTACTATACATTTGAAAATGTAATTTTTTTGGAGGATTTGAAGTGCAACTATGCATCATAATTAACTCTCTTTTTTTCTTTTATTCGTATGCCTGTTGATTTGCCATGTTCATATATTTGTAGATGCACACGCTCATGCACACACGCTCATGCACACACGCTCACATGTAATTAGTTTATAAGGAGTGTGAATGCAACTGAACTCTTAAACATAGAGGCGTCTATTGGTGTAACTGTTAGAGTTTCATCAAGAACTCCAAAGTTGAGCAGGCCATTTGGCCAAAGAGGACAATATCTCGATGTGTGAAAGTTTGGGCTGTTACAAGGAGTTTGGATAGCTTTCTTAAAAGAGTAAAAGTGGGGTTTTGGCTTATGAAGCTATGTATGCTTTGGTTATATTGGTAGATAAATCATGAATTGCCTGTTTTCTTTGGTTTGCTTTATATGAAACCAAGTTCAATTTCGTAGTTGCATGAACCAATCTGAACTGTGGGACAGTTTTTTTAATATATGTATCATTTTCTTATTTTATTTTGCTTTTTGTTTGAAAGAGCTTAAGCTAAAACTTCTTAGGGACTGACATTCTTCTTTTTTATAATTTGTGAAATTTCTGTGTAATTATGCTTCTTAGTGTGAGATTATTGTTTGAATCATTCTTAATCCTTCTCTATTTGTTATAACCGTTATTGTGATTATTTGGGCTGTCAACTTTGTGGACTTTTTAAAGCAAAAAAAGAAACTTTTTTTTTCAACTAAAGAGGTTAATTTTCTCACGCATATTTGTTTGAATATGACCATGATATTGGCACCTGTTGAGTTTAATTTGATTTGTTTTTATTGCTTTTTGAACTTATTTCTCACTTTATTTTTTGACAGCCCGCTCCTACCTCCTTTGATGAGGTTTTCCAATGCATGTTTGATTACATCGATAGGCTTTTTGTCATGGTTCGGCCCAGGAAGCTTCTCTTTATGGCTATTGGTCAGTGTTTATTTAAATGTTCCTGAAACTAGCGTATGCCAACTTCTTGTGATTTACATACCATACAATTCTTAAGTATTTACATATCTAAAACCTAAAGATGCATATTTACATGTATTCCTCTCAAATCTTTTACATCACATAAAAAATCCCATATAACAAATCCCATCATCACTATCTTTGAAAAGGGTAATTCACCTTTTCGTGCATAAGTTTATCACATCAAGGTATTATTAGTGTAAATATCAAAATTTGGGTGTTAGATATGTACATATGTTAGAATTTTGTGTTATGTATGTAATTTTTTCTTATTGTTTGTGTGCCATATGCTATAACTGCAGGTTTTATTTATCGTTAATGGATACATTTTGATATGCTCTTTTCAATCTTTTTTCTTTCACAACGATTCTGAAATTGCAATGACAGATGGTGTTGCACCGAGAGCTAAGATGAATCAGCAGCGTTCTAGACGATTCAGAGCAGCTAAGGATGCAGCAGATGCGGTAGGTGTAAATGTTCGTCTTCGTTTATGCTATAATTCTCGACCCTGCTTGAGATAATGTCATGGGGTACATGCCCATCGATTGGGTTTAGAAAGGCCAACAATCGGTGTGACTAGAGTCAAATGGGGATTTGCTTGCTTGGCCACAATTGGCTTTTCTTTCTATAGAACAAATTTTCATTTAGGCTCATTTACATGCATAGCACACAATTCTTAGGTATTTATACATCTCACACTTACACTTTCATATTTATACAAATATTACTCTAATCTTTAATATCAAATCGAAATTAGCGTTATTATAACTTTTTAAAAATGATATACATTTTTTCATGCATAGGTTTAGTTCTATGTATGTAAATATGAAAGTTTAGGTATGAGAGATGTAAATTCATTAGAATTGTGTGCTATGCATGTAAATTTCTCTTCCATTTATTGATCACTTGGTATCTTTTTTGGGCTGTTTTTGTCATTACTTATAAAAACTCAAGAAATATTTGTGATGATAACAGTTGTCTCATTGTCCATCTTTTCCAAGTTTTGTTTCTTTCAACTATGGAGTTTGAATGAGAAGGAATTAGTAGCTATTTATTTGAATCCTTATGCTTTAGAAACATAATCAGTAGTTCTGTTTTTGAAAGAACTCTCTGCTTTTTTTCTAAATATGATTATTGTTTGGGTTGATTTTGTTAATGTAAATAGTTTTGCCAGTATGTAGTTAGTATTAGTTGAATTTGGTTACTGATTATTAGAATCTGGTTATTTGAAGCATGCATTTGATAGGCGCTTTAGATATTTCTAAGAACGGGTACATGATGATGGAATAAAAAAGTGAAGAAGGCATATGGTCCTTGCAAAAGATTAAAGTTAAACAATTAAAAGTTGAAAGATTAAATAATAAATATTGGTAAATACGCAGAGCTCTACTGAACTTCCCCCTTTTTCTTTGTACCATGTAGGCGGCTGAAGAGGACCGACTGCGCCTGGAGTTTGAGAGGGAAGGAAGAAAGCTTCCTCCAAAGAAGGAATCAGAAGTTTTTGATTCTAATGTTATTACTCCCGGGACTGAGTTTATGGCTGTCCTGTCTGTAGCACTGCAGTATTACATTCATCTGAGGCTAAACTATGACCCTGGTTGGAAGAACATAAAAGTATGTATGTAGTGAGTTCACTGCTTTATTTATTTCAGTCTTTTATTTTTTGTCATTCGTAGCCCTGACTTTGCCCCTTAATTTTCATTCAATGTGATTAAATGCCATATTATACTTCAGGACATTACATACATACCACCCAATTCTTATGTATTTACATATCTAACACCTAAACTTCAGTTTATTCATCTATACCACCCAATTCTTTCATATCACATTAAAGATACCACCATTTTAACTTCTAAATAGTGAAATACACTGTTTCAAGCATAACTAAGTTGGTATGTATGTAAAAATTGGAGTTTGGGTGTTAGATATGTTAGTACATACGAACTGGGTGGTATGTTAAGTAAAATTTATTTTTATAACCGATTTTATTGTAGGTAATCCTTTCTGATGCAAATGTTCCCGGTGAAGGGGAACACAAAATTATGTCATACATCCGTCTTCAACGAAATCTGCCCGGTTTTGATCCAAATACTCGTCACTGCTTGTACGGTCTGGTATGATCTTTTCTAACGGTTTTTTTTTTATTTTTTATTTTTTAATTTTGTTTATTTTTATGCATTTTTGGGGAAAATGTGCTTACCTGATGCATTTATTGGTGTTTAAAACTTAGTGACTGGGGAGTGTGCTTTGATATCGGTTTTTAAATTATAGTCTTTTTGCACACACACTGTGTATTTCTGTATTAAATCTATTTTAATTATCTGAAGCATATAGTAGTTTTTTTAATCCGTTTATTTCAATCTTGGCTTTCTAAAATTTATTTCTTGTTGATTATTTGTATAATCCTTGTAATTGAGTCCTGTTTGATCATATCAGAGCATTCTAATGTCTTTTTATTTTTTCAATGAAAGTGAAATTGCTTTAATAAAAAGATTTTTTTTTTTGTTCGGCCTCAAAATTTCTGGAATGTTCATTCCTTGATGACAACCTAATCAGCAACATGAAGTTTAGACAGACAGTGAGAATACACAATATATTTGGAGGACAATCACGTTTTACTACTTTGCATAGAATTTTATCAAGAAAGAAAATAATTTCAATAAATTAAAAGTGTAGCAAAGATGCAATGTTCTGGTGAATGTTAGAATGGTTTATGAATTAGAATTATGTGAAAAGGTATGCAGAACAACTCATGTGATGTGTAAAGATGAAACAACAAAAAATGTTTCTTATTTGTTAATTTTTTGAAATTGTTTTATTTATCTCAACAGTTATGAATACTGCTTCTGGGTTTTGATAGAATGAGTGCAATGGGTTGAACAGTGATATGCATGAAACAAGCTGTATGCCTTTTAGCTTGGGGAGTTGAAGTGATGGAAGGACACACGGTTTAGGGGTAGTTTGGGATTGCTTTGTTATTGTTTTTTTGTTTTCACTTTTTGTTATTTTCTGTTTATGCTTTGATATGAAATTAAAATATGTTTAATATCTTAAAAATGAGCTGTTTTGTTTTTATCGAATTTCACAAAAATGACTTTTGGGTTTCTAATGTGAGCGAAGACTTTTGATTCATATCGTGGCCAAGAATTGCTGCATTTGTCTTCCTTCTGTATTTAAGCTCTCTGTTTAGTATTAAATTTATTGTTCCTTCTTGCTTTTTTCATTTTTCTTTGATATGATTATTTTGTAAAAGTTTCTTATCCTGTAATGTTTATACTTTGTTTTACTTTTTATATAGGATGCAGATTTGATCATGTTAGCTTTGGCCACACATGAGGTGCATTTTTCGATTTTAAGAGAGGTAAGTGCTAATTTCCTTTTTTGCCTAAATAACTTAATTATGCTTCTTTTTATCCATTTGATTTCCGAATTTCTTTTCAACCTTTTATTGAACAATTCACTCTTCTCCTTTTGATTGATATAGTTTTGGATCTGGTTGTAATTTTTAGTTTTGTTTTCCTTCATCATGGATTTTTAATCTTTCATGCTTTTTTTTTTTGCGATTATGCATAAAGCATATTAAACTGAAATTCTATCCCAAATTTGCAATGGGATCTTTCTGCAAATGTTTACCTTGATGTTACTTTTCTTTTATTTCATATTTATCTGCCTAATTGCTTGGCAATATCAGATTGTCTTCACTCCTGGACAGCAAGACAAATGCTTCTTATGCGGCCAGATGGGCCATTTAGCTGCAGATTGCCAAGGACACGCTAAAAGAAAATCTGGTGAATTTGATGAGAAGGGTGATAGCGCTGTAGTTGCAAAGAAACCTTACCAGGTTTATTGGTGATTGGATTTAATCTTTCATGTTCACATATGCAGTCATTTATTTACCCTATTTCTGTGATATTGCAGTTTCTCAACATCTGGACTCTTCGAGAGTACTTGGAATATGAATTTAGAATGCCTAACCCTCCCTTTGAGGTTGATTTTGAGCGCATAGTTGATGATTTCATCTTTATGTGTTTCTTTGTTGGAAATGATTTTCTTCCTCATATGCCAACGCTGGAAATCCGTGAGGTTTGTTGTTTATTTGAAGCCTTACCGTTGTTAAGCTTGTTGCATGTATGTGTATATATATCTATCTATATATCTACCGATCTACATATATATATATATATGTAATGACAATGCTGAAATCTGCGAGGTTTGTTTTTTATTTGATGCCTTACCGTTGTTAAGCTTGTTGCATGTATGTGTGTGTATATATATATATATACAGACACACATACACGTACGTGTAGATGAAGGGCTATATATATACACATGTATGTGTACTAAATACGCAATAGTTTGAAGTTCTCTTTCTATGCATATTAGATGATGTGTTATGTACATGTGATATCTTCTTTCATGTGTTGGATTTTAGCTAATGCTTGACTAACAGGGTGCAATAAATTTACTTATGGCTGTTTATAAGAAGGAATTTAGGGTGATGAAGGGCTATTTGACAGATTCATGGAAGGTATGTGGTTCTTTATCCTTTCTACAGGTAATATAGACAATTCTGACTTGACATGTTGATTCGGTCCTAGTAGTGACATGGATCCTTTCTTATTACTAGCCGAATTTGAGCAGAGTTGAGCATTTTATTCAGGCAGTTGGGTCCTACGAGGATAGAATTTTCCAAAAAAGAGCTCGCTTACATCAGGTATTTTTTGTATAACCATTTAGGAAGAAATTTTCTTTTCAATCATGCTTATTTGTGTAGCTTTTTGAATTGTTGGAATTAATAAATCACTTTGGAATTATTGTGGCTGTCTGTAGATTCTTGTGCCATGTTATCAGGTGGGTTGCAATTTTGAATTTGATTTTAAAATGGGGAAATTTGCATTCCTAGCACACAATTCTTAGGTAATTACACATTTTACAGGTAAGCTTTTATATTGACATTCATAGCTATGCTTGGAAAAGGTGTATTTGACTTTTATAAAGTGGGAATAGTGCTATTTTTGATGCGATATTAAAGATTTGAGTGCTATGTATGTAAATATGAAATTTTAGGTTTGTGATATGTAAAGACATTAGAATTGTGTGCTACGTATGTAAATTCCCCTTTAAAATATTATATTTGATTTGTTGCTTTGCTGGTTTTTATTACCGTGGGCGGGATAGAAATACTCATTTTCTAATTCCTACACATTCTTATTATATTTTTCTGAACATGATAATTCTTTTTTATCAATTTGTTTACAAGTGCAATACCTGGAATTAATTAGAGAGGGGTAGGCTATTGACTTCTTGCATTTTTTTGTGAGACGAGGTATAATTTGAGCGTCATTTGCTTTCTGGTTGAGTGCCTTGGATTGTGGTCGCACCAATGCCTTTGCTCCAGGGCCAGCCTTCTATAATATCACATTGCTAAATAACTTTTTTTCTTTGTTTTTTATTATGTGTAGATGTTACACGTGTGTAAAATATGGTTTAAAATGGAGTAATGATGTTATTATTTTGATCTATTTGCATCGTTTCTCTTTTTGCTTTTTGAATTTTCTTTTAATAAGTTATGAAGGATACAATATTACACTTTAACATGTAGTGTTTATTTCTTATTATTAATTTTATGTTATTGTCTTGCTTTTTTTAATTTTCATTTTTATTTAAACAAGTGGCTAAAGATGTACTTGGAAAGTCAAAAGAAAAAGTTTTTATAAATAAAAATAGTTGGTGGTGGAATAATAATGTGCAAGAAAAGATAAAATATAAGAACTTATGTTATAAAAATTGATTTATATGTAAAAGCGTAGAGGACTGAGAAAAATATAAAACGGTCTGCAGAGAGTCTAAAAGAATAATCTGCGACGTTAAAAATTATGCTTTTAGTGATCTTTATACCATGTTAAGATACTAAGAAATGTGAAAAATATATGTATAAACTAGCCAAACAAAGAGAAAATAAAAGTAAAGATTTAACTCAAATAAAGTGTATTAAAGATGAAAATCAAAAAGGGTTTTTCTTAGAAAAAGATATTCAACATAGGTGGGTGAGTTATTCTGATAAACTTTTTATTGAAGATGCTGAAAATACGATCGACCTTAGTGATCTTAATATCGTTAGTAATAATAAAACATTTCATTTTTACCGTCGCATTAGTGGAAAAGAAGTTGATGTGGCTTTAAAGAAGACCAAGAGTGGAAAGTCTGTAGGACCTGATGATATCCCAATTGAAGTGTGGAAATGTTTAGGTGATTTGAGGTTTCTTGGCTTACTAAATTTTTTAATACTATTTTAAAAACTAAAAAGATGCCTGAGGAGTGTAGGAAGAGTATTTTGGTCCCCATTTTTAAGAATAAAGGAGATGCACAAGAGTGTGCAAATTATAGAGGAATTAAATTGATGTGTCATACTTTAAAATTACGGGAGAGGGTAATTGAACATAGGTTAAGACGTATTACCAAGGTTTCTCAAAATCAATTTGGATTTATGCCGGGCAGGTCTACTATGGAAGCTATACATTTATTGAGAGGTTTGATGGAGAAGTACAGAGATAGTAAGGAGGATCCACATTTGATTTTTATTGATTTAGAAAAAGCTTACGATAAGGTTCCTAGAGATTTCTTTGGAGAGTCCTTGAGAAGAAAGGTGTTGATATGACTTATATTCAAGTCATTAAAGATATGTATACTATAGTTGTTACATGTGTTCGAACCGAAGGAGGATTGACCAAATATTTTACTATTTCTGTTGGTTTACATCAGGGATCGGCTTTAAGCCCACATTTTTTTGCTTTATTTATGGATGGTCTTATTGGGCATTATAAGAGGATGTACCTTGGTGTATGCTTTTTGCTGATGATATTCTCCTCGTGGATAAGACGAGAGAAAAAGCCCAGGAAAAACTTGAATTATGGAGGTCTACATTAGAGTCTAAGGTCTTCGTTTGAGTAGAACTAAAAGTGAATACATGGAATGCAATTTTAGTAATAGTAGCTCTAGTGACAGAAGTGTAACTTTGGGTGATCAAATTATTAAAAGGTATGAACGATTTAGATATTTCGGGTTCATTGTTCAAAACGATGGTGGTATAGATGGGGATGTTAATAGTAGAATTTAGGTTGGTTGGTTGAAGTGGAGAAATGCGTCTGACCTATTGTGTGATAGAAAAGTACCGCTTAGACTGAAAAGAAAATTTTATAAGATGGTGGTGAGCCCTACAATGCTTTATGGTGCTGAATGTTGGCCTTTAAAAGAGAAGCATAATGCTAAGTTAAGTGTTGCCGAGATGAGAGTGATTACGTTGATGAGTGGTTTTACACTTAGAGACAAAATGCGAAATGGATATATCCGTAATAGGGTTGGTGTTGCACCAGTGACGGATAAAATTCGAGAGAGTCGCCTTAGATGGTTTGGTCACATTAAACGTCGACCATCTGATGATCCGATTAGGAGAGTAGATGTTTTAGATACTACTTATGTTAAGAAAGGCAGAGGTCGACCTAGGAAAACTTGGGCTTATTGCATAAAAAATGATCTTAGTTTATTAGAATTAAACGAAAATTTGACACTAAATAAGACGCAATGGAGAAAAAGGATTCATGTAGCCGACCCCACTTAGTGGGATTAAGGCTTTGTTGTTGTTGTATCATTTTTATTTGAACTTGGGCATGCTTAAAAGTTGTGGTGTAAGCTTTATTCTTATATTTTTGAATAGCATGAAAGAGACATTATTTACCTCGTAATTTGTTTTGCAAATTTGTTTGTGAATACTTGAACTTATACACTATAACACTCTGTAATTCTTTCTTAAAACTTTTGTTGAGCCTTGAAGTAGTTTTTGCCTTTCAATATGCTATGATATGCCTATACTATTGGCTTTGCACAGAAGCTTTTACTTATGATATTTTTGATAGCTTGAAACCTATTTGAAAAGGCAAACACCTCTTCCATTGTCTCTAATTTTAGATGATATTCGACCCAGCGGCATCACTGGTGCCTTAGGCCTCATTAAGTGTGAGCACAAGTTTCCACATTTGAATTTCAAGTGAAATTTATAAAATTCTTGTTTAATATTTTGGAGTTATGTTTTGACCAACCAACAGGCGAATGATATTTAGCATAAATGACGGAGAAAATGTTTGCATATTTCATGTGTATTTTTATGGAAGATTTACATGCATGCCAGCCAATTCTTATGTATTTACAGATCTAACACCTAAACTTCAATTTTTACATATATGCCAACTTACCTATACATAAAAAGGTGTATTTGACTTTTTAAAAGTGAAAATATTTTATGTAATATGAATGATTTGGGTGATGATTTTTGTGATAGCTTGACACCTATTTGAAAAGGCTAGCACCTCTTCGATTGTCTCTTGTTTTAGATAATATTCGACCTAGTGACATCACTGGTGCCATAGGCCTCATTAAGTGTGAACACAAGTTTCCACGTTTGGAGTTCAAGTGAAATTTATAAAATTCTTGTTTAATATTTTGGAGTTATGCTTTAACCGACCAACAGGCGAATGATATATTTAGCATAAATGATGTAGAAAATGCTTGCATATTTCATGTATATTTTTTGGCAAGATTTACATGCATGCCAGTCAATTCTTTTGTATTTACATAACACCTAAACTTCAAATTTTACATATATGCCAACTTACCTATACATAAAAGGTGTATTTGACTTTTTAAAAGTGAAATATTTTAGATGTAATATGAAAGATTTGGGTGAAAGATTTGGGTAGACCTAGGAAGAGTTGGGCTTATTGCATAAAAAATGATCTTAATTTATTAGAATTAAATGAAAATTTGACACTGAATAGGACGCAATGGAGAAAAATGATTCATGTAGCCGACCCCACTTAGTGGGATTAAGGCTTTGTTGTTGTGGTTGTTGTATGAAAGATTTGGGTGAGATAAATGTAAAAATCAAATTTGTGGTATGTAAATAATTGAGTGTTATGTATGTAAATGCCCCATATTTTTTTTTTCTAGAAAGTTTTGGTGGGGCGCTAGTCCTAACAACTTTTGTGGCAAGAGTTATTTTGGCTTTTTATGTTGCTTTTTTAAAGACGGTTACTCTGCGATGATTGTTACTTTGTGGGTTAACCAGTTTGGTTTAGGTATGATTGACTTATTACATTATAAATTTATGGAATAAATCTTTTTTTAATGTTCAATTGAAGTTTTTTCCAGTGAGAATGGAACTCTTTGCGCTGGTAGGAAGTTTATATTACTGATTTTGTTTAGGTCATCATCAGATTTGCTTTGATTTCAAAGATCAATTCTATGTGACTGGCATCTAGGTTTGTGAGTAGAAAGAAACTGTTCACCAGTGATGTTTTGTTCACTAATTTTGTGCGCTCTCTTATATCATTTAATTTTTTAGGCATTTACATATGTAGCACACAATTCTTATGTATTTTCATATATCACACCTACACATATAGCGCTCAAGTCTTTAATATCACATAAAAAATAGCAAGTGAAATGTATCTTTTCATGTAGGTTTAAAATACCACAGTGCTATGTAAATATGAAACTTTAGGTGTGAGATATGCAAATACATAATAATTGTCAGCTGCATATGTAAATTTTCCTTAGTTTTTTCTCTTTTTTCATAATAAAAAAGATATATATTTACTTATTTGATGTCTGCTTATTTTCTTAACTTCTGCTAGCGTCAAGCGGAAAGGATAAAACGCGAAAAAGTACAAGCCAGACGAGGTGATGATATAGATCCTCAACTGAATCCTGATCTTGTAGTGCCCATCACTCGTTATAAGGGTTCACGTCTAGCTTCTGGTGCTTCCCCTTCCCCATTTCAACAGTTCGAGTCTTCTTATGGAACTCGTAATCTGCCCCTTACAAGAAAAGACACAGAAATTGAAAAGGCTACTTCAGAAATGCATATGCTAAAGACCAACAAAAGAGCAACACTTGAGACGGGATCTTATGTTAGAGCGCAAAAGGCTGCCCGCATTTCGGCAGAGGGTGCAACTATTGGAGGAGCAATTGTTGAGGCTGAGAACAGTCTTGAAGCAGAAGTAAACAGATCATTTCCAATTATTGAATTTATATTTCTGTGTTTTTCCTTGGTTTTTATGCAAATTGTTTCTTTCCTTTCTTTCTATGTTTTGGGAATAATGTTTGTTGATTTTCACTGACTTTTGTTTGCTTTTGATTGATAAAAAATAGATGCTTGAAAATAAGGAAGAAATGAAAACAAAGCTGAAAGAACTGTTACGGAATAAATCGGATCTTTTCAACGCTGAAAATCCAGAGGAGGACAAGGTTTGATTTTATGGGCATATGCATTTATTTTATCGCATCAAAATCAGATTTTCTACCTGATTTGGGCTGCAATTGTCATTAAACTTTTTTTTGTCAAAGCTTTTATTTTATAATTCCGTCTGCTGAGCAGCTCTTCTTTCATTCTGATTGTCTACTTATGAATTCCTGCTGTATTATAAGTTAGTGGTATTTTGGTTTATGTAAATTTATATATTTTTTCTTCACTGCAAAGTTATGAGGCTGATGTGTTCTAAGTGGACTTCAGATTGTCTTGATTGTGATCGCTCCTTGTTGTCGCTATTATTTATCTGGATCTGAACTGCTTGAGTCTGCTTATAATGTTTCTATTAGAATATTAAAATATTTATTAATACAGAATTCTATATTAATTACTTTTATTTGCTTTTCTTTTCTTTTTTTTTATTCCTTCATTCTGTTTTTTATTTGTTTCCTTAACTAGTATATCCTGTAATGGGTATTTATACCCCTCTTTGCATCAATAAAAACTATCTTGGGTTCTATTCTAACACGATATCAGAGCACGGAGAACAGTGACTCTCCATCCAGTAGTTGCATTTTAACTTAGTGCACTGAATGCCCTATTATATTGTTATACTGTCGCTTGGGTCATCCTAGTTTTCAGTATCTAAAGCAATTGTATTTGTTGATGTTTACTAATAAAAATCCTTCTAACTTTAAACGTGAAACCTGTCAGTTAGCTAAACATCATCACGTTTCTTATCCACCCCACAATTACACACCTTCCGCTCCTTCTCTCTTATTCACAGTGACTTATGAGGACCCTCTCGCACTCCTAGCTACACCAATAAATGTTGGTTTCTTTTTTTTGATTGATGATCACACTCAGATGACACGAGTTTATATTTTAAAAGATAAATCTTAAGCTGCGGTCGCTTCCAATAACTTCCACTCATTCATTTTGACCCAATTCAAAACTTCTATTCAAGTTCTTTGGAATGACAATGGTTGTGAATTTTTTAACTCTATATTAGGAGAATTCTTGGTAAGTAAAAGCATCCTCTATCATTGCTCGTGTATCGATATTCCTCAGCCAAAATGGGGTAGCTTAGGGAAAAGAGCCGACATCTCCTCAACGTTCCCTGCTGCATTATGTTTCACTCTAATGTTTCAAAACATTTCTGGAATGATGCCATTCTTACCACCACTTATCTCATAAATAGAGTTCCCTTAAAAATTCACAACTTTCGTACTTCTTTAACCGTCTTAAGATTTTGCTTTTCTAACAATTAGGTCTTCTCCACTTTAGATCCCAAAATTTTTGGGTGCACAGTCTTTGTTCGGAACATGGACCCAATTCAGAGTAAACTCGATCCTAGATTCATAAAATATGTTTTCTTCGGATACCTTGCCACTCCAAGGGGGTATAAGTGCCTTGACCCTACCACAAATAAAGTCTATGCGAGTGCTGATTTCTCCTTTTTTGAAAGTAGATTCTACTTTCCTAACTCGTTCTCCAGTGAGGGGGAGCTAGAGTTCTGGACACTGTTCCTTACCCTACTCTTGTAGATGTTTCCCCCACGTCACCTGCCATCGAGCATCCCTTTGTTCGCTCGGTTCCATCCACTTCTTCTACCACCAAAGAGTCTTTTGTCCCTTTCGTTTCACCAACCCATCCTCCCACTCTTCGTATCTACAATCGACACTCATTCTAATGCACCTACTCTGGAGCTCGCTGAACCTTGAATCCCCTTCGGACATCCCTAGCACTATTCTTACTCCAAATGAGGACGTCAGTTCCTCTAGTAATGTACACAATCAGACAAGCTCTCTCTATCCCATGACAAACCGTCTCTCTTCGCAGATTATCACCAACCTATAGAGCTTTTGCTACGGCCCTGACCAATCATCAACTTCCATCTACTATTGAGACTGCCTTAGCATACCCAACATAGAAAGCTGCCGTCATGGAAGTGATGAATGTTCTTCAGCGGAACCATACTTGGGACATTATTAATCTTCATTGGGGCAAGAAAGTAGTGGGATGCCGATGGATTTTTAGCATCAGACTTAAATCTGATGGATTCTTTGAAATCAACAAGGCGCAGTTTGTCGCCAAAGGCTACTCACAGGCCTACAGGGTTGACTATGAGGAGACATTTGTTCGAGTTACTAATTTAAACACCGGTCGAGTCCTCTTATCCCTTGCAGTGAATCTGGATTGGCCCTTATTTCAGCTTGATGTCAGAAATGCTTTCCTGAAAGATGATTTTATAGAGCAGGTATTCATGGCTCTTCTTCTAGGCTTTGACTCCACTACCTCCCGGGGGCAAGCATGTAGACTGCGAAAATCCTTTTATGGATTAAAGCAATCACTATGAGCATGCTTTGAGAAATTCACAAAGATGACGGTAGGCAATGGATTCACTCAGGCTCAAGCCGACCACTCTCTCTTCTTCTGACATTCCTCTAGGGGCCAGATAGCTATCCTTCCTTTCTTTGTTGACGATACTATTATCACAAGTGATGATCTACTAGCATTGGAGTCTCTGAAAGACATGCTTACTGCTTCATTCGAAATGAAGGAATTAAAATCTCTCCAGTACTTCTTAGGCATGGAAGTTGCTCGGTCATCTCAGGGTATTTACCCGTCTCAGCAGAAATACTTGATTACTTTTTTGACAGATAACAATCTTCTCCTATGCAAACTAGTGGCTGTCTCGATGGATCCCAATGAAAAACTTCTTAATGTTCCCAATGCAGTTCCTGTAAACAAGACTCGCTACCGGCGCCTTGCAGGAAACTCATTTATCTTTTCCATACACGATCTGATATATGCCACGCAATTGAAATAGTCAATCAATTCACGCATGATCTCTATGAGCACCACTTCCAAGCTGTCCACCAGATTTTCCACTATTTTAAAGGGACACCGGGCTCAGGTTTATTTTTTTCCCGTCACACATCTCGTTCTATTGCAGTTTACACAAACATAGATTGGGTCTGGTCCGTCTATGATCGACAATCTTTCTCGGGGTATTGTTCATTTGTATGGGAAACCTAGTAATGCGGAAAAATAAGAAGCAATCTATAGTTGTTTGGAGTAGTGCAAAAGCCAAATTTTTGATCCATATCCCTGGGAATTTATGAAGCTTTCTGGTTACGCATTATGCTTCGCGAATTACATATGACGATCTCCGTTCCCCTAAAATTTTCTGTGATAACAAGGCTGCTAAAAGCATTGCTTACAACCCTGCCTCGAATGATCGCACCAAACATGTTGAGATTGACCGTCACTTCATTAATGAAAGCTCGAGTCCGTGGAACTTTGTGTTCCTTTTGTGCCATCGAGTGGCCAGCTAGCAGATATTCTTACAAAGAACCTTCGTCGACCATTGTTCGACGAGTTCAAATCCAAGTTGAACATGACTGATATCTATACTTCAATTTGAGGGGAAGTATTAGAATATTAAAATCACTTACAATGTATTAATTACTTTTATTTGCTTTTATTTTCTTTCCTTTATTTATTTTTTCTATTTTTATTTGTTTCCTTAACTAGTATATCCTGAAATTGATAGTTATACCCCTCTTTGCATCAATAAGAACTATCTTGGATTCTATTCTAACAGTTTCAATTTTGATTTAGGTTAAACTTGGAGAGCCGGGTTGGAAAGAAAGGTACTATGAGGAAAAATTTTCTGCAAAATCCCCTGAAGAAGTTGAGGTCATTAAAAAAGACATTGTAAGTCTTGTATCAAATGATTTTTATCTTTGATTATTGAACTTGCTAATATTTCTCTTAGCTTAATCCTATTAAATGATATATTTTTTATCTGCCAGATTCATTCTTTCATTTCTTTGCATACACATTATTTGCTTGCATACTTTATTCAGAAACAGCGCAAGAATTTTTATTATTAACTGATACTGAAGTTTATGCTGGCATTTTATCGTTAGCTTGAACATTTGATACTGTCAAAATGGTTTGTTCTTCATAGGCGAATATGGAGAGACACAATTTAAATTTTCTTATGCTCAAATGACTTTAAGGTTCTTCGCATTTCATTTGAAACTTTTCGGCCTTTCTACCATCATGTCTTCTTCATGCTTTGCTTGCATAAATTAATGGAAAATTCATCCGTCGGTATGTTAGTTGATAAATCATTATATTTGCATTTTAGTTCATTCTTGAATTTCTTTTGTTCTCGCTTTATTTTTTTCTTTTTGCAGAAATAAAAGATAAGAACTTGTTTGGCAATCAAAAGTGAAAACAAATTTACCCATTTAATAAGTAAAATTAAATATTTTTAATTTATGATTTTTCCATTTACATACTAATTATCCTAGTTGAACTTCTTAAAGTCCAAGTTAATCAAATTTACCATACTAATCACTAATTGATGATTAACTTAGACTAATTAATGTTTTTATCAAGTAATATGTATTTAATTAGTCATATTTAAATTTATTTAGTATTTTAGTCGCACATCATAAAGTAAACCCTACTTAGCACAACTAAAACTTTAATAAATTTTATTTAAATCATAATTAAATTTTATTCAATCTTACTGAGTGGTTAATTAGCAGGAGCAATTTTTCTGCAACACCCAATTTTATCTATTTGCAAGATTAATTAATTCCCAACTACTTTAATTGAAAGATCTTTATTGTTCGCTATCATTAAATTCTCAATAATTTGATCGTGATATGCTGAAGCTCATGGCGACACTTGTTTTTCTTTGCTTGTGTTCGAGATATGTAAACATAGAAATTTGGATTGTACACTGGTCAAGTACACAATTTTCCCATGCTTATAATACTATTTAATTTATTAATCAGCTGTATCATGTAATGATTTTGATTAAATTCCTAATTAATCATTCCTCCTTAATTTGTCTAGATAAGTTGCAAATTACAATTTAATAATGCAGAAAATTAATAACCATGATTACGTACTAATAATTTCGTTTCTTTAACTAAACCTAGCCTAAATACCTCTTTAAAAACTAATTATTCTAGCCATTGTATTGACTAATTAGGCAGTCTGGCATTAATTATAATAATCATATACTAATAAAATATTAATATAAACTAAATAATCTTTAACAAGCCTAATTAATCAGTTAATTTCTAATTATTCTGACTAACTACAAATTATTAATAATACTTGATATAATTATTGTTACTTAAATAGGAAGAACTTAATAATGAATTACTTAAAAATAGTTAATAAATTAACTACATATCTAATTGCCGTAATTAGTCACTACTAATTTTTAATGACCTTAATGATATCATGGACTATTCCCTATTAGCTCAATTAGTCTATTTAATAGAAACGACCACTTAGGCTTGTTGCCAAACCATGTGGTAACATTCTTGTATGATTTGTCATAATTTCAGATAACAACCCTGTTTATTTCCAAAAAATGTGGCCGCCAGACATTTTTTTCATTGAGCTTAAATACCTATTTTTGAAAAAAGAAAAAAAAATCAACGAACAAAAGTGAGCTCAAACATGACCTGGTTGTTTTGATTCAATTTCTTGAACAGCTAAACTGTGCTAAATTACTGCTACTAAATTCTGAATAAACACACTTTATTTTGTTTTTATGCACTGTTTGCCTCTGCAACAAGTTCCTGCTATATATTCCTGTAGCTTAGCTTTTTTGGTTTTCTCAATTTGAGTGCGTACTCTTCTTATTCTGTTCCTTACTATTAATTGATTCTGTATTGTTGTAATTATTTTCTTTCTAATTTACTGACACATAAATTTGACATCTACTGATGAGTTTTCATCCATGAGATTGTGCATTCTTAGGTTTCTTAGATGATTCTGTCACTGTCCAGTTTTTTATTTGTAATTGCTTGGTGATAATATCCAGTTGTTATATATTAGGATCTAAATTATTTTGAGCGCAATTGACTTTTTGTACCATTTACGCATTTTTTTACTCCCATGCGGTTTCTTGATTGGCTGGTCAAGGCGTCATGCTTTGCTGTAGTTAGTTCTCTTGTGATGTGTTGCTCTTACCTTCAATGTGTGATAGTTAATTAGATTTGATGTGTCCTCTTGTGATGTGTTCTCTTGTGATGTGTTGCTCTTACCTTTCAATGTTTGATGTGTCCTCTTGTGATGTGTTCTCTTGTGATGTGTTGCTCTTACCTTTCAATGTGTGATAGTTAATTAGATTTGATTTACTGTATCCTTTTTTTTTTTTTTGGTTTTCTCTTTTGATTTTACTTTTTGAAATGTGGTATTTATATAAATTTAATGCATCAGAGCTTGCTAGTCCCTTTTTTTAATCATTTGTCATTACATTTATTTTCTTTTAGAATGCCTAGAAACTTGGATTTCTTGAACTTGGCTTTTGCGATCAACCTAATACAGATGGAGTTTTGCTCTGGGCAGAGAGTGATTGATATTTTTGCATCTGTCCTGTTTATGAATTTTTGGTTATTTCTGGTATTTTTAGTTGATTTTGTTGATTTTGGTCATTTGACATCTTCTGAGGGCATTTAATTTGGGGAAAAAGCCAATGGGTTAAATGTATATGGGGTTGATAGTCTTCACCTATTTTGGTTATTGAGGGAGGAATCTTTAGAATTGATTAGGGTGATCTGTTAGAGTCTCCTCTTTGGGCCTTGATGTCAACATGGTCATCATTGAGGAATAAAAAATTTATGAGAGCATTTATTACTTCTGGTGGTGTAAGCCTTATTCGGTAAAGTTGGTATTATTTGCCATCATTATGATCAACACATCATCCATACAAGGGAGGGCCCCTGCACTCCAAAAAAATTTAAATTTTATTTTTTATTTACATATAAAGATTCTTTTATATATCCGTAAAGGGTTGAGTGCACTGACGGATAAAATTTTGAAAATCGCCTTAGATGGTATTAGTCACATTAGACGTCGACACTGATGATCCGATTAGAGAGTAGATGTTTAAATACAACTTATGTTAAGAAGGTTGATGCGGACTAGGAAAACTCGGGCTTATTGCATAAAAAATGATCTTAATTTATTAGAATTAAACGAAAATTTGACACTAAATAGGACGCAATGGAGAAAAGGATTCATGTAGGCGACCCCACTTAGTGGGATTAAGGCTTTGTTGTTGTTGTTGATATAAAGATTCTTTTAAATTTAAATATAATAAAATTTTGAAAATTTATTATTAAATTGTCATATATATATATATATTTAAAAGATTGATCGGTGTCGAGACCGCCGATCAACCCTAAGTTAACGACCGAGAGGCGGACCCTTCAGTCCGTGTCTATTCGAATCTCCGAAAGTCTGATTCCAGCCCCGACCGAGTCTTACGCCAAGTTCGCCACCAATAATCCAGGGCTCGCGCGCTGTCTCATATATATATATATATATATATATATATATATGCATGCAATCTAATTTAACCTCCAAACTTTAATTAAAAATATGTTTTGAGCTAGTTTTTATCTTCAATAAATTTAAATTTAAATTTTTTTATATATAAAAATTCTTTTAAATTTAAATAAATAATAACTTTTGAAACATTTATTCTTAAATTGTCATATATATATATATATATATATATATATATATATATATATATATATATATATATATATATATATATATATATATATATATATATGATTTAATTTGACTGCAAAACTTGAATAAAAAATATGTTTTAAGCTTTACTAACACAATAGTTCTTATCTTAAATGTTAATATTTATTTAATTCAAATAAAAATTAACATTTTATTTAAAAAACATTCTATTTAATAAAATTAATTCTGAATATTTATTTAAAAAAATTGAAACTATTTAAGCAAAAGTTGGAGCACCTTGATAAATTTTTTCAAATGGATTAAAATTTCAATGTTCCGCCATGATGAATTTCAAATTATTTTGTGATACACTGTTTTTAAAATGTATGTTATATTTTGGAGGACTTACATACATCATGCATAATTCTTATATATTTATATATTTAATACTTAAACTTTTATGTTTACTTACATGACACTATACTGTTACTTAAATTGAGTAAGAATTATAGATGATACTAATAATGAAGTAATCATTCAACATATTTATAATGTAAAGATTAAGTGTTACAAAAATTTTCATTTTTTTAATCGTCATCTATTTATCTTTTTACATTAACAAGTTCTAACAAAAAAAAATATAACCAATCGCTATATGGGATGAAAACGGTTGAGAACTTTTTTGAAAAAATGAAGTTGTGCCATTGCTGGAAAAAATATCTGGCTCTGCAACTGATCATCATTGTGGGTTTATTGGATATAATGGATTTGAATCTAACTTTCATGAAATCTTTGAGCTTGATTGACTCAAATTTAGGTTTTCTTTTAGGATGTTACTATTTCGATCTGAAAGGAAGTTTAGTTTGTTTAACCACCGAGGAAGTGATTGTTAGCTCAGGGTGTGACTCCTTGGGAATTGAGTATTGAGGTGGCTGCGAGTTTGACCTTGGACTTTGGATTTGATGGTTAGTAGATCAACATGATTTCACTATAGATTTTTGATTTGGTTTGATTGGTTTAGCAATTTAAGTTAGGAGTGTGATCACTTGGTATTTGGATTTAGGCTCCACTTTTAGTGGTAGAACATTTGGGCTACATTTAATTGGGGAGATTTTTGAACTGGCAATTTAAGCTAGGACGGTGATCACTTGGGATTTGATTTTAGGCTCCATTTTTAGTGTTAAAACATTTGGGCTACATTTGATTAGGGAGATGTTAAAACTCACTTTGAATGGTTTAAAGGAGGGCTTTACATTATGATTTTGCATGTTTGTTTTGTGGGAAATAATATGACTAAGGGACTTTGATTGTGTCGAACTCATTGATGTTGAAACGAGAGATCTAATCATAGTAGACCTCATTTTAGAGGATTTGTATATATTTTTATTTATGAAGTTGCTTTTAATTGGGGATTAGTTTTACCTAACATTGTTTCAGACAGGGTTTTTAAAAGCATGATTTGAAGTGCGCTTCACGTGCAAAACAAAGCACTGTGCGTGATGCTTGGTATAAGCGAGCGAATTGCTCGTAGTGCCCATGAAGCGCACTTCGAAGCGCTGAAGTGAGTTGATCTGGTTCACTCAAATGGAAATAAATCTTCGGCTTCAATCTGGTGTTCAAAGGAGCGCAAAGAGCAGTGTGCTTGAAAGTTAGAGTGGTGTAAGGGAGCCGAGCATCGTCTTCAACTTCAACCTATAGTGCGAAGATCACTTCAAACACTCGATCTTCCATCGACTATAGGAGGACTTTGACATTGGCTGAGGCTTTGATTGCAGGTGGTCTTCTACATTGGCTAGGTCTCTACCGCAATAGGTAGACGCCGAGAGCACTTTGTGTTTGAGAGGGTTGCCTTCAACCTTCAGTTGAAAGGAGACATCGAGCTTGCCGAACCTGGGGTGAGAGCCTTCGACTTCAACCAAGCGAGACACTCATTGCGATTGAACCTGCAAGCAGTAGTCTTGTATGATTCTTGCCTGCGTGTGTAAGAAATATAAATAAAATCGCTTTAGTTAATTAAAGCGAAGTATCTTAGAGGTGTTAGATTATTGGATATTTTGGTTTTTGAATCAGGATTAGATTGACCTGGTCTCTTAAGGATAATTTAACCTCATTAATTGGAGCTCACAATTTATGTGTTTTGGGAATGTTAGTTTTTTGTCTTCCCAGAGGGATGGTTATGTAGTCCTAGAAGATGTGGATTTTGTTTGTTTGGCTATGGTTGTTATCTGCGAAGCTTTTAAATTTCTGTGGGAATTAGTTAAGCCTTGGCTTAAAGTATTAATTTCCTTTGTCTGGCAGAGCAAGATTTTTAGTTGTTTGGCCTCGAGGGCCTTCTCCTCAGTAGCGTGATTATTTTGATCTCATTGCAAACATCTTGGAGGAATTGGATTTTTACATTTTTTGGGGCTTTTGACATATGAATTGGGATTGGATTTAAGCCTTGTCCTAGATGGATAATTAAAACACACTTTGAAAGAGTAAGGAATTTGGGTTTTTTAGTGGTTATATTTTATCCTTATCTCAGAGAAGAGATAGTTTAACCTCACTTTGAAGGATCAAGGTTTAGAAATTCGGGGTTTGTTGGATTGTAGATGCATCTGATTTTAATGTCTTATTGTGACTTAGGGATTGAATTTCTTTATTTTTACAATTTGAATGAAAAATAGGGGCGTGATCATTTTGGTAATTTTGAAATGTTCAAAATTTGGCTAGTTAATATTTTTGCTTAAGAACTTTATTACAGGTAGTTTGAGGTAAGGCAAACTCCCCACCAAAATTTGAATTTTCCTATTTAAAACACAATTTTTTTGAAGTTGACAATTTGTCCTAAAAGATGCAAACACTGATCAAATTATTAGGGTTTGTACTTTGAAATTTTTTAGTGTGTAGGCTCAATGAGTGTAAGTCACCAAAAAAATTTCAGAAGTTTATTAATTTCTTGCAATTTATCGGAATAAAACTAGTTCAAATTTTACAATTTTGAATATTTTTTTCTTGGAAAATTAATATACTACAACAACAACAACAACAACAAAGCCTTAATCCCACTAAGTGGGGTCGGCTACATGAATCGTTTTTCTCCATTGCGTCCTATTTAGTGTCAAATTTTTGTTTAATTCTAATAAATTAAGATCATTTTTTATGCAATAAGCCCAAGTTTTCCTAGGTCTACCTCTGCCTTTCTTAACATAAGTTGTATCTAAAACATCTACTTTCCTAATGGGATCATCAGGTGGTCGACGTTTAATGTGACCAAACCATCTAAGGTGACTCTCTCTAATTTTATCCGTCGCTGGTGCAACACCAACCCTATTACGGATATATTCTTTTCGCATTTTGTCTCTTAAGTGTAAAGCTACTCATCCACCTAATCATTCTCATCTCGACAACACTTAACATTATACTTCTCTTTTAAAGGCCAACAATCAGCACCATAGAGCATTGCAGGTCTCACCACCATCTTATAAAATTTTCCTTTCAGTCTAAGCAGTGCTTTTCTATCACACAATAGGCCGGACGCATTCCTCCACTTCAACCAACCAACCTGAATTCTACTATTAACATCCCCATCTATATCACCATCGCTTTGAACAATGGACCCGAGATATCTAAATCGTTCACACCTTTTAATAATTTGATCACCTAAAGTTACACTTGTCACTAGACCTACTATTACTAAAATTACATTCCATGTATTCAACTTTAGTTCTACTCAAACGAAGACCTTTAGACTCCAATGTAGACCTCCATAATTCAAGTTGTTCCTTGGCTTTTCTCGTCTTATCCACAAGGAGGATATCATCAGCAAAAAGCATACACCAAGGTACATCCTCTTGTAAATGCCTAGTAAGACCATCCATAAATAAAGCAAAAAGATATGGGCTTAAAGCCGATCCTTGATGTAAACCAACAGAAATAGTAAAATATTTGGTCAATCCTCCTTCAGTTTGAACACATGTAACAGCTCTAGCATACATATCTTTGATGACTTGAATATAAGTCATATCAACACCTTTCTTTTCAAGGACTCTCCAAAGAACATCTCTAGGAACCTTATCGTAAGCTTTTTCTAAATCAATAAAAATCAAATGTAGATCATCCTTATTATCTCTATACTTCTCCATCAAACCTCTCAATAAATGTATACCTTCCATAGTAGATCTGCCCGGCATAAATCCAAATTGCTTATGAGAAACCTTCGTAATACGTCTTGGAAAATTAATATATTGAAAATAATTTATTTTGGTTCATAATTTCATTAGAGGTAGTCTTCTAAGAATTGTTTGGAAAATTTCATGAATTTTTCATGCTTTATATAAATTTAGTTGGATTTACAAAGTTGTTCCCTTGATACCAAATTTAATTGGGTTTGGCATGAGATTTTGGACTTCAGATTGATTCTGGATATAGAGCTTTCTTTGGTAAAGGAAAGTCATGTGAGTGCTTGGAAATGAGAGAATGTGGTCTTTGATTTAAGTTGTTCTACCATTCTTTTGCTGATGATTTTTGCTGTAATTGGTGAGTTTTTACCCATTTATCTGTAGTTTGATTTTCTAGTGAGTTCTTTTATGTATTGCTTATTGAGAAGGGTTTATCCTTTCTTTCATAGGGAGAGAAACTCCCTCCAACGCGGTGTGAGAATAAAACCATCCCAAATAACTTGATAGGTTTGCAGTTCGCTGTTGCTTTCGTGGATGCCTATTAAGGTGGGATTTTCAATTTGAAATTCTTGTTCATTATTAAGGCCTATCCTTTAATGAAAACCTCCTAAGTGGAAGCCTTAATGGCACAATTTTAGGAATTTACAGGTTCCTTTTAAGGGATTATTGGTGATTCACTAAAAGTTAGCAGCTCATTAATTTTCTCAATTTTGAGTTATATTTATTACATTTTGCATATTATGACAAACTTAGGCCTCAACTTATTTGAGCTAGACTTGATTGGGGTTGACATTTGGTGAATCTGTGCTACAATAGATTTTGTCGATCCTCAAGCTGAGGGTGCAGGGAAATGACCTCAGAGACCCTGAGATTTCCCTTGATCACTACATCTCATAGTGGTGTCAACATAAACCTCGTTTGGATATCAGTCTGAATTAGATCCGATCCTTTCTTAGTCACTTCTACTTGGGGACGTTTTAAGGGCAACAATGTAGAATGATGACGAACAAAATTGCATGGAAGAATGTGTTAGTGCTACTCGATTTAGGTACCATGTATTTAGTGCAAATTAAGAACCTCTCAATAGAAGGAAGGTCTGCGTTTGGAGTAATATTTTTGTTTTTGTTATTGGTCCTGGCAGTTTTGATGTCAGCAGATGACCCCCTTCACTGGGCGTTGTTGAAAAAATAAACTTGAAATAATTGATTTTTTTCTTGCATTTTTTCAATGCAAGCTTCATCTCTAATTCGAGATTTGCTTATTTACCCATACAATTAGGTCTATGAAACCTCATATAGTATTATTATTATTATTACATTAGTAGAGCTTGCTGTATTTGAGATGTTACTTTTTTATTTCTGCTTTAGAAGTAATTTGTTACATAAAAATGTGGCCATCAAACCAAAGCCAAAGCAAATTTTACTTAGCTCTAGCTGAAACAAGCAATCTGGGGCATTCTAAGTGAGCGGAAGATGTCATTTTCCTGTCAAAAGTATATTAATTTAATTGGATAACATTTTTTTGAACATTTTTTCGATTCTTCTTTTATGATAAGATGAGCTTAAAACTGTGCAATTTGCTAGTGCTAATTGCATTCTAGTTTGAACACAAGTCTAGCTCGCTCCACTTCTATTCCTTTTTCCTTCATGTTCCTTGGTGGAGTTTTTTTTTTATTTTTTTTATTTTTTAAACGAGCATGAAGTTTCAGCTCAGGAGGTTGCATGCATAACCATAATGCTTTTTCTATTATTATTATTTTTTTTGGCTTTTGGTTAGTTTTTCAGTTCTCCAGTTTCTACATTATATGGAACTCTATGTATTTGTTGCAGTTTAACCTTTACTTTTAATTATTTAATATGTAATGATTTTGATATTCTGGATTTTTTTTTCTAATTCATTAGGTTTTAAGGTACACTGAAGGATTGTGTTGGGTCATGCATTATTATTACGAAGGTGTTTGCTCATGGCAATGGTATGCACAAAATTCATTTCTTTCATCATCAATATCTCTTGCACTTTTTTCCTGTTATAGATTTATGTTTTCTTGATTTGAAATTTAGTTGAAGAGAATGGAACTATTATAAGTACAGTTTGATTTTTTTTTCTTGTTTTAATTCATTATACTGTGGCTTTATTTGGTGAGTGTTTTTCCGTTGCCTATTCATACTTCTCAATTTTATGGATATTGTTAACGCTATACACTTTGACTTTCTATGCTGGTGAATATTTATTGAATTGCCATAAATTTTGCTTCTCAGCTTCTCAATTTATGACTTGGCATATTAGAAATGGGGTTTTTTTCCCAACAGGTGCCAATTAGATGTAATTTAAACGAATTAAATCTCTAAATGATCCGCTGATTAGTCAGTTGTGGCCAGTTTAGCCTCGAGAGTTTTTCAGTTCGCAAATTTGATTTCCCCGACTATTGCAAATTGATCGAAAATGATATCTCTTGTAAAACTTATGATACAAAAATGATCACAATTGAGTCCCTCATATATATAAAATTGATCTCAATTTAGTCTGTGAGGAATTAATTGAGATTGACTTTTAATAGTAAATTGAAACACTGCAAAACTATGGCATTAAATTGGTCATATCTGAATTTTTGGGGGACCATTTTGGGATTTGACCCTGATTTTAACCTACTTTTTTTAAAGGGCATGCTTATCACCATTTTTAATTATTATTTGAAAGTCATTGAACCATGTTTGTATATTGGACTCCACACCTTTTTTTAAAATGATGATAAGAATGCATTTGTATAAAGCACACAAATTTAAATCTAAGATATGTTTTCGAAATATGTATAGTATTTTCAAGTTATATAGTGATTTTTTTTCATAATTTTATTAAACTAACAAATTTATTTTAAAATTTGCACCTTAGCGTGCGCACTCACGCATGCATGCATTTCGAAGTATATCTGTGCTCGTGCGTGCTTGTTTAGTGTGTATGTGCATGCATTTGCGCTTGTTTTTTTTGGTATTCAAATAAAAAATGTAATTTGTTTGCTTGATGAAATAAAATATGAAGGTAATAATTAAAATTTTTGTTTAAAATAAATGGATGTGAAAAATGAATGTCATCGATTATGTGATGGTGAAATAAAAGTTACTTTTTGTATGATTTGTATATTTTTTATGCAAATGACATCACGTAATGAAGAAGTCCAGCAGCTTTAAATTATCAAGGTAGGAATAGATGATTTGACCGTGTTTAAATTACAACCATTAACTCTAAGCTCAATATCATAATTAATGTTTGTAAGCATTTTTAAAATATCGACATTTAGTTCCACGAATTAGTCACTAATCCTTAAAGTTTATTTCTAATCAAGCATATGAAAATTCTAAAAAAGATCTCTAATTATTAATTAAATAAAAAGTTGAGTTATTCGGTTAACATGTTAGGTCAATTATAATTCTAAATCATTTTAATTAGATAAAATAACATGAATGCTATTCATTATTTTAAACGGTTAAGAAAATCATAATTATATCTATCGATTGGGCATCAACTAGAATCATAATTACTTCTTACGATTATATATATATATATATATATGTATATATATGTATATGTATACATATATATATATATATATATATATATATATATATATATATATATATATCTATATATATATATGTATGTATACAATTTTAGAAGTATCATCTATGCATAATATAACTCACTTTTGACATATACGTTTTTAGTAGGCATATCAAAGTGTATAAAAAGTTTACTATTGTCTAAGGTGAAATGTACCAATTCGCCTTCAATCAATATATCCCTTGTCGACATAGTAGGGTATTGGTTTTATTTTATTATTGTTTGAGCGGGAAGGTAACGCCATCAATGCAAGGGTACATTAGTGTCTTTAGTTAATATTATACGAAGATGAACTCGGTTGATCATCATGGATATGCAAATCATTTTATTTGTTTTCTTTTAACATACTATATTTTTATGTGGAAATGATGTATCTGTTAGAATGAACCTTCTTGAAATAATACAAAGACATACATCAATCGAGACAATAACATATCAATTATGAGAGTTAAATCATTAGATACTAATTGAAAAATGTTCTTATCATAATGCATCGTATCACCATACGAGTAAATTAAATTATAAATATATTTATCTAGTGCAACTGAGTTAGAAACAAGAAAATGTTCCTGAACTTTAATAGATTTGAATTTTAGCTTTTTTACTCCTCGAGTTTCCTCTCGTTTAATTTGATACCTACAATAATAGTGAAAACATTCATATTAATTAATCTATATCTTCTTTTTTTATTACAATTTAATCATATTATTTAATTAATCTTTATTAAACTTATTTTTTATTTTAACATATTATTTTAGAAAAAAAGAGAAAAAAGGTCCCTTGACTATTTGCATGCGCAAAAATAGTCCCATACTATATAATATAAAAAGCCAATTTAATCTCCACACTATTTAAATAAAGACTTAAATGTACATAGACTATTTCGTCTTTAAATGGGGAACAAAACATTTCCGTCAAAAGATCATTTTGTTTTTTATTTAAATATCATAGGGACTAAATTAACCTTTTACGTAGTATGAGATGATTTTAGGATCGAGTAAATGGTTGGGGATCATTTTGATTTTCTTTTTTAATATTTTAACTAGATTATTAACCTTACAAATCTTATGTCAAATATAAATAATTTAAGCATTACTTTTTTTGGAAGATTTACATACATCCGGCTTAAGTCCTATGTATTTACATATCTACCACCTATACTTCAATTTTTACATATGTATACCACCTTAACCATGTACAAAAAAGGTGCGTTTCACTTTTTGAAAGTTATAATAGTTGTATTTTTGATGTGATACGAAAATTTTTTAGGTGGTCTAAATGTGAAAACTAAAGTTTAGATGTTAGATATGTAAATGCATGGGAATTGGGTGGTATGTGTAGATCTGCCTTAAATTTTTTGTTGTTGTTTATTTTACTCTTTTTATTTAATATAAATTACATTTAGTTAATTTCTACTATAATTGTAGTCCATAAATCATAATTTATATTTGCTAATCATTAATTCGATGTTTGATAACTATTTTCTTAAAATTTTATTAATTATAAATATCCTTGATATATCATCTATTTCTCTCACACTTTCTCTCACTTTGTTCACACACACACACACACACACATATGTATATATATATATATATATATATATATATATATATATATATATATATATATATATATATATATATATATTGTTAATGGCCAGAGTCTATGATACGAGCTCCTAGCCACCCTCATGTGCCTGACCACTCGATCCTGCCCTGCAGGCAGATGCACACGACTGACAATGCAACTGCTAACCAAAGAGTCACGGTGAGCGGCACACACACACACAATTTATGTATGTACTGTTCTTCATTTCTATAATTTCCTTAACTAAATCAATCATTATAGTATTTAATTTATAATTTAATGATAACACGTTTTTATGAATATATTTTAATGATTATACCTTCAACTTCTCAATATCAATTGCACACATTTTGTTTCTCACAGTCGAAAATGCCTCAAATATTTTTTACTTTTTCTTCATATTTTATTGCTTAATCAATTCTCATTTCTCTATTAGGTCTATTATTGATCTACATATTAAAAATTATATAAAAATTTAACTTGATAAATGTTTGATGAGAAGTCCTATCCTTGATGCTAGTTCTTCTCTTGTGCTTACACATGAGTAGTCGAGTCCACACACGATTGTGTCTTTGAATTGTGTTGCTTGGTCCTGCTCGACTTGCTCTCTTCCCCTCTCTCTCATTCAATTTGTGTGGTTCCCCCACCTCCTCTCTCTATTTAATCAACTACATGCACCTTCCATCAACCTTCTTTCTCAGTTTGCTTTCATGACCGCCCCCCTCTCATCTCCCATCTTAATCTGCAGAATCAACTAATGTTGGTTTAGTTGAACTGGTAATAGTTGATTCATTTCTTTATTTCTTTTTCTTAAATAAGCTTTTGCAAATGAAATTTTAATGTATTTTCTTGTATAATATAGAAGTATATTTACTTGAACTTTACTTTATATCATCTTGTTGAATTCGTTTGAATGCTTTCATTATAATTCTTTTTTTGCCGGGCAAGTCTACTATGGAAGGGTCGGTAAGTTTACTATGGAGGTTGTATATTTATTGAGAGGTTTGATGAATAAGATAAAAGAGAGTAAGGATGATCTACATATGATTTTTATTTATTTACAAAAAGCTTACTAGAAGGTTCCAAGAGAAGTGCTTTGGAGAGTTTTAGAAAAGGCAGGCGTTGATATGGCTTATATTTAGGTAATTAAAGATATATATACTAGAGTAGTTATTTGTGTTCGAATAGGAGGATTGACTAAGTATTTTCCTATGTCACTTGAATTACATCAGGGATCGGCTTTAAAGCCATATCTTTTTGCTTCAGTTATGGATGCTCTTACTCGACATTTACAGGAGGATGTAGTGTTGTGTATGCTTTTCGTTGATGATATCCTTCTTGTGGATAAGATTAGAGAAATTTTTATGGAACAAAATTTAATTATGGAGGTCTACATTGTAGTCTAAGGCCTTCGTTTGAGTAAATCTGAAACTGAATACATGAAATGTAATTTTTGTAGTAGTAGCTCCAGCGGTAGAGTTGTAACTATGATCAACTCATTAAAAGGTTCAAAGTGATGGGGATATAGATAGGAAGTAGTAGAATTCAGGTTGTTGGTTAAAGTGGAGGAATGCAACAAACTTATTGTGTGCCGGAAAAGTACCACTTATAGACTTGGAGGAAATTTTATAAGCTGGGGTTGTCAGCCGCTGCCATGCTTGAAATTTAATTTAATTTATATGTGTATTAGTTTTGAAAGTAAAACTTTAAATTTTAAAAATGAGAATGGACGAATCTCATTCATTTAGCAGTTTGAATAAACGAGCATCATATCGCAAGTAACACATCTATCCCAAAGAATAGACTCCCTACTTAACGATATCGCACGATCAAATAAACTACAGAATTCATGAAATCCGTTCTGGTCTGCGAACCTTTATGTGGACCGACAAATTCCCCTATTTAATACAAAAAGAATTAAATAGGGTTTATATTATCTGTGGTCTTTAAAGCTCCCTATAGAGGCAAACCCCTATAGTCAATTACCCCTCAAATGACCGAAATCACCTGAGAGAACTCTCGATTTAGATCAGGGGTTACTACCTTCATGAAATTAAAAAGGTAGGGTTTTCAACGTAGTGTGATAGTAGGAAATCCAATAGGTGAAAGACGCAATGTAGAACAGTTATTTCCAGAGTCAAAGAAAAAAAAGAGGTAGGGGATGTCACGGATCTCGAGGAAAGCCTCGATGACGTCCCAGACTATCCTATGGTTGGGCTTTAAGTCTTGAAGATGAATTTATTTAAGTTTCAATCCTGCCAATTAATTATAGGAATTACATTTACATAATCACGTGATTATTCAAATAACCTGGAAAGTAGGAGGATTTACGTCGTATCGGACGACGACCTCGGAATCCTAAGCGAGTTAGGGCTTATATTGCACAGCAAGGCTGTGCAAAGGCCTAAGTGAACAAGTGAGGATTTATGTCGAACTAGGCGGACTACCTCGAAGTCATATGGTTTATTATTTAGACTAAGGGATGGTTTTGCTGATGTAGTCGCAAGTTTTGCTGTTGACGATGGTCGTGCTGCCCTCGAAGTCGTGCTCCGTGCTCCGCGTCGTAGCAGGGTTGCAGTTGCAGGTTTAATTCTTAACAGTGGATACGCAAGTTGTTATGTTTGTGTTTTGTTTTGTCTTCATTATTTCCCTTTTGATTATTGTTTTATTTTATTATTGAAAACGTGAGTGTGTGCTACAGTGACAGGAGCAGTAATAAAAGAAAGCAGTAAGACGGGTATATGCTACGCTAAGCAGTAAACATGCTACACTAAGCAGAAACATGTACGAAGAAAAGTAAAACATGCTACACTAACATTTATGTGTGCTGAAAAAGTAAAACATGCTATACTAACTGAAGCAAGTACTGAGGAAGGTAAAACATGCTAAGCTAGCAAGTCTATATGCTGAAAAGTAAAGCATGTAACGTTGTAAATAAAAGAAATGACAGTGCTACAAGTGTACCGTAGGCGTTGATTACCCGCGACGTATTGTTACCTGTTTATTATTATCACTTTTATTTCTTGCAAGAAAGGCGTCAGTGCCAAAACAAAACAAGAGTGAACGTAGTAAGGAAAACATAACTAAGTGGGGGTACTACCATACGTGTAGGGAAAGTGAGGTGCAAAACCAGACGGTAAATCCAAAAGGCAAAGGCGAAAGAAAGAAAAAGAAACCCGAAAGAAAAAACGAAAGAAAGCAAAGAAAATCGAAAAAGAGAAAAAGAAATCCCGTAGGAAACCCCTGTAGAAAAATCACGAACAAACACGGAAAAGTCGTAGCGAGAACCACAAAAACACTGAAAGAAGAAACTCACAGATGTCCTCTAAACTCACGGTGAACCGTAAGAAAGCCATGTGGCATCCGAAAAGGACCGTAAGCATGGTGACGGGAGGACTGTAGCTGGACTGTGTGCTTCCCAATCTTGGACAAGAGATACCGGACCGATACCCTACAGAGGGCAGTCCTAACTTCGACTCGAGTAATTAACTGTGGACCTTTGCTAATTTGTTTTTTCATTCATTTCAATTTGCATGCATATAAAATTTTATAAGTAAGAAGTAATTTTGTCGTAGGTGGAAATTTTTTTTCAAAAGTATATATTTTTTATTTTGATGAAGTAGTACAGTCCACAGGCTAACCACTCTAATCGAACTAGGACTACTAACAACTTCAGGGTATTGGTGACAACAGTCTCGCCAATAATTGGCGAATAATATCGTCGGTCCCATGCCGCGACTCCAACAGAGATTTTACGCATTGGCGAAAGGGATACTATGTCTAAACCTCTTTTTAAGCACACATAAACGATTATTATCATTGTCCGAACCCCAACCACCCTACTTACAGATCTTGCATGATGGCCCCACATATACCTAAATCGGGTATATGTGCACACCTACACGTCCCCAGTAGGTGCGGACATCGAACCAAGAGCGAGGAGAAAACAAGGACGAGGGAACAAGGAAAGGGAAGAGGGGAAAGCAGTCCACCTAACATAATTCTCGTAAAAGAGGTGTACTGATTTCCAATAACAGTCAAAACAAGTCAATCACCCTGGACTCCCGATAATTCTCACTCGACCTATAAAAGACCTAAAGAAACATCGACACTCTCGGAGAGGATGAGGACTAGACCCCTAGGGAAAACACCCCTTTCTCCCAAGTAACAGCTGTAAAAGCATGATAACAGACATAAAGCTACTAACCAAGCCCCTAGACTCGAGACCACTGCCAGAGAAAGCTAGACTCAACCAGAGAAAACAACTCTGTAAAGCCAACACAAAAATTTCCAATACAAATGCTAAAACTACGGTCACGAATGTTACAGATACAAACCCAATAAATATTGTAATTTGGGCCCCTCGAACACTATAATACAAGTCCATCAAAAATTAAAGCGCAGACCCAACATAAAGGGAACCCAAGCCCATCAAAAGGGCCAAAACCGAGAGCATCAAAAGGGGCTGAAACAGAGCCCAGCTAGGGGCTAAACCGAGAGACCAAACATTGGCCAAAATCGCCCCCAACTTCTTCACACATGCACTCATTAAAAGAGGAGTGGAGCAAAAATTTATACTCCAAGCTTAAATTCTCAATGGATGAGATAACCAATACTTCAAGTAATGAAATTATCCAACTTCCAATTCAATTCACCATCTCCACATACATTATGAATATGAATTCCTCAAATAAAAGCAAGTAGGGGTTCACGGCCAAAGCAAAACATGGGAGAAGGCTCACGGGTAAGGGCTAAGGAAAACAAACCAAGACCCCAAATGAAGCCAAAACAAACTTCTTAAAGCATTGGAATAGGGGCAACAATTATGCATCCAAAAATAGGCTCACGGGTAAGAGCTAAAGCAAGCCAATCGAGCCTCTAAGTGAGGTTAAAAGTGAGCCACGATAAGATTGAAACCAAACCAAGCATGAGGTTAAAGCAAACATCTCCATATTTTTAACATATCAAAGTATAAAGCCAACATATGTTTCAAATAGGGACAAGCATGGGGTTTCTCTAAATCAAAGTAAACCTCTCCCTAACATACATTTCGGTAAAGAAAAGCTAAAAGGAGCACAAAACCGAGCCTCTACATGCTCATAAAAGATCCAAAATAAGCTCTTCTATAATTCGTAACAAACAAGAGTGAATGAAGAGTTTCATATTACACATCCCAACATACTTGCAAAAGGAGCTAGCATGATCCTAAAGCCATATTTTTGATATTTTGAATTTGCCATGATCATAAAGAAAAGAGGTAGGTAGTAACATGCTTTCAAAACCAAACTTACCACATGCTTGCAAGGAGTAACATGAATCAATCCTCCTTTCCTCCACTTCCCTTTTTTTATCATTTTTTTTTTGAAGTAGAAAGAGATAAAGAAGAAGTTCATAGCCAACACACACCCCAAGTCATTCATAAGAGCATTTGCAAGATAAACATCAAGCCATCCTATTCATTTCTTCTCCTCCCCTCCCCTTATTTTAAAAGAAAACAGGAATTATAATGCCATTAGAGGGGAGGAGGGGAGTGCTACTAATCTCTTTAAACAAGTAAATGAGCCAAATCACAACACATAGACACTTGGCCGAGCCAATCAACAGAGAAAAAGACCGAATAAAGCAAGCCTTAGGCCACGACAAACGCAACCAAGAAAGATAGGAGGGGAGAATAGTTAACAGTTAAGCCGAATAGCACAAGGGGAGGGAGATCGGGTAAGCCAACAAGCAAACCGAACCAAATGCCGAGCAGCTCAAGGCTCGAGCAACCAACAGAGAAAAATATGCAGCACCTCTTCCTCCTTCTTGGCTAGAGCCAAGCCTTCCTCAAACCCAAAACACACAGTCACAAAAGAAAGGCAAGAAGAGAGAAATGGCAGCACACCCTCAAAGAGAAGATCAGCC
The DNA here is from genome assembly GCA_022702705.1 of Papilionanthe hookeriana x Papilionanthe teres. Classification (NCBI taxonomy): domain Eukaryota; kingdom Viridiplantae; phylum Streptophyta; class Magnoliopsida; order Asparagales; family Orchidaceae; genus Papilionanthe; species Papilionanthe hookeriana x Papilionanthe teres. Next base: position 38,400,028 of record CM040437.1, on the reverse strand, counting down.
AACCCTAACCCTATCCTTAAGAGAGGCTTATATAGCCAGCTCAAAGAAGAAGAGGCCACGCATACTTACCTGGAGGAGTCGGCTCGAGTGGAAGGAGGCGGGAGAGGTGGCGACAAATGTCGCAGAAAAGAGTGGCGACATGAGGCGGGAGTGGCGGCAGGGAATGCCGAAAGCACCTGCTGCGAGCAGAGCCAAGGGAAGTGGCGAGGCACAGTGGGGACCTGGATCGAAGTAGCACAAGGAGCCGCGGGAGCCAGGGCGAGCGGGGCTTGATTGGCCGAGAGCCGCGATCGAGAGAAAGGAATGAAAATATGGTTTGGACGCGTGCGTGAGTTAGGGGCGTGAGGTGGTTTAGGGAATTTAGGTTTTAAGGGTTTAAAATAAGAGAAAAAACTTATTTTATTATTTTATTTTATTAGATTGCGTTAAATTTTGTGCCGTTGACTCGTGCTCGGAAACATAGCAAATTATATGTCCCTCCCTAGCAAATTCGACGTTCCGGACGCAATGGCGCAGTCCGTTTCACGATCCGAGGTCGTTCGGACAACCTCGTCGTCGGTCGGGTCGAAAGTACGTCAAATTTGGTCCCGTTTGAATTTCGAGCTTGCTGTTGATCGTCTCGACATTCTGACTTTCGATTCTGGCTCATCGCGGAGAACTTGAAGACGTCGAGGCCGCAAAACGAAGAATTTGTGCTTGGTGGTGCAAGAACATGCACAAGGCTGTCCTAAGGTCCGGTGATCCTATGGGAACTCAATTTGGACTCCTAACGTCAATTCCAACCTACTATGAGCTAGAGGTACGAAATTTCGTCCGGACTCCAAAAGAGTAAAGAGGTGGTTCCGATAATTCTAAAACGAGGTGGGTCCACTGCGAATCTAAGATCGTCGGGGAAGCTCCTAAGGCTAGAACCCTAAATCCTAGGAGGAAAACTAAACCTCGACAAAAGTGAGGTCAACAGTGGTGAGACCTGTAATGCCTTACGGAGTAGAATGTTAACTTTTAAAAGAGAAACATAAAATAAAGGTAAGTGTTGCTGAGATGATAATGCTTAGGTGGATGAATGACTTGATACTTAGAGACAAAATGCAAAATGAATATATCCGTGAAAGGGTTGGTGTTGCTCTAGTGGCAGACATGATTAGAGAGAGTCGTCTTAGATAGTTTGGTCACATTAAACATCGACCATCTGATGATCCAATTAGGAGAATATATATTTTAGATGCGACTTATGTTAAGAAAGACGGAGATAGACCTACTAAGACTTGGGCATATCACAAAAAATAATCTTAATCTATTAGCATTAAATGAAAATATGATGCTCAATAGGTCACAATATCGCGAAAAATGATCTTATTCTATTAGAATTAAATGAAATATGACAATAGGATAGGAGAATATGTATTTTAGATGCGACTTATGTTAAGAAAGACAGAGGTAGATTTAATAAGACTTGGGCATATTGCAAAAAAATGATCTTAATCTATTAGAATTAAATGAAAATATGACACTCAGTAGGTCACAATGGAGAAAATGGATTCATGTGGCCGACCACACTTAGTGGGATGAAGGCTTTGTTTTTGTTGTAATGGATTCATGATTTTTTTTAATTACTTGTCAATATCGAGTGATATAACTAGAAAGTTGAAATTGTTAATTATTGTCAGAAATGCGCATTTGTGCTAATTTTTATTGCGTTCAACATGTAACTTTTGATACCGAAGTTGGGTGGAGAAAATTAAACAAGAACAACCAAGTAAGCAATTCAAACAGGAAAACAAAAATAACTAGAATAAGGATGAGATGTACCAAGCAAATAAAGGATACAAGATACAAGTGTTTCCTACTCTCGCAACCGATCGGGATATATAAATCACCACTCGAAGGATTGATGAAGGAAGGAGACGGGAGATGTCAACACCAACAACGGAGAGATAGAGTTGCCACCATCCAACTTCGTGGATACAGGCTCATACCCATCTGGGAACCACAAAGAGAGCACAAACCCTCACAAAACTAAAATGAACAAATGATCCATAATACAATAAACGACTACATTTTTATATTCAACAAGGGGATCTAAACCTAACAAAAAACAAACATACAAAAATACCCTTTCAGTTATTAGGAGTGTGTGACAACCTTAACCCTAGAGCGAGGGTTGATCGAACCTCCCCCACTTGGACCGAGTCGCCCCACATCAATCTACCGGGGTTGGTGGAGCTTCAATCTCATATGTCAAAGTTTCCTACTTCTCATGATATCGCTTTCCACGTTGAAGGTGACAGAGCTGCTATAACCTCCCGGGGTTAGAGGGTCTTAAACTCTCGACACTTGTCTCCTCGGTGGCATCACTAGGGCTTAGGTTTGGGAGGTGAAAGAGGGTGTATGAGAGTGATTTAAGATGCAAAAAAATTATTTAGGTTTGCTTATTTTGAAAAGCAGCAACGAGGAATTAGGGTTAGGTCGAGATTTGACTATGGTTTAATGTGTTTAGGTTTGGAAGGTGAAAGAGATTGTATGTGGCTGATTTTGGGTGCATAAACATTATTTAGGGTTGTTTATTTTGAAAATAAGCAAGGGAGAATTAGGGTTAGATCAAGAGTTGATTATAGTTTGGTGGGTTTAGGTTTGGCTGGATTTTGGTAGCTCTAGGATGGAGTTAGGGTTAGACGAGCTCTATACCAATCGATACCGGAGAAGGGGGTCGGAGAAAACTCAACAAGAACAACCAAGAAAGCAAATCTAAGACAGAAAAAAAAATCATAACAAAGACGAAATGCACTAATGAAATAAAAGATACAAGATACAACAGTTTTCAACTCTCTCAACTGATCGGGATATATAAATCACCACCCGAAAGATTGACAAAGAAAGGAGAATGATTTTTTACTACATGAGATTTTTCAATTGGTGGATTGAGTAATAAGAAATGACATTTTTTTTGAATTGGTTGGTTTGAATTTTAGAACCAGCAAATTGTACTTTCTTCTTCCTTTATTCCTAGGCATTTAACTTCTCATGTCAAGGAGTGTAGGAAAGGTTCACAATGTAGGAGGTTTTGGACTCTACATAGCTTATAGTTTATTTATATCTCTTTTTTTAGATTTGTGCCCATTCGGTTGAAAAAAGACGTGACTGTTTGCTAAAGAAAATGTGCATTCGTGTTTGCATTAATGGGAAACTAAAGGTTCTTTAAAAAATTTTATTTTTTGCTTTTATTTTTAATAGTTCTTTAAAATGTTGCCTTTGAAGTGAACTGTTTTTCCATTTGGTTTATTTTTTCGGTTTACCTTCTCTTTTGTGTTAACTTCTATAGGGTCCTTCGCTTTTACCTTTTCAGGTTTTACCCCTACCACTATGCACCGTTTGCCTCTGATATTAAGGGTCTGGGCCAGTTGAATATAGAATTCAAACTTGGCTCTCCTTTCAAGCCATTCAGTCAGCTAATGGGAGTGTTTCCAGCTGCAAGGTACACTTTATTAATTAACCATGGTCCCAAAATTTTTGCATAACTAAATTTCTGCTGTTTGCAGTGCCCATGCTTTACCATTTCATTACAGGCGATTGATGAGTGATCCGAACTCACCCATTATTGATTTCTATCCCACAGGTTTTTGTTTTTTTTGTTTTTTTTAATTTTCTGTTGCATAAATCATTTTTTCTCTAATCTTTTTCTTCCAAATAAGATTGAACTTTTTCGCAATGACTTTTATCTTTATAGATTTTGAGGTTGACATGAATGGAAAGAGATATTCTTGGCAGGTCAGTTAATTTTAAATTTTGTTTCTGCTTATTTGAAGAGTAGTTGAATCCTTGATATATATATTTGTTAACTTGCTGTTCTTTGTTGAAGGGTGTTGCTAAGCTTCCCTTTATAGAGGAAGATCGCTTGCTTGCTGAAATTAAGAATGTACAACATACTTTGACGGTATATAACCTGATATTGTGTCATTGGCCAGCTAAAAAAATTGCCTTTTTTATGACAAATCATAATTTGCTTCCATACAGGAGGAAGAAATTCGGCGGAATAGTGTGATGTTTGAAATGCTTTTTGTTAATGTGTCACATCCTCTCTCTCCATATATGTTCTCTCTTAGCAATCAACATGGACAATTGTCAGAAAAAGAAAAAGCTGAAATAAAAGAAAAAATTGATCCCGTTGCCAGGCATGTATTATGATGCTCAGTATACCCAATTTAAGAGCTTTTTCTTCTGTTGATTTTCTTTATCCAGTTGTTTTGACAGATATATGCTTTTGTCCTCCTTTTGCAATTTTGGCATCTTCATGGGCTAGTATCTTTACAAATTAGGAATACTTACATACCACTCAATTCCTTTGTATTTTACATCTAACACCTAAACTTTAATATTTACGGACATACCAGTTTACTTTTGCATGAAAAGGTATATTTCACCTTAGTAATTTGAAATGTTTATATTTTTGATTTTATATGAAAGATTTGAGTGGTATAAATGTAATAAAGCAAACTTTAGATGTTAGATATGTGAATACATAGGAATTGGGTGGTATGTATGTAAATGCCGAAATTATGGAAGTATGATTGTATTAAATTTTGAAACAACAACAACAACAAAGCCCTAATCCCACTAAGTGGGGTCGGCTACATGAATCCTTTTTCTCCATTGCGTTCTATTCAGTGTTAAATTTTCATTTAATTCTAATAAATTAAGATTATTTTTTAATAAGCCCAAGTCTTTTTAGGTCTACCTCTGCCTTTCTTAACATAAGTTGAATCTAAAACATCTACTCTCCTAATCGGATCATTAGGTGGTCGAAGTTTAATGTGACCAAACCATCTAAGGCAACTCTCTCTAATTTTTTCCGTCACCGGTGCAACACCAACCCTATCATGGAAATATTCATTTCGCATTTTGTCTCTAAGTGTAAAGCCACTCATCCACCTAATCATTTTGATCTCGGTAACACTTAACTTAGCATTATGCATCTCTTTTAAAGGCCAACATTCAACACCATAGAGCATTGCAGGTCTCACCACCATCTTATAAAATTTTCCTTTCAGTTTGAGCGGTACTTTCTATCACACAATAGGCCGGACGCATTCCTCAACTTCAACCAATCAACCTAAATTCTACTATTAACATCCCTCTCTATATCACCATCGCATCGAACAATAGAACTGAGATATCTAAATCGTTCACACCTTTTAATAATTTGATCACCCAAAGTTACACTTCTGTCACTAGAGCTACTATTACTAAAATTACATTCCATATATTCACTTTTAGTTCTACTCAAACGAAGACCTTTATACTCCAATGTAGACCTTCATAATTCAAGGTTTTCCTGGGCTTTTTCTCTCGAGTTATCCACGATGAGGATATTATCAGCAAAAAGCATACACCAAAGTACATCCTCTTGTAAATGTTCAATAAGACCATCCATAAATAAAGCAAAAAGATACGGGCTTAAAGATGATCCTTGATGTACACAACAGAAGTAGTAAAATATTTGGTCAATCCTCCTTCAGTTCGAACACATGTAACAACTTTATTATACATATCTTTAATGACTTGAATATAAGTCATATCAACACCGTTCTTCTCAAGGACTCTCCAAAGAACATCTCTTGGAATCTTATCGTAAGCTTTTTCTAAATCTATAAAAATCTAATGTAGATCATTCTTATTATCTCTGTACTTCTCCATCAAACCTCTCAATAAATGTATCGCTCCCACAGTAGACGCGCCCGACATAAATCCAAATTGATTATGAGAAATCTTGGTAATACGTCTTAACCTATGTTCAATTACCCTCTCCCATAATTTTAAAGTATAACACATCAATTTAATTCCTCTATAATTTGCACACTCTTGTGCATCCCTTTTATTCTTAAAAAATGGGGACCAAAATACTCTTCCTCCACTCCTCAAGCATCTTTTTAGTATTTAAAATAATATTAAAAAGTTTAGTAAGCCAAGAAACTTCCAAATCACCTAAACATTTCCACACTTCAATTGGGATATTATCAGGTTCTATAGACTTTTCACCCTTAGTTTTCTTTAAAGCCTCCTCAACTTCATTTCTACTAATGCGACGGTAAAAATGAAACGTTTTATTATTATTAACGATATCAAGATTACTAAGGTCGACCGTATTTTCATAATCTTCATTAAAAAAATTATCAAAATAACTCATCCACCTATGTTAAATATCTTTTTATAAGAAAATCATTTTTTTATTTTCATCTTTAATACATTTTAGTTGAGTTAAATCTTTATTTTTCTTCTCTCTTTTTTTGGCTAGTTTATACATATATTTTTCATCCTCCTTAGTATCTAACCTCTATTATAAAGATCACTAAAAGTAGAATTTTTAGTGTCACAAATTATTCTTTTAGACTTCCTGCGGGCCGTTTTATATTTTTTCCAATTCACTACGCTTTTAAATTTAAACCAGTTTTGATAACATAACTTCTTATATTTTTTCTTTTCTTGCACATTATTATTCCTTCACTAACTATTTTTATGTATCGAAACTTTTCTTTTGATTCTCAAAGTACATCTTTTGCCACTTGTTTAATAGTATTTGTTACTTTTTTCCATATAACATTTGCTTCATCGTGAACATCCTAAATGTTTAAATCTTAAATTTTACTCATAAAAATATTTTTATTTGTTTCTTTCAGGTACCCCCATATAATTCTACGATGTTGAATCCTAGTATTCTTTATTTTACAATTCTTCTTAAAATCTAGAACTAATAATCTATGTTGGGTACTTAATTCTCACTTGGAATGACCTTACAATCCTTACAATCTCGACGACATCTTCCTCTCATAAGAAAATAATCGATTTGTGTTTTATTAGATCCATTCTTATAAGTAATAAGATGTCGATCTCTTATCTTGAATAAAGCATTAGTAATAAAGAAATCATATCTTAAAGAAATCTAATACGACTTACCTTCTTCATTAATCGCTCAATAACCGTAGCACTATGAATATTTCGAAATCTTCTACCACTCTACTAATACGTCCATTTAAAGTTCTCCAATAAAAATTCTTCTTGAAGGTATCAAGTGTATCAAGTTTTTTAAGTCATTTCAGAATTTATCTTTAGAGTCTATATTTAAACCTACTTGAGGAGCATAAGCACTTATAATGTTAAAATATTAGTATCAATAATAATGTTAAGTGCTATAATTCTATCTCAAATTCTATTAATTTTTACAACATGATCTTTCAAACTCTTATCTATAATTATACCTATACCATTCTAGTGCGATTCTTACTGCGAATACCATAGTTTAAAACCTAAGTTATCAATCTCCTTTGCTTTTTGTCCAACCCATTTAGTTTCTTGAATACATAAGATATTTATCTTTCTATGAATCATAATATCAACTAATTCCATTAATTTGTCATTGAGAGTACCTATATTCCAAGATCCTATCCTAATACTAGTATCATGGACTCATTTCTTTACTCGCATCCGTTCATGATGTGGGAACCCTTGCTTATTTGACACTACACCCGGGCGCCAGTGTAGTGGCCCTTGCACACTTTCCATTGTATTCAGGCCATATAGCGCGTCACTTTCAGGGGACGCCCCAACATTTACACAATGATCAAAAGTATTCATGTCATGGTTTTTTTGATAAGTTTTTACGCTGGCTGTCGACTACCTAACACAACCCTCCACTTTTCACATCTGGGCTTGGGACCGGCAATGACGGTGTTTTTTATTAACTTTTGAAAGATGAAATAAATTTTTTTGGTGTGATTTAAATGCTCATTAGTTTCTGTCGTCTTTTGCATTTTTTTTTGTAAAAATTGATTGAAGAATGAATTTGTGGTGTAATCAAACTAAAAGTTCAGCATTAATGCGACTGTGTTGTCTTGAACAAAGTATGTGGATTGTGATTGATAGCGGATAGAGTGCCTGGGTTTAGTTTTTAACATTGCGATGAGTCCATTCTGCAACCAAAATTATGGAGAGATGCCGTTAGTTTTGATATATATTTTTTTGTTTTTTGTGTTTTTGTTGTGCAAATTAAATGAGAAGAACCACTATGCATTTATATTTTTGTTATCTTTGTTTTTTTTTTATCTCGATAATTTCCAACCAAAATATTATTGTTAGATTTGTTTTGCTTTCTTTGGATGTATTAATCTCCAGTAATTGTTTATGTTTGGAAACCTATTAACTTATTTGATGCAAGGATAAATAATTCATGAAAAGATTGCATTTTATGCATCTTGTACTTATGCTTCAGACGTCTCTCTTAAAGAAGTTAACTGTATTCCGAAGGATATTACGGAATGCTGACTTCTGAAGTAAAAAACTGAAATAGATACATTGCTATTCTTAGTTGCATGGATTTTGAAAATGAAAATAAAATAATTGGAAAATTTTACTCACAGTACATGCCACTGCGGCGCCATGTTGCTGCCAGGCATTATATTTCATTTATTGTGCCTTGATTATGAGAGATAACACTAAATGGTGATCACGAATTTCAGCTCTTGAAACCTACTAATGGAAGCTTTTTTTTTTTTTTATTGGTACTTGGATGATGGTTTTTACATGTGGTTGGTGAACTATAAGTTAATTAAACCTCTCATTATTTAGATGTAAATTCTAGATCATATTTTAATGTAAATACGTGTAAACATGAAAAGAAAAGAAAGTAGGTAGATTTACATCCATACCACTCAATTCTTATGTATTTACATATCTAACACCCGAAGTTCAATTTTTACATACATACCACCTTTCCTATATACAAAATGCTGTATCACTTTTTAAAAGTCAAAATGGTGGTATTTTTTATTTGATGCGGAAGATTTGGGTGGTATAAATGTAAAAAACAATGTTTAGATGCTAGAGAAGTAAAAATATAGAAATTGAGTGTTATGTATGTAAGTGCCCGTGCCCCAACAAAGTTTTCCACTACAGCAGACTTAGGTATGAGGAGCACTTTTCTTTTATTTTCTTTGATAATTTCTTCTTCATATATCTGCATCTTAGCAGAATTATTTATGAATATTGTGAACTTTAGAGAATAGAGCAACATAATTCATTGATAGAAAAGAGGTGTATAAATACACATTACAAGGCCCAAATAAAAGGAAAAACTTAAATTCATAAATATATAACTATGAAAATGGAGGAAAATAAAGAAAACAATTAAAGCTGAACAAAGTAAATAAAGGTAATAATTCTAAAACTCCCTCTCAAGTTGAAGCATAGATGTCCATAATGTTCAAATTGGATTTGAAATCCTCAAACAATGGTCGAAGAAGAGTTTTGGCTAGGATATCTACTAATTGACCATTGGAAGAAACAAATGGAATATAAATCTCCCCTAAATCAAGCTTTTTCTTAATGAAGGGTCAGCCAATCTCTATATGCTTAGTACGATCACGCTGGATCGGATTATGGGCGATGCTGTTGGTGGCTTTATTATCACATAATAGATGGAAAGAAACAAAACAAACATATGTAATTTATAGAGCATGATGCGTAACCAAAGAGCTTCACATATACCCAAGAACATGGAGCGAAACTCTTCTTCAACACTGCTCCAGGCAACAACAGATTGCTTTTTGCTTTTTCACGTGACAAGATTTTCTCACATGTATAAGCAATATTCTGAGGTTGATTGCCGATCATGGATGTACCTGGCCCAATCTGCATCCATATAAACAACGATAGAACGAGAGGGGTGATGCAAAAAAAATAAACCAGAGCCCATTGTGCTTTTTAGGTAGTGGAGGGTTCTATGGACAGCTCTAAGATGATGCTCATAGGGATCATGCATGAATTGACTCACAATACCTACTGCGAGGAAAATATTGGGGTGAGTATGAACGAGGTAAATGAGTTTCCTCACAAGACGTTGGTAGTGAGTCTTATTCACTGGAACCACATTGGGATTATCAGCTAATTTCTTATTGGGATCCATTGGAACTGCCACTGGTTTGCATAAGAGTAGGTTATTCTTTGTCAATAGATTAAGCTCATATTTGCGCTGAGACAGACAAATGCGTCGTGATGATCGAGCAATCTCCAGGCCTAAGAGGTACCAGAGTTGTTTTAAGTCCTTCATTTCAAATGAAATAGCAAGATTACCTTTCAAAGACTCCAATGCTAGTAGATGACCACCCGTGAGCACGATATTGTCGACATAAACTATAAAGATTGCAATTTTACCACTAGAGGAATGTCAAAAGAAGAAAATATGGTTTGATTAGGCCTGAGAAAAACCATGACCCATTACCACTTTTGTGAACTTGTCGAACCAGACCCTTGGGGATTGCTTCAGTCAGTAGAGAGACTTTCACAGTTGACACACTTGTCTTCGGGAGACAGCTGAGTCAAAACCTGGAGAGAGGCTCATGTACACCTCATCTGTGAGATTCTCATTTAAAAAAGCATTTTTGACATCCACTTGGAGTAGTGGTCAATCCAAAATCACAGTAAGAGAATGTAAGACCCGGATGGTGTTTAATTTAGCAACTGGAGTAAATTTCTCCTCATAATCAACTTCGTATATTTGTAAGTAGTCTTTGACAACTAATCATGCCTTGTGCGTTTAAAGGATCCATCAGAGTTAAACTTGGTGCTAAAAATCTATCAACACCTATTGCTTTTCTGCCTGGATAATGATACACAACATCCCATGTATGATTCTGCTGAAGGGCATTCATTTCATCCATTATTGCCGCTTTCCAGGAAGGGTCCACTAATGCTATTTCAGTAGTGGATGGGAGGTGATGATTTTTCAACGCAGTTGCAAATGCTTTGTAGGTTGGGGACACACTGTGGGAAGAGAAATTTTCATTGAATAAAGAGAGATTGCTTGATTACATACCTCATTAAGAGAATTCACCTCATTTAGGTGGTGTTAGTTCTGGGGTTGTCACTCGGTGTGGATTCCTGGTCCTGTAAAGAGTGCGGGCTCCAGAGTGGGAACATGAGTGCCCCAAGTATAGACATGGAGGATGGGAGGAGGTTCTGGTTGTTTGGCAGGTGGCGGATCCAGAGGGACAGAGGGCTCCTCAAATATAGTTGTTGGAGACATATCCACAGGGGTCGGATACGGAATAGTGTCCACGAAATCAAGCTCCCTCTCACTTGAGACACTGATACGGAAGTAAGGAACACTTTCAAAGGAGACATCACATTTACATAGAGTTTATTTGTGGTAAGATCAAGACACCTATAGCCTTTTTGAGTGACATAATATCCGAGGAAGATACATTTTATAGACGTGTGATCATACTTAATTCAATTAGGTGTAGTGTTCCGAATAAAGATAGTGCACCCAACAATTTTAGGTTCAAGGGTGGTGAAAAACTGATTGATAGAGAAACATGACATAAAGACGACTAATGGAGTTCTGGAGTTATGAATTTTTGTGAGAATTCGATTGATGAGAGAGGTGATGTTAAGCATGATATCATTCCAAAACCTTTTTGGGACATTAGATTGAAACATAATGGTGCGAGCTACATCGATAAGGTGTTTGTTTTTCCCCTCGGCTACTCCATTTTGTTGAGTATCCGTACATGAGCTATGATGGAGGATGTCATTACTTACCAATAACTCACCTAAAATAGAGTTAAAATATTCATGGCCATTGTAGGTTCAAAGTATTGAATTGAAGTTTTGAATTGTGTAGTGGATGACGACAGCTTCAGATTTATATTTTAAGATATAGACTCATGTCATTCGAGTGTGATGATCAATTAAGTTAAGAAACCATCGTTTCTTAGTGTAGTTGGGAGTGCGAGAGGGTCCCCACAAACTACCATGAATAAGAGAAAAGGGAGCGGAAGGTGTGTAAGGATGGGATGGATAAGGAACACGATGATGTTTAGCTAATTGACAAATCTCATATTTGAAGTTTGCAAGATTTTTATTACTAAACATAGATGAATACTATTATTTTAAATCTTGAAAACTGGGATGCCCTAACGATAATTAGCAACACAATCCATGTCATGTGTTAATTACTAACAAATAATATGTTACACTTCAACAGAGGGACATGTAACATAGATTCCAGAGTTAGACCAGTTGTAATCGACCATTTACCGACAATCGAATTATAGGAACCATCAACAATTTTAACTGTATCTTTCTTAGAGCATGGATAATATGTTGAGAAAACATGAGGGCATCCAGTCATGTGGTACTTGACTCCTGAGTCATTGATCCATGAACTCGAAAAAGAAGTGAGTGCCATAGGGAACATACCTTGATGGGTGTTGGAGGTTGACGGACCGGAGGTGAATTGATTGGATCCGAGCAGCTTGATTATTTGCTCCATCTAACTCTTAAGAGAGTCGGGTGATTCCAGAGTTTTTCGATTGGGAGCTAGTTGTATCTTAGTACGTTCAGATGCCGTAATAGTCAGACCCTTGACAGAGGAGGAGTTGATTGAAGGTTTATATATTGTTTTTCCATGGAGTTTCTAACACTTTGCTCGAGTATGGTTGGGTTTGTGCAGTAATCACAAGTGGACCTAGTGGCTCGCGTTGAATTTCTGTGAAAGCAGCATGAGCACAAGGGGTCCCGACCAAGGATACGGCCTCAGACCTCATCAAGGTCTTTGTTAAAACCTGCTAGAGATTGGAATATGCCATCTTTTTCTACAATTTTCTGAAACAGGGAGAGATCTGTCGGATATTCCCATGTGTAATCATAGTAGAGATCGCATTCCATCCATAAGACCACCAAATCATTGTAGTACTGGGTCACGATTCTCGATCCCAGTTTTGCTTCGCGAATCTTCTTGGATACCTCGTAAACTTGGTTGGAGTTCCCTATATATGAGTAGGTATCTCGAACTACTGTCCATAAGGCACTGATAAAAGGTAAAAACATATACAATCATCCAATCGCAGTCCCCATGAAACTGATCAGTCGACATGACTGTGAAATTCTCCACTTCCTATGCTGCATATGTTGGGTCGGTCTTTGGAGGTTCACGAATCATACTAGTGGGATAGCCGAATTTCCCGTATCCTTTAAAGATCAATGACATGGCTTGGACCATCGGAGAAAGTTAGAGCCATTATGTTTATGGGTGGTGATTAAGAAGTTCATGTGGTTTTCTGTTCCTCCGGTCTGTGGAGGGATTGAGGTTGGTGTTGATCCTTCGTTGGACTTAAGTACTCTGTCCGAAAGAGGCTCAGTGGTGGAGTCCTCCATGATTCCTACTGAGCCAAAGGTGATGTTGGGTTGATGAGAGATTGGAGGGTTTCAATTGCAGGAGGAAACAACTGCTGTAAATGACGGCTGGGAAGAACAGTAAGCAGAACTGTTGGCTGGGAAGACTCGCAGAGGAATCACAAGAGAATTGCAGATAGAGCGGCTAGATACCAAGTCTTACTGAAAAATGCGGACAGTGCGGGCGGACACTAAGTCTTGTGGGAAGGATAGCCAAGAAGAAAAAAAAAAGGTTGGGATTATAGGCGGGAGGAGCAGTAGCGGGAACCCAACTGAGAAGAACCACAGGGAGAATAGCAGTAAATCGACCAGGCCAGCTTGAAGCTGATCCGGCTGACTGGAGGGAGATTTAGCCGCCTAGAACAAGGTTTGATGATTGCTAGGGTTAGAATCATTGCTCTGATACCATGTGAACTTTAGAGAATAGAGGAGCATAATTCATTGATAGAAAAGAGGTGTATAAATACACATTACAAGCCCCACATAAAAGGAAAAACTTAAATTCAGAAATTCATAAAATTGGAATACATAAATATGAAAACAGAGGAAAATAAATAAAGCTAAATAAAGAAATTAAATAAAGCTAATAATTTTAATAAATATCTATCCTCAAATGTAGCCGCAGACGTTACAATTAATAATATTAGTAAATGGGTAGGCCAGGTAGAAAAACAATAGGCATAATTAAGGTTTAACTGAGTTGACCTTGATTGGGTACAAGCTTGAGTTAGGGATGCCTCAAAGTCATATGGGTTGGCTACGAGTCAGGCCTAGTTTTATTTAGTGTTTATCCAATCTCAATTAGATCCAATCTTGATCCAAGAAAAAAGAAATATATTGAGCGATTTTTTAATCTTTTAGACAAATCACATTCCAACTTTATATGCAAGTATAATTTATTAGAAACAGAGACACTCACAAAATAAATGAATATATGCATAGTAATTTTGTTATTATATCGAGAAAAGCTCGATTTGATTTAAGATTGACTCAATTTGATTCCAAGTTGAGTTGGCATGATTGTAGTCGGTTTGTGAATGCGAATTTGAGCTTGTTTTAATAAGCCCAAGCATGACTGGGTGATAAATTTGTAAATCATGAAGCATTGGGGATAAATTTTTCCGTTGCTTTGCTTTTTACAGGACCCACCCCTTAGTATCTCAGGTTTCAAGAAATTATTCTTCGGTTTTATTCAATTTTTAAAGAAGTCTCTTTCATTTCTGTGGTCATGTGATGCGAGGTGTAATGGAGGTTGAAACATTTCGGTTTAGCACAATACTTGGATCGGTCCAACAGGGAGGCTGGACTGGCTGGGCTTCTTAGGATAGGGCTGCCACCCCTCTCCCCCTCTTAGTTATTATAAATATGATAATTGTTGTCTTAGGGCAGTTTTGGTCTTTCAGATTTCAGATTATTGTCCAAGCCATCCATTCGAGTTGTTTTCCCTTCTAGGGCTATTTCAAAGGTGAGGAGGAGCTCCGGCTGTAACTTGCCCGAGGTGTTGATCTTCTCCAAAGGTTCGAGGTGCTTCGGCTATATTCGATCCCGCAGGGATACGTATATTCCCCAACTCTCCTCAGCAGCCCACCGTCACCCTTTCCTCTCCCTGCTAACTATCGCAAGTCCCTTCCTTCTGGCTGTCCATCTTGCTGCTAGCTGCCCTACCTCTTGTCTTGTTTCCTGTCTTAGCCGTCACCTCCTTCGCTGTTCTAGCAGCTAGCCCTCCACTACTCTGTTCTAGCCGCCAGCCCTCCATTCTTCCTTCCCTGTCCTACCCACCAGCCCCCCTACTTAATCGTCAGCCCTCCTAAACCTTCTTATTTCCCTCACCATCTAGGCCGCATCCAACCTAGCTACCACCACCTATGCCTATCTGCCGCACCACTATTCACTGGCTTTCCCGCCACGCCTTCGTAGGAGAGTCATGTCGCTTTGTTTGTTTCTTGTTTATTTCTTGTTTTGAAGAGTCTTCAATATAATTGTTGATTTTCAGTGATAATATTTCCGTTTTCTATTGTGGTTTGGGCTAACTCCGGTATTTTTATTGTCAGAGCTAGCCTAATTCTAGTCTCATCTTAGGGTTTCCTAGCATCCGCCTTAACCCTTCACCAAAAAATTTATTTCATATTCCCAAACCATAGCCAAAACTTTAACCTAACTCTAATATCCGCTTGCTGATTTTTAAAATTCATTGTTTTTGCCCTCTTTTACCTCCCAATCCTAAATCCTAGCTATGCCATCAAGGAGATACATGCTTGAGCCTACTCGGGAAGAGACATAGTGAGAGATCCACCGACTTCAGTGGAGGCTTGCAGATATTGAGGATGAAATCCAGCGGTGACTTGCCCTCGATGGTGACATGGTAAGTCGAAGAGGCGAAGGAGATGAGAATTTCAACTCTTCCTTAGAGAGGGTTTCACCCGATGAAGAAGAAAGACCATGACGCTTTAGAATCCAATATCAGTGGCCACATATGGTGGACACAAAGACATCAAAAGAATGATGGATCTCTACTAGAGTTCGATGGAGGTATGGATTCAGATCACTTTATCGAATGACTACAATCAGTTAAGAATATCTTTTAGTACAGAGAGGTGCTAGAAGATAAAAGGGTGAAGCTTGTAACTATCCAATTGAGAAAGAGCATATCTTTATGGTGGGACATGCTGAGACAGAAGAAAAGATATGACAGTGATAAGATTTCCAAATGAGAAAAGATGAAGAAAGCGATGCAAAGGAAACACCTTCCACTCTTACTACTTCTAAGATATGTTTCTGAGACTCCATCATCTGCAATAGAGAGACCTATCAGTGGACGAGTTCACGGTGCGGTTTGACCAGTTGTAGATTAAGTGTGATTTGGTTGAGCCAGAGGAACACATCATAGCTCTTTATTGGGGGCTTGAAGCCCCCTAACAGCAATGTGGTGCAACTGCATCCTTATTGGGAGCCAGCTACAAGATTATGTGTGATGTGACGCGGTACCCATGAATGTCTGAAACTTGTAGAACTCAGCACGCTGGATTCAAAAACACCTACACCTTCACCATGGTTGGGAAGCACATTGTCCATGTCTCTTCGGAGGAGCTCGAGATCACAAGTGCCCTTCCAGCAGAGCAGCATCGGTGGGACCAGTTTTGGTGATGACAGAGGATGACAGGATTGAGACACCGGCTCGAGACACGGGACAGTCATGACAGAGAGCATCTTAGGATATTACGGTTGATATGTTAACCCACATGGCCACCACCATTCGGGGAGGTTGAGGCTACCCTCACTTCAGATCAGATTAAGGCGACTGTGGATTACTTTGGGAGCTTGCAACATTATATGCGTGACACACAGACCCAACTCGATTCGGTAGTGGACCCCTAGGAGAGTGGATCAATATGAATGTATACTCATAAGTGGAGAAAACTCCTTCGGTGTTTTGGGGGAAAATTCAGTCTTCAGTGAGTCCAGGTGTTTCTCGGGTCGCAGTAGAAGTCCATTCAACTCCGGGAATTTACAAGAACTCCGTCACCGTCAACATTCAGCTAGCAGCTTCGGCGAATGAAGTCGAGCTTCCCCAACCCCGAGAGACTGATGTGGGGAGTCATGGAGGCTGAACCAAGCCGGTTCAACACAATACATGGATTGGTCCAGCAAGGCGGCTAGATCGGCTAGGGCTGCCACCCCCTCCCCCTCCGAATTATTATAAATATTTTGTTTGCTTTCATAGGGCAATTTTTGTCTTTCGGATTTCGGATGACCGTCCAAGCCAGTCTTCAGAGTTGTTTTCTCCTTCTAGGGCTATATCCGAAGGCGAAGTTGTGCTTAGGCTGAATCTCGCTCGAGGTGGTAATCTTCTCCAAAGGTTTGAGGAGTGCTCTGGCTATATTCGATACCGCGGGAATACTTATCTTCCCTAACTCTCCTTCGCAGCCCATCTTCACCCTTTCCTCTCCCTCCTAATCGCCGCAACTCCCTTCCTTCTGGCCGTCAAACTTGCTGCCAGCTACCTTGCCTCCGGCTTTCGTACTTGTCCCAGTCGCCAACCTCCTTCTTTGTTCTAGCCGCTACCCCTCTTTCTTGTTCCAACTGCTAGCCCTCCACTACCCCTCCTCTATTCCTCGCTTTCATGTTCCAACCGCTAGCCCTCCACTCCTCCTTCCCTATCCCATCCGCCAGCCTTTCTACCTAACCGCTAGCCCTTCTAAACCTTCCTGTTTCCCTCACCCTCAAGGCCGCATCCAACTAGCCTAGCACCACCTATCCCTGTCTACCTTACCACTATTCACCGACCTTCCCACCACACCTTCATAGGAGAGTCATGTGGTTGTCTTTATTTGTTATTTATTTCCTATTTTGAAGAATCTCCAGTGTAACCGTTGAAATTCAGTAATAATATTTCCGATTTCTATTGTGATTTGGGTTAGCTCTGGTATCATATTGAGGTTTCAATAACTTTAGAATATTCGATTAACATCAAATGATCACATTGAAGTGGTGAAAATTGAGAGTTTGAAGGGTTAAAGAGGGTTGGTGTGGAGAGAGGCTAGCAGTTACTTGTGACACCATGGGAGGCTAAATGGTTTGGTTGATATTGACAATAACAATAGCAAGTTATGAGAAACTAAAGAGAGTGATGAGCAAGAATTAAGGCGAGGTCTCAATGTCGTTGCATTAGCTAAAAAGAGAGAGAGAGAGAGACGTGGCGGTGTATTTTTATTTTCAAAATTTTATTTTCACATTAACTAGATATACACTAATAATAAAAATGTCTATGAAAAATGAATTGTCTTTTTAATTCTTAATATTTTTCAGAGATGGGGCACAAAATTTTTTTTTGGGGATTTTTGATTATGACATCTTATGAGGTTTACCCATGATTTAAGTTAAATAATATTCCTTTGAAGTTTTGTGCCCTTTTATTAAAACGTGGTTGTAATATTCCTTTTCTATGTATGTTCAATTCTTTAGATCGCAAACTTTATAAATTTGTTCATGGATTAACCGTTAAACAGTATAATTTCTTTTAAAATTATTCCTTTGAAAATTTATCTTTTTATAATTATTTTGCAAGCGTTAAACAATACCCTTGTGAGTGCATAATTTGTGAGCAGTGGAGTGGTGGAATTGAGAGTTTGAAGGGTTAAAGAGGGTTGGTGTGGAGAGAGGTAGCATTGGCTTGTGGCACCATAGGGGGCTAGATGGTATGGTTGACATTAACTATAGCAATATAAAGTTAAGATAAACTAGAGAGAGTAATGAGACAGAAGTATGGTGAGGCCATAATGTTGGAACGTTGGCTAAAGAGAGATAGAGAGAAGGGTTTGTATTTCCGTTTTCAATATTTTATTTCCACGTTAATTAGATACACACTAATTCTAAAAATGTCTATGAAAATGAGTTTTCTCTTTCTATGAAAATGAGTTTTCTCTTTAAGTCTCAATATTTGTCAGAAATGGGGCACAAATATTCTTTATTGGGAATGTTCATTATGATATCTTATGAGGTTTTTTCCATCATTTAAGTTCAATAACATGCCTTTGAAGTTTTGTGTTTTTTTTTTATTATTGAAATATGGTTGTAATATTCCTTTTCTATGGACGTTCAAATCTTTGATCGCGAACTTTATACATTTGTTCATAGCTTAACCATTGATCAGTATAATTTATAGAAGCAAGGAGTTTAAGGTGATGTATTTTATTGTTTTTTAATGAGTGGGAATTGGAAATACTATACTAGAGGCTTCTTAGACTATTATTGAATTATTAGATTAACGTTATGTATTCTTTGATGCTTATGTCTGCTATGGCACCTTATATATAAGGTAAAATCTTAAGATCTATGTATGTCACTATAAATTATAGAAAATTGCTGGTATGTGCTCAAAGAAATTGGTTATTTCAACGTTGAGATGGCGTGATACTTTTTTTATGTTTTCTATTTTATTGCATGCATAAGCCTAGGTTTAATATGTTAATACTTCAGCTAGAAGTTATCGTCTACCGTAGGTTCAAGTAAAAAAATCATGAAATTCAGAGACCTGTGTAAGTGTAGGAAAACCTATGTTATAAATTCTAATCCTTATTTTGTTGTTATGATGCTATATCTAATCCCTAGTTGTGGATTTAATTAACTTTTTGCTGTTAGCAAACTATGTGCTTCAGAGTGGAGAATAGCATTTAAGATCAATAATGAAGAAGTGAACAAGAAGATCATGCACTTTATATTGGTCGATTAAGAGAAATACTGGATGATTAAGAGGATATGATGGCTAAATTTAGTTGAACATACTCCTTATGGGCTCATTGAGAAATACAAACTATTCAGAGCATGTACTTTGAGTAACCCATCCCTCCATGCCAGACTGAAGCTTTATTCCTTTGGGCTGTAGAGCTTGAGTATGCTTTTGTTAACACTAATTAGGAACACTAATATGTCAATAAGAGACGCCCGAATGAATAGTGGCCTTCTCTTTGCCTTTCATGTATATAATTTGATTTAGCTGGTCTTTCATCATTTGGTCTCCACTCAAGCTATGTTCCTGATTTGATTCATCATATACAGCTGGGGTATCTACTATAATTTCATCACGTGTCATTTTTTTAGAAGGATTTACATACATATCACTCAATTTCTATCTATTTACATATCTAACACCTATATTTCAATTTTTTCTTACATACCACCTTAATTATCCATGGAAAGGTGTATTTCACATTTTACAAGTTAAAATGGTGGTATTTTTTATGTGATGTCAAGGATTTGGGTGATCTAAATGTAAAAAGTAAAATTGTGTTAGATATGTGAATACATAAGGATTGAGTCGTATGGATGTAAATACCCCTTCTTTTAATCAAGCCTCTGCAACTGTTTCTAGCATTGTGGTTTATCATTATGCTACTTCTACATTTGCTGTTTCTGTATTTAATTTGTAGGTTTTATCATAGTTCCAGTGTTATGAATTGGGGGTTCTGCCTCTTGTAGAGCTAATGATGTCAATATTATTTGCATTTTACTTCAATTTTTTTCTTTATTTTTTTTTGCAGTGGTGGAATGAATGGATATCTGTCACTTTGTAATGGGGATCCATGTCCGCCTGTCTTCAGGTCTCCCATTAATGTATTGGAAGATATAATGGACAATCAAGTCATGTAAGGGGTTTGCAACTTAAATTCAGCAGCTCAGTACTATGATAAATATATTTACGATTTTGGTTTTGCTCAGTTGTGCAATATACAAACTTCCAGATGCTCACAAACACATTACTCAACCACCACCGGGTGTTATATTCCCTAAAAAGGTATTCATAAATGTTGATACATGTCAGGATTACTGTTTGTTTACTCAGCTGTGGAGTTTTTTTTTTTTTGAACACATATTGGTTAATTCCTATGTATTTAGATATGTAACGGTTATACCTTAATTTTACATATATGCAACCTTCCCCATGAAAGAAAAGGTGTAATATACTTTTTAAAAGGTAAAATAGTGTTATTTTGATGTGATGAAATATTTGGATGGTAGGAATGTAAATAGTAAAACTTTAGTTATAGGTATGTAAATACCTAAGAATTTTGTGGTATGTCTATAAATGCATATATAAATGTGCCTTTTTTGTTTTATGCACCATGAGTTATTCAATTGCTTATGTTTTTAGCTATTTAAAACTCGTTTTCTTTATTTAAGCTTCTTAGTGCGAGTCTAATTTTGGAAACGTTTGGTTTGGATTTGGTTTACAGATGTTTGTAGGATATATGCTTAGCATGACCAGCATTCATTTATATTTTTTTCTTTCTCCCTAAATGGATTGGAGAAAGTTTAAAATGCATGAAAACATAGTAATGAATTAATCTTTTCAATATCTTTTTAATAATTACATTCCAAATGATTCTTTTACTTGTGCAACTTTTTGGTAATATTAATCTGATGCAGTCTGTGTGCGCATGGACTTTTGTAGGACTTCCACATTTTACCTGCAATTTTTGCATTTCTTAGTAACAGCATGCTTCTTTGCTGTTATTGACTTTATTTTGGCGGTTTCTTTGTAAAGATCACATTTTTTTGATATTTAAATTTGTTGAGGAAATATTTTGCTTGCTCTTGATGTTTTAGTAAACACTACCATTGCCGGGTCCCAAGCCCTGATGTGAAAAGTAGAGGGTTACGTTAGGTAGTGAAAAACCAGCATAAAACTTGCCGAAAAATAATGACATGAATTCTTTTAATCATTGTGTAAATGCTAGGGCGTCTCCTGGAAGCGACACGCTGTATGACCTGAATATAGTGAAAAGTGTGCAAGGGCCACTACACTGGCGCCCGGGTGTAGTGTCAAATAAGTAAGGGTTCCCATATTACAGACGGATGCAGGTAAAGAAGTTAGCTCATGAAACTAATATTAGGATATGATCTTGGAATATAGGTACTCTCACTTGTAAATTAATGAAATTAATGATATTATGATTCATAGAAAGATAAATATCTTATGTATTCAAGAAATTAAATAGGTTGGAGAAAAAGCTAAGGAGATTGATAACTTAGGTTTTAAGCTTTGGTATTCTGGTAAGAGTCGCACTAGAAATGGTGTAGGTGTAATTATAAATAGGAGTTTGAAAGATAATGTTGTAAAAATTAATAAAGTTGGAGATAGAATTATAGCTCTTATGTGAGATTTTTAATATTATAAGTGTTTATGTTCCTCAAGTATGTTTAAATATAGATTCTAAAGATGAATTGTGGAATGATTTAGAAAACTTAATACAAATGATACCTCTTGAAAAAAAAAATCATTGTTGGAGATTTAAATTGACATTTCGATAGAGTTGTAGAAGATTTCAGAACTATTCATGGTGGCTACGGTTTTGGAGTGATTAATGAAGAAGGTAGAGTCATATTAGATTTTTTTTTAGCATATGGTTTTATTATTGCTAATACTTTATTCAAGAAAAGAGATGAAAATATTATTACTTATAAGAATGGATTTAATAAAACACAAATTTATTATTTTCATATGAAAAGAAGTGATCGTCGAGAATGTAAAAATTGTAAGGTCATTTCAAGTGAGTATTTAAGTACCCAACATCAATTTTTAGTTCTTGATTTTAAGATGAGTGTAAAATAAAGAATACTAAGATTAATCATCGTAGAATTACATGGAGGTACCTCAAAGAAACAAATAAAATTATTTTTATGAGTAAAACTCAAGATTTCAAAATTTGGGACGTTCGTCAAAAAGCAAATGCTATGTGAGATAAAGTAACAAACATTATTAAATAAGTGGCAAAAACTGTCTTCGGAGAATAAAAAAAAAGTTTCTATAAATAAAAATAGTTTGTGGTGGATAATAATGTGCAAGAAAAGATAAAATATTAGAGGTTATGTTATAAAAATTTGTTTAAATGAAAAAGCTTAGAGAACTTAAAAAATATCAAACGGGTCGCAGAGACGCTAAGAGAACGATTTGTGATGCTAAAACTTCTGCTTTTTAGTGTTCTTTATAATAGATTAGATACTAAGGAGGTTGAAAAATATATGTATAAACTAGCCAAATAAAGAGAAGAAAAGTAAAAATTTAACTCAAGTGTATTAAAGATGAAAATTAAAAAGTGCTATTCTTAGAAAAAGATATCAACATAGGGGTGAGTTATTTTGATAAACGTTTTAATGAAGTTTATGAAATTACGATCGACTTTAGTAATTTTAATATCGTTAATAATAATAAAATGTTTAATTTTTACCGTCACATTAGTAAAAAAGAAGTTAAGAAGGCTTTAAAGAAAGCCAAAGGTGAAAAATTTGTTGGACTTGATGATATCTTAATTAAAGTGTGAAAATATTTAGGAGATTTGAGAGTTTCTTGGTTTATCAAACTCTTTAATATTATTTTAAAAACTGAAAAGATGCCTAAGGAGTGGAGCAAGAGTATTTTGGTCCCCATTTTTAAGAATAAAGGGGATGCACAAGTGTGCAAATTACAAAACAATTAAGTTGATGTGTCATACGTTAAAATTATGGGAGAGGGTGATTGAACATAGGTTAAGATATATTACAAAGATTTCTCATAATCAATTTGGATTTATGTCGGGCATGTCTACTATGGAAGTCATACATTTATTTAGAGGTTTGGTGGAGAAGTTCAGAGATAATACGGAGGATCTACATTTGATTTTTATTGATTTAGAAAAAACTTACGATAATGTTCCAAGAGATATCCTTTGGAGAGTTCTTGAGAAGAAATGTGTTGATATGACTTATATTCAAGTCATTAAAGATGAGTATACTAGAGCTATTACCTGTGTTCGAACAGAAGGATTGACTAAATATTTTCCTATTTCTGTTGGATTACACCAGAGATCAGCTTTAAGCGCATATCTTTTTGCATTAGTTTTGGATGGTCTTACTGGACATTTACGGGAGGATGTACCTTGGTGCATGTTTTTTGCTTACGACATCCTTCTCGTGGACAAGACGAGAGAAAAAGCTCAGTAAAACTTGAATTATGGAGGTCTAAATTGGAGTTTAAAGGCCTTCGTTTGGGTAGAACTAAAATTGAATACATGCAATGTAATTTTATTAGTAGTAGCTTTAGTGACAGAAGTGTAATTTTGGGTGATCAAATTATTAAATGGTGTGAACGATTTAGATATCTCGGGTCTATGTTCAAAGCGATGGTAATATAGATGGGGATGCTATTAGTAGAATTCACTTTGGTTGGTTGAAGTGGAGGAATGCGTCCTATTGTGTGATAGAAAAGTACCGCTTAGATTGAAAGAAAATTTTTATAAAATGGTGGTGTGACCTGCAATGCTCTATGGCGCTGAATGTTGGCCTTTAAAAGAGAAGCATAAAACTAAGTTAAGTGTTACCGAGATGAGAATGATTAGGTGGATGAGTGGCTTTACACTTAGAGACGAAATGCGAAATGAATATATCCGTAATAGGGTTGGTGTAGCTCCAGTGACAGACAAAATTAGAGAGAGTCGTCTTTAGATGGTTTGGTCACATTAAACGTCGACCATCCGATGATCTGATTGGGAGAGTAGATGTTTTAGATTCAATTATGTTAAAAAAGGCAGAGGTAGACCTAGGAAGACTTGGGCATATTGTATAAAAAATGATCTTAATTTATTAGAATTAAATGACAACATGACACTAAATATGACACAATGGAGAAAAAAAGATTCATGTAGCCACCCCACTCAGTGGGATAAAGGTTTGTTTGTTGTTTTTGTTGTTGCTCTTGATGTTTTTAGTGAGAGAATGTTAGAAGAGTGCTTTTAGAGGGCCCTAGGATTCTCTTATTTACTGTGTTGGGCACTAGAATTTTCATAGGCAACATCATGTTAACCATTGTATACATCTCTTTTACTCAACACCAAAACGTTCACAGATTTCTTGCCCATTTTAATACCAAGTCGCTCTCTTTGTATGTTTGCACTTTTCTTTTTGGGGCATTTACATGCATGCCGTCCAATTCCTATGTATTTACATATCCAATATCCAAATTTGACTTCTTTGCATTTATACAAACCAAATCTTTCATATCATATAAAAAATACCACTTTTAAAAAGTGAAATACACCTTTCATGCATAGGTAAGGTGGCATGTATGTAAAAAATTAAGTTTAGGTGTTAGATATTTAAGTACATAGTGTTTGAGGTTACCGTGTTGGGCACCAGAATGTTCATAGGCGACAACATCATGTTAACGATTGTATACATCTCTTTTACTCGACACCAAAACATTCAGAGACTCCTTGCTTCAGATATTTGTCCTTTTCTTTTTGGGGCATTTACACAGACAGTCCAATTTCGATGTATTTACATATCTAATATCCAAATTTGACTTCTTTGCATTTATACAAACCAAATCTTTCAAATCACATAAAAAATACCACTTAAAAAGTGAAAATATACCTTTCATGCATAGGTAAGGTGGCATGCATGTAAAAAATGATGATCCGATTAGTTTTATCATATCGCATTAAACGTTGACCATCTGATGATCCGATTAGGAGAGTAGATGTTTTAGATTCGACTTATGTTAAGAAAGGCAGAGGTAGACCTAGGAAGACTTGGGCTTATTGTATAAAGAATGATCTTAATTTATGTTGCCGACCCCACTTAGTGGGATAAATGTTTTGTTGTTATTGTTGCTGTTGTTTTATCATTATCGCAGAGGAGTCCCAATTTTTGTGTTTGTCACTATGGTCATAAATATGAATTTTTTTTTTGGTATAACTGTATGATGTTATTTGAAATTGTGTTCATGTCTATTATTATTCCTCAGTTGTCTCAGATCTTTTATTTTTATTTTTTCAATGATGTGTCCCTGTCATGATGTCTCAACTATACCCTTTTAATGTTCGCCTTTTATAAATGGTAGAGTTGATGAACGTATCTTATATTTTAGGGACATTTACATACATAACACCCAATTCCTATGTATTTACATATCTAATACCTATAACTTTACATTTATACCACCCAAATCTTTCGTATCACATCAAAATTACCACCATTTTTACTTTTAAAAAATGAAATACATATTTTATACATAGCTATGGTTTCATATATGTAAAATTGAAGTTTAGGTGTTTGATATGTGAATACATAAGAATTGAGTGCTCTGTATGTAAATGTTCTATATTTTAATTCATGTCGGTTCACATTCTTGGTTTGAATTTTTCGAAATTTAAAGCATTAACTTGTTTTAGAATGTCTAAACAGTTGGTTGGAAATTGAGATTCCTCTCTGAAGTTTGTATCTTCTTCTTGATCACCATTCGTCTTTTCAACTGGAAGCTGGTACTCCTCATTTATGTCATCACCGTCTTCTGTGTCCGCGGTGCTTTTACCTAACTTTTGATGATGCCATGCTTGGTGAAGTGGATCACTCCTCTTGTTGTGTATTCTGCTTCAACATGTCCAAATTCGTGAAACTTGCCACATTTTCTGGTTATGACAAAATTATGGATTGGTTTCGCTGGATGGTAGCCAGGGGGGTCGCTTGGTACTTCGTTCTCTCCACTTCGAAAGTTAGAGTCGTCAACTTTTAGCAGTAGTAAGTTGGTAGGAACTAGCGATGTATTTCCCGCTTCATCTTTATATCTTCTTGTTCCCCCTTCGATCTTTTGGATCACGATCTAGGGTAGTCTTCCATTGGATTTCATCTTCCATGTCCATATTCCATCGCCGAAGTCGGCGAATTTCTCGCCATATCTCCTCCCAGAAAGGCTCAAGCATGAATAACATGGCTAGGGCTTAAAGTGGGGAGGTAAGAGAGCTTAAATTTAATTTGGGTTTGCTGATTTTCAAGAGGAATTGAAAGTTAGGTCAAATTTTTGGTTATGATTGGGAATAGGAATGAAAGTTTGGTGGAGCTAGGGTTTATTAGGGAAATCAGAAGAGGTTGTTGAGAGCATGAATGAAAAATTTTGATGGACGGGTAAGGTGGATGTTAGGAAATCCTAGGATAGGATTAGGGTTGGGCTTGCTCTGATACCAAATGATACCGAAACTAGTAGAGAAACCAACGAAAACACACAAAACAAACTTTTATTAATATAGAGATAGAGTTACAATACGACACAAGCGGAAACTAACAACACTAAAACTTAAAATGACACAAGCGAACACCTGTCAAATGTATTCTTAGGGTGGTGGGGGGCGACCAGGTGGATCAAGATGGCTAGCGGGGGTGGTGACAACAAAGGAGAGATGTAAAATGTCGGAACAACTAGAGGGCTGGCTGTTCTGTGTAGCGACAACAAGAAATTGGGGCAGAAATGGCAGGAACAACAAAGGTTTGCTGTCTCGGGGTGAAGGCAACAAGGATTGGTGGGTCGGAAGCTATGCTAGCAAAAGATGCCGGCTGTTTGGGGTGGCGGGAAGGAGCTGGACAGTAAGGTAAGGCTGCAGGTATGGGTCAGTTCGGTGCAGGAATGGAGGGGGAGGCAGTCGGCTGAGGAGAGTGGGGTAAAAGAAGGGTATCCTACAACACCTTAGAGTAGGATACAACCGAAGCACCACCACCTCTTCGGATAGAGCTCTAGAACAAGTAGAACAACTCCATAAAGTAATCTGAAAGAAATACACAACAAAAAACTTAAACCATAAACTCTGAAACAACAATATATATAGACCTAGTTGGGTGGGAAATAGGGAAGGAAAGACGATGAGAAAGGGAGGAGGAAAAGGTAGGCGACAATGCCACCCTCTCCAAAGTTGCTCGGTTAGGGCGGAGATACGAAAGGAATGTTTCATTAATGCCACTCGAGTCTTTTGGAAACCTAGACTGGGTCCCCTGGACCGACCCCTATGCCAGTCAGTTCCGCTGGCTGGCTTATTTTCCGCCTCTGTACAGGAAGCTAAAGCTCCTGCACCCGTGTCAATGCGGGAGGCCCCTTCCACGTCCACATGGGGAAGCCCCGCGTCACCCATCGAGAGCCGAACCGTGGACAGGATAAACGAAGAAGTTAGCTCTTCGATGCGGCTTCGTGCAGAGAGATTTTCTTCGACACATTGCGTGGGTGGAGCGCTAGGTTAGGAGTGGACAGGCGGTTGTGAGAAAAAGAAGATGATTGAGGGTTGACAGGAGTGTTACGAGAAGGTTCTGTGTTGAGATTCTGTAAAATTATAGTTTAGTATGTGAACCAAGTAAATATGTAAGTTTGAAGTGCTATGTTCGTAAAACCCCCTATAATCTATTGGTAACATTCTCAATATCTCTTCATTTTTAAAAAACTTGAATGATGAAATTGACAAGGTAAATTATAAATTTTAGTAATTATTATTAATAATTTTTTTATAAAATATCCCAATTGTCAAAAAGTATCATTTAATAGACTTGGAAAAAATTTGAAGTTGTAAATTTTTAAAATATCCTCACTTTAACACAATTTGTCCATTCTAATTTCAATTTACATTACTATTAATGGTGGGATTATTTGGTTTTGGAGTCGGGGGACTAGTGCGGTCATTCTAAAATGGACTCCCAAATTATAGTCGGGTGATCATCGTGATGGTTTCTTTAATCCATATTTTCATATTTTGAATTCTTTCCTGTTCAAAATTGCTGTTACGGCAAACTAGCTAGAATAATTTACATATGGTGTTGGCAGATCTATGAAAATATCAATAAGAGTTTTTTTTAACATTACTATTCATAAAAGATTCCTGAAATAAATTCTGCAGGATCTCCTCATAGGATTGTTCTTACTTGCAGCTTTGACTATTGCTGCCTCTCTAGTAAACCGTTTGTTTTGTAATATTTTTTTGAAGTATTAAGTTACCTGTCTTTAATCTCATCGACACAAAGTCTGTTCAGTATCTGTGATGCTTATTTATCTGAATATCGGTTTGTCATTTTCCGTCAAATTCAGTTTTACTATATTTTGTAATCGGTGATATAATGCACTATTAAACATAGGGGAATTTTGATAGAAAAGATACAACTTCCACATAGATCAGCACAAACACAATATTTTATTTTACCAGCGCAAAACAACACAATACAAATATATTAAAGAGAAACACCTGCAATTTGAGAGACAGTCGATCTTTCCCAATTCTAACCCTAAGATTCAAGACAACAATCACGCATCCCTCTAACCCTAAATATATTAATCCCTATTTATATCCTACAAGAATAATTAAGAAATGACTGAATTGTTCTATTTTTCTTGCACCTAACATAGGTTTTCAGGTTATTTTGTCGGACTGCACCGCGGGCGCCGGTTAACACATTTACATACATACCACTCAATTCCTATGAATTTGCATATGTAGCACCTAAATTATACTTTTTACATTTATATCACTTAAATCTTTCATATCACATCAAAGATACCATCATTTTAACAGTTAAAAGGTGGAATACATCTTGTCGTGCATAGGTGAGGTATTATGCGTGTAAAAATTGAAGTTTAGTTGTTAGATATGTATATAAAATATTCCTAAACAAAGTTATGTTGTTTCAATTTGCAAATCTTTTAGCTCAAGCTATTGTTGATAATGTGATTCCTTTTTTTACTGAACAAGCAATGCTTTATTCATGACCGTTAACTTGTTCTATTCTCTCTTGGTTTCAGACCGTGACCATCGGTGATTTGAAACCTCCACCTGCTCTGTGGCATGAAGATACTGGCAGGAGACCGCTTGAAAATGGAAGGTACTGATAATTTGACTACATGCATACCACAAAATTCTTATGTATTTTCATATCGAACACTTAAACTTTCATATTTACATGAATATCCCTCAAATCTTTACAATCACTTCAAAAATAAGAAAAGTTGTAGGGTGCCATTTTAGTCCTAAAATCTATAAAAATGTCAATTTAACCCATAAATTCTTTTAATATGGGCTAAAATATTCTCCGGGATTTATTTTAGGCATCAAAAGAGTAGGGACTAATTTGACACTTTTTTAAACTCCGGGACTAAAATTACTCCTTTAAATAATCATAACTATTTTGACACTTTGCTCCAAACAAAAATACAACTATTGTTTTTTATTTCAAAAGTGAACACCTTTTCAAGCATTGATTTATGACATCTGTGGTATATATGTAAATATGAAAGTTTAGATGTCAGATATGTAAATACTTAAGAATTGTATGTTATGTATGTATGTTAATTTTCCTAATATCAATTAATTAATTAATTCACTATTTGGAGGTTTAATCTCATGTACCCCATCCAGGCAAAACCCCCCAGGATCTTACTCCGGCAAACAACTTGGCGAGGCGGCTCATCGTCTAGTCATCAATAGCTTACAAGCACGGACCGGACGAGAGCATGATGATATGGAGCAAAGAAGGGATCCTCATTCGTCATCACATCCTCCACATTCATCCAACCCATTTCCATATTCGGATGGACGACAACTACCATTCGCTACTGGGGCGGAACGACATTCCGTTGGTCAGTCGCAACGATACAATGCTGTTTCTACTTCAACTTATCGATACGAGAGATCCGAAAACCATCTGTTCGGACGAAATGAACATCTTAGCAGTCACCATGATTTTGAAAGAAACGAATATGGTGTTAGGAATACTACACATTACGAGCAAAGAGTTCCGGCTCAAAGACACCCACAGGGTGGCATGCCGGGGTACCCAGTCACGACGAGAAATGTCATCGAACAGCCCGTTCATGGAAGCTTCCCTGCTCAGTCTGGATATGGCGGCATCGATGGGTACGGAGTTCGACCGTCGTGGAATCCACAGTATGGTCCAAGGAGAGGACCGCCTTTGCATCAGGCTCAGTTTGGAAGAACGAATACGAACCCACAACCGGCGAATTATAGCAATAATAGGTATGTTGTGTTAGATCGAGGCTTGAACAGAAGGCCTAGGCCACCACCGCCGCCCGGCTATGGTCACTATTAGAGCTGAATAATGCTGAGTGGGTATTATTCATCTATTTTTATTTGTTAGCATTATTTTTGTCTTGTATTTTGTTCTAATTTTGGAGGCTGTCAGTAACTATTATCAACTTGCTATAAGATCGCATAAAAGAAATGTTAGTTAAACTCACTAACATAAGAGCCTGTTAGTAGAGAACTATAACGTAACATTTGAATAATGTACAATTTTATTTGTAATATTCAGTAGCATTCAATTGGATTTATTATGTTAATTTGATTTTATAAGAATTTTGACCATGTATTTATTATGATTCGAAAATGTTTGTTTCATATATAGCTCAAGGTTTTTATTCAGTTAGGTGTTCTTTTATTAATTTTATTAAGTTTGGAGATATTGATTGCATTTCTTATGGTTCACGTATGAGATTCTCTCTGGATGCAGGGCTAAAATTATTAATGTGAAAGTATAGTTGTGACATTAAATTAATGAATTGATTTTTAATATCACATATCTAAAACTTAATTTTGTATCTTTACATTTTTGACACTCAAATCTTTAATATTACATAAAAGAGTACTGTTATTATCAACTATTGAAAAGAGATATTCTTCAATGCAAAAAATTTATAAATATAAAAATTAAAATTTAGGTATTAGAAACATGCACACATTCATTTAGGTATTAGATTTGTAATACAGTCAATATAAAAATTAACATTTTGGTATTAGATTTATAAATACACTAGTAAAAATATTGTTAAATTTGAATCAGTCAGAGAGTTGCATTTAAGGAATTAGGGCGTAAAACAGGAGAGAAAGAGAGGAAGAGAGGATTTGTGTGTGCATGACAATGAATGGTAGAATGTGTGAATTGTGTTTGATTAGCCTTTATTGAAGAAATGATCCCCTATTTTGTTGGGGGGGGGGGGTACAATGTTTATAATTATATGCTTGCTTTTGCTTTAACGAGGACATTACAAGGTATTTACATAAATAAGCCTATGGCTCGACTACCTTGTCTTTAAATTGATTGAGATTAGTGGCCCTTAATTCAACAAAGGGTCGTTCGTTTGACCATGCTGAGTTGGGGTTGCCGATCGGCTCTTATCGATCTTCGATCATCCAGACTTAGCTTGATCGGCTTGAGCCTACTGACCGACAGCTTTGGTCCGGCTGTCAACTATTGACACCAAGATGAGAAGTTTCCATTGTCGGAATGAGACTAGGTTGTTAGGTAGAGAGTTAATCACCGTAATATTGTAGGTAGCTCACCTGTTGATAAAAAGTTCTTAAGGTGTTCATGGAGTATATCTTGGTAAACCTTCAGCCTCTTGAAGAGTCTCATAGACAATTATGAGGCAGCTAATGATGTTGAGGCAAGAGTTGGGCTTGTGCCTTTTCTCGGCTTAATTAATTTTGGTCTTTGGCTAGGTCGACTTGCGTTCGGTTGGCTTTAGTTCCTAAACGAAGGGGTCTGCACTTGGTTAATCAAGTCCTTTGATCTTCTGATGGGATTTTGTGTCTTCTTTTTGTGGGCCATCCATGACTGTACTTTCATATCTTTTAGTCCATTGGATTTTCTCGAGATTCATGCCCACATATTTCTAATGTATATATTTTAGTTTTTTGATTCTCTTACTTCTTCAAAATGAAAAATGCAATAATAATACGAGAATTAAATGCAAAAAATAGATTTATTTACTATGTAATCAACACTTTAATAAGTAAACTCCTTAGATTTCTATGTCCATAGCTTTTATAAATAGCGAATCTTTTCTTATTTGCATTGCACTTGAGTCCATGCCTCTCAGTAGGTTTGTCTGGAGGAGCTCTGGTTAGATTTTGGCAGAGTTTCCTCTAAGTTTTGTGCACTCTCCCCTTTGGCAATGCAGAGCACAATTTATAGCCATGGCTACATGGTGGAGCTCAGGGCTTTAATTTGGGTGCTGAAGCTTGCTGAGGTGGAGGGCTGGGCGGTGAAAGTGACCAATCAGAGCTAGACACATTAGAAGGGTCAATTGGGTTTGAATTTAAGTGAGGTAATTCTCCGTTTTGGCTCCTCCGGTGATTAGGCCGGCCGACCAGGGTAGTGCTCAGGCTATGGTGGTCAGGTGAGGCAGTGAGCAGGCCTTAATGGTGATTAATCTGGTTGGTGATGTCTTTGGGTAAGAAATCTTCTTGGTTTAGTCATTTAAAGAAGACAATCCCCTAATTTAGGGGACCCTTGGTCCATAGCTCAATTAGGGTGGGCTATGTGGATCTAGTTTGGTCCCTAGGTTCCAAATGTTAGCTCTGGTGAGCTTGGGTTGGTCAATTTGGCTAGGCTTGGTCACATTTGGGACTTGGGTTCAAATTTGGGTCCTCTGGGTCAATCGTGGGCTAGTTTAGATTTGGATTTGATTTAAGGGAAAGTAATTGATTA
The DNA here is from genome assembly GCA_022702705.1 of Papilionanthe hookeriana x Papilionanthe teres. Taxonomy (NCBI): domain Eukaryota; kingdom Viridiplantae; phylum Streptophyta; class Magnoliopsida; order Asparagales; family Orchidaceae; genus Papilionanthe; species Papilionanthe hookeriana x Papilionanthe teres. Next base: position 38,367,022 of record CM040437.1, on the reverse strand, counting down.
ATTTGGCTTGGAAGATTGTCATGAAGAGTTTGGAAGAGGATTTAAGTCATTTTGAATTGATTTGGAAGTTCAATTTGGTGAAATTTGGCTTGAGGTCAATTTTAGGGAATGTAGGCTAGACTTGGGTTTAGGTTTGGCTAGGGTTGGGTTATGGCTCAATTGATGGTCCCAATTAGTCTACATGATTGTATGTAGAGTTTTGGAAAGAAATTGGGTGGAAATTTTGGCGTTATGGTATTTAATTTGGTGACATTTGAGGATGTGACTAATTTAAGGCAAAGTTAGGGATTTTTGATTTGGGTTGGAATTGGGTGAGTTTAGGGCTCAAATTTGGGTAAATTGGTGGATCAATTTGGTTTATGGGAATGTTAGGAAGATTTTTTAATTCAACATTGGGGAAATTGACTTAGTTATGAGATTCAATTTGGAGGAATTTAGTCATGTGGTCAAAATTAAGGATTTTGATTTATGCTTGAAATTGGGTTTGGAAATTGGTTCAGTTGGACTTGGATTTGGTTTAGATTGAGATTGTACATGATGAATTTTGGTTTAGAATTGAAATTGGGTGAAATTGGAGCCACTTAGGTGGACATTGGGTGTGATTTGGGTATTTTGGGTTTAAAAGGGCAATTTGGGGATTTTGGTCAATTTGAGTCAATTTGGTCAAATTGGGCTCAATGAAGTGGTTTAAATTGATTTTGGAGACATTTGGGATGATTTGGAGATTTTGGTAATTTTTAGACATTTTGGGGTGTAAGGTGTATTTTGTTCATTTTGGCTAATTTTGGAGGTTTTTTTGGAATTTTTGTCAATTTGGAGTATTTTGGTCAATTTGGGTGGTGAGAAGCATTTTGGAATTATTTTTGGATAGAATTTGGGATTTGGGTAATTTTGGATTTTTGTGTAATTTGGTGGAGTTTGGGGGGATAAAGGGTCAAGGTTGGAACTTTGATAGAATTTAGTGCCAATTGAGAATGTCAACCTACTTGAACCATGAGACCAAGGGAAGTCCCATTTTGGATCCTCCATGTGTTGATCCTAGCCAAATCCTAGCCTAGGGCTAAGAGCTTGGGGAACCACCCACATGAGTTTTTAAAAGTGTAGGGGATCAAGTTAAGGAAGTTTGGTTTAGGGTTTGGGGTAGTGGGTTTAAGTGTAGTGTAGGAGTGAGTGTGTGAGCTAGCCTAATAAGACCAAACCACATAGATCTAACCCTAGGGCTTGACCATTCTATAGGGGACTTCCCTCGAGCTTTCTTATGCTTAGTCTCATCCTACTATGTGCTAGAGGTTAGCCTTAAGCATATGAAACTCCAAGTGAAGCAAAGAAGCATTTTAAATTTCTAAGGGTGGACGGTTCCATTACTAGTCTTCTAAGATAGTCACCAGAAAAGTGCTATGGCTAGATCTTAGGTTCTTCTAAAGAAAGACTAGACCTCAACAAAAGTGAGACCAACAAGTTGTAGCTGAGAAATTCTAATGAAAGCCTTGAATTATCCGTCTTGAAATTCCGCTTTGAGAAGAAGCTCGAGATAAAAAAAAGGTTGGATAGAGGGAGCATATCAGAACGTGAAAAGAGGCCCTTGGAAACAAAGGTGAAGAAAGGGAGCCATCCCAAGGGCGAAAAGAAGGTAAGTGGCGCTAAAAAACTTGGAGATTGAAGCCGACTCAAGGGGGGAAGACGGGTTAAGAAACTTGCTCACAAGAAGAAATGGGTGGAAGACTCAGGGGATGAGGTTGCATTCTGATTTAGTACACTTCAACTAAAGGAAGGGGGAGGCAAGTTACTGACTACTTGGTCCCCTGCTATGGCTCACGACTAGCCGAGTGAAAAACCTTCCCAGGGAGTTGTTGGAGCTTCACAACAAGAGGATTAGGGGGATTACATTATTTTTTGGATGGAGGGAGCAAGTTTGGTGGCATCGTGTAGATTCCTTGTGGGAGCTTTTAATCTTTATAGTGGTCTAAAATGTATCAGCTATTTGTATGAGGAGACTATCATTGTTTTTAGAATAGAATTCCTTCATGTTATTGATCCCCGATAAATATATGTGTACCTAAAACTTGACTCCACACCGAATATATTTGCTGATGATTTAGATATGAAAATTATGATTTTATAATATGGGATACTACGCAAGTATACTTATTGTTTATCAAGTAATATAGAACTCTCTGATTAAGCCCCGAGATATCGAACCCACAGGGAAATGTAAAAACTTTTTAAAGAATTAAGAAAATTATATTTTTACTTTTTTAATGACTTTTAAAAGTATGTTTTGATTTGAAAAGCTTGAAAATTGTTTTTGGTATTTTTAATAAAAGCTAAGCAGGAAATAAAAATTATCAGAACTTTAAAATGCGGTATAAAATACTAGGAAATAAAATATCTTTTTCTTTCTCTTTTAAAGTAGTAATAATTATGTAAGTATTGTTGTGAAAGTATTTAAATGTGTTGTGATAAATAGGAGCAAATTTATTCTTTACCCTTACTTGGTTCTATAAAGAACATTGGTTAATTTGAAATTTTAAAATCTTGAACATGATGACCCACAATTTTATATTATGATATTTTTAATTTAATTGCAACGATGCCAAAAACTTGACCCCGCTATATTATATGTATAGAATTGTAATTGTTTATGTTGTGGATGCTACGCAAGTATATGTATCGTATCGAGTAATACGGGGCTCTAGTGGAGTCTCGGTTATCGATCCCACGGGGAAAGAGAAAATTAAATAACAACTAATTTCAAAATAATAATAATAATAATAGTATACGAAAATTTGGAATTCTAAATTTAAGCGCAATAAAGTAAACTAAGTTTTCAATTAGGTAACTTAACTAAGTAGAAAATTAATATGTATTGAAAGTGCAGGAAATTAAACTAATTGCTAAATAAGTCTTAACTATTCAGAAAAAGTATCTTTCCCCTTGTTTAGAAATTTAAGTGATTGATGAATTTAAATAGATAATTTTAAGGTATTGTGACAAATAGGAGCATTCCTATTCTTTACCCTTTGGTCCAGTGTAAAGAATATTGACTAATCCTATGTTTGATTATCGAATTCTGCGGCTAGGTCGGGAGGATACCGATTGCCACTTCGAAGCTCCCACGTTCCCTCGCTCGAGGGCTAACATCTACACTTCGGCTCTTAAACAATAGGACCGAATTGAATATTTTAGTCCGTCACACTAAAATGCTCGATTCTACACCCGATGATATTATTTCCCTATTTATTTGCACCCTCCTTCCAAGGCTTTTGAATTCCCGAATATCGGATGTAATTTTTACTATAGTTGATAATCAACACATTTTAACAAATCAAATGGTCAGTTTGAAAGTAAATTAAGTTTTAAGTAAAAATTATCACAATTTATTAATATATAAAAGTACTTCTATTTTTAGTTCATCTAGTCACTTAATTTCATAAACATGGAGAAAGACTAATAAACTACTCAGAATGCATGTTAACTAAACTACGCATGGATTTCATTTAAAGTTAAAAACAATAAATACAAATACTTATCTCGATTTATCCCAAGCGGACTTCGCGAGTTCCTTTGACTCTTCCTTCCAAGTCATGACAAGACTCACTAAAAACTCACTAACTCACTACACACTTAAAGACACAAATTAACACACAAAATATCACACAAAGACACAAAAACTGCACACACTAACTCAAATAACACACCCTTCACAAATAACACACTTAACACAAATATAACACACATATAACACACTTCGAGGCTGAATTTCAGCCTCTATATATAGAGGTGAGCAAAGGACCAAGAGGTGTGTAAGCATCTCTTCAAAAAGTGTCTAGGTTCAATGTATCTACGCCATTTGAACTAGCTCGCCGTCGGCGACGAACTACCTCGCTGTCGGCGAGGCTTCTAGAAGGTCTTCGAACCGCGCTAGCTCGCTGTCAGCGGGCTCGGGCTCGCTGTCAGCGAGACAGTTATAAATCCTTCAGAAATGTCTCCTCGTAACCTCGCCGTCGGCGGGCTCGATCTCGCCGTTGGCGACTCAGCACAAATTTCATTATTTACTTCTTTTTTGCTCCAAATTCGCTCCTTTTTATGATTTTTGCTTTTATCACCTAAATTCTCCATTCCTGTAACAAAATAAAGAAAATACCTTTCTTTAAAGTGCAATTTCATCAAAAATAGGTATGAATTTCTTAATAAATTTTTCGAGTGATCAAAATCCCCCAAACTTACTTATTACTTGTCCTCAAGTAATTTTAGTACTTACATAAAAATAATGAGTTCTATAAAAAGATTTTTCAATTTAAATAAACTATGCATTAGATTAATTAATATCATAATAAAGTTAAATAAAAAATAATTCATGTAATTTAATTAATCTTATAGAAATAAATTATTTAGTTATCGAGTCTAAGATTTCTAGCTTACTATTCATTTCGAGAATGACTATATTTAAAAGAATAACTACTTAAGATATTCATATGATAAGAAATTCAAGAAAACACTATTAGGTAAAATTCTAATCCATAACCATAAGTTTGGAAATATCTAAGTTTTTCCCTTTAGGTTAATTCAAATGAAGCCAATTTTTGATAAGGCATCTCCTCAAGCTTCTCCTCATTTTTTTTTATTTTTTTATGAGGATTACTGTATCTGGAGAGTCTGTTAATAATTTTGAACTTCATTTTCATCTTCCTAAATTTGAAACTTAGAAATATTTCTTAGCTTATATATACTTCATAGTTTTTACTTCATTGATTTTCAATCTTTTCTTTTTCACTTGAATACTTAAGAATTTTTAATTTTAGAATATAGTTTTCCTTACTAAAAATAGTTTACTATATTCTTATTCCCTTTAACCAAATATTCTATTCTATTTAATTAATTAAAGCACTAGAAATATTTCATTTAACCTTTTATAATAATTAAATAAAATAATTCATATTAATTAAATTGAAAAATTTGCTTATAAAAATCATTTTATAATAATTTGAAAATAGAAATTGAGAACAAGTTAATAACTAAATTTGTATTTTACTTCCCCAAAACTTAAATTTTTATATCTACTCTAAATAATGTAAAAGGGAAAGTAAATAAATCATACCTTTGAAGTTTAGGTATTTCTTTTTTCTTTGAAATTTTTGCGAGGCTTTTTCATTTTTCATTGAGCCTGCATCGTTAGTATTCTCCATATATATATAACAATTTAAAGAAAATGCAAGGATAAAATCTAAGATAAGTATTAAACACAACAATTAAAATAACTCTACACTACACATATGAATTACTAACATATTAAAACAATTTAACTAACATATTAACAATTTTAAAAACTTAAAACAATACAAAATAAAATAAAAACATACTAAAGAAAACTAACATCCTATTTAACATAAAAACAAATGCAATTAACTAACACAAAAACAAAAACTAAACTATTATCACAATTCAAGCAAATTAATCTAACTAACATCCAATGTCTCAAAAAAAATAAAGTACTGAATATTACAAACATATAAAGTCCTCAAAATAACTTAACATCAAATAAACAAAGCAAATAAAGTCCTAATCTTCAACATCAAAGTCCCAAACTATATTGTCATCCCCTCCTTGATCCGTGAGTCGAGAAGGCGAGCGAGGATGATGCCGAGTATACCAGGGCATTCCGGAAAGTTGACATCTAAATCTCCACTCCTATAACGACGTTCGGCTTCATAGTATGCAATTTCGTATTCCGAATGTCGCTGGAGGTACTCACTTATCATAATCATGTCTTCTTTCCGGATTATCGATCCTTTGATCAAAATGATCAAATCTTCTCCCCATTGTCTCTCCAAGCCGCTCAAAACTCCTCCTATGCAGGGTTAATTCATTCATCAGATCTTGTAGGGTAGGGGTGGTAGGCTCAGGAGGTTCATGGCTAGTAGAGGGTATATCTCTACTTGACTGAGTGAAATAACTTCTCACTCCTAATCTCCACCCTTCATGAGATTCATACTTCTTAATATTGGCAGCTGTGAGTGGTTTCAAAGGTTCCACCCATTCTTCATCATCTACAGCCTCGACTCCGGAGAGTTGGCGAGTGCAAAAATTAATCCGGGGTGTCCCAATCCAGGCTCCACTCTCATTTCTAGGAGTGGCCGGGATGTTTTGATAAATAATTCTCCCAATGTTAATGCTTCGTTTTTCGAATACGAAATTCGAATTGCTCTATCTTGTGTTACCTCATCTGTGGTGATATGTGGGTAACGAGTAGAACAAATAAAGTAATGCCGGGCTTTGAGATCGCATTTAATTTAGAAAGAGGAAAATTCACTCTTTCCCGTCGCTTAATTTTCCAAACTCCGGTTCCATCGGTGAGAAAGCTAATGACCTCCTCAGAGTGGTCCTTCCATCGTTCCAAAGTTTCATACTCGCTAAAGTGCGAGTCATGAACTTCATAGAACGAGTTAATTCTTGCAGCATTGAAATCTACAAAAAATCCTCTTACCTTTACTGGTGCATCTTCAGCGGCAGTCAAATTGGCATAAAATTCTTTAACCACTTCTACAGCTGCTCTATATTGAACGTAATAGAAATTCTCCCAACCTCGTTCCTTAATAATCCGCTCTACTTCTCCTCCTGGATTTTTTAAAACCCGATCCGCAATGCACTTTCTTCCTTGTATGTTTTCAAAATATTTGCTCTGTGCTCGTGCATTGATGAATCGGTCTTCGTCGAATTCTACTCGACGTTTTTGTCGTGAAGCCATACGATCGATCTGTGAAAATCGTGAAAATTTTCACTAAACTTAAAAATAATACTAAGAAGGCATCCTACAACATTTATAAGCAATTTAAATCAAATTCCATGGATTTCCACCGAATATTTCTTCCACATTTTGATTTTTCCCAAAATTTGCAATGTGGTGAAAATATATGGTGAAAATAATTTTTTTTTTTTTTTTTGCATAGGAGTCAAGCTCTTACCAAGAGAAATTGAAATCCGGTGTCAAAAAGTGTTGAAATCGCTTCAAATCCAAGATCTCTCGAAGCCACAGGTCGGTTTTGCGAAAATGAGAGGTTGGGGATGATGAATAGTGTTTTTGACCGGTCAAAATATATGTTTTTCGCGACCTCGCTGTCAGCGAGATTTTTCTCGCCATCGGCGAGCTAATATTTTTCGGAACCAAAAACTCTCGGGAAAAATCTGCTGTCGGCGAGAAATTTTTCTCTATCCTTCGCTGTCAGCGAGATCGATCTCGCTGTCGGCGGGATTTTTCTCTCCGTCGGCGAGATTCCAAAAAATTTAAATTTTCGAAATTCGCCACTCATTTTCGTCCTTGATTTGCCTTATATTATATTTCCGATCACATCATTTATTAATTTAATATGAAGATTATCTACTTATACACAAACAAATTCACACAACACAACAAATTAACTTTAATATTGAAATCCATGAGATGTACAAACTAACATAATTTTAAACTCTATAATCAAACTTCGATTCTCCAATCCTTACTACTAATCGGCATCGCAAACCAATCCACGACACACTAAATGCGATACAAAACTATGACGCATATCTCGATTAAGTTTGAGATATTCGAATCATCACTCCACACATAATAAAATCTAAATCAAATCAAATAACATAAATACAAACATACTATGGAAATCTTTACTACTACTCTTCAATGTCATAATCTTCATCTTCTCGGATATTTCCGATATGACGATGGTGCACAAATAAGTTATAGAAAGGCCTGAAGGGAAACTTCGAAGCAGATTCTTTAGTGATCCAACCCTCCTGTCTCGATAAATGAAGAAAGCTAGCTTCGGGTGTCCGGAATGATCAAAGTGTTCCTTCATCCTCCGATCGATGTGATCGAATAAATCGGATATATTGTCGATTAAATCTCTCGCATTCTGCAGTTCTTTCTCCATTCCTTTAATTTTCTTCATAAGTAACTCCGTTTTATCTGAAATAGGCCTTGCTATAGGATTATTCTGTGAAGTTCTATCAGAGATAAATGTAATGTCCTCATTATTGTCCAAAGTAGGGAACATATCTGTAGGATCAAGAGGCTTCCAAGGTAACAGAACCTTTTCCCAAGCTTCATAAGAAACTCGATACGAGCGCATAATGCAAAAATAGTAGATGGGTGTCCTAGTCTGTGAACTGACCCATGCACAATTAAACCCAATGCAGACTTAACAATTATTGATCCAACATCAATAGGCAATCCATTTTGAATGCAATAATTCAATATAGTGCATTCCTTCGAAACCTTGTTTACCCTCATAGTAGGTAACAATTTAGATGAGATGAAAAAGTGCCAGTGCTTTGAGACAGGATTCAAAAGTGATGCAGAGAAACTAACATACCCGTCTTCACGCATTTCCCAATCTTCCGGTTCATCAGTCAGATATCGAAATATCTCATTCATATTATATCGAGAAGGCACAAAATTTGAATAGTGACATACCGAGATGTTTTCTATAGAGAATAATTCATTTACTCTTGATGGAGTAAACGTCACCCATCTTCCTCGGACGTAGACATTCCCATTGTTGATCGCATGTAAGTTAGAGTAGAACTCTTTCACAGTCGGAATAACAATAGCGGACGTAGTGTAACAAAATACCTCCCAGTGCCGCTGTGCGATCGTTTCTTCTATCTTCGTAATGGAATTCTCTAATCCTCGATTGACAAATCCCCGTTCCTTGATAACTCTTTTCTTTACCAAAACCTTGTTGAATATCCACTGCGCTTCCGCACTCACAAATTTCCTCCGGTTAAACATTCCAGAATTAGAGGAATCTAAGAATTTGGAGGCCATTATGGTGAATGGAATGAATTCTAGTGAAGAAGGCAGATTTAGAATGATTTAAGAATGGGGTTTCACTAAGGAATTGGTGTTGAAACCGTCCAAATCGGCATTCAAATTATAAATAACTCATCTTTATAACTTCCTTGCTGTCGGCGAGAAGTTTCTCGCCGTCGGCGACTCAGTTATAAAACTGCCTCCCATGTTCTCGCTGTCGGCGGGACGTTTCTCGCTGTCAGCGAGCTCGATAAATAAACTGAATTTAATTTAGGCGCGAACCTCGCTGTCGGCGAGTATCGACCTCGCTGTCGGCGAGTATCGACCTCGCCGTCGGCGAGATTCCAAAATAATGTCCAATTTCGCTCTAAATCGAATAATTTCTTTTCTCATCATAATGGTTCGAATATGTGATGATTCTTAATAATAATTGAGTAGTAAAGTTTCAATAATATAGACTAACTATTAAGATACAATAAAAATAGATAACTAATATGGGTTGCCTCCCATAAAGTGCTTGGTTTAACGTCGTCAGCCCGACCTAATTTCAATTATTAATCAGGTCGACTAAGCATTAAAACCTCTTTATATTTAGGTCTTATACCTTCAAAATATGGTTTTAATCTATGTCCATTAACTTTAAATTTATGTCCAGTTTTTGGATCTTTGATTTCTATAGTTCCGTATGAAAATATTTGAGTTATGGTGAAAGGTCCTAACCATCGCGACTTCAATTTTCCAGGAAATAATTTCAATCTAGTATTATATAGCAAAACTTCCTGTCCTGGTTCAAAATTTCTCTGATTAATCTTTTGATCATGCCATAATTTCATCTTTTCTTTATAAATCCGATCATTATCATATGATTCATTTCTTAATTCTTCCAATTCATTTAATTACCGTAATCTTTTCTCACCAGCTTCCTTCATATTATAATTAAATTCTTTAATCGCCCGATATGCTTTATGTTCTAATTCAACTTGGTAAGTGGCATGCTTTTCCATATATAAGCTCGTAAGGAGTCATTCCAATCGGAGTTTGATAAGCGATCCTATAAGCTCATAATGTAGTGTCTAGTCTAATAGACCAATCTAACTTATTTGGGTTTACGGATTTTTCTAAAATACGTTTAATCTCACGATTAGATACTTCGGCTAATCCGTTAGTCACGTGGATGATAAGCGGTGGATATCTTATGAGTAATATTGTATTTTTCTACTAGTTTGTGAATGTATTTATTTCTAAAATGAGTTCCTCCGTCGGTGATAATCACTCTTGGCATTCCAAATCTAGTAAAAATATTTTTCATCAGAAATTTTGAAACACTCTTAGCATCACATCTAGGTAAAGCTTGTGCCTCGATCCATTTGGAAACATAATCAACAACTACTAATATATATGAGTTTCCAAATGAAGGAATAAAAGGTCCCATAAAATCTAATCCCCGAACATCGAAAATTTCAACTTCTAATATAAAATTTAGAGGCATTTCATTTCTTCTAGATATATTTCCTACTCTTTGACATTTATCGCAAGTTTTAATATATATCGTATACATCTCTAAATAGAGTAGGCCGGTAAAATCCAGATTGTAGAATCTTATAAGCGGTTTTATCGATCCCAAAATGTCCTCCAAAATCGAATCATGACATTTTTGAATAATTGGTTCGGTTTCTTCATAAGGTACACATCTTCTAATAATTAAATCCTTACATTGCTTATATAAATATGGTTCATCCCAAAAATAGGTTTTCGTATCATGGATGAATTTTTCACGTTGTTGCAAAGTTAGCATAGGTGGTAAAATATTACTAACTATATAGTTTATTATATCGGCATACCATGGTATTTTCCACTCATTGATATTATATAGTTGTTCATCGGGAAAACATGCTATAATTTCATTTTCAATATCGGATAATTCATGATTTTCTAATCTTGATAAATGATCCGCAATTTGATTATCAATTCCTTTCTTATTAACGATCTCAAAATCGAATTCTTGCATTAATAGCATCCATCTAATTAATCTTGGTTTGGAATCTTTCTTTTGCATTAAATATTTGATAGCGAGAATAATCGAGTATGCACGATACATTTTGTTCCAATCAGATAAGGTCTAAATTTATTAAAACCATATACTACCGCTAATAATTCTCTTTATGTAACTGTATAATTTATTTCAACATCATTTAGAGTTTTACTAGCATAGTATATAACTTTAAAAATCTTTTCATATCTTTGCTCAAGAAGCTGCTTCTACGGCATAATCACTAGTATCACACATAAGTTCAAATGGTTTCTCCCAGGTTAGGTGAAACTATTATAGAGTCTTGTAATTAATTTTTATTTTAAGAGTTCAAAAGCATTCAGGCATTCGATTGTAAATTCAAATTTCTTGTTTTCGAGAAGTTGGCATAGAGGTTTAGTAATTTTTGAAAAATCTTTTATATAGCATCTGTAGAATCCAGCATGTCCAAAAAAACTTCTTACCCCTTTTATCATAGTTGGAGGTGGTAATTTAGCTATAACTTGAATTTTTACAGGGTCCACTTCCATGCCTTCTTCTGAAATTTTATGCCCTAATACAATGCCGCCCGCAACCATAAATTGACATTTCTCCCAATTTAGAACTAAATTTGTTTTCTCACATACTTCTAATACTTTTTCAAGATGAGTTAAGCATGTGTCAAATGATGTTTCAAATACAGAGAAATCATCCATAAATACTTCTATTCCATTGTCAATTAATTTACTAAATATAGACATCATACATCTCACGGAATGTTCTTTGGTGCATTACATAATCCAAAAGGCATTCTTCGAAAAGCGAAAGTTCCATAAGGACTAGTAAATGTAGTTTTCTCTTGATCCTCGGGAGCAATTTGTATTTGATGATAACCGGTGTATCCATCTGAAAACAAAAATACTTATGTCCAGCTAATCTATCCAACATCCGAGTGCTAGAAATGGTAGAGGGAAGTGATCTTTCCTGGTGGCGGTATTTAGTTTCCTATAATCGATACATATACGCCAACCAAGTAACTTGTCTTATAGGAATAAGATCGTTATTTTCATTGGCGATGACGGTCACTCCTCCCTTCTTAGGAACACGGTGAATTGGGCTTACCCAAGCACATCGTCGAAATAGGATATATGATACCATTATCTAACCATTTTAAAATTTCTTTCTTAACTACTTCTTTCATTATCGGGTTTAATCTCCTTTGGGGATCTCGCTTTAGGTTTATGTTCATCATCTAAAATAATTCTATGCATACAGATTGAATGACTAATTCCTTTAATATCTGCTTAAAGTCCGACCAAAAGTTTTCTTATATTTTTTTAAAGTTTCTAAAAGTTTTTGTTCTTGAGATTCGTTTAATGCGAGATGAAATAATAACTGGTAAAAGTTGAAGAATTACCTAAATAAGCATATTTCAAATGATCAGGTAATATTTTTAGCTCGAGTTCGGGAGGTTTAATAATTGATGGAACTATATTCTTGTTAGTGTTTTCGGTATTATCCAAAAATTCAAATCTTTCTCGAATATAATCTAGTTCTTCATTATTATCGTCAATTAATTCAGTATTTTCTTTTTCTAATTTATCTTCGTAATATTCCTTAAAATGTTCTCGTTGTAAATGTTCAAGTATTTCCATCCGAAAACATTCATCATCTTTTTCTAGCGCGGGATATTTCATTGATTTTGCAATATTAAAGGTAACTTTTTGTTCATTTACTCTCATAGTTAATTCTCCTTTCTGAACATCAATCATAGCTTTTCCAGTAGCTAAAAATGATCTTCCTAAAATGATAGGAATTTCTTTATCTTCCTCCATATCTAAAACAATAAAATCTACTGGGAAGATAAATTTATCCACTTTTACTAACACATCTTCAATAACTCCCTTAGGATAAGTAACCGAACGATCGACTAATTGAAGGGTTACTCGAAGTAGGTGTAATTTTTCCTAATCCTAATCTCTTAAAAATCGATAGAGGCATTAGATTGATTCTTGCTCCTAAGTCACACAAAGCTTTTCCATAAAATTTTTCTCCTATAGCGCAGGGTATAATGAAACTACGAGGATCTTTCAATTTTTCAGAAAGCTTCTTCTGAATAATAGCTCTACACTCTTCACTAAGTGCGACTGTTTCATTATCAGTGAATTTTCTTTTCTTATTTAGAATATCTTTCATAAATTTTACATAATTTGGCATTTGATCTAAACCTTCGACAAAAGGTATATTGATTGTTAATTTCTTTAGTATTTCAAGGAATTTAGCAAATTATTTATCTTTTTTATGTTGAGCTAGTCGTTGAGAAAATGGTGGTGGAGGTTTTTCAACAGAAATTTTCATAGGTATTAAAGGATGTTCTAAGTTTGAATCTTGTTGAATTGTTTCCTTTTCAATTTCCACTTCCTCTTTTGGCTTTCAAGTTCTTTTTGAATTTGAGGTTCTAATTCTTTTCCACTCCTTAGTTGTATTGCTTTAATTTGTTCTTTTCCTTGATCTTTAGGATTTATTTCCACATTACTAGGAAAAGTTCCAGGTATTCTATTATTTAGCGCGAGTAGCAATATGTCAAGTTGAGTTTCGATATTTTTAATAGATGTTCCTTGGATTTGTAATTGATTTCCTTGAATTTGTAGTTGATTTCCTTGATTTTGTAGTTGATGACCCATATTCAAAATTAATTCATCCATAGATAATTTCTTATCTTTGAATTGAGGGTTATTGTTATTAAATCCAGGTGGGTAATTAGGTTTATAGTTTGGATTTGCTTGATTAGGTTGATTTATCCATTGTTGATTAGATGTGTTATTCCAATTAAAATTTGGATGAGTTTTCCAACCAGGATTATAATAGTTTGAATAAGGGTTATTAGTTCTACTATTAATAAGCATTTAAAGTTTCATAATTAGATTGAGATTCTATGATTTGTTCAGATGAGTTTTCTTCTAAAGTAGGAGAGTAGTTCATTCCAAAATAATCTAATTTCTTAGATATAGCAGTAATTTGAGAAGCTAACATAGATATTGCATCGTTTTCATGAATGTCGGCTATCTTTTTCGATTTACTCTATCGACGGGCCATTGGAAATTATTTGTTGCCATTTCTTCGATTAGTGCATAAGCTTCATCAAATAGTTTAGACATTAATGAACCTCCAGAAGTGACATCGATGATTGATCTTAAAGATCCTACTAATCCATTATAAAAGGTTTGAATAATCGGCCAGTACGGTAGCGCATGATGTGGGCATTTCCTAAGAAGTTCCTTAAATCTCTCCCAAGCTTCATATATTGATTCTCCATCTAGCTGACAAAAAGAAGTTATATCATTTCTAAACTTAGCGATATTAGATGGTGGAAAATATTTGGATAGAAATTTTTGTGATAATTCTCCCCAAGTTTTAATAGATCCAGAGTCTTAACGAATTCAACCACATTTTAGCCTTATCCCTTAATGAAAAAGGAAAAAGTCTAAGTCTTATAGCATCGTCGGATACTCCTTGATATTTAAAAGTAGCACAAAGTTCTAGAAAACTAGAAATATGTAAGTTAGGATCTTCGATAGGTGAACCACTAAATTGATTGTTTTGTACCATTTGGATAATTGCGAGTTTAAGTTCAAATGAATTAGTAGGTACATCAGGGTTTTGAATAGTTAAATGAATTTCATCTGATGTAAGGTTGGCATAATCTCTTAATGGTCTTTGTTGGTTCATATTTTGAATTTCAGGAATATTCGCCATTTGTGATAAATTTATAGTTTGTTTCTTTTGTTCTCTAGTTCTTTTAATTGTACGCTCTAATTCAGAATCGTAAGGTATTAAATTTTCATTTCTAAATTTGCGCATACAATTTTAGAATAGATATTAATTTATTTATTATGATTATTTTAAAATAGATCAGTCACTCTAGTAAATTTTTCTTACTTTCCCCGGCAACGGCGCCAAAAACTTGACCCACAATTTTATATTATGATATTTTTAATTTAATTGCAACGACGCCAAAAACTTGACCTCGCTATATTATATGTATAGAATTGTAATTGTTTATGTTGTGGATGCTACGCAAGTATACGTATCGTATTAAGTAATACAGGGCTCTAGTGGAGTCCTGGTTATCGATCCCACAGAGAAAGAGAAAATTAAATAACAACTAATTTTAAAATAATAATAATAATAATAGTATACGAAAATTTGGAATTATAAATTTAAGTGCAATAAAGTAAACTAAGTTTTCAATTAGGTAACTTAACTAAGTAGGAAATTAATACGTATTGAAAGTGCAGGAAATTAAACTAATTGCTAAATAAGTCTTAACTATTCAGAAAAAGTATCTTTCCCCTTGTTTAGAAATTTAAGTGATTGATGAATTTAAATAGATAATTTTAAGGTATTGTGACAAATAGGAGCATTCCTATTCTTTACCCTTTAGTACGAGTGTAAAGAATATTGACTAATCCTATGTTTGATTGCGAATCTGCAGCTAGGTCGGGAGGATACCGACTACCACTTCGAGCTCCCACGTTCCCCTCGCCCGAGGGCTAACATCTACACTTCGGCTCTCGAAACAATAGGACCGAATTGAATATTTTAGTCACGTCACACTAAAATGCTCGATTCTACGCCCATTGATATTATTTCCCTATTTATTTGCACCCTCCTTCCAAGGCTTTTGAATTCCCCGAATATCATATGTAATTTTTACTATAGTTGATAATCAACACATTTTAACAAATCAAATGGCCGGTTTGAAAGTAAATTAAGTTTTAAGTAAAAATTATCACAATTTATTAATATATAAAAGTACTTCTATTTTTAGTTCATCTAGTCACTTAATTTCATAAACATGGAGAAAGACTAATAAACTACTCAGAATGCATGTTAACTAAACTAAGCATGGATTTCATTTAAAGTTAAAAACAATAAATACAAATACTTATCTCGATTTATCCCCAAGCAGACTTCTAGCAGTTCCTTTGACTCTTCCTTCCGATGCAATAAGACTCACTAAAAACTCACTAACTCACTACACTCTTAAATACACAAATTGACACACAAAATATCTCACAAAGACACAAAAACTGCACACACTAACTCAAATAACACACCCTTCACAAATAACACACTTAACACAAATATAACACACATATAACACACTTCGAGGCTGAATTTCGGCCTCTATATATAGAGGTGAGCAAAGGACCAAGAGGTGTGTAAGCATCTCTTCAAAAAGTGTCTAGGTTCAATGTATCTACGCCATTTGAACTAGCTCGCCGTCGGCGACGAACTACCTCACTGTCGCCGAGGCTTCTAGAAGGTCTTCGAACCGCGCTAGCTCGCTGTCAGCGGGCTCGGGCTCGCTATCAGCGAGACAGTTATAAATCGTTCAGAAATGTCTCCTCGTAACCTCGCCGTCGGCGGGCTCGATCTCGCCGTCGGCGACTCAGCACAAATTTCATTATTTTCTTCCTTTTTGCTCCAAATTCGCTCCTTTTTATGATTTTTTGCTTTTATCACCTAAATTCTCCATTCCTGTAACAAAATAAAGAAAATACCTTTCTTTAAAGTGCAATTTCATCAAAAATAGGTATGAATTTCTTAATAAATTTTTCAGTGATCACATGATTAGGCAGGGCAGATACCAGCTCTCACTCTAGAGTTCGCTCGATTCCATCCACCTGGGGATAAAATTAAAAATATCAAACCAAATTAGGGGGTTTTAGCCTGTCACTCTAAAGACCTCTAATTTTACTCTCCATTAAAAAAATATCTCTTAAGCATTCAATTATATGAACTACAATCCTCATCCATATAATTGCATATGATTTATACCATTTATTGTTTGAGAGAATACCGCATTGGATCTTACATAATCTTACAACAAATTTAACATCTTAACTGGCCAAATTAAGAAGTAAATTAAGTTCATGAAATTAAATCTTCACAACTTATTCCAACTTTAAACACTTATACATTCAACAACAAACCTACATAATTTAATTACTTCTTCATTTAAGAAAGAAAAAGATAAAGATAACTACTTAGAATTCATGGAGAAAACACAATCACACATTTATTTGAAAATAGAAATCATAAAGAAAATACAACAAGAAAAACTAAATATAGAAAACAGTAGTAAACACTTATCTGAAAATCCTCTCCACAAGACTCCGGAAATTCCTTTCAAACTTGACTTTCCACAGGACAACACTACAGAGGTTGGCGCCCAACTCTGTTGACTTCAACTCTAACTTTAGACTTCAATAAAAAACTAGATAAATGGAAGAAAGAAAAATTGGTCGAAAAAAAATTTCACACCAACCCTTTCTCCTCTAAAACTAAACTAACTAAACTATAAACAATAAAAGATTCAAAGTAAAACTAGGAAAGACTCTTTTAAACTAGAAGATGACTCTTGAAAACTACACTCACTAAAAAGACTCTCTAATCACTCTTAGACTCATTACATGACATAATTTTAATAATAACCCAAAAGGTGCCTTGGTGTCTCTTCAAATTATGTCCCGATTCAACGTATCCACCAAAAGATGCATCCCTTCATTCAAATTTGCCGCCCATGGGAAGTTATGGAAGTCACCACCAAAAGTTGCTTCAAACAACCCTTGAAATTGGCGCCAAAAATGAAGAAAATTCGATTTTTAACTGTAGCGGCTAAACGCTGACCAGATGGCGCTTAGCCGCGAAGATCCAATTTTTCATTTTTTCCTTTCTTTTGCTCCAAATTTGATCCAATTTTACTCCTTTCGTCATATTCACTTATTTTCATCATACCTACAAGAAAAACACAACATACCTTCTATTAAAGTGCAATATCGTAAAAAATAGGTATAAAACAGTGCATAAAAACTCTATATATTTAGGTGTATCAAAATCCCCCTAACTTGAAATGTTACTTGTTCTCAAGTGACTCTTAATCACATAGAAAATTTTAGCATGCAAATTATGTAATGAGTTGCTTAGGAAGATAACAAAATTTTGCTTTAGAAATGGAATAGTCCAATTTAGAAAAAAATTTAGTAATTAAGACCAACTTAAAGTTTAGAAAATTCTTAGGTAAAGGATAATTCAAAATATAGGTTTCTATCTAATTCATAAATACTTGTAGATTCTTCAAAATATTGGATTCACACATTTATTTTTTTCACTTAAAAATCTTTATTTGAAAATAATTTTACTTACTATATTATAACCTTAAGCTTTAGATTTTCTCAGAACTTATATCTTATACTTTAGGTATGGAACCAATTTTTGATTAGGTCCTTAAAACCTCAAGCTACTCCTTCCTTTTTACATACCATGTTCACTTTTTTTTTCTTTCTCTTTTCTTTTCTTTTTTTATAGTGCAAGGATTACTATATCTGGATAGACCTATAATGATTTTAAATTCCACCATTCTATTTAAAATAAAGATCTGATATACATCTTTCACTTAAAAATTATAATAACAGTATTTGAAAATTACACCTTAATAAAGAAATTTAAGCTTTGAAGAATAAAAATCAAATCTTCTATTCATTCAAAAATATAATATTTCTTACTAAAGATAGTTAAACTATATTTAACACTGCTTTACTAAGAAAATTTTAACTTAAATTTTTTCATTATTACTATAAATTTTAACTAAATTCTCTTATTCATTTATATATTCAAAATTTTGTTCCCCTAATATAACTTCATATACATAATTGTTTTAAATCAAAAATCAAATTAATTTTATGTTTTCTTGAGAACAAATAAAATTTTAGGTTTTTGAAAATTTTTTGTTTTTAAAATTCCCCCTAAACTTTAATTTTTAATTAGGATAAAAAATTTAAGCATAAGAAATGATACATGAGTGAGAATTAAAAACTAATATAACATGCTTGTAGGAATCTTAATATCCTAAATATGCAAGTATAACAATTTAAAAACAGGAGTAAAAAGAAATCAAATTCAAAATTTTCAATTTTTCATTAAAGGGAAATTCAAAATTTCAAAGGACTTCTACAATAGTGGAGGTTTTCAAAGCAAATACAAACCAACTGAAAATAATTGAAATCACATCAATACTAGATAACAAATGGTAGCAGTAGATTTTGAAAAGTTTTAAACATGCAGTTTTAAACAATAGTTTTTAATAGTGTTCCAAATTCTCCTAACAGTTTTGAAATTAAAGTATACACTATAAAAACTCTGACACAACATATACATTAAAACATTTACTACTACACAAATATCACAAAACAACATATAGAATATCAATCCAGCACAGATACATCTGAATATGCAAAAATAGTCCAACTACACTCAGCATATTACCAGAGTTCACACAACAAACACAATATCAAAATAAATCAACAGTTATAACATACATCAACTCATCAAAAAAAACTCAATAACATATAAAACAAATTAACTAATCATTATCATCATCATCTTGCTCGTTCTAATCTCTGGATGGCACATAAGGTATGTAGAATGGATGAGGGGGCATCTCAACACTCATATCACCTCTCATCAATCTATCCAAATAATGCTAATAATTCTCCTCATATTCATCATGTTTTATAATATATATTTCCATATTATACATTTTAACATCCATGTCTCTAATAGCTCATGAGTAAGACTCACCTTTTTCAAAACCTCTCTTAACAAACCAGTCTCTGAATCTCTAGATAATGAAGCTCTCGAAGTAGTAGCACGGGAAGTAAAAGTAGCAGAAGCAGAAGCAGAAGCAGTAGAAGCCCTACCAAATCCTCCTCTCCAGCCAAATTCTGAATGTACATTGTAAGCTCCAATGTTTACACTGGTAATTGGTTTCAAAGGCTGATTGACCTCTTCCCAAGTTTCAAATTTCACTCCAGATCGTTCACATAATGAATGGATCAAGGAAGGAAATCCCATACCTGCAGTAGTGGTAGATCTGACACAATTTAAAATGTAATCATAAATGATTGCTCCAATATCTATAGGCTTCTCTTGCTGAATGCAATAGTTCAGGACAGCTCTCTCCCTTGTAATTTCATTAGTATGGCTTGAAGGCAACAGCTTAGATGAGATAAAATAATGCCATGATTTAGAAATGACATTTAACTTAGAGACTTAAAAATTTACTCTTCTATCATTTGTGATCTTCCATAAACCTCTTCCGTCAGTCAGAAATGCCATAATCTCATTTAACTCTCCCTCAGTAGGATGATATTTCGAATAAAAACAAAACATATCAGGAGGTAGTCGAAAAAAGTCATTGATTACTGCAGATATAAAATGTACTTCTTGCCTTCTCACCATCACCAAATTTTCTTCTGCTGCAAGTTTGCATAAAACTCTCTAACCATAGAAACAACTACAACAATGGAGAAGCAGCAGTAATTTTCCCAATTCCTTTTAGTAATCATCTCCTCAATAACCTCTCCTGGCTTACTAAACACACGTTCAGAAATCAATTTATGTGACTGTAGTGCGTCAACGTATCGTTCCTCAGCCCTTGCACTAACAAACTTGTCAGAATCGAATCTCATCTTTTCTCTTGAGCGCTTTGAATTTGGAGTCATTTCTAAAAATTCACGAAAAATTCACCATAAATTCCAAAATCAAACTAAACTTGCTAAATTAACTTCCAAAAGTAATTTCCACTAAATCCAAGCAAATCCTTTTCCTCAAATTTTCACCATGAATAGTGATTTTAGGATTTTCCAAAAATGTACTCAAAATACATTGTGAAAATAAAAAATTTTTACTTAAGAGTAGTGCTCTTACCATAAGAAATCCAAATCTAACAATTTTTGTTGAAATCGGGCTTCAAATGATCCAAAATGTTGTTTCCCTAGGCTCCTTTTTGCGAAAGTTAGAGGTTGAAGATGACAGGTAAGTTAAAAAATGGCAATTTTTGGATTTTAACTGTTGAAAACCAATTTTTGTGAACTGGCGCCTAAGCGTGAGGCCTTCGGCGCTTAGCTGTGAATTCCGGTGCTTAGCCACTAGTGCCAAGATTTTCACAATTAAGAAAATGCACTAAATCACTTAGTTAATCATCCTTAATCATCTCAAAATAATTCTCTCTTACTAAAAAATCTCTAATACTCCAATTTCAAACTTTAAAATCCATCAATTCCAATCAAATTTCACACAAACAGAAACTTATATTTATTAAAATCAAACCACACTTAATATAAACTAAAAATTTCTATCTAAACACTTTGGATGAAATTCTCTAAATAAAAACGAACTCAATAAGCATAAAAATAAGTTTACATCACTAAGATGTAACAAACATACATTAAAGTGCAACAGAACACAAACATAAAACATTAAACACTTTAAAACATCACATACATAAAACAAAAAATACTCAAAACAAACCCCAAGATAAAACCAACATTTAATTCCACTCTCCAGTAGGCGGAATATATCCAGAACCATTATTATTTCCATTTGACCCTTCTGGAATATA
Organism: Papilionanthe hookeriana x Papilionanthe teres; assembly: GCA_022702705.1. Taxonomy (NCBI): domain Eukaryota; kingdom Viridiplantae; phylum Streptophyta; class Magnoliopsida; order Asparagales; family Orchidaceae; genus Papilionanthe; species Papilionanthe hookeriana x Papilionanthe teres. Next base: position 38,345,743 of record CM040437.1, on the reverse strand, counting down.
AATCTGATAGAAAGGGCGATGATTGAACACTCTTACATCTTCTTCTTCTAAACGCTTGTTCTTCAGGAACATCGTGTCGGCATATTTTTAGGTTGTGTTTTATTTTGAAGAGGGGTCGCCTAACAAAAATCTATCTGCGAATTTTTAATTTAATTAAAATAAATAATTTGAAAAGTAGTATTTGATTTTGAAAATAATTTTAAATTTGAAGGTTTTAAGATATGAGATTAAACCGATCTCACGTCCCAAATAGTTTATATAAACGAGCACCACACCACAAACCGTGTATCTATCCCTAAGGATAGACACACTGCATGACGGTGGGGCTCGATTAAATAAACTAGAAGATTTGTGACATCCGTTTGGTCTCGCGAACCAATTTTATAAGCCGACAAAATTCCCCGTTTAATATGAAAACATTAAACGGGGTTTATATTACCCAGGTTCTTCAAAATTCCTATAAGGGCAAGCCCACTATAGTTAATTACATCTTAAGTGACGGGAATCACCTAAGAAAACTCTCGATAATAATCAATAATTCTGCTCTCAAGGATTTCGAAGTTTAAGTCTTGAGGGATTGAATTTTGGAATTTCGATAGGGAATGGATCGAGTTTGGAACATTTTGTTTTGTGAATCCAAAGGAAGAAAAGTAGGAGAAATCACGGATTCGAAGTGAACTTCGGTAATTTCCCGACTATCCTATTGTTTGGCTTAGATTTAAGAAAGTCCTAATATTTTTAAATGTTTTGATCTTGTCAATTTTAATTAATTAGGACTTATACTTATATGATAGAATCATACAAATAGCCTTGAAGATGTGAGGGTTTATGTCGTATCAGAAGACTACCTCGGAATCCTAAAACCGGTTAGGGCTTAATTTACATGACCCGATCATGCAAATGCCTAACAAAGGTTGAGGGTTTATGTTGCACTAAGCAAACTACCTCGAAGTCCTATGGCTTTGTTGTTTAATTCTAAGAAGGTTTCTGTGAAGTAGACTCGAGTTTTGCTTGATGACGATAGCCGTCGTTGCCCACCATGCTCCGAGCTCCTTGTTGTTGCAGAGGTTTAGTTTTAGAAATCATAAATCGGGAGATGAGAAAAGTGTTTTGGTTTAGAGAAGTCTTAATTTTCCAAGAGTTTTTTTTATGTTTTGATTAAAACAAATCTTAAAGTTGATTATAACGACACAGGTTAAGATCCAGCGGTTCCATCCTTCAGGCATCATTATTTTTATCGGATTCACTTAGTCCGGATGAATTTGCTAAACTCAATTGAATGAGTTCCACACTTTCATTTAGTCCGTGGGAAATCCCGTTAGCAACACGTAGGTTACATCATCCGAGGTATTCCCGATCATCCAACAGGACGTTTTAATTTAGTTGTAATTGTAGTTTTGTGTTACGTTTGTGATTAAATTTTGAGTTGTTTTATATTTTGAAATGTTGTGGCGGTGAATTTTATCTTGCGATGACTTTTAACTTAGTTTTGGTTTCGGTTTTAGGGGCTATCCTAAAGGTGTGAGTTTTCATGCAACGAGTTGTTTATCATGCAAGAAAAGTAAGTGCGATGCGGTTAAATAAATTGCAATAATGTAAATTGCAAGAAAGTAAATTGCAATAAAATAAAAGCGTACTGGAGGGTCTTCCCGTCATCCCAAGCTGCACTTAAAACACAATTAGAATATTTAAGCAAGTTCCTAGGTAAAGCTAAGGTAAGGGTTATGGTTTTCTACCAAGTTCCTAATCCTATAGCTAGTCATTTCCTATGACGTCTAGGTTCTTTGTGTTTTGGTTTGAAGACGATTTTCTTCATCAAAGAATACTTAAATTCAATTGTTCTTATAAATGTCCTATCATATTGAAGAAGTGCTTAAGAAGAATCTTAAACATCTTTTCAATATTTCTAGGATTGTTTTAAGTCCAAATGGGTTTAATTATACAAATGAATTAATCGTCCGAGAATTCAAGTTTTGTTGTTATCTTGCTTCGATGAACTAGGACATTTGAATATCCTATAAGTGAAGTAACATTTCATTTAATGTTACGTTTAGGAGTTATGATAACTAAAACTTTCGAGAGGTAAATTGGTATTCAAATGATTTGATTTAAGTTGAAGGGTTTAAATTTGGAATAGTGTTCAAGTTGCTTTATATTTAATTTCTTTCTGTTTTAGGTGATGTTATATTTAATTTAATTTAATTTAATTAAATTGAGTTTTAATTTTAATTTAATTCAATTGAGTTTGATTTGATGTTAAATTAATTTAATTTGATTTGATTTAATTTAATTTAATTATTTAATTTAATTTAATTTATTTAATTTAATTTAATTTTAATTTAATTTTAATTTAATTTTAATTTAATTTTATTTTAGTTTAATTTAATTATTCAATTTAATTTAATTAATTTAATTTAATTTGATTGTTTAATTTAATTTAATTTGATTTAATTTAATTTAATTATTTAATTTAATTTAATTTATTTAATTTAATTTAATTTTAATTTAATTTTATTTTTTAATTTTAATTGAATTTTTTTTAAAAGAGTTTAATAATTTAATTTTAGTTTAATGATTAAGTCTTTTAATATTTTAAATTTGAGTTATCATTTTTATTAAGAATTGAATATTAATGAGATAATTAATTTAGGGATTTTTAAAGTAAAGAATATATCTCTTCCTAATAATATCCCTATTTTAATAATTCCAATTTTATTATTCTTCCAAATTTAATCAATTATTTAATTAAAGTTTAATCATTTTAAAATTGTTTAATGGGTTTCTACCCTTTAATTATTTGAATTTCAATCATCCAAATCAGATTAGGATCAAATATTTTACTTGTTAATTTTTTATTAAACCTAAAAAATTTAATTAAGGATTAAAATTTAATTACCACTTTACCCTTTAAGCTTAATGATTTCATAACTCACTAAATTGAACCCAAATGAACTTGAAATTTTTATGTGACTTCACTCATATGCCAATAAAGACATGAGAGGAGAAAATGTGATTTTTCTGCATTTAATTTATTTATATAATTATTTTTGGTAGAAAATAGAGATTTTCAAGGAAAATTTAATAACATGACCAAGGGAAAGTTTCTATCCTTAAGAAAATTAGGGGACATTCCTAATGACCAGAGAACCACTTGGACCAATTTTGGTGATTTTTTGAATTATATTATTTTTATTATAATTATTTTAAGTTTTGGAGTGTTAATTAATTTAAAAATAAAATAAATGTTGAAAAATGGATTTTATAATTTTCAAAAATCTCTCTGATATCAAGGAAATCAAAGAAGCAAATTTTGCAATTTTTTGATTTCTCTATAATTTATTATAATTATTTTAGTGAAAAAGCTAGAAAATATATTTTTTTAATTTTAAAATTACCTTAAAGCTTTAAAATTTAATATCTCACTAAATAGACCTAAGAAAAATGTGGGATTTGTTCCTATGTGATTAAAATTCAAAATGTGACATTTTTGGTGAATTTTATTATTTTTGTGATTTTTATTATTTTTTAATTATTAAAAATATTAAAATATTATTAAAAATCAACTTTTTTAGAAAATTGAAATTTTAATTTTCTTAGGTTCCCCTGATATCAGAGAGGCCCAAAACCAATTTAGTGAATTTTTGAAGGGTATTTTAAAAGTTATGAATTTTTAAAGTTTAAAATGGCTAAGTGGCTTAATCAACCCAATTAGTGGGGCTAACCAAGTCCAATTGACCTCAAACTTTTATGGTGGATTCCTCTGATCCTAAAGGTCAGTGGAGAATTGATTTCAAGTCAATTTGATGCATGGTTAACTCTAATTAATTAAAGACCTATTTTGGGTGTTTAAGCCAATTAGGGTTGTTTTAAATGAACTAAGTCAAAACCTATTTTTCCTAAGGTTCTGCGGTCATAAGAAACATCACCAAATTTTCCTAGAATTTATTCCACAACATGCTATTTATTGGAATTAAAATACTCAAAACAGCAACATGAATTTGAAAAATCAATAACTTTTTATAGGGATGGCCTCCGACTTTGGAAAATTCAGGGAATGTTCCCAAATTCGGAGGCTTAAAAGCCCTATGGTCTCATGCCATGGTGAATTGTATACATGCATGGAGAATTAAAAGTATGTAGAGAGTAAATAAATTATAAAAAATAAAATACTTGATGAAATTAAATGATTTCTTTTCCACATTATTCTCCTCCGTTCACTCGAGGAAGAGGGTATTTTTATTTTATTTTTCCGATTTTTCTATACAGAGATATGAATTTTTGAAGTTTAGGGAATTAAATAAATGAAAAATACCACTAATTTTCTATTTATCCACGCGGCGCCGCGTCGACCTCGGCAGCCTCCGAACGCACACGCGTCGCGCTCCCATTCGACGCCGCCACCCGAGTCGGCGGCCGGGCCCCGCGGTTCTCGTACCGTCTCTCGGTCCGACGCCATCTGAGCCGTTCGTCCGCGCGTGTATTGAATGGACGGCATCCGTTCATCGTCCCCGAGCGTCCTCACCCGAGAGCCGTCCACACTAAATCCCTAAGATCTCACTCGATACTCAATGGATTTTCATGTTCTTATGCTCTATGGATTCATCTTGAAGAGACGAACACATCTATACGGTTAACATGCATTGAAATTAAGGCATTTGAAATGGAGAATCTCCAGAAGCTCGGTATAAAGAATTAGCTCATACCTTTGCTCAGAGAAGTGTGGCTTCAATCTGAGAGTTGTTGCACCTTCGATTGGATCCCAGCAAGCTCCAGATGAAGTCTCCTTGTCTGGTGAATTTTCTGGATGTGATTTCGACCAAGCCCGATCACAAAGCTTGGAGGTCTGGAGCAACCGGGTGGCTCTGGAGATGGGGCTTTTCTTGGTGGACACCTTCCCTTGGTACGGTGAAGGTGTAGAACCAATCAATTTGGGAATTGGCTCACTGTGGAGAAGTGTCCCGGTTTTGGGTGGAATTTCGGTTGGGAAATTGGATTTTGTCGGTGGGGATTAGAGGCAAATTGACACCTGGGGATCGGCCGCTCTAAGGGTGGAGAAGGGTCCGGAACAATTTTGACGAGTTTCGGCAAGGTTTGTGCTTAGCTCCTCTCATGGCCGAGAGGGGTGGAGTTTAAATAGGAGAGGGTGGAGGGCCTCCCGGGGGAGTTGAGGCATGGGATCGAGCTGCTGCGGTGAGGAGAAGAACAGCCATGGTGGCCATTGGGCATGGGGCAACTTAGCAGGTGAGAATTCCAAGCTTGGTCTCACATGATGCTCTCGGGTGTGGTGTTTTCCGGCGATCCAGGCGGCTGGCCGGCAAGCATGGGTCACCATCTTGACCAGGGAGGTCAGGGCTTGGCAATGGTGAAGTCAATTGGGCTTGGACATGTGTAAAGTGTTTGGATTAAAATGGAATGGGGGAGAGGCCATTTTGGCTTGAAATTGGTCAACCCATTGGTTTGGGTTGGGTGCACCTCCCCATGGCCTGATTTTGGGCTGAGAGGATCAGTTGGGTCGGCCCAAGGGAGAGTGGTGTGGTCTCCATCCATGATGAGGTGGCTAAGCATGGTTTAGTGTGTGACATGCTTAAGGTAAAAAGGGGTTAAGGAGGATTAGGAAAGGGGCCCCTCCTTTTGCCATTAATGGCTTGATCACATGTCAAGCCTTCCATGGCTTCATGTGGCTTGTCCATGGCTTGCATGGCTCACCTTTGGCTTGGGAAAAGGTTTGGTCAATTTCATGAAAATGGGTTTTAAGAATTTTTGGTAATTTGATGGAAATTTGTATGAAACTTGATTTGGAATAATTTGATGGTGAATTTAGGACTTAGGTAATGGATTTAATTAAGTGGATGACAAATGGAGATGTCATGTGGGCTTTAGGGTAGATTTTGGGCCTTTGGATGTGGTGAAGTGGGCTTTTAGGAAAGTTTAAGGGAAATGGGCTTTTGATTTTAGGATGGGCATTTGGATAAAAATTTTGTGAAGAACTTTGTCAAATAAATGTCATAATTGGTTTAGGGATGTTCTATGAAGGGCTTGGAATCAATTTGATGTGATTTGGAGTTGAATTGGTTTGAATTTGGGTTTATTTGGTAAGTGGGCCTATGTAGGTCCAAGTGGGCCAAGTTGGGCTAATGTTGGGCTAGGGTTGAAATTGATATAAAATCAATGTTGAGAAATGTTTATGGGGGTGTTTCAAAGAGGTTTTGGCTTTGGTTGGGCTTTGATTTTGGGGTTTGGGCTCATTTGGGTTAGGTTTGGGTTTAGGTCGAAAATGGGTTCTTTAGCCTTGGGTTGAATTTGAGTGGGGTTTGGGTCTAAATTTGGGCAAATCATGTTAGTGTTTTGTTTGTGGGAATGTTAAGGAAGATTTAGAAAAGGTTTGGGGTTAATTGGAGTTGAATTGGGTGAGTTTGGGTTAGGTTTAGGTCATGGGTCCAAATTGGGCTTTAAGGCCAAAAGTGAGATTGGATCCAAATGTCAATCAAATTGGGCTTGGATTTAGTCTAGATTGGTATTTGGGATATTGATTTGAAGTATAGAATTGAATTGGACCAAAATTGGGGTCAATTGGGTAGGTTTGGTTTGACATTGGGTGCACTTAGGGTTAAAATGGGTCAAATTGGGGGTTTTGACAAAAGTAGGGTAAATTGACAAAATTGGCCCATGGTGTAATTGGAAAAAATGAAATTGGGAATATTTGGGATTTTCTGGAATTTTCTGGGAATTTTCTGAATTTTTGGATTTTTAGGCAAGAGGGGTATTTTGGGTATTTGGAGGGTATTGGGAGGTTTTCTTGGAATTTTTGGTATTTTTGGGTATGGATGATCAGTTTAAGTGATGTGGAAATGTTTGGGATTGATTTTGGAGAATTTTAGGTAATTTGGAAATTTTTGAGAAATTTGGGTAATTTCAAGGGTTTTGGGTAGGCTAAGCGGGTGTAGGGTCCCGGGGGTCAAAAATTGAAAATTTGGGAAATTGAAGATTGGGTGAATTTAAGTGGAAAGAAATCATTTTGGTTGAGCCATGAAGCCATATCAAGCCCACATGAGCCATGAAGGGACTCATTTGAGGCATTCACTATGTTGTTCCTAACCCTCTTGCCGAGGGCTTAGGGGTAAGGACCATCCATGTGGATCACTTACATGAGTCAGGAGGTCAAGTTAGGTATGGGTGTGGTTTTAGGAGGTATGTGGATGTGTAGTGTGTAGGTGTAGTGTATAAGTGTAGTGTGTAGGTGTCAGCCCCTTCACCAGACCAGGCCACCCAGGGCAGTCCTAAGGCCAAAGAGTCTTATAGGAACTCATCCTTTAAACTTCCACATTTGATTTCAACCCTCTAGGTGATTAGGGGTCTACGATCAAGTTTGTGGAGTTTGCAGGGAGTTAAGAAGTGGTTTGAATTTCTAAAAGGTGGGTCCCAATTCTAGTCCTCTAAGATAGTCAAAGGAAAAGCCTAAGGCTAGATCCTAAGTACTAAAGAGAAGAAGAGAAGACCTCATCAAAAATGAGGTCAACACATCGCCTTATCCGCTTCTTCCCCGTGAATTGTATGATTGAATTCCATCTTGAGTTGCCATCCCATATGCTCAAAATGTGCGTTAGTTTCATTAATCTTTGCTTCGATTGAAGTCACTCGGGCTTCGATCATCGCAATCTTTTCTGCAATTCCCTAAATACTAACGACAAGAAATCCATTGAATAACTCTTTAGCATTATCACTAAAAAACTTACTCTTGTCAGACTCCTCTTTCTTCTTGATCTCATTTTCCCAGGAAGACATAATGCACTCAAAACACTCTTCTTAAGACTCAGGAATGAAAATAGGATTTAGGGGAAATGTTTCTCTTAATCTAGGGCCTTTTATAGACTTTAGAAGTGCATAATCCCACCCTTTAATGTTTAAAAACTCCAAAATAACTTCCAAAACCACTTCCCCAAGATCTAGGCTTCTAGAACCTCATTTATCACATGTTTCATAACTCTAGCGCCTAAGCGCCAACTAAGCGTCGCTTAGCCACCAGTGCTCAATTTAGCACAGGTGTACCAAATGTCCAAAATTTCATTCTGACTCCTCTAAGTCATAAAATAAGGTCAAATAAACACTACTATAACATAAAAACTCTAAAATACTACCTTTAAAACATAAAAAACAAACCAAACAAAGCACACAAAGTAAACATAAAGCAAAGCACACCGATAAATATGGGTTGCCTCCCACAAAGCGCTTGGTTTAACGTATTCAGCCTGACATACCCAGAACTCATTCTGAGTGACCAAACATCAGATTCTCATCAGATTTAAGTTGATAGACTAAAAAATAAGGTTTAAGTCTATGACCGTTAACTTTAAATATTTTTTCAGTTTTAGGATCTTGAATATCCACAGATCCATAGGAATAAACTTTTATCACAATAAATAGATCCATCCACCTGGACTTAAGTTTTCCAGAAAAAATTCTTAGCATCAACATTATGAATATAGAGAAAGAAAGTTTATGAAGACACCAATTATTATCACGAAATCTTTGACTTTAGTCTCAATATCATAAGGACCACCATACCAATTATTTAAAGAGCCAAAACCGGTCCGATCATCATACCCCGGAAAGACATTCTCCTTCACCGATATCAACCAGTAAGAGTCTGGTTTGTAGCTACACCCAAGCATAGACTTCCAAACATAGGAATCTTTTTAGAAATGCGATCTTTAAAGGATGGATGCGGCGAAACTTGATATTTCTCGGTAAGATAATAAGCCAAAGAAAGAATTACCTTTCTGAAAACGGAAATGCAAGCTTCCTTGTAAGTTATCTGAATAGAGTCTCTAAGACTTAAAGAGCAGAACCACCTTTATTAATAGGCTTGCAAAGCTTCTTCCGGACTTTTTCAATGATAAGAAGAATGTCCTTTACCCTCACAAAAATTTATTAAGAAACTTCCATTTTTTGAATAAGGTAACGAGCGCTATTCATAACTTGTAAGAGTAAAGGGGAAGAGAATTAAGAACACTCTTAAGAAGAGTAACTCTACCCCGTAAGAAAGAGAAAGGAATTTTCCCAAGAAAAAAATTTTGCCTTGATCTTATCAAATAACTTAGCAAAAGAGCAGTTCTGGTGTTTGTTTGCCTTTGTAAGTAAAAAACCCAAATAAGTAAGAGGCATAGAAGCATACTTACGACGTTAAAGTCAACAACAATCCTTCTTAGCAACGGTAGATTTCTTATCACAATAAAAAGAGCATTTAGAATTATTAAAGAAAATCCCGGAGACATAATTTGGGCCCCGATTAAGCTCGGCCCAAACTTTTTAATAGAATGCTTATTAGCATTGGTAAATATAATTAAATCATCGGCAAAGCATAAATGGGAAATGTTGATATGACCTTTATGCTTATAGTTTAAATAAGAAATTTGTTAAACAAATAATTTAATCTTCTAGAGAGATAATCGAAAAGCAATGATAAAAAGATAAGGAGAGATAGGATCACCTTGTTTGATACCCTTATAAGCTTGAAAGTAACCACAACTATTGCCATTAATAAGAAGAGAATAATAATTATCCTTAAGAATTTTGTAGAGTAAGGAGCGGGAGGTAGCATTAAAACCAACGGCGAAGACAGAACATCTAAAATAAAATCCCAGATAGAATCAAAAGCTTTTTTGATATCCATCTTGAAAAAGATATTACCATCTCTATGTTTGGAATCAATGTCCAAGATTAATTCTTGAACCAATAAAGCATGATCGCGAATATTTCTATTTTTGAAAAGCGAGTTTGATTAAGACTAATAATAGAATCAGAATAGGTTGCATCCTCTTCACAATAATTTTTAGAAATGAGTTTAGAGATCACGGTGTTAAGACTAATAGGTCTAAAATCACTCCAAGTAACGGGATTAGTGATTTTAGGAATCAACTAATATTGGAACTCTTAAAATACTTAGGTAAATCAATACCATTAAAAAAATCTTGAATAACACCCGGATAACATCTTGATGGATGACATCCCAGTGGTTTTATAAAATTCCACGGTAAATCCATCAGGGCCGGCGGCACGACCCTCATCCATGGTATCCGGAGACATTGCTAATCTCATCGAGGACTAGGGATAGCAGTAATCGAGATCATTATTAAAAGCCTTAACATCCATATATAAAGTTTTATATTGATGCCTAAGTAAAATTTGATCATTTAAACATATGAGTAAAATAATTAACGCCATCATTAGTGATATCAATAAGTTTAGTGAGTAAAACACCATCCTTATTGTAAATAGAATGGATATTGGTAAAATTTCTGCGAGAATTAATACGAAAAGATAAAATTTAGAATTTACATCACCATACAGAAATTAAGCTTAGCGGCTTTTTGAGCAAGGAAGCACTCTTCCTTAGCAATAGCATCATTTAAAAAGGTTTTGAGCATGAATAACCATGCTCATATCGGTAAGATCATTAGTATAATCATTCTCAATAGCTTGAAGACTAACTTGAGAGACTCGAGCAGTTTTATGTAAATTACCAAAGGTATTCCAATTCCGATACTTAAGAATTCGAGCAAAACCTTTACGTAACATCCGGAGACGATAACTTGACAAAACCCTGTCTGGTGGTTTTCCAATTATCCAACAGAACCTGATGATAGTCAGTATGAAGAGTCCAAGCTTTTTAAAAAACAAAAATGATACTTATGGCTAAAAGATTGATTAAAAAATATTGAGAATGATAGGAGCATGATCAAAGGAAGCTTCAATAGCAAGATGATGAACATGATAATAGTTAAAAGTATTCAACCATGAGAATTTGCAACAAAACAATCAAGTCTCTCAAAAGTATGCTTTCTATACTAAGGTAAAAGGATTACCTTTAAAACCCATATCATAAAGGCCAGCGAAAAGAAAAGCATTATTAAAACTATCCATTAAGTTAGAATTAGGAGGGATACCACCTTTTTTTCTCGGAAGGAGAAGAAACCATATTAGGCTCCTACCCACATAATCCATTTTTTCATTATCGGGGATTAAGACTGGAGAAGAGATCCCAAAGATCCAACATCTTGTTTCAAACAACTAGCATAGACTAAAAGTAAAAAGAAAAGATTCATGAAAACAATGGATTCTAAAATGTAAAAGCTGATTATGATTAATAAGAATCTCGACATCCGAGAAAGATTTCCCGGAAAAAAACCAGATCTTGTTGTTGCAATTAGTGAAAGAATTGTAAGAGCTAAATTTACCCAAATAGACATCATTATTATTAACAGCCACAAGGGGTTCCCGAAATGCCAAAGAAAAAGAATTTATAAGTACGAATTAGATTCTTTAAACGGTTCGAGCATTGTTTTAGCAATACCCCTTATATTCCATACCATAGTATTAATCTTCATGAACTATATTACGACTTTGAGAAACCTTTTCAGCCATTTGTAGCCCAGGTGATGGATCTTTCAAATGAGAAGATCTAGTAATATTATAAACGAAATCGGCCTCACGATTGCATTTGATCTTCCTTTTTCTAGAAGATTTTGAACAATCCAATCCTCCTTATCATCACAAACGGCAATGTTAGGAAAAAGAAGTGTTAGTCTCAATATTCCTGTTAACGGAAAAGAATCCATACGTCAGCAATAAAAGATTTATCGATAACTATTGAAGGCTCGAAGTAGTTATGAAGTATCCTCCTTATGACAAATGGACGTTTCTATAATAGCATTAGATATAAGAAGAGTAGAATCATCATGTTTTAAAGTCGTTAAAGAAATACTCACATTCGTGGAATTATCCACCGTAGTGGGTATTTCCATAATATCATTATTAGTTATAAGAATAGAAGTATCGAGCGGTTGAAGGGTTGAAGAGAATTAGCGAAGAGTTATTTAAAAGTTTAATAGGAGGCGAGCTCATACCACCTTGAACCATGTCGGAAAGTTGCATCACAACAAGATCCATATCAGAATTAGAAGGGCCACCCATATCTATAGGGGGAAGATCAGAATCCATTCTAGGCGCGAGTTTCTTTGGTTGGCATAGATCTTGGTTTAGTCTTACGCAATTCGGGATGAGCGTTGAAAGCAGGTTGGAGAAAAGATGTCCAAAAAAGCTTACAATGACTGCAGTAATGAGGAACAAATTCAAGCTCAACTTTCTGCCAATATCCATCATTAGTATTACCCAACCAAATAGAATCATGAAGAGCCGCGAGTAACATCGCGTTGACAAAACACGAGCTAAAGAAGGTCTAGATAAAGAACTAGTAGCAGCATCAAGTTTCGATTGGTTTTCCATAAACGGAAGCTAGAGAATAAAGACCTTAGGATTGTAGTATTGTAATTTGAGGCCAGGAAAACAGATCCAAACGGGAACCACCGGAGGTTCTGCCGCAGTTGAAATGCGAGTCCACTTAGAGTTTAAGATAACAATTTTCAATCGACAGAACTTTTAGCAAAAAGAGATGTATAATCTTCTTCCAAGCGAAGTTTTGAAATCATCATGTTACGACCATCTGTAAGCCCGATTTTCAATCTCCCTTCAGATGTAAATCGAGAAAAAGAAATTTCCTAAGACTTCCATACGGGGATGAGCAGCAGGAGAACTTGACTAGGGTGTACTTTAAAGGCTCAACAAGAGTAAGCGTGTCTTCTTCAATAAAAAGAAAAGCGGGTTTACCATTCTTGCGCGTAGCTTTCTTGAGAAAGATTATCGGCACCGTTCACGCAAGCAAATCGTGAAACGTGAGGGAAACAAAACATCCCCTTCGATATAGGGCTTACCGGACGCAACATCGCAATAGGAGGGGCGTTCACACCATCGTGGAAAAGGATTTGAAAAATCCAGAGAAAACGAGAGGAAAAGGAACCGAAAACCCGGTTAGGGCAAGAAGAGTTCAAGAAAAGCATCGCACCTCCTCGGCATATAAACTCCAGCATATATATATATATATATATATATATATATATATATATAATGAGTATTATTTTTAAATAATTTAATTGATCACAATACTATAAAAATTTATAATCAATTAAAATTACTAATAAAGATAAAATAATAATATATAAAAATCTATTTAAATAGATATTTGAATATAAATAATAATAAGATTTAAAACTCGCTCCTTTATCTTTAACATCTTGCGGTTACGTGATTTGGGCGCATCGAGAATATTTTGTTCTTAGAAGTAAAAAGTTCGAGTTCGGCTCGGCGAAGCGAAATGAGCAAAAAATATAATTTTTGTGCTCGATATAAAAAAGAGTTGAACACAATAAAAATATTTTTGAATAGCTTGAATTTTTTTGCTCAAAAGCATGACATTTTTACACGCCTACCTATCACCCAATTCCTATGTATTTATTTATCTAACATCTCAACTTTATTTTTTACATTTATAAATTTAGTAGCTTTTTCTGAATAAATTATCCTCCTATTTATAGGCTATGGGATACAACTAGTAAATTTCATGTTTGCCCGACATTAAATATGAATGCAAGTGATTAAAGAACCATTACATACATATTTGTATCCAATACTGGTTTCTTTTGCCTATTGTAACTGTTATTAACATCGTTTTGCACTGGCAACCACTATTGGCATCATTATGTATTCGTAATTGTTCGATAGGGTTGCTTGATCATTGCTCGGTTGGCTAAAAATCCTTGATCTAGTTGATAGAGCTTCAATTAGCTTTTCAGAGAGAACCATTCATGAGGGCCCCCTCATATTTGGAAAGGATTATTCTATTGACAAAGGACGTGTCATTGCAATATGATGGGCAACCATTCTTCGGATGAGATGTCTTCATAGAAGGTTGAAAGGAGTTCTTTGAAACGACCGTTGATCTTCTTTGCAATTGATGCCGGGCAATGATAATTGCTTATTTCTTGACTCGAATATATTTTCATTTGGTCAAATATGTTTTGAGTGAATGAAGTGATGCTGTGCATTGGTCCTTCAAATGTAGTGATGCGGTCTTTTGGCATCTTCTTTACGTGATTCGTTGAAAATCCTAAGGTCGATGCTAAGTCAAAATTTTTATGTATTTTTTAATTCACTGATTCTCTTACTTCTTTGAAAGTGACAATGACAATAAGAATAAGAGAATTAAAAGGAAAATTTTATTTATTTATTGCATATTAAGTACTTTCATGTATTGTAATCCTTGGATTTTTGTGTCGTTATCCCTTATAAATAAGGTGTGATCAGCGCTTACCTCTTGATTTTGAAGTTCTGCATTTCGAGTTGATTTTAATAGAGGACAAGAATGTCGAGTGACAAAATGGGTGAGTGAAAAGAGAGCGATGATGAGGACGCCGGAATCTCGACCAAATAATTCACCCTTCAGCGGACGAAAAGAAGAAGAAACTAGGGAAAACACGAGTAGCTCAAGGAAATAACTTTGCGGAAGGGGTCGGCCGATAAAAGAACAAACTAGATGATCTTGGAATTGTGATTGGCCCTTAAAGGTGACCAAAGGGATTAGGAGATACTTTGGTCAGCTTTTCCAAACTTTATGGCTTCTAAATATTGTCCACATTTTTTTTTGTTTGGTGAGGATGGCCGAGCGATCGATCACATCATCATTCGATGTAAAGATACTAGACAACACTTTTGTATGTACGATACAAGTGTCATCTTTATAAAATGAGCCAAATTTTGCACAACATACTATCTTAGGGATGATTTGATCTTTTACAAAGATCAATTTTTGTGGGGGCACATTGCTGATTACGCAAATAGTCGATTAATCCTTAAATATTATTGGGTTATCCGAGACTTAGATCAAGCCGAATTCGATCTTGATTGTAATGACTTACATATTTACCTACGATAGATGAAGTTTCTATGGCTGAGGGAACTATTTTCACACATATTATCTTTAAAAATATGGCAGGATGGATGTTTGGTGTTTTGTTCGATCAAGAAATTGCACTTGCACTTGGGAAAATAAGATCAAAGATTGGAAATTTGGTTTTTGTAGGGTTCTTGCGGATCGGTGGTCGCCAGCGGGTCGAATGGTGGCCAATAAGGAAAAGAAGAAAGTCTTCCGTCCAACCCCCCCCCCCCATCAGCTCAAGTTTTTTAATCAGTTATCTTAGGGAAGCAATTATTGGTGATCCAATTCCCTAACACGGTAATAATCGATCGGGTGTTGAATGCGGACATTCATGGTCCGATGACTCCTGAAATCATGGTGAAATCGTATGAAGTAGGAGAAGAGGCAACTTGATAAGGTCTCCCATCTTTCTAGGAATGAGCCAAGAAAGAGAAAGAGAACGAGATGCCTCTCCCCCCAAGAGGGGCCAAAGTAATGGAAGAGAGGGAATTTATTGACTAGGGATATCATCCCATGTTTGAAACTTATAAACTTAGTCTCCAAACCTTGAGTCATTATTCAAATAAGAGCACTAGAGAACAAATACTACTTAAACAAAAACCTACCTTGATGAATATAGGGCATTCACGTCACTAAAAGAAACTGACTTTCTATGTCCTGGGATCACGGGCTAAATCCTTAGGATAGCCTTTAACAAAAGAGATTTCGACCCTCGGAAACTCGAGGTCACATTCCCCTACTTGGAAATGGTAAGCCGGCCACCATATACGCAATTGTTAGTCATTCTAGTGGAGGCAAAGAGCACTAAAGAAAGTTTGGGAGCCGAGCCCGAATCGACCAAAGATGTAGAACAGGAGTGAAAGGCGAGGCTGCGGCTTATGATTCGACTCCTTCCTTCCCTCTCCTCCAAGAGAATAAGAAGGAAGGTAAGGATTGTTGGATTACATTGAGAAGTAAATTAAAATTTTCATGGATTGATTGACATTGGGTTAAGAATTTTTAATGGGATCAGTTCTATGAACTACACAACCGACTGACTATGTGATGATCATTATAGACATCCTTTGATCTTGAAAACGCTTGGACACTCTCTTTTATACATATTGAAAAATGCAATTTAGTCATTTATTTGGTATATTTCAACACATCTTATGACTTTTCTTTACATAGCCATAATATGAAGACGAGTCTAGTGCGAGTAAATTTATAGACGGGGATAAATTTGTGACGGTATGTCAGTGAAGCTAAGGCTTGAGGGGGCGAGGGATATAAAAGTGGAATTAGAAATAGCTTTTGAGTGGGTGTTTGTTGTTTAGGAAGAAAATGTTGAATTATACGAGCATATGACCCACATGAAGTTGATCAAGGGAATTCCATGATACCCATCACAAGAAAATAACAGTGGACCGATTTGTGAGTGAGGATGGTTAACATTATGTAATCAAAGCACACCAAATATAAAAGAATTTTAGACATTTTTTTATCCTCCTTTAGCCTCCGAACACGAAGATGATTCGAGGATGATAACATGGTAGAAGGTGGATCGTCTAATGAGCGGTGCGGTGCCGTAGCTGCGTAAATATTCAAAATGTAGTTTCGGTTCGGTTTCATAGTAAGATCAATTTAATAATTAGGCAGCTACTTATATATGCAAGTTTACTGTCGTTTAAGTAATACGGAGCGCTGAGTGGAGTCATAGTTATCGATCTCACGAGGAAGCTTGGAACTATTCAAAGTATAGTATAGAAATGAGAATTCAATACTCGATTCACAATGCAAGTTTAGGAAATATTAAAGTTGTTAGTGTGATGACTAAAAGCTAAGTTAATTAAAGTTACTTTCTAGAATTTCTATATAGAATTAATTAACACACACGAAGTTTTGTATTGAAAGGTTTAAATATGGAAAATCATTTTCCCCTTACAATGATATTATGATGAGTGAATGATATAGATTGATAAGGATTTTGTATTGTGTCAAATAGGAGCATTCCTATTCTTCATCCTCTTCGAGAATACCCCTCTTGAAGGAGTTATGTAAAGAACATTGGCAAATCTTAGGCTTAGTCTCTAATTCATGGTTAGGCTTGGGTGACGCACCAAAAATATCTATGGTTTTTGTTATATGATTTTACTTATTTTTGGTAATATTACACTTTAAAAGGAAGGTATTTTGTATGTTTTTTTGTTTTAGGTACAAGAAATGACTTTTGGAAAAAAAATAAAAACGGTGCGATTTGGAGCAAAAACGAGCAAAAAATGAAATTTTGCCCACGACACCTTTCAATAAGTCTTTTGATGCTTAATCTCTTTTACACTTCTTGCATATTTTTGAATGAGATTACACTTTAAAGAAAGTTTATTTTTGTATACATTTTTGTAGAGCTATACGGTAGGAACACAACGCAAGCGAAATGGGCGAAATGGAATTAGAAAACGGAGCGAAACGATGGAGTTGTGCGGAAATCTCACCGACGGTGCCTCAAGCTCGCGACGGTGAGATTTTCGAGAATGCGAAAAAATGACAAAAAAAAGCTTGCCGAAGCGCAGAGATGGTTTGGACGCGTTTTTAGGCGGATATGGCTGAATTCAATGTATTGTACGCTTTTTCGAAGGGGTGTTTAAAGGAACTCTTAGAAATTTATCCATACTCTTTAAATTAGTGATTTTAGGTTAGAAGAGAGAGAGAGAGATGATAGGTAAAATGTGGAGAATACTTAGAGATCTTAGAATAGGGAGTAGAAATGTAGATTTCTATCTTTTTGGAGAGATTGGTGAGGGGATTCTGAGAGAATCTGTAAGGAGATGTTCTAGCATTGCATGGATCGGTAGGAGACTTTGTGGGAGAGATATTTGTCTTTCTTTCGAAGGAAAAAAGCTAAGTATTGTTCTTCATTATCTTATGATTTTGTAAATACTTATCTAGTGAATTTGCTTTGGTTAAATGAAGTTTTCGTTGTGTTTTCTTCGTGCTTTGTGACGTATCTCTCTTACTCTTTCTTCTTCTAAGAAAATAGTGGCATGCGAATCATGTCATTGTTTCCATTCTACTTTTCTTTACTTGATGAGTAGGACTCATATTTATGATATTGGGATGCTTGCTAAAAGATGTTTTAATTATAAATGTGATGGTTTTCACTTGCACTTCATTATATTACAAAAAGAGTCTGTTGTATTGTTAAAATTTGTTGTAATTGCATTGTCTAAAAGGGCGGTCTAATTCTCAACAAAGTTAAACGGAAAATGTTCAATGAATGAGTTACGTAGTTCATGGGGATTGAGTGAATAAATAGGGACTATGGTTTAAAACAGGGCGTCGAATTGGAGGTTTCGGAGCGACATCTTTGAGATCCCGATTTGGTCCTAAGTTTGGTAACTAAAGTAGGGTTAGCCTTTAGGTGAAGGAGAAGTAGGAGCTACGAGTAGCCGGTATCCTCCCGGCTAACCTTGGATTTAGGGGTAAGCACAGGATTTGCCCGATGTTCTTTATAGCACTCTAAAGAGGGGGTACTCATAAGAGGCTAAAGAATAGGAATGCTCTTTCTTTGTACAATGATATTTAATACATCTCATTCACATATATTATCCAATTCGTTACATGAGAATAATAGTTTTTATTATCTCGAATTTTTAAAAAACCAATTTCCCAAAAGGGTTATCTTCGGTATTAATATTTGCATTAGGGAGTAGTTATTATTCTTACATATAATCATTTTCATTTAGGAGTAGTTGTTAGAAACACCCCTTATATCACCATTCCAAACAAGAGGCATCGGTAGTAGACTAGAATTTGACTAATGACCACTTATCTCGCTTCCACAATGGCATCGATAAACGGGACTCCATTAAAATTTTGTATTACTTGATATGATATGTATACTTGCATTGAATCATTGTGACTTTATAAAATTATTATATATTTATTGATTTCATAAATCCTTGCATATAAAAAAGTTACATCAAGTTTTTGGCGTCGTTGCAGAGGAAGCTTTGGTAAGAATTCTAGGAGAATTTTAGTTGAGAAGTAATTAGGCTTAGAATTAGAAAACTTTAGTGTAGTAAAATTGTGTTTATGTGAAAAAGTGTTTTTTTTTGTATGAAAAGTGTTGTAAAAAAAAGCTGATTTGTGTGAAAAATAAGGTGTTTGTGAAAATGTTTTATTTGTTCGTGTCATGAGAAATCTCTAACGAGATAACCTTGGATGAGGCTAATAGCTTTGTTGGATTTCATTTTAGCTTAGTTGGCATATATATTAATTCCCTCAAGCAGACTTAGATAGACAACCTAAAACATGTCTAACATTTTGATGATTTCATTCAACTTTATTTACACATGTTAATATCTTCAAAACATCTCTTGTAAATAAACTAAGGTGGCTCTAACATACTTAGTAGATTTGATTTCACTTTATTAACTTAATTTAATATCGTCATACATCTCGTAAACAACCCGGCTGGTCTAACATCCTTAATGAATTTCATTCAACTTTGTTTGCATAAGTTAATGTGGCAAAACATCTCTGGCCAGATAACTTAAGATAAGTATAATATCCTTCATGGATATCTAACTGCTTTCTATCTTTATATAAATAATTTCAAATGATCTCAAATCAGCCAAACATCCTATAAATATTTCTAATGGGTTTTAATATACAAATGACCTCGAATAAGTCATATATCATTATGTCCTTATTATATTTCTCTTATTACCTTATATATATATATATATATATATATATATATATATATATATATATATATATATATATATATATATATATATATATATATATATATATATATATATATACATATATATATATATATATAGGTCAACCATTGTAGACGAATTTCTTTTGTCCTCTTTCATACGGATGAATATTATTGAGTATACTTTGATAAATAACTTCAGAGAAGCCTAATATTCTTAGTGGTGGGCTCAGTCTCCACTCATATCATAAAAGTTACATTAATGAGTTAGTCACAATGAGAAGCTAATGTTTAGAAATAGTTCTTTATAAAGGCTCTGGAGGGCAAGTGATAGAAATTGTCATACTCCAACTTACGGATGGCATGCTCATGAGGTAGCCTTGATGTGGAGTTAGTAGTGAAGCAGTTCTTATTACTAGAAAGACTTCATGAAAACATGTGGTTGCCAATTACAATGAAGAAACTTAAAAAGATATAAGTCTCAAATCGTACAAGTATATTAAAAATCTCCCGAGAATATTATAAACTGGAAGATAAAAGTACTAAAAAATTTTAGAATGCATGAGCCTTATAATAGTTTGATGATATTATGCTTTCACAAAGGGAAATATTGAATTCCTAATAAGAATTATAACAACTTTGTCATCTCTAAGGGTTAAGTAATAAGAATTCAACATAAAGAATGGAACAAAATTGAGATTATTGACCTCATCTCGACATCATGTCAAAGCTCGAAACTTCAATTCGAAGAAAATGATACAATAGATAAATATCTAAGATCATTATATTACCAACAACTACATGCCAAGACAACTAAAATAGTATATGAAAAAGTGTGATGCTAAAAAATAAGGCATAAAGAAAAGAAAAAAGAGATCTTCCTTAGAGATCAAGCACTAATTGATATGAATGTGCTCATCCTGCTCATCATAGCTATTGATTTTCCAATGTCTTCTCTTTTGAAAAGAAAATAGCGGTCTTCAAATGCTCGGCTAAGAGATATGCCTATGATGTCGGCTCCATTTCTATGGTGCATCGGACAAAGCCCATTTTCCAAAAGCATCGGATGAATCCTTTCTCATATGCTGGTTTTAGAACCTTTTATTCATCTCTTCAGAGTCGACATCTTTGTCTAAAAAGCCTTAGTACTTAGTACATTCAGTAAAATTCGGTCGTATCTCACCAAAACTTCTTGAATCTTCTACATCTCTCAACTTTGTAATGAAAGAAGAGTCATCATAGTAAACAATTCCTACACCACATCCGGCTGATCTTTCAAGATTAATATTTATTTTGCATTAGCATTGTGTATTATTTTATCCTCACCTTGAAGATGTTTGATCTTCACAAACTCTATGTTCCACAATCTTAAGAAAGGTCAGCTCAAGATTTATATCCTTATTGTTCATTATCTAAAGAAGATAAATACATGTTAGACATGAAAAAACCTAGCACAAATAAAAGAGGTTTAGAGATGATTACACATTTGTCAGCTCGTGAATGTCTCATCGGTATGATTAAACACTTTCTTGGGAATATGAATCTTTAAGGATCCATCAAAGAAAAAATTTTATGTCCTTAGCCAATTTGTTTATTCTACACTAAAGAAGACATTTTATCATCTTGTAAATTTCACGTGGAGGATATTTTTAGCTATCGAGACTGTGACTTAACCTTCTTTTACCCATTTAACATTGTTGAGTGGGATTTTCTTATATGAATGGAGAGCAAACCTTGATCAATGATTGTTTTATCATATTTGTTGGGTTAATATACCTCAGGTTAGAGTTCTTTAATACTTTAAAAATTGAAAATCTCCATTATGTCCCTTCAGCTTATGAGGAGGAGAGGTTAGCTTTTCCAATTTTTTATTCATCTCATGAAGACCCAAGTCTTTTTTTCACGAAGAAGAATCAAATAGAGTATTTTTGTTTGGAACATCCCTTGTTTGAAAGTCCAATGATTCTCTCCTATAAGTGATTTAATGTTAAGCTTTAGAAAAATAACATGTCTATCTTTGCCACTTTCTCCAAATATAAGGTCATTTCACATTTCCAAAACGAGGCAATCAACCCCGTTATGAATGTCATAACCAAGAGAAATTTGGTAAAGTCACACTCCACATGTTGATGAAATGCCAAAGAAAATTTAAGGTCTTTATTTAAGTTTATCTCGAAAAAGTGAGGTGCCCTCGTAGTAGGGCATAGGATCTATGGATAGTTTGGGATATATGACCATTGCATCACTAAAAAAATGGAACTTGCTCTAAAAGAGTAACAAATCATCATTGGTACTTGTCGATGTTGTCCCATGAATATTTTGATATCCTTTGTGGCTTCAAAGGGTTAGGATTATTTTGACATTAGAACCCCCAAATAAATTATAAAAAAAAAAGAAAGCAAGCGTAAGCAACCTCTTTTTATAAACAAAAACTACATAAAATTGGGTAGACGATATTTTGTTTAAATTTTGATAGGTAACATTTACTTGGATTTGAGTAGGCAAATTTTGCATAAATTTGGGTAGGCAATTACAACGTCAATATGCATAGGAAAGAGAAGTCTGAAAGAAAAACTAGCATCAATATGGGTAGACAATAACCACTTGAAGGCAATGATAGTTGATATGGGGAGAACAACAATATCCTCAATATGGGTAAGAAATAACATCAGCATAAAGAAAACAAAAACGCTAACGGTAATCGAGACAACAACGAGTCTAAAGGTAACAACTATCTCAATAAGGGAAATAAACAATAACCTCAATATGGTGAAGCAACCACTAAATGTTGGTAGGCAACAACAACCTGATTAAATTAGATAACGACATTCTATAGACTAGACAACCAAAGTCTATAAATAGTTGTATAAGTTTTTCCTCCCTACATTGGGTATAAATAGTTAAAAAACTAGAAAAAGATGAAAGCAATTTGAATTTTGAAGGTTTGAATTATTAACATACAAATAGACCTAGTCACGACCATAGCGACATGCATCTGTGCAAACAACTATGCAATCACCCTCACTCGGGCACTCCATACCTATAATCTTTTGCCCAAGTGTGTGCATGTGCACATCCACACACCCACACGTACATATGCACGCCTTTCTGAACCCACAAACACGCATACACACACAATTACATACATGCGTGTGCACAAAACACCCCACCACTACTTTTGCATATTTCCTCGCTGAGCGCTATGACCCTACCTACACATTTTCTCCATCAAACCACTGGATGCTTTGGATCGTCAAGTGAATGGTCGAATAAACCTGAAGTTGTGGTTATAGTCACAATTGGGCGTACGAATAGTAGAATCGCTTGAGCGTATGATCACCTAATTTTAAGATCATTAGGACACCCAAATTATAAAAAAAATATTTATGATAATGGGGGATAACATGGATTGTTCGATCAAGTGGTTAGATAAATTCTGCACCGAAAGCTCAAATGCCTCACTCCCTAAAATGCTCTAAAAAGGCTCGCACACTGGCCATTGTAGTCGTTTGCCATTACCGCCGACTCTTGTAGCCGTTTAATATGTTGACCACCGCTCGTTGCAGTGCATCGCTAATACGGACCATTGACCATCGACGTCCACTACCTGCACCTATTATAGCCAGACTACTATTATTTTTAATTTTCCTACACTTAATTTTTTGAGCTATATAAACACAAGTGGCATTTAATTGGATTACTTTGTCTGCACTAGATCCCATGATTTTTTCATTTCCAATAATTTTTTTTTCACGTAAACACTATTGTTAGTTCATCCCACAACTTCTCTTTTATTTTATGTGTGTTATACAATACAAAGACGGTGAGGTATCACTTTATAGTCATAAATTTTTAATACACAATAATAATATAAAAGATGTTTTTATTTGTTACATTAAAATATATATAATAAATTATAAAATTTAAAAAATATAAAATACTAGAAAATATTTGCACTTTTAAAATATAATAATACTGAAGGATGATCTAACATCAAAATTTATTGAAATACTATTGAAAGATATTCAATCAAATATCATCATATTTATGATTTTGAAGAAAAAAACCAGTAAATTTTTTCAAATACTCCTTAACTTATTATTTTAAATAAAAAAAAAAGCAATGCTCCAATGTCCTTTAAGCAATCCTTGGCCCAGTAAGCCAAAGCCCAACAAGATTTTAGAGACTTTCAAAAGCCTAAATCGCATCACAAATAGTTCTGCGGTCTCTGGAAGGGAAAATTTTTAATCAGGACTCCGCACGTGAGGCTACGTACGGAGTCAGGTAATATCGTGCGTGGTGCGTGTCGGAAAAAAAATAGAATAACACGAGGGAATATTCTAAGTGTTATTCGTATGTGTTATTCATGTGTTATTGTGTGTTATTCGTGTATTATTAATTTATTATTGTGTTATTATAACGCAGAATGATACATGAAATGAGAATAATACGTAAATAACATGTAAATAACACTTGAATAACACACGATAACACATGAATAACATGGAGGAAATATTTATTGTGTTATTCGTGTACGTGGCGTGATTTTACGAGCGCAACGCGTAGCTACACGTGCAGAGTCCTGATGTAAAAATTTTTCCTCTAAATCAATATTAATTTGCTTCATTGAAAAGTATTTAAAAGCTCATTAAAAATTTAAAAGGGCCAATTGCCCACGACAATTGACAGCAAAGCCCATCGCTATGAGCAAGCCAGCCAACCTACTAGCTTTTGTATCTTTTGTTTTATTTTTTAAATAATAATAATTATGAATAAACTTTTTAAAATTTTAAGATTTTATTAAATTTATAACATTACTTACCTTTATTTAAAATTTCAATAAAGTATATTTTAAATATTTTATGAATTTTGTTTGAAATTATTTTTTATTTAATATTTTTTAATTAATAATTAATTTAAAATAATATTAAAATATTTGATTGAAATTTATTTAGTATTTATAAATTTTAGATTGTTATAGAAAATTATATTATATTTTTAATCTTTTATAAATTTGGTAAAATATCTAGAAGAATATTTTTATTAATTTATTAAGATGTTTTATTAAAATAATTTTATTAAACTATTTTTAAGAAATTCTTATAATAATTCATTCTTAAATGACTCAAAAAATTTACCTCGAGCTGTGGAAATAAAAATTTTTTTTTTTTTTTTTTTTTTATAAAATTTATAAATTTAATTTTTAATTTATAATAAAAGGTTATTTATATTAAAGTTTTTTTAAATATTTATGAAATTTTTTATAAAATATTTATAAACTCTTCATAATTAGATAATATTATATTGGTTTGTGTTTTATGTTAATTTTTAATATGAATAAAATATAAATATTTAATTAATATTTTAAAAAATTTATTAAAATAATTTGATAAAATTATTTCATAATTTTTATAAAGATTTTTATTTCAAATTTATATATTTAATCATTAACATAGTATAATTATAAAGTAACAACTATTTTATAACTACGAAATTATGAAAGTATTTTTTAGTCATGGTAGTTCATTTAAGTTTTAAAACAAAAAAAAAATCTAAGAAAATAATTCATAAAAATTTCTTAGATGAAATGGAAAGCTAAAATATTATTTATTACCATGTAATGTCGTCTTCATTTTTGTTCAATTTTTTTCTAGTTTTGTTTTAACTAAATTTCACTTGAGCAAAATCTTAAGTAAGCTCTAATTTAATAAAATTAAAATTCAACTTAATAAAAGCAAACAACAAACTCCAAATATAATGAATTTAGTCAAACCCTAAAGTTGAACAAAATGTGCTTTAATCGACAACACCCAAGAGATTATCAATTTCTCTCTTAAGATCGCTCTATATGACTCAAAACTTCATTTCGAAAGTTATATGACAATTATTTTGTCATATATAAGGATCGTTCAAATAAGTTTGACGGTCGTTTGAAATAATTTTTTCGTGGAATTAACACATTGACTAGCCGTACGTGAATAGTATTTTTTGGCTAACCGTAAATTTATCATTTTCTCCAAAGGCCAATCTCGTGATAAAAGTTATATTTCGTAAATTACATAATCTTCAATAACACCTCGAGATTATTATTTTTTCTTTTAAGATAATTGTAGGACTCAATACTTCTTTTTTGAAAATTACATGACAATTGTTGTCACATATAAAGACCACACAAAATTTTGATGATCGTTTGAAATAATTTTTATATAAAACTCATACTGCTCAAATAGTCATGCATGATAGTACTTTCTCATTTTTCCACGAATTCGATTTGGTGATTCAAGTTATATTCATAAATTGTAAAATCTTTATGGTCACATATGAGGAAAATGAAAACTAGTTTTGGTGGTCATCACGGTTTTCATACATGGAAAATGATCTCACATAAAAAATTTTCAATGAGTAATTATTTTTCAAATCAGACTCTCATTGATTTTTATCTTCAAAACCATTCAAATGATTCTCTCTACACCAAAATTCAACTCATATGGAGGCTTGTTGAGCCAACGATAATCAAAAGAGAAAATCATTCTTTTCAATAATAAAAGGATAATATTTCCATAAGTGACAAAATGAACTCAAAATGAAATCGGACTTCAACAAAGTTTGACTTAACTTAACAGATACACAATTTGATCCAATAAAATCAATGAGCTTTAATTCAAAATCCATGAACTTTCTCTCTCTAGTTTTTGGGCCCACTTTGACTTGAAATATCTTGACATGAGAATTAATTTGATCAAGACCACTTGCACCATGAAATTTTTTATATTTTTTTACGTCGAAGTTATGAGCCTAAGCAAAATTTTGACTACAACCACCGTGTAACCACCCTTGCACTTCATTTAGCCATAACTTTAGAAAGATAAATTAAAATGGTTTAAACCATTGAATTCCTTGTGTTATCCTCTAAATAGAGTCCAACTTGCATGTTTCCATAACTACCACTAAATACCTTGCAAATTCATAAAATACCCCTCCATTTTTCTAAAATTTCTCAATATCCTCTTAAGCCTAACCATTCATTCCTTTCCTTTAATCTTTTTAGTTGACCTTCCGACTCATCAATCCACTTTAATCATTCTCATTAGTCCACCTCATCCTCCCTCCTTAAACTATGATCCCAACCTCTCCTCTCATTCTTCTCCTCTCCTCTCCCATTCTTTCTCTCGATTTTCCCCCTCTTCCCACTCCAAACCAAGCCCTCTACTCCTTCCTCCTCCACATATCTGCTCCTCTCCGACAAAGCCAGGCCATCATCAAGGAAAGCAAGGAAGGTAAGGACTCGGAGCTAAGGCAAGGAATAACGATCGAATCAAAAGAACATCGAAGCAAAGGAAGGTAATCTCACACACATGTATGTTCATTCCTTTCCAATTTTGCATGAATTAAACCATGAAATTTGTCTCATTCCTCTCTAATTTTGCATGAAGTGAACCATAAAATTTTTCTCATTCCTTTCTAATTTTTTCATGAAGTGAGCCATGAAATCGGTGTTCATTCCTTTCTAATTTAATTGTGGTATGAAGTAAACCACGAAGTTTGTGTTCTTTCATTTCCAATTCAATTTCTAATGAAATAAACTATAGAATGTGTGCTCTTTCCTTTCCAGTTTTGTTTTGCATGATGTTAAACAAGGGATTTTCTCTCTTTTGTCTTGAATAATGTGTACATTTGTCTCTTTCTTACTTTTGACGAGGTCAAATCCCTCACTTCTCACACTTCTATCATGAGTTTATTTCCTTTCCCCTTTTTTCCACTTCCACTCCAAAACAGAAACCTAACCCACTATACTCACCCAAAACTGAACCCTAACCCAATAACTCACCCAAACCAAAACCCTATTGAAATAAATCTCCCCGACCAAAAACCCGACCCACTAAACCCACCAGGATTGAAACCCAACCCACTAAACCCACCAAGAATGAGACCTAACCTGTCCTGAACACCTTACTCAAGACATAAACCTACTAAAGACACCTAACCCAAAATTTTAGACCATCTAGACTACCTTAGCAAAGCCTAATTAACTAAAATACCATTTAACTGATAACATACTAGCTTAACCACAAACCCACCAACCCTTTAAATCGATTAACCCATTATACCATTGGCATCCCCTGACCCGAAAAAGAACCTCACTTGACATTAAACCATGCCAAATGTACCTTGGTCAGAGACTTACATAGCCTAATCTACCCATGATCAAATGCAACTCCATCTAAACCCATCTAAATGAGCTTAAGACCACTTAATCCTTGCTTAAACATGACATTACCCCATAATAAAAATAAAAGAAAGAAGTGAGACAAAAAGTATGTTAAAGTGTATGTATGTATATTAAAGTGTATGTGTATGTGTATGTGTCAATGTGTTTATTTGTAGGTTTGTATGTGACCAATTCGCTTATGTGTAAGTATGTTTGTGTTAATGTGTTTATGTGTGTGTGTGTGTGTGTGTGTGTGTGTTAATGTGCTTATGTGTGTGTGTGTGTGTACTAATGTGTTTATGTGTAAGTGTGATGATGTGTAAGTGTGATGATGTGTAAGTGAAAGGGTAAGTGAAACATTGATGATGTGTAAATGAATGTATAAGTAAATATATAGGTGAATAATAAAAATATATACACATTAAAAATAATCGATCTATAAACAACACTTATAAACTTCAATTTTTCTGTTAATAAACATGTTGAATGTTTTAGAAGCCTACGGGAGTCCATAGTTTATTTTAATGGAGCCACGGCGAGTTATCTGGTGCTTGAGAAATAATGAGTAAGTTTGGGGGATTGATGCAATGAGAATTTACTTAAATTTTTGGCATTAAATACAATATTAATTATGATTTTTATTATAATATTATGCTTGAAAAGTAATTTTATTGTTTGTGCGGATTACATGGTTTAGGATACTTGAAAAAGAAAAGGAACAAATTTGGAGTAAAGAGCACAAAAATGGGACTTCGCACAAGTGGCCCACAAGTTGTGCACACGACGCGCATGCGGTCATGTTTCTAAAACATTAGGCTTTGCTAGTTGCAAGTTTGATAAGGGTTGGCTTTTGGTTAGGGCAACGTGCATCGTGGGCGTATTGCATGTGGCCACAATCTAGTTTTGGTAGAAGCGCATAGAGGAACTGGTTTTAGCAAGCACATGCTTTATTTTGGCAAGTAGGGGAGCGCCGCATATGACAAGTCGGCATTGCGTTCGTGCGTAGAGATACAGCGCGGGTCCATGCACGTTAGCTCATGCGGGGTGCGCACGCATTCGCACTAGCTATGTTTTCACGTGTATGCAGGGCAAGTGCACACCTAAGTTGCGCGCGTGAGAAGCACACCTATACTTGAGAGCTTCATCTTTACTTGGGAGAAAGGGCACCGAGAAGGTCACGGAAGATCGTCGGAGCACCACTAGAGTTCACCGAAATGTGGGCTTCTCATACACCAAAGAAGCTTCATCCTACATGAACAAACACTTCCACAAGTATCACAATGTTGAGAATCCCTATATCTCTTAGTCGGATCTAAGGTTAGTACAGAATTACGGCGTGTGGGTTTGATCACCCATGCGGGGTGAATATGCCAATCGACATTTTTCGACAAGGTTGTGACCGAACCCACAATAGCATAGATATTTATACTACAAAATATTTCCAAAAACATGTTAAAATTATATTTAAAGGCTAGTGTGAATAAATGAAATGATTTAAGAAAAATTATATAATAAGCACTTGCCAACATGGAGTACTAAAAGTATACGTAATAAATTTCAAGTAATATAAGATTTTTCTTAAAACCTTGATATTGATCATAGAGGCTATAACTCTGAATATTAACTTGCAAACTATACCAAAATTGCAGATAAACATGATAGGAGATAAATGTTGAAATGTTTGCAAATGATTTAAAACTAAATTTAAGTAACAAATGAACAAAGTTTAATATTTAAAAAGTTTAAATGATTAATAAAATTTAAAAGCGAGTTTGAATGTTATGAAATGATCTTTCCTCTTATAAAGAGATATTAATCAATGTAGGATTTGAATGATGAAATATATGAAATGTTTCATGTATTGTGACAAATAGGAGCATTCATCCTTTTAGCCCCTCTCGATTCTATCGAAGAACCTTTGGCTAGCCTAAAGTTTATCTCTAGCTTATGTAGTAATCTTGAGTAGATTCTAGCATCTCACTTCTCGATTACCTATACCCTCCCATGAGACCTATAGGGCCCACCTTACGATCCAAAATAAGATCAAATTGATAAAGATACTAGTCGCTGCTAGAAACATCAATTCTACACCCATGAAAACTTATCTCCTGTTGTTGCACTCCCCCCTTAGAAGATCGTGATGAATATTTCTAGAGTGAAGTGTGGCATTCACAAGTTGGGTGAAATCATAGCCCTCCCATGTTATTATGTTTCTCAATAGATTTTAATCTTACAAGTGGCCAATTTGCAAAGTCGATAAAGAATCGGTGGAAATACCATCACAATTTTAAAATAAAAAGAAATCTTTAAATCTTCTCATCCAACATGATTTATTCCCAAATGCAAGGAGAAAGAATGGGAACTACTCGGAATTCATGGAGATAAAATAAGAACACATGATTTGTATTGAAAACCAAAGTCTTAACAAAAAACTTAAACACAAATACAGATATCTTATGTCTTCTCCACATAATTTTTTGAGTGTCCTTCAAGCAATTCTCCAAACTCTTACACAAAATCTTACACACACACACACGCACGCACAAAAACAAAAGTAAACACCATTCCTAAGTGTCAAAAAGTCTCTTGTTTCTTCTCTAAAAGTCATCTTTGCTCGTCATAATTTGGCCCTTTTAATAGATCTGCGAAAATAACCGAGGGTTGCTTGAGCACCCCTTGAGAATTAGGCCAAATTTAATGCATCTTCTTGAAAATTGGTTACCGGCACTGTAGTGCCAATCTAGAGCACTATAGCACCCAGTTTGCTCGATAGATGATTCTATGGCACCAAGGGTGACGCTGTAGCGCCAAGGGGTGAGGTGTTATTGCACGAAAAGGGTGGTGTTATGACGCCGTAAAAAATTCTCCATTTTATCTTCATTTTGCCCGCATTTTCTCTAAATGTTCATGCAATACCTGAAGCATAAAAAACAAGCAAAATACCTTCCTTTAAAATGCAATATCATAAAAAATGTGCATAAAATAATCATGAGATGTATACTAAAAATATGTAATTTTTAGGTGGATCGGTACGCGAAACTTAAATGTTACTTGTCCTCAAATAACTCCTTGTACTATGTAAAAATTAGAATTGATGGAAGTAAGTTTTACTTAAAGATTTCTATAGTTTTTGTACTATAAATGCAATAGTAAGACTATAGAAAAATTTTAATAACTCAGGTTAAAACTAAAATATAAGAATATTTAGTATTAAATCTAAGAGTTCTGATTTTTCTATTTATTTCAAGAATAAGCGCACTTTGTCATACTAAGGATGCTTTAAAGAATTACTTGAAAAATAATTTCATGATAACTCTATGAGGTAAGGATGCTAATACTTTTAAAAATATGTTCATTAATGTAATTAAGTCCATTTCCTTAAGATGATTCATGTGAAGCTTAATTTTTTATTAGGCATCTTCTCGAGCTTCTCCTCATTTTCTTTTTTGCTTTTCTTTTCTTTTGATTTTTCTTTCCTTTTTCTTTTCATGATAATTTTCAATCATTTTTTTTGCAAGGATTACTATATCTAGATAGCCTTTAATAATTTTAATTTTCATATCCCCTTTTTAAAAGTTAAAAACTTCTCGCATTTTTTTACTAGATAATTGTGTATTAGCTTTAAAAGATTTTTCATTGAGTCTCATTTATTTCTTTTTAAGTGTAAATCTAAGATCCTCAATATTTCCAATAATACAATTTTCTTTACTTTAAATAATAAATGCATAATCTTATAATCTTATACTAATTTCCTTAACTACCAGAGCTAACATTTATTATTAAAAACTTTTACTTAAGTCTTCTATAACATTTATAAAATCAAAAATATAATTGTCTAAAGCTAACCATACATACCACATGTTATGTTAAAATGATTTTAAAATATAGTTTATTGAGGACAAATAAGGTTTATTTACGAAAATGTTTTTATCCCTTCCCTCGAAGTTAAAATTTTTTCATTAATTTCGAATTGTACGAGTTCATTAGGAAAGAGAAAATTTTGATGGTTTTAGAATATGAGAATAATACATGTACAAATAATAATGGCAGGTGCTGAGTAGTAGAGAGCAGGTAAATCTAAAATTAATATGTATAACAATAAAAGCACAAAGTAAAAAAAGACTACTCTAATACTATTAATATAAAGTAAAGGCAAAAAGTAAACAATAAAATAATAGAACAAAAAATGCAACACTTTAGTTCAATACAAATGTACACCTAAGCAACTAAAGAAAACACAAACATAACACCAACAATAACGAATCGAATATGTTAACAAAGAAATCCAAATACAAGATCTATAGTAAAGAAAATATACTCACAATCATCTCTTCTTTATCATCATCATCATCATCATCATCATCATCATCATCATCATCAACATCAATATCCTTCGCCTTGTCTCCCACCACTCTCATATGGAGAATACATTGGGCAAGAAGGAGATTCCAGCGAATGATCGCTCTTGAAAATTTCAGGTGAATCTCATTGAAAGTGGTATCATACTCGGCTCTTCTCATCGATACTCATCATTGTGATCCAAATGTGCTTTCAATTCTTGCATGTAATTTTGGAAAGATAAATTATCACCTTATTGAATGATTATTTGCTCCCGAGAATAGTGCCAAAAGTAAAAGTACCAGATGTGGAAGGTTTAAAGATTAAGCTAAAGCTAAAGTAGAAACAATGTCAAAACCTCCACTCCTTGATCTAGAATACGCATATGCATTCCATAAATGTCAAATTTGTTTTTTCAATGGGTTTATGATGTGGCAAATTTTCCTCCCATGAATCATACTTAAATCCGATTCCCATGCATGGTGGAAATAAGAGAAGAATTGCCCTACATATAAGGTTCCTCATTTACGGGAAATAATCATGTTCTTGTAAATGAGGGAGCCAATATCTATAGGTTTCCTCATTTGAATGCAATAATTCAAGGTGGCTCTCTTGGGTTAACTCACTAAAATTGGTAGTTAGAAGAAGTCTACCAAAAAATAAAGTAATTCCGAACACGAGAATTAATGTTAAGCTTTGAAAAGTTTATACGACGTCCATTCTTGATCTTCAAAACTCCACATTCATCAGTAAATAATCCCAAAATCTCATCAAGCTCGGCATTAGTAGGGATTAAACTCCAAATGTGAAAGTAGGAACAACGTAGCTTATAAATATGATTAATTTGTATAGAGTTAATATCGATATCTGCCCTCTCACAAACACCAAATCATCAGATTCATCAGGCATGTTAGCATAAAATTCACGAACCACGAAATCACAGCAACGATAGGTAAGAAATAGCATAAGTTTTCCCATTGTTGTTCGGCAATCAAATATTCGATAGTTCCACCAAGACGAAGAAACTTCGCTCTTGTAATCAACTTCTTATATTACGAATCTCAATATCTGTCATAGACTTTCCGAACTGGCAGGCCCTCGTTATCACTAGCTTGTCCTCTACCCCACTTCATCTTAGGATCCATGTGAAATCTTAAAAAAAATCAATAATATTTTCAATAAGTTTAATGTGCAAATCCATAGTACCCTTACAAACACATTCTAAACCAAATATGCATTTAACCATGAATTTCTCTCTATTTCACATCAAAATTTCAAATTTTCGGCCAAACCATAATGTAGGAAAGAAATCCATGGTGAAATTAAAAAATTTATAGGTCAAAATGTAGATCTTGCAAGAAGAAGAAATCTCTGGTTTGAAGCTCGGCTCCAAGACAATCAAGCACAAATTCAAGCTCTAAGGAGCAAGTTGCGAAAAAATGGGAAGAAGAAGGTGAACCAGGGAAAAGACGGCACGACAGCGGCGGTCCGAGTGCTAAAGCACTCTCGGTTTATTTTGGGCGCCTTAACGCCATATAGCGCCTAGTCGTGGCGCTATAATGTCATGCCTATCTACGATGAGTGGCGCTATAGCGCCCAATATTAGTGTTATGGAGCCATTCATACCCATCTAGAATTTTTAAAATTTTTGTATATTATGAAAAGAGAATGAAAAATCTAAGATTTCTAAACCTAATATTTGTTTTAATGGTCATTTAAAAAGTCATTGAGTTCGTCGTCTTTCCAAAATTTAAGTACGCAACTACGAATCTAAACATTCAAACACAGAAAACCAACTTTTAACAATATAATTGAACTTATTCTTTTATATTAATAATATATTCAATGCAAACAACATAACATTGACTTAAATAGATGTCGATACGGGCATAAATAAACATCCGGAAATGCTAGAGCCATTATAATAATAAGTCGGCACTCCACATAAACACTCAATACTAACATAATTATCTATTTAAGATTCCATCTATGAGTAGTTATGAATAATGTTGTCGCCCTCTTTTTCACCCTCCAAAAAGTTGATCAATAGCACTGATAAAAAGGAGTGCGAGGAAATTCCGAAGCAACCTTGTAAGCCATTCATTTGTTGTTGTTTTACATACTTACTTGATATTCTTGAAGCATGCCAAATGATTGGTCAGGAGTTTCAACTGCCAATCTAAATGCTCATACACGTTGAACAAGTCTCCATACTTGGTGTGTAGTCGAAATATCCTGCTTGATTTTCCCAGTTTGTGTCGCTGCTCTAGAGTTAATGCTAAGAATTCTTTGAAGTAGGGATGAACATCCTTATGCATCATCTTCTTGTCATTAAACTTCTCATTATCGTACTCACCATGATCTCCAAGTAGGAATGAATTTTCTACTCTCTATTCTCTCTTAAAATGCTTCGGCAGTGAATTTGATGCCTCATTTCCCATTTTAGGCGGTTTTATAGAGAAGAAAGAGGCAAGAAAGCTAATTTTGGGTGGTTTAGGGAGTTCTTTGAGCTTGTGGCGCTATAGTGCAAGATGCGGGGCTTCTGCGCAAGATCTATCGCTATAGCGCCAATCCAAAGTTTACACGAAGTTGAATTTCTTTCGTCCTCTCCCTCATTTTCATCAAAAAGATAATATTTTATACCGTCTTAAACATGTCGACTCAAAATCACTTCATAAAATCATTAAAACAACAATCATAAATCAAATCAATTCATCTGAAAACTATAAATTGTCTCCCCATTGCGCTTGGTTTAACGTCGTCGGCCCCGAACATATCCGTGTTTTTAATTTGGTTGACCTAACATTACGATGTTCTCAAATGTAGAATTTATCTCTGCTTATACAAGCTTCTAACTTTTGTGTCCATTTATTTTAATCATCCTTCCGGTTTAGGATCTTGATATCATGACATCATATGGATAATCTCTTTACGACGATAAATGTTACACACGACCAGGCGTACTTAAGTATTCCTGGAAAAAAATTTAATTTTGTATTTTTCGGTACGAAAGTTTGGTTTAGATTTAATTTATATAAATATAAATAGAAGTTTGAAAAATATTAATTTAATTTTAAAAATATGCGATCAATGATCACATATAATCAACGAGTTTAAATAATCGAGCAATTTACTACAAGCCATGCATCTATCCCGAAGAATGGATACATTTAGCGAAGTCATTGAGGCTTAATCAAATAAACTAAAGACTTATGACATTTGTTTGGTACGAAGCGCATATGTTGGCCAGGCAATTTACTTTATATAATATGAAGGGAATTAGATAGGGTTTATATTAATATAAGTGCTTTAAGTTTCACATGTAAGGGTAAGCCCCTATAGTTAATCACATCTTAGGTAACCAAAGTTATCTAAGAAAACTCTTGATAAAGATCGAAATATTGTATTCATGACTTCCAAAGGAAGAATCTTGAAAAGAATAATGACAGCTGAGAAATCAATGGGTGAGTGTCTCGAGTTTGAAATAGTTGCGTAATAATCAAGGAGATCTTGGGGAAAACCTGACTCACGAGGAGAATGTGGTGATTTCCCGAATTATATTTTGTTTTGGCTTCAATTTGGGATAATTATTTAATGTTCGATCTCACAATTTTATTTTTTTTAAGAACTTCTGATTACTTGATACCAATCATGTGAATAGTCTTGAAGATAAGAGGTTTATATCATATCCGATGACAACCTCGGAATCTAAGACGAGTTAGGGCTTTATATTACAAGGTACAAAGGCCTAAAGAGATAAAGAGAGGAGTTTATGCTGCCTTGGAGGCAAAGTACATCTCGAAGTCATTTATGGCTTGTTGTTTAATTATAAATAGTTTCTTTGTTGAAGATGGCCATGCGCACTTTGTGCATGCTCCAAGCTCCTCGTCATAGCGGGTTTAGTTTAGAACTGTCAATTATAAGAGTTCGAGAGAAGTAGCACGTTTTAGAAATGTTTAAATTGGGGGTAATGTGAGTGTCATATTTAGAGGAATATTTAAGTTGATTATAGCGACACCGGTTAGGATCCTATGGTTCCCTCATTAAGCACCACTATTTTCTTCGGATTCACTTAGTCCAAATGAAATTACTAAACACAACTAAATTAGTTCCATACTTTCATTTAGGCAGTAGGAAATCTTTGTTAGTATACATAAGTTGCATCCTTTGAGTATTCCCAGATCATCAGATAGAGGTATTTTAATTTAGTTTCACTTGTATTTGGTTTTGTTTGTGATTAACTTTTTGAGTTGTCTTATATTTTGGTTATTGTGGCGGTGAATTTGATTTTGTTTTATTTTGATTTTAGTTTTGGTTTTATTTTGCAGCTATCCTAAGAATTTTTGATTTTCATGTAGGGTGGCATTGTTATTTAGCATGCGAAGCTTATAATAAAGAGAGTGCGGGAAAGAAGATCTTGTAAACTTGTAAAGCGTACTGTCGAGTATTCTTGTTCATCCACCTAAAACATCAGTATCTTTTGTAGTAAATATTTATAGTTTGCAGGAAAGTAAAACTATAGATAGGTTAGTCATAGCTTTATAAATCTTTTATGTCATAGCAGTGGGTCCTATTTATTTAATTTGAGATGCCTTCTTTTAATAAGTATAATAGGTTCGGTTGTCACACAAGATGTCCGGAAGACTTGTGAAAAAATCCGGAGAGTCCCTAGATATTTCACAACCCTTTTTAACTTTCTTGAATTCATTTGAACTTATCATACTCACTAAACGATTCATCTATTTCATACACTTATGCTCAGCCGAACATTGTCTTTAGGTCATCCCAAAAATGGGGTAATTATCGCTTGAAATTTTATTTATAAATTATGTGAGTAAAAGCCTTGAGAGGCAAGTTGGCTTATTAAGAAACTTGGCAAATTTGGTTTGGAAGTGGACTTGTAGTGTTTTGAGAGTATTTGGTATTAATTAAGCTTTATTTTCTATTCCTCATTAGTCAAATTTTAATTAAGCCTAGTTCACTACTAAGCCTTTAAGACTTTAGTGGGTATATTTATATTTTCAAAAGATATTGACTTATATGATTATAATTCTTATCAAAATATTGAATTATTATTTAAATATCAAATATGGGTATTGAATTGAAGAATTTATCGACTTCCAAAGTCAAACCCTAACCTTAAAGGATCTTTTGGTTTGATTTTCTTTCGAATTAATGTAATTAAAATTGTAATTTTATCCTTGAGTATGACAAAAGTGAGATTAGTTCCTACCACTTATCCCTTCATGTTCAATCATTCAAATCATGTTAATTAAGACCATTCATTACTCATTTATCCTTTTAATTAAGCATAAATATTGATCGAGCTAAAGTCTTCAAAAGTACAACTTTGCCGCTAAGGCCTTAATACTTCATAATTAATCAAATTCAACTCAAATAACTTTGAAATTTTAATTTTACCCCATTTATGGGTCAATTAAAACATCGAGAGGAGAAAATGTGATTTTTCTAAATTTTATTTAATTTTCATAATTATTTTTCACGCAAAATAGGGATTTTCAAAGATAATTCAACAACTTAATCAAAACAAATTATTTATTCTTGAAAATTATTGGAGGTTTACCTAGCCCGGTGGACCACTTGGACCCAGACTTCATGATTTTTGAATTTTAATTTAATTATTAAAAGCGTATTAAGTTTTGGAGTATTAATGAAATAAAAAATATTATTTACATTGAAAATAAGGTTTTATATTTTCAAAAAATTTCTCTGAGGTCAGGGAAACCAGAGAACTAAATTTCATATTTTTGTGATTTCTATTTCAATTATTAGAATTATTTTAGTGAGAAATTAGAAAAATCGATTTTAGGCTTTAAATTTGTTTTTTAACCCTTTTAAAATTTAATATCTCCACTTAGAAAATTTGGAAAATTATTCCAATTGTTCCTAAGTGAAAGAAGACAATTTAGAACATTTCCATCAATTTTATTAATTTCATGATTTTTATGAGTTTTTAATTATTTAAATATTTAAAATAACCTTAAAAATGAAAATTTTGCTTTAATGTTAATTTTTATTTTTCCTATATTCCTCGATCACAGAGAACTCCTAAAACTAATTTGATAATTTTTTTAGTTGTATTTTAATTATTATAATTATTTTAATGCCAAAGGTGATATTTAACTTATAAAATTCGTTTAAGTGGCCAAATCAATTCCAAATATCTTTAAAATTTTTATGGGAGTTTCTTTGATCATAAGCCACGGTAGGAGTAAAAATCAAGTTATTTACACTTATTTAGTCCAAATTAATTTTCTTTTAATTTTGAGGGTTTATGCATTAGGTTTATATTTAATGAGTTAAACTAAGTTATAGTTTTCCTATGGTCCTACGATCATAGTGAACCTACCAAAATATTTTTATATTTTTATGATGGGCATTTTAATTTTTATAATAATTTTATTAAAACAAACACAATAAACTTGAAAAAATAAGGATATTCTCTAGAGATCCACACTGGCACCTTGGAATAATCGGGAGAAGATCCCTCATGACGGGGAGGAGCAAAGTTTCTAAATTTCAAGCCATGGTGAAATGTTGAGAAAATGGAGAATTAAAATACCTAATACAGTATTTAATTAATTAAAAATAAAATATAAATCAAATGAACTTGAAATCATTTCCACATTGTATTCCTTTGTTCTTGAACAAAAGAGGGTATTTTTCTTTTATTTTTCGATTTTCTACGCCAAGTTATGGATTTTAAAGTTGGCACGATTTAATTAATTCAAATAAATACTATTTTTCTACTTACCTGTGCGCTGACTGTATTCTCGACGGTTCCGGCTTGGTATGCGTCGCTCCCTTTATTAGAGATAGTGTAAGACCTCCTTAAATGGAAGACGACATCTACTCTCTTTCTTCTTTACATTGGATGTAAGACCATCATGACATTGGTTTTCTTTAGCAATCTTTCTTTGGATAGGATATAAGTCTCATACGCATTCTATTCCAAAATTGACATTTTAACATTGACATTTCTAAGAAATAGTGTAAGACCTCCTTAAATGGAAGATGGCATCTACTCTCTTTCTCGTTATTGGATGTAAGACCATCATGACATTGGCTTTCCTTTAACAATCTTTCTTTGGATAGGATATAAGTCTTATTTGCATTCCTATTCCAAAATCGACATTTTGACATTGACATTTTTAAGAGATGGTATAAGGCCTCCTTAAATGGAAGACGACATCTATTCTGCTTTACGCATTTATTGGATGTAAGACCATCAAGATATTGGCTTTCCTTTACCAATCTTTCTTTGGATAAGATGTAAGTCTCATACGCATTCTATTCCAAAATCGACATTTTGACATTGACATTTCTAAGACATATTGTAAGACCGCCTTAAATAGAAAATGACATCTTCTCTCTTTCTCGCTATTGGATAAAAGACCATCGGACATTGGCTTTCCTTTAGCAATCTTTCTTTGGATAGGATATAAGTCTCATACGCATTCCTATTCCAAAATTGACTTGAATTTAACATTGACTTTTTTTTGAGAAAATTGAATATGACATTTGTTCTCTTCCCTCGAATTGTCTATAGTACATCGATAGTTCCCAAAAATGCCAAAATAAGGACTTTGAATTAAAAATAACAAAAATAAAAAAGAAGAAACGTGTCTTGAATAACTTCTTTCGATCTATAAATCAAATTCCAGCGGATACACTCTGCGATTACTGAGTTTGCCACTCTTTATAGTTAATGGATATAAGTCCCTTCGACACGGAAATATGGTATTCCATTAGCTAGGATGTAAGTCGCATAGCATTCCTTCTCGAGATAGACATTTGACATTTGAAGAGATAGTACGACATATACTCTCTCTTTAGTTATTGGATATAAGTCATTTCCTAACACGGAATATGGCATTCCTACGCTTGACACCAGAACGTTTGACATTTAAATGGAATATGACATCCATTTTCTCTCTCCGGTTATCGGATGTAAGTCCATTCTACGACACGGAAGTTATGGCATTTCTATAACTCAATATTGATATTTGACATTTCTGAGAAATGGAACATGACATCTATTTTCTCTTTTTAGTTATCGGATATATGTCGTTACGACATGAAAGTTATGACATTTCTATAACTTGACATTGACATTTGACTTTTCGAGAAATGGAATAGGACATCCATTTTCTGCAATATTACTTTCAGATGAAAGTCCTTTCTTATACATAGAAATCATGACATTCCCATAATTTAACATCACCACATTTGACGAGACATTCGACATTTGACAAATCGATATTTTGACATTTGACATATCGAAACGTACTTGACATTTGACGTACCAACATTTCGACATATCGACTTTTCGACATTTGACATATCGACAATTGTAATCGACAGTTGAGATATCAATCTTTTAACATTTCAACATATCAATAATCATAAACATTTGAGACATTGACATTTCGACACTTTGTGATTGTTATCGGCGTTTTGAGATATCGACGTTTCGACGTTTGTATATCGACGTTTGTTTTTGACATTTGAGATATCGATGCTTTTGACATTTGGCATATCGACGTTTCGACATATCGGCAATTGTTATCAGCATTTAGCACATCGACGTTTCAACCTTTGATATATCGATAATTGTTATCGACATTTGACATATCGACATTTAACATATCGGCTTATTTGACACTCATCCTCTCCTTTGCTATCGTGTGTAAGTCATTTCACGACACGAAATATCATTCTTTTAACACGACATTGACATTGACATTACGAGAAATGGAATATGACATCATTTTCTCTCTCCAGTTATTGGATGTAAGTCCTTTCACGACAAGGAAATCATGGCTTTCCTCCCAAACTACTAAATATCGACATTGATATTTCGAGAAATGGAATATGACATCCATTTTCTCTCTCTAGTTATTGGGTGTGCGACAATGAAATCATGGCTTTCCTCTAACTAAACATCGTTATTGAAATTTCGAGAAATGGAATATGACATCCATTTTCTCTCCAGGTTATTGGATGTAAGTCGCTTTCTACGGCATGAGAAATCATGGCTTTCCTGTAACTAAATATCGACATTGATATTTTGAGAAATGGAATATGACATCCATTTTCTCTCTGCATTTATTGGATGTAAGTCCTTTCCTGACAAGGAAATCATGCTCTCCCAACTAAATATCGCATTGACATTTAGAAAATGGAATATGACATTCATTTTCTCTTTAAGGTTATTGGATATAAGTCCTTTCGATTGCGAAAAGGGCGTTCCTTCTCAGAACAGACATATGAGACATCCGACATTCCTTAAACGCGATATGACATCCATTCCTTTCGATTATTGTGGGACATTTTGGACTACTTGATCAAGCGCTGATATATGCGGCATACTTATACGATTATTCCGCAGTAGGTACTTTTGTTGACCTCATTTTCCTGATAGGTCGACCTTTTGACGAAAATTGACTTTGGTGAAATGAAAGATTGATCAGAGACCCAATGACCAACCTGATGACCCAATACAGGTGACCTTTTGACCTAAAAAGTCAACTATGGTCAAAATGGTGATCCGGACTTGATAGCCGGCCATTGTTGCCCCGATAGGTCAACCATTTGACCTAAAAAGTCAACTTTGGTCAAAATGGTCAATCCATGCAATGACGAAACATGTTAGCCCCATAAGTTAACCTTTTGACCTAAAAAGTCAACTTTAGTCCAAAATGGTCAATCCAATTGACGAGCAACCTGACTCAATAGATCAACCTTTAGGCTAAAAGTCAACTTTGGTCAAAATGGTCAATCCAGACCCAATGACCAACCTGTTGACCCCATAAATCAACCTTTTGACCTAAAAAGACAACTTTAGTCGAAAATGGTGATCACGACCTAATGACAAACCATTGACCCATGATCAACCTTTTGACCTAAAAAGTCAATTTTGGTCAAAATGGTCAATCCATACCTAATGACCAAACCTTCGAACCATGAGATCAACCTTTGACCCAAAAAAATCAATTTTGGTCAAAATTTGGTCGATTTTTGACCAAATGACGATTATTAACCCAATGATCTGTTTAAGATGCCAAAATGACAAAATTAATCAAATAATTAATTTCAAAGTTATTTTGATTAATTAAAATTGACTAATAATTTAATTTTCAATATTTTAATTAATGACATAATTAATTAAAATGAAAAAATTAAATTAAAATTCATAAAATGACAAAATACACCAAAATGAAATAAAAATGACAAAATTAATCAAATAATTAATTTCAAAATTATTTTGATTAATTAAATGACTAATGATTTAATTTTTTTAAATTTTAATTAATGACAAAATTAATTAAAATAAAAAATTAAATTAAAATTCATAAAAATGATAAAATGCACAAAATCAATTAAAAATAATGGAATTAATCAAATAATTAATTCCAAAATTATTTTTGATTAATGGACCAATAATTTAATTTCTATATTTTAATTAATGACATAATTAATTAAAATGAAAATTAAATTAAAAATTCATGAAATAAGACAAAATTGATTTTGGACCAAAAATGATAAAAAAAATTAATCAAATAAATAATTCCAAAATTATTTTGATTAATTTATTGGCTAATAATATAATTTCCAATATTTTTGATTAATTACATAATTAATTAAAAATGGAATATAATTAAAAGGTATGAAAATAAAATTTGGATCGTAGCTCCATTTATGACATAATAAGTGGTTTCAAAATTCCAAACCCATTAATGACATTATGGGTGACCTCACATGGGTTAAACAC
Source organism: Papilionanthe hookeriana x Papilionanthe teres (assembly GCA_022702705.1). Lineage (NCBI taxonomy): Eukaryota > Viridiplantae > Streptophyta > Magnoliopsida > Asparagales > Orchidaceae > Papilionanthe > Papilionanthe hookeriana x Papilionanthe teres. Next base: position 38,302,866 of record CM040437.1, on the reverse strand, counting down.
AACCCATATAACCCATTAAAAATGAATTAAACCATTGGGTGACTCATGACATGTCACCTTAACCATGGTTAAAAGACATGATGGCAGCTTTAATCATAAGAGGAAATGAGATGTCATTCCCTCATGAATATTTAGGGAACATTTAGAGAATTAAAATTGACACCTCCTAATCCTAGCGATGGAAGAAAGAGAAGCTTAGATCACCCTTCCCTCATGGGATGAGCTCAAAAATACCAAATTTAAAAATTAAAAGATGGAGACATGTGTCATGCTTTCACCTTTGAGCTTAAGTGACATGGTGAATAGAAGATGGCTAGCTCTTTATGAGTCACCACACACCTCTTGACAAACCAATAAACATGAACCAAATCGATGAAAAGCTCATCATCACCAATCCATGGTAATGATGAAAGAAAATCTTAAGTGTCATCCTCGCATAAAGAAACATTGAATATGCGAATGGTATATGGAGAAGGTTTATCTATGACATTTGAACAATGTTATCGCCTCCCAGCTCATCGATGGAAGACAAGCCTTGGAGTTAAATCCTCACCATATTTGGAACTCCACATGGGTTAACCTTGAAAAATGAATTGAGCTTATGCTCAACTGAAATTTTATCTCCATGGCATTAATAGAAAAGTTAGCAACTCCCCTAGATAAGCCTAGCTCGGCCCAAGCTTATCTAAGACTGCTTAAATAGTGTTATTATAGGTACGATAGATTAGCTGCTTCTCTCTTTAGTACTTAGGATCTAGCCTTAGGCTTTTCCTTTGACTAATCTTAGAGGACTAGAAATGGAACCCACCACTTAGAATTCGAAACACCTCTTAACTCTGCAAACCCCACAAGCTTGATTGCAGGCCTAATCACCTAGAGGGTTGAAATCAAATGTGGAGGTTTAAAGGATGAGTTCCATTTTATGGGACTTTTGGCCTTAGGAATACCCTGGGTGGCCTGTTCTGGTGAGGGTTGACTTGCACATACACTACACTCTCACACGCATTCCGAGTCCCCAAACCACACTCTCCACCCAGCTTGACTTTACGACTCGTCATAGGTAATTCATATGGATGGTTCTTAACCCCTAAGCCCACAGCTGAAGGGTTAGGAACAACATAGTGAATGCCTCAAATGAGTCCTCTCATGGCTTATATGGGCTTAATATGGCTTCATGGCTCGGCAAGTGATTACTTTCGCATTTGATTAATTTTCATTTTTTCCAAAATTTCAATTTTTTGACTCGGGGCCCTACCCGCTAAATTTTACCAAATACCATAGAAATGACCCAAAAAATTTGCAAAATTGCTAAATTGCAAAGATCCCTCAAAATCGATCCTAAACACTTCCCTTTGATAAAATTGACCGTATTTGGCCAAAAAATACCAAAATTTCCAAAAATGCCCCTAAACCCCCAAAATTACCAAAATACCCTTTTACCCCAAAAATCCAAAATTTTAAAAATTCGCAGAAATATCCAGAAAATCTCAAATATTCCCATTTTCATTTTTGTTTGACTACACCATGGGCGATTTTGCCCGATTTACCCCACTTTTTACTAAAACGCCCAATTTGACCCGTTTTAACCCAGTGAACCCAATGTCAAACCAAACCACCCCAATTGACCTCAATTCTGGTCCAATTCAATTCTAAACTTCAATTCAATATCCCCAATAACAATTTAGACCAAAATTGAGTCGATTTGATTGAAATTTGAGCACGATTTCAATTTGAAGCCTAAGGCCCGATTTTGGCCCATGACCTAAACCTAGCCCAAACCTAGCCCAATTCAACTCCAATTGGCCCCAAATCTTTTCTAAAGCCTTCCTAACACCCCCATAAACAAAAACCTAACTTGATTTTAAAATTTGAACCTAAACTCCGCTGAAACCTAACCCGAAATCAAAATCCCTTAAATTGATCTAAGCCCAAACCTAACCCAAATGGGCCCAAATCCCAAAATCAAAAGCCCAACCAAAGTTGAAAACTCTTGTGACACTCCCATAAACATTTCTCAACATTAATTTCTCAAGATCAACTTTAGTCAGTCCTTAAACCAAGTTAACCCAGTTGGCCCACACTTGGCCCCTTTACCAAAAAGCCCAAATTCAACCCAATTCTACTCAAATCACACCAAATTGATTCCAAACCACTCATGACACATCCCTAAACTAAACCCAACATTTATTTGGCATGATCCTTTACAAAATTTTCATCCTAAATTTACTTTAAATCCAAAAGCTCACTTCCTTAAACCACTTTAAAAGCCATCAAAACCATTTCAAAAGCCCAATATCTATCCTAAAGCCCACATGACATTTTCATTTGTCATCCTTTTAACCAAATCAACCCCTAAGTTTTAAATCCATGATCAAATGATTCCAAATCAGCCTCATGCCAAATCACCCCTAAATGCGAAAATCACAAACCCATTTCCTTGAAACTTGGCTAAGCCATTCCCAAGCCACATGGAGCCATGAAGCCATCCTTAAGCCCCATGTAAAGCCATGAGAAGTTTGACATGTGACCATCCCATAAATGGCAAATGGAGGAGCCGCTTTCTTAAGCCTTCCTTAAGCCTTTTTAACCAGCTCCAGCCAATCTGCCCTAAACGGAGATTAGCCGCACAATCCTTGATGGAGACTATACCATTTCCTCTTGGGCGACCCAAATGAACATTTTCAGCCTAAATTCAGGCCTTGGGTGGTGCACCAAGCCCAAAACCATGTAGGTTGACCCATTTGAACCCAAAATAAACTTCTCCCCCTTCCACTTTGATCTAACTCCTTTACACATGGCAATCACGATTGCTTGCACCAGCAGAGGCCACATTGCTTGAGTCGGATGGTGACCCATGCCTGGCCTGCCAGCCACCACAGCCGCCGGAAAACACCAAGCCGAGAGCCTTATTTGGCTTGAAAAATTGAGCCAACGCCGAGTTGTCCCGGCCCGAATGGACCTGTGGTTGTTCTTCTCCTCCCCCAGGCGGTGATCCAGAGCCTCGATTACCCACACAGAGCCCTCCAGCCACTCTATTTAAACATCACCACCTCTCAACCAAAGAAGGTGTTGAACCAAACCTTACCAAAACTGCGCAAAAGCATTCCGGATCACTCTCCGGACATAGAGAACTTGATCCCAGCGGGAAATCCGGCCACACAAACCCTCATGTGAGCCTCTCGATTTTTGAGTTGAAAATTCACCCAAAAAACAGGACACTTCACCACAGTGAGCCAATCTTCAAATTGATTGACCCTACACCTTCACCAGACCAAGAGGAGAAGTTCCCGGTAAAAAGCCCCCTCGCGAGGCCGGTAGTGCTTCCGGCCTCGAGCTTTGTGATCGGCCTTGGTCCCTTTCATGCCTATACAATTCCCTAGAGCCGGAGAGACTTCACATGCGGAGCTTGCCTGGACTAAATCAGAAGGTTACACAACTCTCAGATCGAAGCTTCACTTCTTTGAGCAAAGGTAGCAGACTCATTCTTCCTCCCGAGCTTCCGACAATTCTACATTTTTGTTTTGGGTTGATTTCATACCACATCGCCGTGTAGATGTGTTTGTCTCTTCAAGACGAATCGATAGAGTATAAGAACTCGAAAATCCATTGAGAATTGAGAGAGATATTAGGGTTTGAGTGTGGACGGTCACGGGTGCACACCAATCGTAGACGATGACCGGGAGCGGGTGGATCGCGCGTGTATCGAGCGGACGGTCGAATCAGCCGGACGACGCAATGGTACATGAACCGCGGGCCCTTGAAGAGTTGAGTCAGATGGCGGCGCCGAATCCCGCGCGATGCGTGAGAACTTCGGAGATGCGAGGGTTGACGCGGCGCCGCGTGGATAAGTAGGAAATTAGGGTATTTTTGAATTATTTAAATGCACGGGCAAAAAATTCATATCTTTGCATAGAAAAATCACCAAAATAAAATAAAAATACCCTCTTACTCAGTGAATAGAGGAGAATAATGTGGAAGAGAAATTAAATTAATTGGATGAGTATTTAATTTTTAATAATTTATTCTTGTTTTTAATGTTTTGATTCTCCATTTGCATAGATAATTCATAGCGGCATGAGACCATAGGGCTTTTGAAGCCTGCGATCTTGGGAACATTCCACAGATTTTCAAGGTCAAAGGCCATCTCTGTGAAAAGTTATTGATTTTCAAGTTCATGTCACTATTTTAGGTATTTTAATTCGATAATTAGCGTGTTGTAAAATAAATTTAGGAAAATTTGGTGATGTTTCTTAGGACCAGGGGACCCTATGAAAAATATATTTTGAGTTAATTCATTCATAATAACCTTAATTGGCCTAAACCATAAAATTGAATTTGAATTAATTAGGGTTAACCACATAAAATTGACTTGAAAATAATTCTCCGTTACTCTTTAGGGTTAGAGAAACCTTACATAAAATATTGAAATCAATTGAACTTGATTAACCCAACCAAATGGATTGATTAAGCCTCATAAGCAAAATGGAACTTTAAAAAATTCATAACTCCAAAAATACTTTTAAAAAATTCGCTAAAAATGGTTTGGAGGCTTGCGATATCGGGGAGTTGAAAAATTAAAATTGGAATTTTTTAAAAAAGTTGATTTTTCACAATATTTTAATATTTTAATAATTAAAAAATAATAAAAATCAAAAAAATATTAAAAATCATAAAAATTTAAAATTTTGACTCCTAATCATTTAGGAACAAACCAAATATTTTTCCTAAGTCCACAGGATAAGATATTGAATTTTAAAGCAATGTATTTTAATATTAAATGAATTTTCAACCTTTTTCACTAAAATAATTCTAATAAATCAAAGAAAAATCAGAAATATATAAAATTTATTTCTTTCAACTCCTTGAGGTCATAAATTTAAGAAAAATATAAAATCTATTTTTCAACTTTTATTTTATTTTAAAATTAATTAACACTCTAAAACTCAAAATAATTATAATAAATAAAATAGAATTCAAAAACTCACAAAATTTGGTTCAAAGTGATTCCTCTGATCATTAGAAATATCCCATAATTTTCTTAAAGACAGAAACCCTTCATTGGTCATGTTGTTGAATTTTCTTTGAAAACCCTTATTTTCTACTAAAAATAATTATATAAACAAATTCAATTCAGAAAAATCACATTTTCTCCTCTAATGTCTTAATTGACATGTGAGTGAGGTGACATAAAAATTTCAAATTTATTTGAGCTCAATTTAGTGAGTTATGAAATAAATAAGCCTAAAGGAGCATAAAGGTAATTAAAAATTTTAACCCATAATTAAAACTTTAGGTTTAATCAAAATGGAGGAGTAAAATATTTGATTTTAACTTTCTCTTGGATGATTGAAACTTAAAGAAATTAAAAGGGTAGAAACCCATTAAATACTTTGAAAATATCAAAATGAAACTCTAATTAATTAAATAATTTAAATTATGGAAAGAATATATTTAAAAATTAGGATTATTAAAATAGGGATATTATTAAGAGGATATTTATTCTTTAATTTAAAAATCCCTAAATAAGTCACTTTAACAATATTTAATTTTTAATTAAAAATTAAAGTAATAATCCAAATTAACAACTAAAACTATAATTTAAATTAAATTAAAATTAAATTAAATTAAATTAAATTAAATTAAATTAAAATTAAATTAAAATTAATATTAAATTAAAATTAAATAAAATTAAATTAAATTCAATTTAAATTAATTTAATTAATTAAAATAAATTAAAACCATTTGACAACAAACCTAAATGAAATCATTAAGAGTTAAATGTGTCTTGATAATTCGATTCCTCTTTTACGTATTGCCAGTAAAAATTAAAACATGAACATCAATTTGAAATACAAAGATAATTGAAAGTGTAAAGATTTAAATTAAATCTAAAATAATTTGAACACTATTCCAAACTTAAAATTATTAATTAAAACCTCATAATTAAATTAAAACACTTTAAACCATTAACTCGAAACTTTTAATTAAGGATGATTAAAATTCTCGATAAACCAACTTGCCCTTAGAGGCTTTAATTATCATAACTCTTAAATAGAGTATTAAGTGAAATGTGCCTTCATTCATCGGGTAATCAAATACCCGAGTTCCTTTGACGAGAGACAAAGCTTAAACTAAATACGGATGATTAATTCACTGTGCAATTAAATTTACTTGGACTCAAGATAATCCCAGAAGTATTGAAAAGATGTTTAGGACTCGTCCTAAGCACTTCCTCAATATGACGGAATGTTTTAGAAGAACAATTGAATCTAATGGTTCTTTGATGAAGAAAATCATCCTTAAACCAAACCAACTTAACCTAGACGTCTTAGGAAATGACTAGTTATAGTATTAGGAATTTAGTAGACAACCAAAACCCTTCCCTTAGCTTTACCTAGGTATCTGTTGAAATATTTAAATGCTTTAACATGTGTTTTAAGTGCAGCTTGGGATGACGGGAAGACCCTCTAGGGTACGTTTTTATTTTATTGCAATTTACTTTATTGCGGTTACTTACATGCACTATACTTTACTTTCTTGCATATTAAATAAGGCCCATTTGCATGAAAACCAGAACCTTTAGGATAATCCCTGAGTTGAAACCAAAACTAAATTAAAAGTCATTGCAAGATAAAATTCAACACATACAACATTCCAAAATATAAAACAACTCAAAATTTAATCCTGAAAGCAGACAACAAAACTGATTACGGCTAAATTAAAACGTCTCGTCGAATGATCGGGAATACCAGATGATGTAACTCACGTGTTGCTAACAGGATTTCCCACGGTCTAAATGAAAGTGTGGAACTAATTCGGTTGAGTTTAGCAAATTCATGCGGGTAAGTGAATTCCATGAAAATAACGGTGTCGGGATGACGGAACCGTGAGATCTTAATCGGTTGTTTAACCAACTTTAAGATTTTTTTTTAATTAAAACATTAAAAAAACATTTTAGGAGATTTAAGATTTTATTTAAACCAAAACACTTCTCTCATCTCCTGATTTATGACTTCTAAAACTAAACCTCTGCTGACAACAAGGAGCTCGGAGCATGGTGGGCGGCTCGGCCATCGTCATCGGCAAAACTCGGATCCTAACGACAAAACTTTCTTAGAATTAAATAACCAAGCCATAGGACTTCGAGGTAGTTTGCCTAGTGCAACATAAATCCTCGGCACTTCGTTAGGCATTTGCATGTTCATGTACGTGTAAATTAAGCCACTAGCAGGTCTTAGGACTTTCTAGAAGTGGCAGTCGTTCGGTACGACATAAACCCTCATATCTTCCAGGTTATTTGTATGATCATGTCATACAAATATAAGTCTTAATTAATTAAAATTGACAAGATTGAAATATTAAATAAAATTCCTAAATCTAAGCGAACAATAGGATAGTTTGGGAAGTTGCCAAGATTCTACTTGGATCGCAGCTTCTCCTACTTTTCTTCCTTTGGACTCACGAAATTAAGCATTCCAAACTTGATCTATTCCTATTGAAATTCCAAATTCAATCCTTTGAAACCTTAAACTTTGAAATTCTTGAGAGCGAAAGCATTAATCATTATCGAGAGTTTTCTTAAATGATTCCGAAAAAGATCTCATTTAAGATGTAATTAACTATGAGAACATACCCATAAGGGAACTTTAAAGTGCTAGGTAATATAAACCGCAACAGTGCTTTTATATTAAGCGAAGCTGTCGGCTTATAAAATTGGTTCGTAGACTAAACGGATGTCATAAATCTTCTAGTTTATTTAATCGAGCCACAATCATTAAACGGTGTGTCTATTCTTCGGGATAGATACGCTGTTTGTAAATCATAGTACTGAATTTATATAAACTATTTGGGATGAGGATCGGTTTTTGATTTCGTATCTTAAAATTTGGCCCAAATTATTTTGAAATCGAATCTTCTTTTTAAATTTTATATATATATATATATATATATATATATATATATATATATATATATATATATATATATATATATATATATATATATATATATATATATATAAATTTAAAATCTAAAAGTTAAAAACAGTTTACGTAGGCGACCCCTTTTCAAAATACAACACAAACCTAAAAATATGCCGACACATGGCTATAAATAAGAACCTAGCTCAAGCAAGGTTAAGCAAGAGAAAAGAGAGAAAAAAAATGATCTAGAGGTTGATAGGCTGCCCAAACTCTCTTGCTCCCAAAACCAAAATTCTTCCTTAAAGCACAGACAATAAGCCTCAGCGAAGACTAGACCCAATTAGCCGCACATCGTGCCAATTTGGTCAAACCAACCCAAAATTACAAATCAGCCACCTTTGGTCTTGCACAATATGGGCCGATTCAAGTCAATTAAAGTGGGAAAGAACTTCCCTAGGACCACAAGAGGCTGACCAACAAGTCTAATCGAGCTCAAGTTCATTATGGCAAAGGTATGGAAGCAATTATTAAAATTATTGTCTATAATATATATTCCAAAATCTGTATCATTTACCCTCTCAAAACCCATGCATCACCATATGGATGGGTGCTTCTCATTGAGACGATCATTTTAAAAAAAATTTCACTCAATTTCATTGAGGGAAATGAGTGAGATATCGAGTTTTGAAGTTGGACGGTTCGAATTATTTTCAAATTTCTGGAGATTTATCTCCGCCATCCGTTCCATGTTTTGGAACGGACGGCGTTGATTTAATTCTGCCGCATATGCTATTCTGCGCCGTGCACCAGATCCTCCCGCTCTTCAAGTTTGTACAAGGACACGTGTCGCACTATGGATTTTGCGGGCTGGATTAATTGAGAAGATCCTTAAAATTTTCAAAAATCCATATCTTTTGATCCATAGCTCATAAAAATAAAATAAAAATACCTCTGGAAAGCTCTGAAGAGAAGAAAATTATGAGACTAAAATAATAATTTTATTCTCATTAATTAATTTTTAATTAATTAAATACTCTCTGGAGTATTTTAATTATTAAAAATTATTTATAAGTGAGAAAATTGTGAAATTTTAGGGGATTAATTTCTAAGTCATTAGAAACAACCTCTGATTTTTTCAGAGCCAGAAAAGCTATTTTATGATGACATTTCTAATTTTCATGAGATTTAGTAATTTATTTTAATAATAATTCTAAAAATTAGAAATTAAGAAAGTAAACAAAGATTGAATTGAAAGTTGATTAAAAAACTCGAGGGAATAAAGGTTAAACCCTAAATAATAAATTTTGAATCACTTGAAAATTTAAAATGACATTTAAAATTCTAAGGGAGAATAAATATAAATTTATATTTAATTAACCCTATAAAGATTCTTTTAAAACTTAATTAGATACGTAATCTTAGACTTAGTTATACACTTAGACTTTAATCATATTAGACTTAAGACGGAAACTGAGACTAATCTAAAATATAATAAACAAATATTAATTAGGTTTAAAACATCTTTAAACTTAATTAATCATAATTAAACCTTAAAAGACATTAGGTTTAATAAATAAATATTAATTAGGTTTAAAACATCTTTAAACTTAATTAATTATAATTAAACCTTAAAGACATTAGGTTTAATAAACAAACATTAATTAGGTTTAAAAACATCCTTAAACTTAATTAATTATAATTAAACCTTAAAGACATTAGGTTTAATAATAAGCAAACCTAATTAAGGTTTCATCCACATTAAACCTAGTTAATCAACTTAAACCTTACTTACATTAGGTTTTAAGTAACCCTTAAACCTAATTAGGTTTAACCCACATTAAACTTAGTTAATCGACTTAAACCTTACTTACATTAGGTTTAAGTAGCCCATAAATCCTAATTAGGTTTAACTCACATTAAACCTAGTTAATCAACTTAAACCTTACTTACATTAGGTTTAAGTAACCCTTAAACACTAATTAGGTTTAACCCTGATAAGCACAATTAATAAACTTAAACCTTACTTACATTAGGATTAAGTAACCTCTAAACCTTAATTAGGTCTTGCACCATTAGACTAATTAAACCATTAAGTCTTAACTAAATTAGACTTAATCAAACAAAAGCACAATTATTTAGACCTAATTAAACCATTAAGTCTTAACTAAATTAGACTTAATCGAAACCAAAACCACTAATTAAGTCTAATCCATTAGACCTAATTAAACCATTAAGTCTTAACTAAATTAGACTTAATCGAAACCAAAACCCTAATTAGGTCTAGCATTAGACCTAATTAAATCATTAAGTCTTAACTAAATTAGACTTAATCAAACCAAAACTCTAATTAGGTCTAATCCATTAGACACAATTAGCTCGATAAGTCTTAACTAAATTAGACTTAATCGAGCCTAAACCACTAATTAGGTCTAACTTGCATTAGACCTAATTAAAGTATTAAGTCTTAACTAAATTAGACTTAATCGAGCCTAAACCCTAATTATGTCTAACCCATTAGACCTAATTAAACCATTAAGTCTTAACTCGATTAGACTTAATCGGAACGAAAACCACAATTAGATCTAATCAATTAAAACTAATTAAACCATTAAGTCTTAATTAAATTAGACTTAATCAAACCAAAACCCTAATTAGGTCTAACCCATTAGACTAATTAAAACTGACCTAAGTCTTAATAAAATTAGACTTAATCAATAAAACCTAATTGAATTGAATTCATTAGATTTTAATTAGACTTCATTAGTCTTATTAATTGGTTTAAATCAATACAAATCCTAATTAAGTCCTATTCACAAATTAAACCTAATTCAGCTGATTAATCTTAACTAATTAGACTTAGTCAAACCTAAACCTAATTAGATCCAACTCATTTAGACCTAGTTAGACCATCAAGTCTCAACTAGATGGACTTAATTAAACTTACAAACCTAGTAGGTGCATTCAGACCTAATTCAAACCATTCAAGTCTAACTCAAGTTAGACTTCACCAAAACCCTGCAACCTAACTTTAGGTCTGACCATGTGGACAAGTCAACAGCCATCTTAGGTTCAACTGACATGAAATCTCAGTAACCTAAAAACAACTTAAGTCTAACCTATATTAGACTTTAGGCAAATCATACTTAGATTTAACATAACATGAACCTAAGTCTAACCTAAACCTAACTTAAGTTCAATTCACATTGAACTTAAGTCCAAACCTAAACCTTAGGTTCAACAACTTGAATCTAAACCAAAATCTAACTTAAGTTTAACTCTAAGTCAAAATCAAACCTTAGGTTCAGCGGCAAATGAACTAACTCGGCTTCCAGTAGACATAAACCTTAGGTTGAGGCAATGACTAACTCGAATTCAACTCGACATAAATCTTAGGTTCAACTAACAATGAACCTAACCAAACTCAAATTGACATAAAACTCAAAACAAAGCTCAAATTGACATAAAACTCGAACCAAACCCAAATCGACATAAAACCCAAAACTAAACTCGATAAATGATCGAAACACCGAAACCAAATTTAAATAGACAAAAGTTGGCATAAACATTAGGTTAAACTAGAATTGAACCTAAATCGACATAAACCTTAGGTTCAACTCAAATTGAACCTAAATCAACAAAATTGAATCTAAATCAACATAAGCCTTAGGATAGACAAAATTGAACTTAAATCGACATAAATCCAGGCATTTTAAACATAACTCGGCATGGCCTGATCTAAATCTGATATTTAGAATAAAAATCGACATAACCGACATAAATTTGACATTCCAAATAAAACTCAACAAATTCGACATAAATCCAACATTTCAAACGAAACTCAACATAATTTGGCATTAATCAACATTCCAAACATAATCGGAAACATAATTTGTATTAATTAACATTTTAATTATAATTTGACATTAACGGAAACATTTTAAATCAAATTAAACAAACGACATTAGCAAGCGTTAATTGATATTTCAAACGAAATTCGACAAACACCGACATTAACCGACTTTAATCAGCATTTCAAATCAAATTCAACAAGCTACCGACATTAAATGACGTGCTTGACATTTGAACCAAACTCGATAAAACTCGACATAAATTGATATAATTCGACATAAATCGACATGTGATCGAACTTAACACGACATGAAATGACATAGTTAACTAAATTCGACTTTTATTATCAATTTAACAGCTTATATTTGTCATCAAATCTTAAAGTTCGACCCCGTTGAACAACTTTCAATAAAATTAAACTTCAATTGACATAAAATCCAAAATCGAATCAATCGATATAAAATCGAAAATCTAACCCAAATCAATATTCAAGACAAATCAAAATTTAAACAATAAATTGACATAAACTTAAATCGACATTTCAACCAAACTCGGACATCCAACAACTGCGGATCAACGAGACACTTTGACTAATTGAGCTAAATATTTCGATATGATATTATTTATAACTTTGTTTTCCTTGCGGGATGAAGACATGAAGTTTCGTTTAGATTTTCTTTGCATGTTATACTTGTGCTAACTCTGTTTTGCAGGACGTCGACAACGAAACATTGACAACAAAACCAGGACTTTTAGGATAGCCATAAAAAATAAACTTTCTACAAACAATGAAAGCAAAAATGACATAATGACAAAAGACAAGCTGAACTTTTAGGTTAGCCACGAAATCTGAAATAAAATGATAAAATTATTAACATTGACATCGACATAACATCAACATTAATAAAAACATACAATGACATTTCTATACCACAATAAAATGATGACATGACAAAATGACATGACACCACAAACCAAAATTTAAAACAAAAGGAAATCATTAACAAAATAACAAAAATAAATAAGAAATGATATCTTCTTGACATCATTGAAGGTATCTCATGACATAATAACGACATAAGAAATAAAAAATCTCATGACAAATCGAGATATTAATCATGACATCTTATGACATTACGACATCAAATTAGACATCTTATGACATTACGGCAATCAAATTAAGACATGACATAAAATGACATGATATTATGATTCACAAAATGACATGACAAAATGACATAACAAAACCAAAATTTAAAACAAAATGGAATCATAAACAAAAAAATAACAAAAATAAATAAGTAATGATATCTTCTTGACATCATTGAAGGTATCTCATGACATAATAACGACATAGGGAGATAAATTATCTCATGACGAATCGAGATATTAATGCGACATCTTATGAAATTACGAAATCACATTAAGACATGACATAAAATGACATGACATTATGATTCACATTAAGACACAACATAAAATTACATGACATTATGACGTCGCATTATGACGCTAACTTGTATCTAGTATGGCATCGACATAACACATGACATGATATGATACTAGCCAAAACAATGAAAAATCGACATGACATACTTAACGTAAAAATCATTGACATTGACATCGACATGATATCTAACATAAAACCAACACTTCAAAATAAACGACAAATCAAAATAACAATAGCCAGACAAAATAATGATAAATCAAGCGGAATGACAATAAAACATAACGACAACAAAATGATCTTAATAAACACAAAACAATGACGAGATTAAAACAAGCAAAGCAAATATAAAACCAAATGACATGACAAGACAATATCATGACATCATGATGATAATATAGCGACTTGACAAAACAACATCACAACATGACAAAATGACACAATCACATAACATTGCGACATCACATGACATTACATACAACGATATGACACACATATTAAGACATCTTGACATGACACGGAGCATGACATACAAAATGACAAAATCTGAAATGTTCAACATAAACAAAATTTTACGGTAGTATCGATTCTTTAGAAAGCTGTAGCACGCGACAACTTTTACACTTTTGGAGGATAAATGTTAACCTTATTCGGGAGTTTTTCTAGGCAATATTATTTCTTTAGGATGTAATTAAGCATAGGGCTAACCCCGATAGGAGATTAAAAGAACTCGAATAGGTATTTCACCCTCTGAAGACCTTTACAGTTACTCAAGATCTTCATATAATTTTCTTATACGAAAAACATTAATCACACAATGCGAAAGATTTATTCTATGAGATTATCATTCGATCTCTTTTTCTCTCAATCCCTACATCATGATTAATCCTTAATTCTCGGAAACACACGTAGAAAAGTCTAAAGTAGAATAAATTGGGGTGATGGATAAGAAAAGTGTCGACTGCGTGACATTGACATAATACTTTTTATTTGATGTATATCGTATTAACTTTGATATATAATTTTATAAAATTGGGAGCTGATACACCTAAAATATATATTATTTTTATGCACATTTTTATACCTATTTTTAATGATATTGCACTTTAAAGGAAGGTATTTTGTGTTTTTCTTGCAGGTATGATGAAAATGTATGGTCATGATGAAAGGAGCAAAATTGGATCAAATTTGGAGCAGAAGAATAAAAAAATCAAAATTTTGGCACTGGCGGCTAAGCACCGCTGGTCCGGTGCTTAGCCGCCACAGTTAAAAATCAAAATTCAAATGAATTTGGCACAAATTTCAAAGGGGATGGGATGCAACTCTTGGTGGTAACTACCATAACTTCCTTTGGGCAGCAAGTTTGAATGAAGGGGTGTGTTCCTTGGTAGACACATTGAATCTGGACACATTTTGAAGAGACACCAAGGCACCTTTTGGTTTACTATTTAAAGAGAATCTTAGGAAAGATTAGGAGACTCTTCCTTTGCATTTTGAAGGCTTCTTTCTTTCTTTTGTTCTTCCACTGCATTTTAAGAGTTTTTATTTTAGAGTACGAGTAGAAAGTAGAAAGGAGAAAGGGGTCGGAGTATAGTCTTCTTCTTTTCTTTCTTTTAGTTTAGTTTTTATTGAAGTCTGAAGTATGTATTTTGAGTCATCGGAGTTGGGAGACTTGCTCTGTGGAGTAGTTTAGCGAAGAGTCAAAGTTTCAGAGGAACTTCCTTAGTCTTATGGAGAGGATTTTCAGATAAGTGTTTACTTTTAATCTTTATATTAATACTTGCTTTAGTTTGTTATTTTTCTTATTGTTTTTAATTTCAAATCAATGTATTTTTGTATTTTCTCAATGCATTACGAGTAGTTTACTTTATCTTTTTCTTTCTTAAATGGAGAAGTAATTAATTTACAAAGAATTGTTACGGAAAGTATAAGTGTTTAAAAGTTTGAAGAAGTTGTGAAGATTGATTCTAAAAACTTTGTTTACTTCTTAATTTGGTCTGTTAAGTTGTAGAATTTCTTGAGATTATGTAAGATCCAATGCGGTATTGTCTCATAAAAGTTAGTAAGAATCACATGCAATTATATGGGTGAGAATTGTAGTCCATATAATTGAGTGTAATATTAGAAGATATTTTTATAAAATGGAGTAAAATTAGAGGATTTTAGAGTGACAGGCTAAAACCCCCTAATTTAGTTTGAAGTTTTGATTATTGTTATGAGAAGTTAGCCCTAGGTGGTGGGAATCGAGGGAACTACAGAGTGAGAGGCTGGTATCTTCCCTGCCTAACCATGTTCAAAATAATAAAAATTTCAAATTAACCTATGTTCTTTATATAACCAAGTAAGGGTAAAGAATACATTTACTTCTATTTGTCACAACAAATTTGAATATTTCCACAACAATACTTTAAGAATTATTACTACTTCATAAAAGGAAAGAAAAAGATATTCTAGTTAATAGTATTTTACATCCAGTGTTATTAGTTATTATAATTTTAATTTATTGCTTAACATTTTATTAAGAAAATTTTAAAAGACAAATCAACTTTCAAAACTTTTTAAAATCAAGACATACTTTCAAAAGCCATAAAAAAAGTAAAAAGATAATTTTCTGATTTCTTTAAAAATTTTCATATTTTTCCTGTGGGTTCGATATCACTGGGCTTAATCAAAAAGTCATATATTACTTGATAAACGATACACATACTTGCGTAGTATCCCATATTATCAAATCATAAGTTTCATATCTAAATCATCAGTGCATTTACCGGACAGTACCAAGTTTTTGGCGCCGTTGCATTTATCGGGGATCATGTTTTTGGCGTCGTTGCTGGGAAAAATTAATTAAATTACATTTTAAAGAGAATTAAGAAATTTTAAATTTTTACTTTTCTTTATTTTTTGTTAGTGTGTAGTGTTTTGTTTTGTTTTATTGTTGTATGTGTAGTTCAGGTTTTGAAGGACTTGTGCCTTACGATTCGAATTAGAACGAACTATCATAAAAATCGAAAAAATTAAAAATACGAGAAAAAGATAAAAATATTCGAGAAATGGCAAATCATCGAGATCAAAATGTTGGCATCCATCGAAATTAAGAGCTCTAAGAGATTATGTTAACCCTACGGTAGATGAACTTCATGGTAGTATTCAAAACCTGCTTGTGTTGCTAATTCTTTTGAGCTTAAACCTGCTATTATCTAAATGGTTCTAATAATCAGTTTGGGGGAGCAACAACTGAAGATCCTAATTTGCATCTTGCTAATTTTCTAAAGTTGTGTGCTACTTTTAAATATGATGGTGTTTCGGATGATGCTATTAGACTTGACTTTTTCCTTTCTCACTAAGGGATAAAGCTAAAATATGGTTACACTCGTTAACACCTGGATCAAAAAGAACTTGGAATAAACTATCACAAAAGTTCCTTGCTAAATATTTTCCACCATCTAAAGACTGCTAAGTTGAGAAATCATATAACATCTTTTTGTCAGTTTGAAGGGGAATCAATATATGAAGCATGGCAAAGATTTAAAGATTTCCTCATGAAATTGTACGGCTTATTTTTAGGTTTGTGTTTTGAAAAGGAGTAGCCTACAGAAATTTTCGGTGAATTTTTATATTTTAAATTTAATATATAATTTGGAAAGTAGCATTTGATTTTGAAAATAATTTTAATTTTGAAAATTTTAAGATATAAAAATCAAACCGATCTCACATCCCAAATAGTTTATATAAACAAGCACCCACCACAAACCGCTTATCTATCCCAAAAAATAGACACACTGCTTGATGATGAGGCTCGATTAAATAAACTAGAAGATTCGTGACACTCGTTTGGTCTGCGAACCAATTTTATAAGCTGACAAGTTCCCTTGCTTAATATAAATAAATTAAGCAGGGTTTATATTACCTGGGTTCTTAAACTTCCCTATAAGGGCAAGCCCTTATAGTTAATTACATCTTAAATGATGGGAATCACTTAAAAAAACTCTAGATAATGATTAGTGGTTTTGCTTTCAAGAATTTCAAAGTTTAAGGTTTCAAAGGATTGAGTTTTGGAAGTTTCAATAGGGAATGACTCAAATTTGGAACAGTTTGTTTTGAGATCCAAAGGAAGAGAAGTAGGAGAAGCTGAGAATCCAAGAAGAATCTTGGAAACTTCCCAAACTATCCTATTGTTTGGATTCAATTTGGGAGTTTATGTAATGTTTCAATCTTGCCAATTTTAATTAATTAGGACTTATATTTGTATGACATGATCATACAAATAGACTTGAAGATATGAGGGTTTATGTCGTACCAAATGACTATCTCAGAGTCCTAAGACCGGTTAGGGCTTAATTTGCATAACATGATTATACAAATGCCTAAAAGAAAGGTTGAGGGTTTATGTTGCACTAGGCAGACGACCTCGAAATTCTATGGATTGTTATTTATTTCTAAGAAAGGTTTTGCTGAAGTAGACTTAGGTTTTGCTGACGAAGATAGTCGTGCTGCCCGCTGTGCTCCAAGCTCCTTGTTGTTGCAAAGGTTTAGTTGTAGAAGGTGAAAATCAGGAGATGAGAGAAGTGTTTTGGTTTATAAAAGTTTTAAAATCCAAATATCTTTAATGTTTTATTAGGGGAATCTTAAAGTTGATTATAACAACACCGAGATCCCACGGTTCCATCATTCCGACACCGTTATTTTTATCGGATTCACTTAGTCCAGATGAATTTGCTAAACTCAACTGAATGAGTTCCACACTTTCATTTATACCGTGGGAAATCTTGTTAGCAACACATAAGTTACATCATCCGAGGTATTCCCGATTATCCAACAAGACGTTTTAATTTAGTTATAGTTATAGTTTTGTGTTCTGTTTGTGATTAAATTTTGAGTTGTTTTATATTTTGAAATGTTGTGGCGGTGAATTTTATCTTGTTGTGATTTTTAATTTATTTTTGGGTTTCAGTTTTGTGGCTATCCTAAAGGTTTTAGTTTTCATGCAACAATATTGTTTAACATGCAAGAAAGGTAAAGCGCAGAACATGTAAGTAACTTGCAATAAAATAAAAGCGTACTTGGAGGGTCTTCCCGTCATTCTAAGCTATACTTAAAGCACATGTTAAGGCATTTATATATATTTGCAAGAAAACACCTAGGTAAAGCTAAGCGATGGTTTTGGTTATCTAACAAAGTCCTAATCCTATTACTAGTCAATCCCTACGATGTCTAGGTTCTTTTGTGTTTTGTTAAGGATGATTTTCTTCATCAAAGGACAATCAAGTTTAGTTGTTCTTCTAAAACATCTCATAATATTGAGAAAGTGCTTAGGATGAATCTTAAACATCTTTTCAATGCTTCTGGGAATATTTTGAGTCCAAATGAATTTTATTGTACAAGTGAATTGTTCATCCAAAAGTTTAGTTTAGTTTTTCTTGCTCAGTGAATTAGGATGTTTGATTATCTTATAAGTAAAGTGACATTTCACTTTATACTTTACTTAAGAGTTATAATAATGAAAACCTTTAGGGGGCAAATTAGTTTGTTAAAGAATTTAATGATTTAAAACTGGAATTGGTGATTTAAAGTGATTTAATTTAGTTATGAAATTTTAATAATTTAAGTTTGGAATATTGTTCAAGTTGTTTTATTCTTAAATGTTTTAAACCATTTGAATTGAAAGAGGAGTTTAAATTATTTAATTTAAACTTTAATGATTTAATTTTTAATTTAATTGCAATATTCTAGATTATCTTTTAATTGGTTTGATTTTTTTTTATTAAGAATCATTTTTTTAAAAATTGATCTTGATGTTTCAAGTTTGCTTTAAATTTGCTTTCAAGTGATTTTTGAAATTAATTTTAGTGTTTTAAATTTATTTCAATTTGATTATTAAATTACTTAATATTTCAAGCTTAATTTAATTAATGGTTACTTTCTTTTAATTATCATCTTAAGTTTAATTAAGAGTTAAACATTATTAAAGTAATTCGTTTTGGAATTTTAAATTAAAGAATTGATATCTTCTTAAATCAAATCCCTAATCTTAATAATCCAAATTTTTAATCTATTCCTCCAAAATTTAAATTATTTAATTAATTAAAATTTACTTTAAATATTTTCAAGATGATTAATGGGTTTCTACCCCTTAATTCCCTAGGTTTCAATCATCTAATGAAAATTTTAAAATCAAATATTTTACCCTCCCCTTGATTAAACCTAAATATTAATTAGGGTTAAAATTCTTTAATTACCTTTATGCCCTTTTTTATGCTTGTTCATTTCATAATTCATTAAATTAAGTTCAAATGAACTTAAAATTTTTATGTCACTTTAGTCACATGTCAATTAAGACATTAGAGGAGAAGACGTGATTTTTCTGAATTTAGTTTAATTTATTCAATTATTTTAATGAAAAATAGGGATTTTTAATGGAAATTCAACAATATGACCAAGGTAAGGTTTCTGTCATTAGGAAAATTATGGAATGTTCCTATTGACTAGAGGAACACTTGGACCGATTTTGGTGATTTTTTGAATTATATTTTATTTATTATAATTATTTTGAGTTTTGGAGTGTTAATTAATTATAAAATAAAATTAAAGTTGAAAAATGAATTTTATATTTTTCTCAAGTCCCTCTGACCTCAAGGAGTTCAGAGAAGCAAATTTTATATTTTTCTGATTTTCCTTTGATTTATTAGAATTAATTTGGTGAAAAGGTTGGAAAATCCATTTTTAACATTAAAAAATGTCTTAAGCATTTAAAATTCAATATCTTAACTAAGAGACTTGGGAAAAATATTTAGTTTTTTCTTAAGTGATTAGGAGGTGAAATATGACATTTTTATGATTTTTAATATTTTTGTGATTTTTATTATTTTTTTAATTATTAAAATATTAAAGTAAGGTGGAAAATAAAGATTTTTGAGCAATTACAATTTTAATTATCTTAGACTCCTCTAATATCAGAGAGCCCACAAAACCAATTTGGTGAATTTTTTAAATGTATTTTAGAGTTATGAATTTTTAAAGTTTAATTTTACTCATATGACCTAATTAATCCATTTAGTGGGGTTAAACATTTCCAATTGATTCCAAATTTTTATGTGAGGTCCCTCTGATCCTAAAGATCAGTGGAGAATTATTTTCAAGTTCTTTTAATGTGTGGTTAACCCTAATTAATTAAAGTTCAGTTTTGAGTAATTAGGCCAATTAGGGTTATTCTTAATGAAATAGCTCAAAACATAATTATCCTAAGGTCCTCTAGTCCTAAGAAACCTCCTCAAATTTTCTTAGAATTTTCTAAGCGATATCTTCAATTAATGGAATTAAAATACCAAAAACGAGTGACATAAACTTGAAAAATACATAACTTGTCATAGAGATAACCTCGACCTTGAAAAATTCGGGGAATGTTCCAAGATCGGAGGCTTCAACTCTATAGTCTCATGCCATGGTGAATTGTCTATGCGAAATGGAGAATTAAAATACTGAAATGAGTAAATAATTAATTAAAAATAAAACACTCATCAAATTAACTCAATTCTTTTTCCACATTATTCTCCTACATTCCTTTGAGCAAGAGAGTATTTTTATTTTATTTCTGTAATTTTTCTACACAAAGATATGGATTTTCCAAGTTTCAGGCATTTAATTAAATCATAAATTCCATATTTTCTTACTTATCTGACTTAGCGCCACAGCAACCTTAGCGTCTCCGAAGCTCCATGCGGCGCGCTCCCATTCGCCGCCGTGATCTTACACAGCGCCACGCAGCCCGTGGTTCAGGTATCGTTCCCTGGTCCGATGCAATCTGAGCCGTTCAGTCGATACACGCTCGATCCAATGGCGGCTGGTCATCGTCTTCGACTGGTGTGCACCCATGATCGTCCACGCTCAAACCCTAATATCTTCCTCATTTCTCAATGAATTTTCGTGTTCTTATACTCTATGGATTCTTCTTGAAGAGACGAACACATCCATATGGTTTACATGCATTGAAATCAAATCAAATCAAATCAAATGTAGAATCACTGGAAGCTCGGGTTAGAGATAAGTCTCCATACCTTGGTTCAGGAGTTGAGGCCTCAACTGAATGTGCTCGGCACGTTCGTTGGAGTTGGAGGAGCCTGGGATGAAGCCTCTAGCCCTGTCGAATTGTCTAGGTGCAACGTCCACCAAGCCCGATTTCAAAGCTTGGCCGATAGAGAGAATGGGCAGTGCGGTGAGGGGGCTTCCAGCGGGGACTCCTTCTCTTGGTCTTGTGCAGGTGTGGGTGAGTTTAATTTGATTTTCGTGGAGGTTTTGGAGATGTTCTGTTTTGGCATGAGAATTGAGCTCCAAAATTGAGCTCAATCAATGGGATTTAGGGCAGGAGAACAGTGGGGATGGATTGCTCTTGGCTAGGGGAAGCTCTGTGGGAAGTTTGGAGGGATTCTATGAAGGTTGATTTTAGCTTGACCTTTTGGCCAGGAAGGGGTGGCTTGTTTAAATAGCCATGGCTAGGGCCTCCTAGAGGGGTTTGATGGCTTGGATCAACTGCTCTGGTGAAGAGAAGAACAGCTGCAGTGGCCATTGGGCATGGTACAATCGGCTAGTTCAAATTAAATTTTTGAATCCATTTAGACCTCTCGGCCATGGTATTTTTTGGCGACCTGGTGGCTGGCCAGCCAGGGTCAGGTCACCATCCTAATCAAGAGGGTCAGGGCTTAAAGTTTGTGGGTTTAATTGGCCAATGCCAAGTGTAAATAGTTTTGATTTAAGTGGTAAGGGGGAAGGGTCATTTTGGGTTCAAATAGATCAAGTCATGGCTTAGGGCTTGGTGCACCATCCAAAGCTCTAATTTTGGGCTGAGGAAGGTCAGGTGAGTCAGCTTATGAAGAGTGGTGAAGTCCCCATCAAGATTATTTGAATTGGTTTTGGGTTAAGGGGAATCATGGGTAGGGCTAATGACTTTTAGGGAGTGCTTAAAGGATCTCCTCCTTTTTCCATTTAGGGAGTGAGGACAAGTCCATGGCTTCTCATGGCTTACATATGGCTTATGCATGGCTCCATGGCTCCATTTGGCTTGGGGCCAAGCTTAGTCAATTTCATGGAAATGGGTTTTAAGGATTTTAGACATTTATGGGTAATTTGGCACATGGCTTAGTTTAGAAAAGTTTAATGATGAATTTGAAACTTAGGGAGTGATTTAAATCAAAGGGATGATGAGGTGAAAGTGTCATGTAGGCTTTGAATTGACTTTGGGCCTTTTGAAATCATTTTGGATGGGCTTTTAAAATAGTTTAAGGAAGTGGGCTTTATATTTCAAAATGGACTTTTGGATGAAAAATTTTGTGAAGGACCTTGCCAAATAAATGTTGGGCTTAGTTTAGGGATGTGTCATGAGTGATTTGAAACAAATTTGAGGTGATTTGGAGTAGAATTGGGTTTGATTTGGGACTTTTTGGTAAAGAGGGCAAAGTGGGTCAAATTGGGATAACTTGGGCTAAGATTGGGCTAATTTTAGATTTGATGTAAAATTAATGTTGAGAAATGTTTACGGGAGTGTTACAAAGAGTTTTCAACTTTGGTTGGGCTTTGATTTTGGGATTTGGGCCCATTTGGGTTCATGGTGGGTTTAGGACAAAATTGGGGATTTTGGTTTTGGGTTAGGTTTTCGTGAAGTTTGGGTTCAAAGTTAGGGCAAATCAAGTTAGTGTTTTGTTTGTGGGGATCTTAGGAAGGTTTAGGAAAAGATTTGGGGTTAATTGGAGTTGAGTTGGGTTAGTCTGGGCTAAGTTTAGGTCATGGGCCAAAATTGGGCTTTAAGCTTCAAATTGGAATTGGATCCAAATTTTAATCAAATTGGGCTTGGATTTGGTCTAAATTGATATTAGGGATATTGAATTGAAGTTTAGAATTGGATTGAATCAACATTAAGGTCAATTGGGTTGATTTAGTTTGACATTGGGCTTACTTTGGTTAAAAAAAATGGGCCAAATAGGGGTTTTGGTAAAAGTGGGTTAAATTGACAAAATTGGCCTATGGTGTAGTTGAACAAAATAAAATTGGGAATATTTGGGATTTCTGGAATTTTCTGGTAATTTTTGGAATTTAAGGATTTTTTTTTGTTAAAAAGGGCATTTTGGGTATTTCGAGGGTATTAGGGGGGTATTTTAGGAAATTTTGGTATATTTTGCTAAGGATGATCAATTTGAATGGTGGGAAATGTTTATGATTGGTTTTGAAGAATTTTGGGTAATTTAGGTAATTTTTGCAAATTTTGGGTAGCTTCAAGGACATCTGGTAGGTTTGGTGGGTGTAGGGCCCCGGAGGTTAAAAATTGAAATTTTGAAAAAATGAAGAATGATCAAGTTTGAGTAGAATAGAATCACTTTGGTTGAGCCATGAAGCCATATCAAGCCCATAAGAGCCATGAGAGGACTCATTTGAGGCATTCACTATGTTGTTCCTAACCCTCTTGCTGAGAGCTTAGGGGTGGAGGTCCATCAGTATGAATTACCTGCACAGTCAGGGAAGTCGAGCTAGGTATGAATGGTTTTAGGATTTGGAATGTGTGTGAAAGTGTAATGTGTGCAAGTCAACCCTCATCAGACCAGGCCACCTAGGGTAGTCCCAAGGCCAAAGAGTCCTATAGGGAACTCATCTTTTAAACCTCCACATTTGATCTTAACTCTCCAATTGGCTTAGGGGTTTATAATCAGGCATGTGGGGTTTAAAGGGAGTTAAGAGGTGTTTGAATTTCTAAGTGGTGGGTTCCATTTCTAGTCCTCACAGGATAGTCGAAGGGAAAGCCTGAGGCTAGATCCTAAGTACTAAGGAGAGAGAAGAGAAAAGACCTCATCAAAAATGAGGTCAGACGAAATGTCCGCATCATGCGATACCAGTTGGTTAATAATTCAAACTTTTTATAATGGATTAGTTAGATCTCTTAGATCGATCATCGATCTTTGGTCTTGTGGATCATTAATGTCTAAACCATTTTCGGATGCTTATGCTTTAATTGAAGAAATGGCTACTAATAATTTTCAATGGCGCTACGAAAGGTTAAATCCTAAAAAGGTAGCCGGTGTTTATGAAAATGATGCTTTTATAATGTTAGCGAAATCGAGTTGCTTCTTGTATCGAGGAAGATAGATCAATTTGGGATGAATTTTTCTCGGCCAAATCTCATGATTGAAGAAAATTCATTAGGCAGAATAGTTGATTCTTATTCTTCACCAGAAACTGTGAATGTTATAATCAAACCTAACAGCCCATATTCCAATTATTATAACCTAGGTTGGAAGAATCATCCAAAATTTAACTGGAATAACAATAATCAGGGTGGTGTTAATCAACAATGGAGGAACGCCCAAGGAAACCCATTGGTGAATTGGAACAACCAAGGTAATAATAATAATAGATTAACTTATCCTTCAGGTTATAACAATGCTTTACAAAATAAGGAGAAGAAGTTGTCTACGGAAGAAGTAGTATCACATATGGGAAATCAATTACAAATTCAAGGAGCAACCAACAGAAATATTGAAAATCAATTAGGACAAATTGCAAATGCCTTAAGTAATAGATCCCAAGGAATGCTTCCAAGTAATACTGAAGTGAATCCAAGAGAAAAGAATAATGAACAAGTGAAAGCAATTCCACTAAGAAGTAGAAAAGAATTGGAAAGTAGAGTTCAAAAAAAACTGAAGTAGAGAAAGAAGAAATTGAAAGACCTAAAGTGGACGCTCCAAAAGGTTTTGAAAGACTTTCTCCACCTAAGGTTGATTTAGAAAAACCACCACCTTCATTTCCTCAGAGACTTCGTCACCAAAATTTGGATAAGCAATTTTCAAAATTCTTGGAGATATTAAAGAAGCTTACCATTAATATTCCATTTGATGAAGTCCTAGAACAAATGCCAAGCTATGCGAAATTTATGAAGAATATTCTTAATAAAAAGAGGAAGTTTGAAGAAAATGAAGCTATTGCACTTAGTGAGGAGTGCGGTGCGATAATTCGAGAAAAAGCTTCTGAAAAACTTAAAGATCTGGTAGTTTCACAATTCCATGTGCGATAGGATAAATATTCTGTGGAAAAGATTTATGTGATTTGGGTGCGATCATTAAACTTATGCCTCTATCAATATTCAAAAGTGGGACTAGGAGAAATAACCCGATCTACGTAACTCTGCGATTAGCGGATCGTTCGATCACATATCTAAAGGAGTTATAGAAGATGTTTTGGTAAAAGTGGATCGATTTATTTTTCTGTGGATTTCATTGTGTTAGATATGGAGGAAGATAAAGAGATACCCATAATTTTGGGGAGATCTTTTCTAGCTACGAGCGAGCCATGATAGATGTACAAAAGGGGAATTAACGATGAGGGTTAATGATCGATTTGTTACATTTAATATTTCAAAATCAATGAAATATCCTGCTAGAGGTAAAGAAGATGAGTGTTATAGGATGGATGTTATTGAAAATTTAAGTGAACGTCATTTTAAATCAACTTATGAAGAAAAAGCTGAAAGAGAAGAATTTGAATATAGGCAAGAATATGAGTTATTTGATTCTAAAGATTTTCAAGAGGAAGATTTAAAGTTTGTTCGTGAAAGTTTTGAATTTTTGGTTATGACTGAGAAAGATAAATCTTATGGTCCATCAATTGAAAAACCTCCACGAACTTGAGTTAAAAATGTTTCTCGATCATTTGAAGTATGTTTTTCTAGGTGAATCCTCGACCTTGCTGTTATAATTTCCTCTCGATTAAGCTGAAAAGAAGAAGATAGTTTACTTGAAATTTTGAAGAAGCACAAGAAAGCCTTTGGATGGACAATTGCTGATATTAAAGGAATCAGTCCTTCAATTTCTATGCACAGAATTCTTATAGAAGATAATAGCAAACCGCGGGCTGATCCCCAAAGGAGATTAAATCCTATCATGAAATACGTTGTTAAGAAAGAAGTTTTAAAAATGTTGGATGTTGGAATTATCGACCCTATTTTAGATAGGGCATGGGTTAGTCCTATTCACTGTGTTCCTAAGAAAGGAGGAGTAAATGTGACTGATAATGAAAAGAATGAAATGATACCAACAAGACAAGTTACAGGGTGGCGAATATGCATTGATTATAGAAAGTTAAACCTTGCCACAAGGAAAGATCATTTTCCACTCCCTTTTCTAAATTAAATGTTGGATAATAGTTGGTGGGCATAAATACTTTTGTTTTACGGATGGATATACTTGTTACCACCAAATTTAAATTGCTCCTGAGGATCAAGAGAAAACTATGTTTACCAGTCCTTATGGTACGTTTGTTTTTAGAAGAATGACCTTTGGTTTATGTAATGCCCCTGCTACATTTCAGAGATGTGTGATGGTTATTTTTTGTGATTTAATTGAAAAAGGAATTGAAGTTTTTATGGATGACTTTTCTGTGTTGAAATTTCATTTGAATCATGTTTAGAACATCTATCTAAAGTTCTAAAATGTTGTGAAGAAACTAATTTCGTCCTTAATTAGAAAAAATGCCAATTTATGGCAGCAGGAGGAATTGTTTTGGGACATCGGATTTCAAAAAAAGGTTTGGAGGTAGATCCTGCAAAAATTCAAGTTATATCTAATTTACTTTGCCCAACCAATGTAAGGGGAATTAGAAGTTTTTAGGACATGCTTGGATTCTACGGGCGTTACATCAAAAGACTTTTCAAAGATTACAAAACCTTTATGTCATTTACTGGAAAAGGATGCAATTTTTAATTTTGATGATGATTGCATCAAAGCCTTTGAAACATTAAAAGAAAAATTAATCACTGCACCTGTCATAATTTCACCAAATTGGGAAAATTCTTTTTAATTAATGTGTGATGCTAGTGATTATGTTATTGATGCTGTTTTGGGTCAGAAATATGATAAAATTTTCAAAGTAATTTATTATGCTAGTAAAACTCTTAATGAAGCTCAAATTAATTATACCACTACTGAGAAAGAGTTATTAGTTATAGTATTTGCCTTTGATAAATTTCGATCATATTTAATTGGAACTAAATGTGTTGTGCATACGGATCATTCTGCTATTAAATACTTAATGAAGAAAAATGATGCAAAACCAAGACTGGTAAGATGGATTCTTCTTTTGCAAGAACTTGATTTTGAGATAGTAGATAGGAAGGGTTCTGATAATCAAATTGCTGATCATTTGTCCAAGCTTGAAATTGAAAAATCTCTCTGTGATATTGAATAAATTAATGAACATTTTCACGATGAAAAAGCATTCCTTTGTTAAAGAATTATGTGTTACGTGGTATGCAGACATAGTAAACTTTATTGTTAGTAATATTATACCCTATGCTTTGACATATCAAGAAAAGAAGAAATTTAGGTCTGATGCTAAGACTTATTTTTGGGATGACCCATTTTTATATAAACAAAGAAAGGATCTAATAATTCGAAGATTTGTACCTTTGGAAGAAACTTATGAAATTATTCAAAAATGTCATGATTCTGATTATGGGGGACATTTTAGAAGTGATAAAGCTGCATATAAAATATTACGATCGGGATTTTATTGGCCTACAGATTTTTAAGGATGTGAATGTTTATAATAAAAATTGTGATAGATGTCAGCGTATAGGCAATATTTCTAGAAGAAATGAGATGCCCCTCAATTATATGTTGGAAGTTGAAATATTTGATGTTTGGGGACTGATTTTATGGGACCATTTACACCATCTTTCGGAAATGTTTATATTTTGAAAGCAGTAGACAATGTTTCCAAATGGATTGAAGCTATTGTTTTACCCTCGATGTGATTTTCAAAGTGTTGCAAAGTTTTTAGAAAAGAATATATTTTGCAAATTTGGAATACCAAGAGTAATCATAACTGATTGGGGAAGTCATTTTAGAAATGCAATTATTGGAAAGTTAGCAAAGAAATATCATATTAATCATCACATTGCTACTCCTTATGATTTGCAAACAAGTGGTTTGGTTGAATTATCCAATCGTGAAATTAAAAGAATATTGGAAAAAACTGTTAATCCAAATAGAAAGGATTGATCAATTAAATTGGATTATGCTTTGTGGTCCTATAGGACTGCTTACAGAACACCTATAGGAATGTCCCCATATAGGTTGATTTTTTGAAAAGCTTGTCATTTACCTTTTAAATTTGAGCATAAAGCATATTAGGCTATTAAAGAGTTCAATTATAATTTGAAAGATGCTGCTGAAAAGAGATTATTGCAATTGAATGAGCTTGAAGAAATAAGGAATGAATCTTATGAATATGCTAAGATTTATAAGGAAAAAATGAAATTATGGCATGATCGTAAGATTCTTACTAAAAATCTTGTACCAAGACAACAAGTTTTGTTATATAATGCTAGATTGAGAATATTTTCTGGAAAACTTAAGTCTAGGTGGATGGGTCCATTTATTGTGATAAAAGTTTTATCTTATGGAGCTGTAGATATTCAAGATCCTAAGACTGGAAAAATGTTTAAAGTTAACGGACATAGACTTAAACCATATTTTTCAGTCAATAAATCTAAATCTGATGAGAATTTGATGTTTGGTCACTCAGAATGAGTTCTGGGTATGTCAGGCTCAAGATGTTAAAACAAGCGCTTTGTGGGAGGCAACCCATATTTATCAGTGTGCTTTGCTTTATGTTTGTTTTGTATGTTTTGTTTGTTTTGTTTGCTTTGTTTTTATGTTTTTAGTGGTAGTAATTTTGAGTTTTTAAACTTAAGTAGAGTTTATTTAACCTTAATTGATGATTAAGAGAAGTCATAATGAAAATTTGGACACTTAGCAGACCTGTGCTAAATTGTGCACTGGCGGCTAAGCGCCGACTAGTTGGCGCTTAGGCGCCACAGTTATAAAAAACGTGAAATATGTGGATCTAGAAGCCTAGATCGTGGGGGAGAAGTTTTAGGAGTTATTTAGGAGTTTCTAAACCTCTTGGGGAATATTCTAGCATTTCCCAAGTCTATAAAAAGGATCTGACTTTAGAAAAACACTTGCTACAAGTCCTATTTTCATTTCTGAAGATCTAAGAAGAGAATTTTGAGTGCATCATGTCTTCCTAGGAGAACGAGATGAAGAAGAAGCGAGATTCTGACAAAAATAAGTTCATTAGTGATAGTGCTAAGGAGTTATTTAATGGATATCTCTCTGTTCATATTCAAGGTATTGCAGAAATGATTGCAAAAATTAAAGCCCGAGTGACTTCGATGGAATCAAAGATCAATGAAACTAACCTGCATTTGGATCACATGGGTTGGCAACTCAAGAAGCAATTCAATCATTCAAGGTACATGGAAGAAATAGATAAAGCGATGTTTGTAAAGAACAAATGGATTGAAGAAGATGATGTAAGAATGAACAATGATCGCTCGTTCTATCAAATTTATATTCCGGAAAGGGTCGAATGAGAATAATAGTGGTCTGGGATATATTCTGCCTAATGGAGAATGGAATTAAGAGTGCTTTGTTTTGTTTTGTCAGTGTTCTTATGTGTTATGTTAGTGTTCTTGTGTGTTATGTTTGGTGTATTTAGTGTTTATATTTAAATATTAACTAAGCCTGATGATGTGATGGTTACATCCTAGAGATGTATACTTATCAGTTTGAGATTAATGTCTCTTGTATTTTGAGAATTTCATCCTTTATGTTTGGATAGAAATTCTAGTATTGTATTAAATGTTATGTTTGTTTTAATATAAGTTTGTGTTTTTGTGAAATTTGTGTGGAATCAATGGTTATTTAACTTTGATTTGGAATATTGGAAGATTTGTGGGGAGAAATATTATTCTGGAGTAATTAAGGGTAATTAACAAAGTGATTTAGTGCATATACCTTAATTATGAAAATTTGGGTACTGGAGGCTAAGCGCCAGAGTGCCGGCGCTTACGAGCCATATTTCGCGGCTAAGCGCCGAAAGTTCGAGCTTAGGCGCCAGTTCGCGAAAATTGGTTCTCGTAAGTTAAAAACCTGAAAATTGTCATTTTCAAACACCCCATCATCTTCAACCTTCGTTTATCGTGAAAGAGGAGCCTAGGGTATCATTTTATGGATCATTTAAGAGCCGATCTCAACAAAAATTGTTAGATTTGAATCCCTTGAGGTAAGAGCACTAATCCTAAGTAAAAAATTTTTTATTTTCACCATGTATTTTGAGTACATTATGGAAAATCTTAAAATCACTATTCATGGTGAAAATTTGAGGAAAAACTTGAGAAATTGCTTGGATTTAGTGAAAATATCTTTTGGAAGATATTTTAGCAAGTTTAGTTTAATTTTGGAATTTATGGTGAATTTTTCATGGATTTTTAGAGATGGCACCAAAGTCAAAGCGTGCATGAGAAAAGACGAAGTTTGATTCTGACAAATTTGTTAGTATGAGGGTTGAGGAACGATACGTCGACGCATTGCAGTCACGTAATTTGATTCCTGAGCGTGTTTTAAGTAAGCCAGGAGAGGTGATTGAAGATATGATTGCTAGAAGAAACTGGGAGAATTAATGTTGCTTCTCCGTTGTTGCTGTTGTTTCTGTGGTTAGAGAATTTTATGCAATTTACCTGCTGCAGAAGAGAATCAAGTGATGGTTAGAAGGTAGGAGGTCAACTTTTCTTCTGGTGCAATCAATACTTTTTATGGACTACGTCCTGACATGTTCTATTTTTATTCTAACTATCATCTTTCGGAAGGAGAATTAGATGAGATCATGGAATTTCTGACTGATGGAAGAGGATTATGGAAAATAACAAATGATAGAAGAGTGAACATTCCTGCTTCCAAACTGAATGCCATTTCTAAGGAGTGGCATTATTTTATCTCATCTAAGTTGTTACCTTCGAGTCATACTAGTGAAGTAACGAGAGAAAGAGCTATGTTGAACCATTGTATTCAGCAAGCGAAGCCTATTAACATTGGAAGTATAATTTATGATTATGTTTTGAACTGTGCTAGATCAACCACTACTACAGGTATGGAATTTCCTTCCTTGATTCATTCAACTATGTGAACGATGCGGAGTGAAGTTTGAAACACAGGAAGGGGTACTTGACCATTGAGACCAATTACTAGTGTAAACGTTGGTGCTTACTTTGTACATTCGGAGTTTGGTTGGAGAGGAGGATTTGGTAGGGCTTCTGCGCATCGCCTGCTGCATCTACTTCTCGTGCTACTACTTCACGTGCTTCATCATCTACTGATTCGCAGACTTGTTTATTAAGAAATATTTTGAAAAAAGTGAGTCTTACTCGAGAGCATATGAGAGATATGGATGGTAAGCTAGATAATGAGGAAAGATATATTGTAAAACATGATGAATTTAAGGAGAATTATCAGCAATATGTTGATAGACTGATTAGAGGTGATCAGAGTGCTGAGATGCCCCCTCATCCATTCAACATACCTTATGTGTCATCCAGGGATTGGAACGAGCAGGATGATGATGATGATGAGGATGATGAGTAGATTTGTGTTATTTGTTTTTTTTGTGGTGTTGTTGTTGATGTATGTTTGTTTTGTTAGTATTTAATTTCATTATTTGTGATATGAACCTTGATAGTATGCAGATTGTAGTTGTACTATTTTTCGGTTATGCATATCCAAATGTATTGTTGTTGTTGTGTTATTGTTTTATATGTTGTTTTGTGGTAGTGTGTGAAATAGTAAATTTTTTTTTATGTGTATGTTATGTCAGAGTTTTTAGTATTGTGTACTTTAATTCAAGAACAGTTAGGAGATTATAAACCACTATTAAGAATTTTTACTTATGAAACTACATGTTTAAAAATTTTTCAAATTCCACTACTATCTGTTATCTGTATCAGTGTGTTATTTTAGTTGGTGTGTATTTGCTTTGAAAACTCCACTACTGTAGAAGTCTTTTTGAAATTTTTACTTTTCTATGTATGAAAATATATATATATATATATATATATATATATATATATATATATATGTTTTGAAAAACTAAATTTGATTTCATTTTACTCATGTTATTTAAATTGTTATAGTTGCATATTAGGATATTAAAAATTCCTGCAAGCATGATATGTCAGTTTTTATTTCTCACCCATATATCATTTCTTATGCTTAAATGTTTTATCTTAATTAAAAAATTAAAGTTTTAGGGGAATTTTAAAAACAAAGATTTTTCAAAAACCTAAAATTTTATTTGATCCTCAAGAATACTTAAAAATAAATCTTATTTTTGATTGAGAATAATTATGTACATGAAGTTATATTAAGGGAACAAAATTTTGAATATAGAAATGAATAAAAGAATTTAGTTAAAATTTATAGTAATCATGAAAAACTTAGAGTTAAAATTTTCTTAATGAAGAGGTGTTAAATAAAGTTAAACTATCTTTAGTAAGAAGTTTTGTATTTTTGGATAAATAGAATATTTGACTTTTATTCTTCAAAACTTAAATTTCTTTTATTGAAGAATAATTTTCAAATACTATTATTATGATTTTTAAGTGAAAGATGTATATCTGACCTTTATTTTAAATAGAAGGGTGAAATTCAAAATCATTAAAGGTCTATCCAGATATAGTAATCCTTGTCCTTATAAAAAAATAATAAAAAAGAGAAAAAGTGAAAAATAGCATATGAAAAGGGAGGAGAAGCTTGAGGATTTAAGGGCTAATCAAAAATTGGTTTCATACCTAAAGTTTAAGATTTAAGTTCAGAGAAATTCTAAAGCTTAAGGTTATAATATAGTTAGTAAAAATTATTTTCAAATAAAGATTTTTGGGAAAAATAAGTGTTTGAATCCTATATTTTGAAGAATCTACAAATATTTCTGAAATAGATAGAAACTTATATTTGTCATTTTCTTTTACTTAAGAACTTTCTAAACTTTAAGTTGGTTTTAATTACTAAGATTTTTTGTAATTGGACTATTCCATTTTTAGAACAAAATTTTGTTATCTTCCTAAGAAACTCATTATATAATTTGCATGCTAAAATGTTTTATGATATTAACTGTCACTTGAGGATAAGTAACATTTTAAGTTTGGGAGATTTTGATTCACCTAAAATATATAGTATTTTTATGCACTTTTGTATACCTATTTTTAATGATATTGCACTTTAAGGGAATGTATTTTGTATTTTTCTTGCAGGTATGATGAAAATGGATGGTCATGATGAAATGAGCAAAATTGGATCAAATTTGGAGCAAAAAAATGAAAAATCAAAATTTAGGCACTAGCGGCTAAGCGTCTTTGGGCCAGCGCTTAGCCGCCACAGTTAAAAATTGAAATTCAAATGAATTTGGCACAAATTTCAAAGGGGATGGGATGCAACTCTTGGTGGTAACTACCATAACTTCTTTTGGGCGGCAAGTTTGAATGAATGGGTGCGTTCATTGGTAGATACATTGAATCTGGACACATTTTGAAGAGACACCAAGGCACCTTTTGGTTTACTATTTAAAGAGAGTCGTAGGAAAGATTAGGAGACTCTTCCTTTACATTTTGGAGGCTTCTTTCTTTCTTTTGTTCTTCCACTGCATTTTAAGAGTTTTTATTTTAGAGTAGGAGTAGGGAGTAGAAAGGAGAAAAGGGTCGGAGCGAAGACTTTTTCTTCCCACTTCTTTTCTTCCCACTTCTTTTCTTTCTTTTAGTTTAGTTTTTATTGAAGTCTGAAGTCTGTATTCTGAGTCACCGGAGTTGGGAGACTTGCTCTGAGGAGTAGTTTAGCGAAGAGTCAAAATTTCAGAGGAACTTCCTTAGTCTTGTGGAGAGGATTTTAAGATAAATGTTTACTTTTAATCTTTATATTAATACTTTCTTTAGTTTGTTATTTTTCTTATTGTTTTTAATTTCAAATCAATGTGTTTTTGTATTTTTTCAATGCATTCTGAGTAGTTTACTTTATCTTTTTCTTTCTTGAATGGAGAAGTAATTAATTTACAAAGAATTATTGTGGAAAGTATAAGTGTTTAAAACTTGGAAGAAGTTGTGAAGATTGATTCTAAAAACTTTGTTTACTTCTTAATTTGGCCTGTTAAGTTGTAGAATTTCTTGAGATTATGTAAGATCCAATGCGGTATTGTCTCATAAAAGTTAGTAAGAACACATGCAAATATATGGGTGAGAATTGTAGTCCATATAATTAAATGTAATATTAGAAGATATTTTTATAAAAGGGAGTAAAATTAGAGGATTTTAGAGTGACATGCTAAAACCCCCTAATTTGGTTTGAAGTTTTGAGTTTTTTTATGAGAAGTTAGCCCCAGGTGGTGGGAATTGAGGGAACTCTAGAGTGAGAGACTGGTATCTTCCCTGCCTAACCATGTTCAAAATAATAAAAATTTCAAATTAACCTATGTTCTTTATAGAACCAAGTAAGGGTAAA
Organism: Papilionanthe hookeriana x Papilionanthe teres; assembly: GCA_022702705.1. Classification (NCBI taxonomy): domain Eukaryota; kingdom Viridiplantae; phylum Streptophyta; class Magnoliopsida; order Asparagales; family Orchidaceae; genus Papilionanthe; species Papilionanthe hookeriana x Papilionanthe teres. Next base: position 38,268,292 of record CM040437.1, on the reverse strand, counting down.
GAACACATTTGCTTCTATTTGTCACAACAATACTTTAAGAATTATTACTACTTCATAAAAGGAAAGAAAAAGATATTCTAGTTAATAGTATTTTACATCTAGTGTTATTAGTTATTATAATTTAAATTTCTTGCTTAACATTTTATTAAGAAAATTTTAAAAGACAAATCAACTTTCAAAACTTTTCAAAATCAAGACATACTTTCAAAATCCATAAAAAAAAGTAAAAAGATAATTTTCTGATTTCTTTAAAAATTTTCATATTTTCCCTGTGGGTACGATATCTCGGGGCTTAATCAAAAAGTCTTATATTACTTGATAAACGATACGCATACTTGTGTAGTATCCCATATTATCAAATCATAATTTTCATATCTAAATCATCAGCGCATTTACCGGACGGTGCCAAGTTTTTGACGTCGTTGCATTTATCGGGGATCAGGAGCTACTTGGGTTTACTTTAGTGAACCTAAAATATTTGGATTATATCTTTATATGTAGTTTTTCTTTGTTTGTTTTTTATACTGTTAAGATGTTATAAGAGCCTGTGATCATTAAAATGTTACTCCAATTGTGAAATTATTCTTACAATTACAAAACCTCATTATTGGTATGACATACATTTGTGCAGCCAGTTAGAAGAAAGAACAAATAAAGTTGTCTAAATATATTATTCTTGATATTCTTCTCTTGGAAGGAAAGCAACTATGTAAACCATAAAGAGGGATTGCAATAATAAAATCTAAAATTTAAATTGACACATTAGATATTAACTTCAATCACTTATACTTAGAAGCCAGTTAAACTTTGAAGTCGTATAGTTTATTGCATGAAACTGATAAAAGGAGTTCATAATTTATAATATGAGCCTCAATTAATAATTATAAGTTGTATAAATTTTATTTATTATATTTAACATTCATATTTTCATTTCTAATTTGGTAACTTTTTTTAATACATATGAATTATAGGTACAATTATACAAATAATACTATTTTTATAGATATCATCACTCATTAGATCGTCGAACATGAAGAACGTTGGGTTTGGAATTGAACCCCGTGAGCCAACCAATTCGAGTACCACCTCCATATAGCAGACAACTCGCCTGAAGGAGATTCGAACTCCAGACCTGAGGGAACTTACAATGACGAGCAGATGCAAGCTCTACCAACAGGAGAACGCAGATATATATATATATATATATATATATATATTGTGGGGTTTATATGTATTCATCTTGTTGGTGGTGGGTGGAGGTCTGCTAGGGGTTCCCAGGATGAGACTGGTGGCGGCTTCTTCTCTGGTGGCTGTTCTGGTGGGTGGTGGTTCTCTTTTGGGAGGTAAGTGGTGGTGGGGGTGCTTGTTGGACTCCCTCCTGGGTGTTTGGGTCTTCCCGGGCGACTTGCTATTCAAATTTTCACCGTTACAATGGTCTTGGGCCTGCTTGTGTGGAGCTGAGCTTGCTGGCTCTTTGGTGTTGGTTGCTTTTACAGCTGTGTTCTTCTGTTTTCTACCTTTCACTTTGGCTGGTGAAGTTGGTTTTTGACCCCTGGTGACTTTTCTCTGTCTCCCATTCTTGGCTTCTGAGCCTGCATTTTCTGCTGTCATGGCTTGCCCTATTGATTTAAATACCAACATTGAGTGGGCTAAGGCCACTTATGCTGGGGTAGTTGGGAAGGGCCCCTCTCTTAATGATCCAGCTAAGCCGGTCTTCCCTCAAAGAATGCATGATGCTGTTGTTGGAAAGGGATCTTGTCCTTTCATCAAACCTATTGGAGAAAAGGAGGGCTGCCCTGCTATATTTCACAGAGCAAGAGTTGGAAGAATTAAATGCAGAGGTTAAATTAACTCTAATAGGCAAATTTGCCTTGGGACACCCTAAGTTGGAATTAGTTAGAAACTTCTTTGAGTCACTAAATTTTAATGGTAATTGGAAAATTGGTCTACTTGATGGAAGACACCTTCTCATTAACCTCACATCTGATGAAGACTATGCCAGCCTTTTTGCTAAGCAAGTGGTTACTATAGCAGGTATGGAGATGAAGATAATTAAGTGGACACCTGAATTTGACCCCAGCAAAGAACCCCCAATTGTCCCCATCTGGTTTAAGTTCCCTCACCTCCCTTACAGGTTTTTCAACCAGACAGCTCTCTTTCAAATTGGGAGAGCTCTTGGCACACCACTTAAGCTGGATGGTGATACTCTCAACAAGGCTAAACCTGAATATGCCAGGACACAAATTGAGAGAGATATCTCCCTCCCAGAAGTTAAGAAGATCTGGATTGGCTCAGTTTCTGATGAGCAGTGGCAGAAAGTGATCATGCAGCAAAAGCCTTATTATTGCTCTCACTATAATATGTTTGGCCATACAACAGACAGATGCTAAAAACTCCACCCTCCACTTAGAAGACCCCCCACTCAGACTAGAGAAGATCCCACTCCGTTGGTTTCTGTTGTTCCCAAAGTCCCCCCCCCCCTTCCAGTACCCAGGCAGCAGCCCAGATGGCTAGTTCATCAAGGATGTTGGAGACAGATTCCAGGCAGAATTCTCTCACAACTGAAAATTCCTTTCAACCAGTGGATATTACTCTTCCTTGTGCTGAGGGAAGGTTGCATGAAACCTTTCCTAGCCCCTCACCTCCCCCTATCATTACTCCCCTATCCCTCATCTAAATTCTCCACAAAATTTAACTCTTACTGAGCCTATCCCTTTCCAACAGAATTTTCTTCCCCCCTCTTCTGACAGACTGAGGATTGCCTAAGATTCTATGGAAGAGTAATGGGTGATTCACACAGCTAAAAAGAAGAAGAACCATAAGACTGAACTTCAAAAGTTAGCTGAAAATTCAGACACCAATAGTAGAAAGCTCCCCCCCCCTCTCACTAGAGGCAGAACTAGATCCAGGTCACACAAATCCACTTCCCCACCTCCAACCCCAAATGATAAATCTCCTATGCTGGAACATTAGAGGTGTTGCCAACCCACACTCTCTAAGAAGACTTATTAATCTCAACAAAAAACTCACCCCTTGGTGTATTGTCCTTTTGAAACCTTTGGTTCAGCTTAATTCTGATAAGATACTTAGAAAATTTCCTTGCTACTCTCTTCATACCAATACCAATAACAAAATTTGGATCCTTAGCAAAAAAGAGATTAGGTGGTCAATTCTCATTGATCACCATTAGTTTGTCCACCTTTCTTTACAATTTGCAAACCATAGTGTTTTTGCTACCTTCATCTATGCAGGTTGCAGGAAGGTTGATAGAATCATTCTCTAGGAGCAACTTTAGCAAATCAGCCAGTCCATGAACCTCCCTTAGCTTGTGGGTGGTGATTTTAACTGCATTGTTAATCCAGCAGAAAAGAAGGGGGGGAGATCTCCTATCCTTAGCATTATGAATAAATTCAGTGACAATATTCACCTTGCAGGCCTTTTCGATCTTGGCTTTAGGGGCCCTCCGTTCACTTGGAGAAGAAGTAAAACCTGGGAAAGATTAGATAGATTTTTGGTTAGTGAGCTTTGGCACTCACAGTTTTTACATACTGTTGTCACCCACCTTTCCCTTGCTTGTTCTGTTATTATCCATTTCTGCACCCCCACAAAGAATTTCTAGCCCTCCTTTCAGATATTAGAATTTCTGGTCTACACATCCTCATTTTGTGCCACTTATTCAATCTCTGTGGAAGGGTGTGGCTTATGAAGACCCTTGGATCAAATTAGGATTACTTCATTTGAAAACCTATAAAGAATTGAAAAGATGGGGATGGGTGGAATTTGGCAATGTGTTCACTGCAGTGGCTGAAGCTGAGAAAGAGGTACATTTATTAGAAAATCTAGTTCATGTAGGGGAGGCTAGTGATCATCAATTGTTAGCAGCTCAAGTCAAACTTCTTAACTCCATTGAAACTCAAGACATCTTCCTTAAACAGAAATCTTCACTGCACATCTTCTCTGAGAGGGATAGAAACACCAGATTTTTCCATGCCTACATCAAATACAGGAGAAGATGCAACACCATCTATAGCACGAAGTCTGAAAATGGTATATGGCTAAACAACAATCTGGAAATTGGTAGAAGTGCTACCATGTACTTTCAAAACCTTGTTTTGCAGCCTAATGTGGAAAGAGATCCCATCAAACCCTTTTGTTTCCAAGAATACTATCAGTACACAAACAATTTCTCACTTACCAACCCTCCCACTGAGAATGAAATGTGGCATGCTCTGAATTCCATTGATAACTCCAAGTCTGCTGGTCCAGATGGTTTTACTGCAGACTTCTACAAGAAAGCTTGGCCTGCCATTAATCAAGATGTTATTGCTGCTATCACTAGTTTTTTTCAATGGTAAGGATATCCTCCCCTACTCAGCTCCTCTAACATTGTCCTTATCCCCAAAATCACTGAGCAAACAAGCTAGGATCACTTCAGACCCATAATCTTGACCTCAGTTATCAGCAAAACCATAAGTAAAATCATTGTGACTAAACTCCAACCCCATATGAGCAAAATCATCAGCATGAATCAAACTGCCTTTGTCAAGGGCAGGTCCATTTCTGATAATGTCTTATTGGCTCAAGAACTGCTTTTAGATCTGAACAAGAATTGTAGAGGGGGTAATATGATATATAAACTGGATATTAGGAAAGCTTATGATACCATCAATTGGGACTTCATCCTTGAGGCCAAGGGTTTCAATGACAGTTTTTGTAATCTGATCCAAAGATGGCTAAGAAGTAACTCTCATTCCATCCTAATAAATGGTTCCAGCTGGGGTCCCTTCACTGCTTCCAGAGGGCTTAAGCAATGAGACCCTCTCTCCCCCACCCTTTTCATCCTGGCAATTGATTACATCTCCCACATCCTGAACAACCTGCTCATTTCCCACAAGCCAGTCAGGTACCATCACAGATCCAATATTCTTATTTCTCACCTTATTTATTCAGATGATGTCATGATCTTCTCCAATACCTCTGACTGCTGTGAAACTTATTCATAAGTGCGTCCATTCATTCCAAAACCAATCAGGTTTATGCTTCAATATTGCTAAGTGCCAAATTCTTTTTCCCAAGAAGATTTCCTAGAAGTTGAAGCACTGGATTCTCTCTTACACTGGGTTTTCCAACACTCAACTGCCTGAAATACCTGGGGGTGCAGTTAAACATTGGTAAAACCAAGCAAAATCATTTTGATGGATCCATAATAAAATTTGCACTTACCTTTCCAGCTGGACTCACATCTACCTGTCTTCTGGAGGGAGACTTATTTTGCTTAGAAGTATCCTCACCACCCTTCCCTCCTATGTGATGCAAATGACCACAATGAAGAGAAGCACCCAAATACAGTTTGAAAGGGCCTTTAATCATTTCCTTTGGGCTGGCCAAAGGAACCAAATCCATTGGGCATCTTGGCAAAAAGTAGCAAAACCTGTATGGGCGGGTGGCCTAGGATTTAAAGGATTTCATCAGATTATACAAGTGAACCTTTGTAAATTATGGATGAAATTCAAGACTCAAGATTCTCTTTGGGAAATATTGCATATAATCCCACCCCTCTCTGGTGATACCAAAATTGGGAGATTCAAAAATGTGGAAAGCTTTGCTTAAGACCAGGCAGATGGCTGAGCAGCTTTACCATTGGAATTTAGGCAAAGGGGCTTTTAATTTCTGGATTGATCATTGGTGTCCTCATGATTGGCTGCAGCCTTGTAATACCAACATTAATCTGAACCTTCAAGTTGCTAACTGCTGAACTGGGGACAGTTGGTCAGTACCTTTTCTCCAAACCATTCTGCAAGCACATTCTGTCCAAAAAATTACCACTGTGCAGTTTGACAGATCTAAACCTGATATTATTATTTGGAATGTCCTCAAGTACCAAAGCATCTCCAAGGCTACTTATGCTTATCTTTTTCAGTGGGAGTCTGTTCCTTGGGGAGATATTTTCTGGAACAGGTACCTTTCCCACTCTATGGCCATTTTTTGCTGGAGAATTTTTAGGCACTTCCTCCCCACTGATGATATCCTTAAGCTGAAAGGTTTGAGTGGCCCTTCTTGTTGCAGCTTATGTCATAAGAATCTATCCCTCATCTTTTCTTTGCTTGCAGCTACTCTCAAAAAGTCTGGACACATCTGATTAAGAATCTTAAAATTAATACTCTCCACCTACAATGGCATAACATTTTTACTTGTTGGTCGGATTAGCACCACCTGGGTACTAGTGTTGTACCTTTGATCACTGCCTGGTTTATTTGGATGGCTAGAAACAAAGCTATTTTTGAGGGCATCTCTACCAATGACAAAGATGTGGCCAGGAACTGCCTCTCCTACCTCCATAAACTCATCAGATACAAAAAGTTTCCTAACATCGGCCTCTTCACCACTTCCCACAACATCCTGCCCCTCAGAATTCTTAAGGTTTTCTGGCATCCCCCCAGCAACACTTCACTTAAAGTTAATACTGATGGGCACGTTATTGTTAGGGTGCTGCTGGTATGGGGGGCATTTTCAAAAACCATAAGGGAGAATTCCTGATGTTCTTCCATGCCCCTATTGTAGTTGTTGATACATTGGAATCTGAATAATTTGCTGTATTTTGGGCTTTAAAATTGGCAGTACTATTTCAGTGGAAAAAACTGATAGTGGAGGGTGATTCCCAGGTGATGGTCCAAATGCTTTTTCTGGTAGCCTTATCTCTTGGCATCATTCTCAATGGATTCACAAGATCCAGCTCCTTAGACCTTATCTTGAGACCTTATTTTGAGATCAGGTTCCAGTTCATATTTAGATAAGGAAATAAACCAGCAGATTGGATTGCCAGAGCTAGTGCCCTCTCTTCTAAAGTGGCTCTCTCTACTTCTCCCCCTTCCCAACTAAAGCTATTGATAGCTGGAGATCTTCTTGCTGCCCCCCACCTCAGAGTGGATGTTTGATGACTGTTTGGGTGGTTTTTGTTTTTTTTTTTTTTGTATTGGTGCTGATTTTTAATTGTATATATATATATATATATATATATATATATATATATATATATATATATATATATATATATATATATATATATATATATATATATATATATATATATACCCCTTGTTATCTTTTGTTTTTTCCTTCTCTTTTGGTTGTTGGTGGTTTGGAAGAGAACCCATAGGACTCTTTGTAATTCCTTTTGGCTTTAGGTGGATTTCTTCTTCCCCTTTTTTTGTAATCAAATTTTGTTTAACATGTAAGGAGCCATGAGTTGCTCCTTCCCCATATATATATATATATATATATATATATATATATATATATATATATATATATATATATATATATTTATTGAGTATGTAAGTAAATCCTCCATAAAAGAGGCATTTACATACATGCCGTCCAATTCACATGCATTAACATATCTGATACCCACTTTTTAAATTCATAGCACCCAGATCTTTTCTTATGGTATAAAAAAAATACCACCATTTTACCTTTTAAAAAGTGAAATATAACTTTACAACACATGCAAGGTAGGTATGCATTTAAAAAATTGAGGTTTAGGCGTTAGATATGTATATACATAGGAATCAAGTGATATGTATGCAAATCTCTTTTGTTTTTATTAAACCAAATGGTGGAGACATGAATTTCTTTTTTAGAATGCATATATACCACTAGAAAGTATTTTGAGAACCTGCTTATTAATAGGGGGAAAAAAGAAAACCTAATTCACTCAATTTTTTTTCTAAATTTCATCAATAGAAAACCTAAATTCAGAAAATAGGTCATCTTCTCCCCCATGGACACAGAAGGCCGCCACCAATTCAGAAAATAGGTCATCTCCTTCCCCATGGACACAGAAGGCCACCACTTGTGTACACGCATGTTACAAAGGTAGAGCTACACAAATCAGCTCATCATAAAAAACAGGCAAGTCAGAATGACATGAAAATTAGTTCTAAAAATTCTAAAAACTTTCAATTGATGGAAATGATTTATTTACAAAGTAGAGTTTCTCAATTACAGTTAGGCACATAGGTCTACTGTGGCTGTTTCAGTTAAAGAAGCAAGCTCCAAAGTAGAATTCCTAAATAGCACAACACCTGGATAAAGAAAAGGGAAAATGAAAAATAAAAAACTCCCAAGATATTTTTCATTATAATATGTCATGGATACTAAATGAACTGTAAGTTCAATAATTTTCACTAAGGGGCATTTACATGCCACCCAATTCCTATTGATATTTACATATCTAACATTTCAATTTTACCTTTTACATTTATACCACTCAAACCTTTCATATCATATAAAAAACTTTTCTTTTGAGCCAGCATTTGTAAAAAACATGTCAGTAGCATGAAGTAAATATGGTACCACTGACCTTCTCAAATTTTAGATTTACATAAGAATCATAATTAGAAAATTAAACATCTACCATACACTAAATGTTCTTTGCATTCACCTCAATTTGCAATTTCAAGTTTAACTCGATAGTCTTGCTTTAGCCAAAATTCTTAGAACAGAATCTGTCATTAGCAGTTCATTTAAAATAACATCCTTGTTAATTTAATAGTTAGGATAGACCAGGCTCTAAACACCAGGACTCATACCCTTTTAGATTCTAACAATAGCTAATTAAAACATATTTTAAAGCCCTTGGTTCTACTCTATCTAGCATAATGTGAGTAAAAAACATGCAACCAAATACTTCTAGCTTGTATGGGTCTGCTGGTTGTTCTCTCCACCCTTTCTGCAGTGTTTTATGCTCAATAGTTGATAAGGAACACATTTATCAAATAGGAGATTGTATTGAGTGCCTTTTGCCCAAAATGAGCTCACCAATTCAGGCTTAGTACCAGCTCACAGAACCATACCAACATGAATTCGCCATCCGAGTTTGACAAGTAAAACTTGGCAGAGGACTAGCCCATCCATTTTAAGGCATTTACCTTGCTAGTGTCACAGCAAACTAACATGTCTATCACAAAGTCCATCTCTATCCACACTGGTCTCCATAGGCCAATCAAGCAAAACATGTCTAATCGGAGTGGCACTTCGACCTGTGAACAGGACACAGGAAGTTTCTCCAGCATGTTAATCGCCCAGTCCAAGTTTGTATCTAGCCAATAAAACTTCCATATTTGTTCTGTACTTTCTATACATGTATTGCTGATTATGTAACTTTTCATGTAATGCTTGAAATCCAAGAATCAAGGTTGAGGAGTCCCCCCGCCCCCACACAACACCTCCCTCCCTCCTACACTTGTTATTGTGTCATCCCAAGATTGATTTCAGTATATCTACTTCCCTCTATCTCATCATTTTTCAGATCCTACTGATTTCCTCTAAATCAATAAAGTTCAGACATAAACAAATAAATCAGGATCTAACACACTAAAAAATAATAACAATTTAAGATAAATTATAAAATTAACATAAAATTTTATTTAATTTTATTAAATTTAATAAGTTTTTTTAAAAACCAATTTTATCAAATCATTTAATTTTCATCATCACTTCATTATTTTGATAAAACTCAAAACAGATATTTTTCTAAATTTACTGCCAATAAAAAATAAACCCATAGCTAAAAAAAAGAATATATGCAACAAAACATATATGAACACCAAAAAAAAAAAATTCATTCCTCAAACAATGCATGAATTTAAATGAAAAAATAATAACTGCCATTTTTTTAAAAAATAGAGCCTTAATTGTCAAACTCTATCATAAAGTTTGAACCCACAAGTAACAGAATATCACATGAAATCACAAATTAAAATTTTGAGAGGCTAGAAGAACGAGATTCAACTTCAATTCTGTTAAAAAAAATAAACCTAAAAAGGCTATTTTTTAAGTAGAAGTGCAGTGGATGTGCCGAATTCCTCCAATGGCACTGAGGGAGATAGCGAGGGAGAATAAAGCGAATAATTAAAAACCGGGCTTGAGGTTGGGGGTTATATTATTTCCCGCTAGGGGAATTTTATGACTTGACTGCAAGAAAAAGCCAGCACTTACGCCTGATAGGATTTTGACAGCTTGACCGCTAGGTTTTTTCTGCAGCCTGGCAGCCAATTATGCCGTCGAAATTACCTATTGAATATTTGCGCTGCTGATTCAATAAGTGATTCTATGTTTTACTCTAATGCTCGTTTGTAGATCTTCTAGCCCTCCTAAACTTGAATGTCCTATTCTTGAATATCACAACTTAGGGTTTGTTTGGTTCATTGCGAGCTTTCGAACTTTGCAGTTCATGCTATCGCTATTTATCATGCAATTGACTGCGGAAGCTAGCTAGCGGAAGATCATTGTCTGATTTAGTTGCTGGTATGGGAAAACGATTGCGGGCGAACATTTTACGTAAAAATGATCGATGCACTTGTTTATTAAAAGCTGTTCGAAATTTTCGATTTATTTATATGATATACAGGATTTGCAAATGCAATTTTTTTAAAATTTTATGTTTTAAATATTCAAACTAATAAATATAAATTTTATTTTTAAAAATCTAAGCGTCATTTATGGTTAAATATATTGTTCAAATTAATCAAAATGAAATATTTAGAAGCTTTATGTTGGTTAAATATATTTAGAAGCTTTATATCTACATATTTTTATATATACTATATATTTTAAAAGTATTAAAATTTTTTATATCTATAAAAGTATGTGTTTATGTACGTATTTTTATATATTTATATATATTAAGAGTATTAAAAATTGTTGAGTTTTAAATCATCTAATTGCACTGAAGATTTGAAACGAAAAAACATCGAGATAACGATTGCGTATCTCGAAAAAGTCGTCAAAGTTTCTACAGATGAACATAGAGTCCTCTCGAGACAAGAAGACTAAGCGAGTAAATAACAAACGGAAAAGCGAGTTTGAAAGACCGAGCCAGCCGATAGAACAAGAAATGAAAAAAAACAAGCAATGAAACCATCTGCTCCCTGAAAAGTAAGCTAAAGCAATTAAAAATTATCATTTCCCCCAAATTTATATAACAGAGAAGCTAATGAAAGATGTTGTCCCCTGCCAAGGTGAAAGGAGAAAAATCGGTGTGGTACATAATAGATCCATACACAAGATGGATCTAAATATTTACATGCACATGTATCAAACTAAAATTTAAAAAGTACCTTTAGGAGCATCAAATTTCATGCTTTGCTATTCTAAAATTTGCCACAGTATAATCCCGCATGATCAAGCTAACAGAATATAACTATACAAAAGAAGCATAAACATTAAACAGTAATATGCCGTAATAAACCATTCAATGATGTTTGTAATGTATCTGAAGCTCGATATCCATAAACACTACCCAATGCTTGATCTAAAATGCCCATTAACTAATGTAACAGAATCATTTGGATATAATTCTAGGATCAAATATAGTTTAAAATTGATTTAGGCCCCAAACAAACTGAATCCAAATGGTAATTGCCGCAATTCTAACCAAAACAAAAAAAAAGCTTGCTCAATACTTCCACACGAATCAGCCTCAGGGGAGCCATTTTCACTGAGGTCCTTCTGTAGGTCAAGACCCTCCCCCTGGCTCTTGAATACCACCCAAACAAACCGAACCCAAAAAAAAACTTGCTCAGTACTTCCCTGAGTGGCATGTATGTAAAGGCTACGAAAGTAAAAAACGAGCTCTTACAAGAAGAATCGAGTGAGATGAAACCATGCACAAAGCTAATCGAACATCAAAAGATGCAAATCCAAATAGCAGACAGATCCGATTACAAGACCTTCCCAAAAACGCAGATCAAAACGGGAATACAGGGGAGAAGCGAGCTTCATCCCTGGGAAGAAGATAGATTAGGGCAGGGAAGAAGAGAGCAGAAATTTCTTTCACGTGTAATCATTTACCAGGAAGAAGAGAAGAGAGAATCACCAAAGCAAACGATGAAGAAGAAGGGCTTTATCTTCAAAGAATCGCACTCGGTAATGAAAGGCGCACGGCGCTCACGAGAGAAGTCTAGGGCGGAAAAGAGAGCGGGAGTTCAGAAGTGCAGACGAACGAGGGCAAACCAAAGGAAAAAGCGGAGTAAAAGTTGGGGCCGCTGGGTTTATCATGCGGCCCGCTTTCACCCAACTTCGTGGTACGTTGTCGCGAAGTCGGGCTCCCTACGGGCGCGTTCTGCGTAAATTCGATAAGATTTGCCGCGCCGCGCGACAAAACGCCCAACTAAATGCAACCTTAATTTCATTGACAAGAACACAGCCCCCAATCACAATTTTAACTTACAATGTATCCGCTCCATTCATAGGAATTGTCTTTCATGATGAACAAAGAGAATTTGCATACTTTCAGGCTTAGATCTGTGTAGATTAAAATTTTATCCGTTGCCGCATAATTCACTAAGAGAAATCAAACTTCTAAGCTAAAGAAGATACATCACATGCATGAGCAACCTTTCGAAGGGATCATACATCACATACATGAGCAACCTTTTGAAAAGATCATGGAGATGGAGATGCATGGCTCAACTCGAACTTATCTTAGTTACATTGTGTGTATTTGTCGGCGCTATTTTGGGTGTGGGGTTGCCCGTTGGAAGCTGTCAGTCACCGGAATCGAAATCTCGTCGCTCGCTTCAGAAGGACATTTTAATTTACATATATATATAAGTTTAGAAAAATATGAAATCAAACTGACCCCATATTTTTCATAGTTTAAATGAAAGAACGATATGCTCATAAGCACATATCAACTCAGAAAGATAAACACAAGGCTGGAAGTGAAGTTCGGTCAAATAAACTAAAAAATATATGACATCCGTTTAGTCTGCGAAATCATTTAATTTGTCGGCAAGTTCCCTTATTTAATACGAAGAATTAAATTGGGTTTATATTAAGCTGAATTCGGAAAAACTTCCTATAAGGGCAAGCCCCTATAGTTAATTACATCTTAAATGACTTAAGAAAACTCTCAATAAAAATCAGGAAATATTATCTTCAAGGAGGTCAAAAGGATAGTATTTTTCAACGAAAATCGGACGAAGAGGTGTGAAACGGGATTGGCTCAAATTTGGAACATTTATTGAAGAATCCAAATGAGGAAGAACTAGGGGATTCATAGATCTTGAGGAGAACCTCGGTGACTTCCTAAGCTATCATATGGTTTGGCTTGAATTTAAAGAGAAAATTATTTAAAGGTTTCATTCTGCCAATTTTTATCAATTAAAAACGATCACACAAATAGCCTGGAAGATGTGAGGGTTTGGGTGATAATGAACGACAACCTCAGAATCCTAAGACGAGTTAGGGCTTATATTATACAGCAGAGCTATACAAAAAGTCTAAAGAGAAGTTAAGGATTTATGTCACATTAGGCGAACAACTTCGAAATCATATGGATTGTTAAATTTTTGAGTGGTTTAGCTGATGTAGATGTGTTCTGCTATTGAAGATGGTCGTGTTGTCCACGATGCTAACTCCAAGCTTCTCGTCATAGCACCTTCGAGTTCGATGTTGGTTTTGAGTATACATGTGATTGTTGAGTCAACGATCTGCTGCCGGGTACCTCCTATAAAATCAACTACTAGCCTCCTACTCTAAGGTAAGATGTGTAAAAGGAAAGACACATAATATACAACGAGAATGCTACAATAAGTAGTAAACACGTATCACGAACATGCTATACTAAACATGAGTACTGAAGTAAAACAAACTATACTAAACAGGAGTATTGAAGTAAAACAAGTTATACTAAACAGAAGCACTAAAGTAAAACATGCTATACTAAACAGGGGTACTGAAGTAAAACAAACTACACTAAACAGGAGTATTGAAGTAAAACATGTTATACTAAACAGGAGTACTGAAGTAAAACATATTATACTAAACAGAAGTGCTGAAGTAAAATATGTTATACTAAACAGGGTTACTGAAGTAAAACATGATATACTAGACAGGAGTACTGAAGTAAGACATGCTATACTAAACAGGAGAACTACTGCAGAAAGTAACACAAGCAAGTATTACGGTAAAGGAAAAGGAGGTAGTGGTGCTGCGAAAGTACCATAATTTTTATTACCTGTAGTGCGTCGCTACCTGTTATTATTATTACTTTATTGTTTCCTGCAGAAAAGTGTCAGTATCAAAGAAAAAGACACAAGAGTAAACATAGTAAAAAAAACAATCAACCAGGGGGTGCTACTGCATATGTGAAAGAACTAGAGTCAGGGCACCGCACGGAAAGCTAAAAGAAAGAAAAAATAAATAGAAGAAAAATAAACCCGTAGGGAACCCGTATAAAACAACAAAGAACAGACTACAAGTCCGGGAAAACTGTAAGCATGATGGTGGGGAGGACTCAGAGCCGTGCTATATGTATCACAGCCTTAAGTGGTAATTACCAGACCACACCCTATGGAAGGTAGTTCTAACTCAACCTGAATAACCAACCGTAAACCTTTGCAAATTTTCATACGTTCCAATTTGCATTGCATGCAAGTAAAAATTTATGGGTGAAAGGATAGTGGGGGTAGTTTCATATTTAAAAATGTATTTGTATATTTTGTAAAACAGTGTGATCCACAGGTTGACTATCCTAATCGAACTAGGACTACTAGCAACCTAAAGGTGTCAGTGGCAGAAATCCCAAGGATGAGCGAGTAATATCGTAAATTCCTTTGTCTACTCTCTCCAGGGTCTCTGAATAAGGAGATACTACTCTAGGAATTTCTTGTCTCCCTCTTTTACTGCAATATTATCACCGTCCTGGCCCCTAACCACCATACTTACAGCCCTGCTTGATGGCCCACATATAGCAGAAGGCTATATGTGTACACTTATGCCTCATACATAAGTGCAAAAGACTCGACCAAGAAGCAAGAAGAAACAAAGGATAGGGGACAAGGAAAAATAGAGAGGAGGGGACGACTAGTTTAAAACGTCGTTTAAAGAAAACAGATCGACCCTCAAAACCGAACAAAATAGACTACCCCGACATTCCGACGACTCGAGTCGAACGAGTCCTACTGAACCTACCCACGGCAGAAGCCCGACAACTCCCCACAAAATGGTGCAAGAAAGGCAGCCTAAGGCATCTAAAAACAGTCAAACCAAGCCTTTCCCAACATGGTGCAGGAAGGCAGTCGTGAGGTAATCAAAACGAGCAAAACCAAGTCCCCCAAAACAATGCAATGGAGGAGCGATCATAAGACATCATTACCAAGAAAAACCGAGCCCCTAAGCGGTACAAAAGGGAGGCCGCCGTGAGGCATTTAAGACGAGAAGGTTGGGCCCTGTAAATGGGCAAACCGAGAACAACAAAAGCGACACAAACCAACTCTGCAAAAGAGGCAAGCCGAGCCCAGTTAAGGGCAAACCGAGAACAACAAGGGACACAAACCGGCCCTACAAAAAGGGGTGATGCGAGAGCGACGAGGGACACGAACCGGCCGACGAGGGAAGCCGAGCCCGGCAGGGACACAAACCAACCCTGCAAAAGAGGCAAACCGAGAGCAGCAAGGGACACAAACTAACACTGCAAGAGGGGCTCTAAAGCTCTTTCATATATGCAGTATCAAAACAACCAATTTGGGGCAAGTTCAAGTACCAACTTCCAATTTTCCAATAACTAATTTGATGTCAATTTAAGATATTCAAGATTAATACTAACATGAATTTCCCCATCCTCAAACAAGCATACCTCATTCCCCTTTCTCTTTTTTTCTTTTCTTTCACTCTTCTTTGTTTTTTTTTACTTTTTCACATGCATACACCTCACAAAGAGGTAAAGCCCCAAAACATTCAAGTAAAGCATGCTAAAAATCAAAGAAGCATAAGTAAAAAGAATATAACATGCCATTTAAAGCCTCCTCATGAAACGTACCAAGCTTAAAGAAGTATTAGCAAAAAGAAGTGTAGCATTTGTAAAAGCATCCCACAATTCTAAAATGCGCCTTCTCGAGGCATTCATAAATGTACTTTAGTAGGATAAAGAGATAGGGAGCAAGTGAGGAGGAGAATGCCACTTTCAAAAGCTACCAAACTACAAGTCACACATGCCATTTAAAACCTCCTCAAACGAAGTACATCAAGCCTTAAAGAGACATAGTAAAGGGATGTGTAACATGTTTTTCAAGCCTTCACTAAGAAGCTAAACTTCAAAACCATATGTATAAGATGCCTTTCAAGCAAACAAAATGTCATAGAGTTCATAACAAGAAGGAAAAAGAGATGCTCATAGGATGGCTAGTTAAGCATTGTCACCAAAGTGTCTTCAATAAAGCAAGCATATTACCTCAAGCTTCAAACCAAAATCCAATCTAAAAGTCAAGCATACATATGATATTACTTTCCAACAAAATATGAAGGTTAGAAGGCTTGCAGTTAAAAAGGTGACAAGAAGCTGACTAATGAAATCTTTTCCATCATTCCCCACCCCCGCTTTTTTTAACAAAAGCCATTAGGAAAGAGGGAGCAAGAAACAACCAACTAATTAAGCAAGTAAACAAGCCGACTCACGGCATTAAGTGCTCAGCCGAACAACCAAACACGGAAAGCCAGGTAAACGATACAAGCCACAGCCACCTCAAGTAAAACCGAGAAAACTGAGGAGAGGAAAGGGGTTACCAGCTAGTGTAGAGCACACAAGAATAGCAAGAGAGCCAAGAGTCAATCTGGTAGCACCTCCCCCTTCCCTTTAGAAATTTCGGCCAGCCCCAAACCCTACCCTAATGGGGTTTTTTATAGGCCAAGGGAAGGAGATACTACTCATACTCAGCTGGAGGGGTGAGCTGGAACGAAAGGAGGCGCTAGAGGCAGCGACAAAATGCCGCAGAAGCAACAGGCGGCTCGGTGAAAGGATCGCGCAGGGGTTTGAGATTCGAACAGAAGATGGACGCGTGCAGCTCGAGGAGGACGCCGGAGATAGGATCGCGTATGGGCGAAAAGGATTCGGTAGGGCGTGCGAACGGGAGAGGGAGACACTGGCTTGGTCGAGCGAGAGATGGGGAAGATTTTAGGGCATAGGATTTTAGGGAGAAAGAAAATATATATAATAATAATATTAGAGTTATTATTATTATTATTATAATCTTCACTGTCGGCATTTTCTCCCGACGAACTATTATCGCGAAATGAACATCTACCTTAGGCAAAATCGACGTTCCGGAAGCATCGGCGCAGTCTATTTCGTCATCCGGGGTCGCCCGGGTAGCCTCGTCAACGATCGGGTCCTGTCAAAATTTTGGTTCGCGCTCAACTGATCAAGATGGTGTAGATGGTTGTCATGAGGTGTTTAGAAACGATTTGAAGTAGTTTTGAGTTGGATTGAGGACAAAAGACTAAATTGGCTAATTTGGTGAAATTGAGGTGCTAACTAGCTTGACTTGAGCCACAGACCAACCTCAAGAGTCAACCCTAAGGTCAAGCAGTCGTATAGGGACTTATCTCGAGCTACCGTATATTGATCCCACCTACTAAGTGCTAGAGGTATGGGTCAGTATATGGAACTTCGAGTTGAGCAAAGAGGAGTTTAGAATTTCTAACGGTGAGGGTTTCTTTTCTAGTTTTCTAGGAATAGTCAACAGGAAAGTCCTATGGCTAGACTCTAAGCTACTAAAGAGAAAAAACTAAACCTCAACCAAAAGTGAGGTGAACAAATGGACCCCCAATAGATGTGGTGTGCTGGACAAGCACACCGCAGGTATTGGCGTTGACTGGCGAGATCAACAAAACCAATACAGACTCCTAAGTCTTTAAACCTGGGAAGAAGTGTAGAATGAAATGCTAGTTGTTCCCGCTAAGGAATTAGCAAGCAGATATTCGATCAAAATCAAGAATTAGAAACTCTCATTGAGGATTGGAGAGTGGGTTTTGAGTCATCAAGTTTTAGATGTTTACTGAGGATGGGAATTGATATCTAGATACTGACACCGAGGTGGGAATTGAAGTTTAGATATTAATCTCGGAAAGCACAGTCGGAATTTAAGTGCCGACCTCAAAAGATAGGAATCAGAATTTAGGTACTGATCCTGAAATAAAAATTGAAATTTAGGTATCAAACTCAGAATGAGAATCAGAATGTAGGTACCGACCTCGAAAGATGGATATCAGAATTTAGGTACTGACCCCGAGATGAGAACTGGAATATAGGTACCAGCCTCGGAATGAAAATCGGAATATAGGTACCGACCTCGAAAGATGGGAATCAGAATTTAAGTACTGACCCCGAGATGAGAATTGAAATTTAGGTATCAATCTCAGAAAGAGAGTCAGAATTTAGGTACCGACCTTGAAAGATAGGAATTAGAATTTACGTATTGATCCAGAAATGAGAACTGGAATATAGGTACCAGCCTCGGAATGAGAATCGGAATATAGGTACCGATCTCGAAAGATAGGAATCAGAATTTAGGTACTGACCCCGAGATGAGAATTGAAATTTAGGCATCAATTTCATAATAAGAATCAAAATATAGGTGTCGACCTCAAAAGATGGGAATCAGAATTTAGGTACTGACCCCAAAATGAGAACTGAAGCTTAGGGGAAAATTTGTGGTGGAAAGAAGAGAAAATGATGACATGCTCCATTAAAGGGGGTCTTACACCATACTCGAAGATTGAGAATAGGATGTCATGTTCCATTTAAGGGGGCCTTACACCAGTCTCGAAGATTGAGAATAGGATGTCATGTTCCATTTAAGGGGGTCTTACACCAATCTCGAAGATTGAGAATAGGATGTCATGTTCCATTTAAGGGGGCCTTACACCAGACTCGAAGTTTGAGAATAGAATGTCATGTTCCATTTAAGGGGCCTTGCACCAGACTCGAGGATGTCATGTTCCATTTAAGGGGGTCTTACACCAATCTCGAGAATTGAGAATAGGATATCATGTTCCATTTAAGGGGGTCTTACACCAATCTCGAAGATTGAGAATAGGATGTCATGTTCCATTTAAGGGGTCTTACACCAGACTCGAGGATGTCATGTTCCATTTAAGGGGGTCTTACACCAATCTCGAGAATTGAGAATAGGATGTCATGTTCCATTTAAGGGGGATTGAGAATATGATGCAATGTTCTATTTAAGAGGGTCTTACACAGATCTAGAGGATTGGAGTCAGAATTTAGGTACTGACCCCGAGAGCAACATGAAAACAGTGTAGAGAGTTCGTAGTGTTAGATGTCTGTCATGTGATAAGGTTGACATTGGTGAGGAATATATGTGGGATTTTGTGAGATTTTATGTAGAATGCGAGATTCTGTGGAGATGTGAAGAAAACTAGTGCAGACCAGGATAGTCGCGCTACGCAAGCAAAGAGTAAGAAATCTCGAGCTCGAGATAAACAAACTCCATAAATTTATTTTGTTATATATTTTTTTAATTATCAAAACATATTTTTCAAAATTTAATTTTCGTTGGTTTATTTTTCAAAAGAGTATTTTATTTGAATTTTATTATTATCAAGTCTTCATTGTTTTGTTCTTTGTTCATTGTGGTTCGGAACCAACACATGGTTTTGTGGCTTTTTATCCATTGCACAAAAAGGGCAATTGAGCAAACAGATAAGATTCTGGAAGAGATTTTATTAATATGCTTCAAACAGAAGTTACAGATTGAACATAGGCTGAAGTAGCAAAAGGTACAATATGCTGAACGCATCAAAAGTACATCTGAAAACATCTTAGGTCAGATACATATCACAAGCTGAGCATATCTGATACATATATCATCAAATCTGTTGTGTCAAAAAGCAGTACAAAAAGCTGTCTCCTAAATGTCCATCTCTGATGGGGCGAGCTCCTTATTGAGCCGACCTACTAAGCCACGCTTCAGGACAAGAGTTCCCTTCACATGTGCTTAAAGGTGCGACCCTCTCAAAGCTCGTAAGGTAGTAGCTCTTCTAACTCCGGATCTGGACGGAATCTATACGGCATCTTGCTATTATCCATCATTCTGAAAGTCACAGAAACTCTAGGGTATTGCACTCCTGGAATGCAGTATTTAGCAATGTCTGCTCCATTTCCTTTAAGAACCAGTACTGAACCTACTGGTAGCGGAATCTCGACGGATCCTCTGAACTTGCCAGGGCCAGTGACATCTATTCTTTCCAGAATAGGATATTGCTCTTACTCATGAAGGAGACTGGAAAAAGGTCTCACGAAGTCATGATGGTCTATATGCGGGGAATGCAGTCACCCTCATCATAGATATTGATAATGCAGCTATTGGAAATGCAGTCGGCTGGAAGTATGCTCCATCGAACCATCCTCTTGATCATCCATTTTATCATAGGAGGTAACGGATCCACCTCATAATGTCTTAAAATCTGGGGGATTTCCTTGTCTGTCCCTGGTGAAATTATAACAGCAACCACATTGGATGGTGATTCTACCTTTTCCACACATTCATCTCTTTAGTTCGGAATATGTCCTCTCCATCAAAAGACCTGCTCGACCCCTGTCTTTTAGGTCGAGTATGCAGCCGAGAATGCTCCTTTCATCGCTTTTGGAGAAGACTCTGGTGTACAGCTCCAAACATTCTAGTATATTGATGAATCTTCCTTGAACTTCTTCATAAAATTCAAATTCTCTTTTCTTTACTTTAACCAATTTGTCGAGTTCTGCCATGGTGATCATTGGTGGCTGTCGAGGACGCTCCCTCATTTCAATGTCATTAGGAATCCAAGCTGATGTCTTTGTATCCAGCGGAATATATGATTGTACCCAGCGGAACATATGATTCCCCGTTGAGTGATTGGTGATTTGTAATCCATTGTCGGTGGACATGTACTCCTCCAGAGTACTGTAACGCTTCAGGTGGAGGACGTTACAGTTTGGGCATTCCACAAATGCCCCTGTAGCTGACGTACGTGTAGGAATCTCAGCGTTGCACGTTGGGTAACCCGGACAAAGATCATCTGGAACCTCTGGTATCTCCGGCTCTGTAGCGAACTTGGACTCATCCTTTGTGGCAGGCAGGCTGGAAGAAGTCTCTCTCATGCCTGGCTCATAGATTTTCCCTTCCGGAATAGGGTTAAGCAAGTTTTATGTTTCCTGTTGGAGTCGTTTTTCTTCATGCCGGAAAGCTCTATGTTTTCGTCGGTTGGTGTTTCTGCGTTGAATTCTTCGCGGTGGTGCATCTGGCAGTCTCTCGTCATCAGCATCGACTAGGCCTCCAGTTGGTGCAGTTATCAAGGACGGCAAGCGACTGGTCTCCTCCATCGGATCTTGCTGTACTATAACTTTCTTCCCCTTCAGTGACGAATCCTTCCTGGTGTTGATCTTTAACAACGACGGTAGCTCCTCTTCCTCTTGATGGCTAACCACACCCATCAGGGGACCCTGATAGTCCACATTGACTTGATTGAAGTTCATATCGAAGTCTATGATGCCACCCTATGGTGTTCTTTCTTTGTTAAGTGCGAGATTCAGGCCATCTTTAAAAGCAAAGATCAACTATGTCCTGACATTTTCTCTGCAAAAGACAGGAAAACATCAGTGAGCTGAATTTGACAGGAACAAGAACAAAACAAAATGCCTACCAGAGAATGCTTTAATTTATGTCGATGAGAATATCATTTATATATATATATATATATATATATATATATATACATGTATATATATATATTATTTGGTAAAATACCAAACTTAAAAGTAGAAATAAAAGAAAATTGATGTATGTATCTTCAAAAGTTTTTTTTATTGAGGTTAATTTTATTACATAATTTTGGGACACGGTCACAGATGTTTGGCCAAATAAATAACCTCGGAATAATTAAGATTTCAAAATTTCAATTCAAGCAATGTCAGATTGCATAGCATGTCTTCAAGTATCGTCCGTTGACTGGCAACATGGGTCTTCCGCCTTGGAAATCCACCAACTGGTAGGCTCCTCCTGAGTAGCTTTTTAAACGACAAATGATCCCTCCCAAGTTGACTCAAATTTCTCACCTATCTTGTGACGCATAAGAATAGGTCTCTTGAGAACAAGAACAAAGTCACCAACTTTGAACGTCCTTGGGCGGACCAACTTGTCATGACTTTGTGCCATCCTTATCTGGTAAAGCTCCAAATGTTATTGTGCTTCTAGTCGCCTTCAAGACTTTCCAGTTCTTCAAGTCTAAACCTTGCACTTTCTTCTGTTGTAAGCTGATTGGCGACATCGACTCTGAGAGACGGCATCTGAACTTCTAGCGGTAGCACGGCCTCTGATTCGTAGACGAGTGCGTAGTGTGTGCATTGGATGGGAGTCCTGAATGTTGTCCTGTAGGCCCACAAAGCTTCTAGCAATTTGTTATGCCAATTTCTTCTGTTTTCATCCAGTATTTTCTTCAAAATTTGTACCAATGTTTTGTTGAAGGCTTCGGCTAAGCCATTTGCCCTGGAATAGTAGATTGTTGAGTACCTCCAATCTATCTCATGCCGTTTGACGAAGTTGTTGCCCTGGAATAGAGATCTTGGTGCTTTTGAAGGCTGTTCCATTATCGGAGATTACTCGCGGAATTCCGAAACGGCAAACTATATGACTCTTGAAAAAAAGGAGGACGTGTTGTGTCGTAAGAAGATCTTATATTAAAGAAGTAATCCATAGCTGCAAGAATAAATATGTGTCCCTTAAAGGATGGAGGGTCTATCGGACCTAATATGTCCGTGCCCCCAACACTCGAATGGCCACGAAGCAATGGTCGGGTGCAGCACATTTGGAGGTTGGTGTAAGACCACCCAATGCACTTGGCATTGGTGACAGTTTCTGGTTGTATCCATGCAATCGGACATCATTGCTGACCAATAATATCTGAGTCTCTTGATCTTTATTTTCATCTTCGACCCTGACTAGTGAGCGCCACACAATTCGACGTGTATCTCTTTGACAATATTCTGCGCCTCGGCTCTACTTAGGCACCGTAGCCACATCTGATCGAACGATCTCCTGTAAAGAACATCACACTAAAGCGTACAACATAGCCCTTCTTGTAATGTGATGTGTTGTTGACTTGTCTTCCGACAACCTTCCAGTTTGCAAATACTCTATGAATGGCTTACGCCAATCCTCGTTGACATCAGCAACTGCAACTGTCATCCCTTATTCTCCTTCGAACTTCCGTAGATCTTTGAGGTCGATTCGGGCCAAAACCTATCTTCCTTGTACTGTGATGTCGATGGAACCCTCCGGGGGTCAAGCCGATTCTTTTGCAAGTTTTGCTAAAGCATCAGCATGGGCATTATCTCCCCGAGGAATCCAGTAGAAAGTTACATTGGAGATCTGCTACAGTAGCCTCATTGCATACTGATGATACTCTGCTAACCTTGGCTTAAAGATCTTATATTGCCCGGCGACTTGCTGAATGATAAACTGAGAGTCACCATAAACGGTGATATCTGTTTTATATCCATTGAAATTGCCAATTCTAATCCGGTGATTAAAGCTTTATACTCTGCTTCGTTGTTTGTGCATGGCTCTGTCAGGTGGTAGGAGAATCTCAGCATACCCTTATATGATGTAATGAAAATTAGACCAATTCATGTTTTGTCCGGTATAACTATTGATCCTTTTTCTTTTCTGGCTGACGAAGCTCCATCGAATTACATCTCCCAGCGTTGTGCACCGGAGAATTCCATTTGTAATATCTGCTCATCCGGTAACTCATCATTAAGAGGGGACCCGAGTGGAAGTGGGTGTTAAGTGAGCAAATCTGCTAAAATTTGTCTCTTAATAGCGTGGAAGGGAACAAAAGTTATATCAAATTGCAATAAATTCATTGACCATCTTGCTAAACGTCCGGAAAGTGTTGGTCGGGTCATCAAATATTGCAATGGATTAACTTTCGAAAATAGAGTTATCTTATGCGAAAGCATGTAGTGTCTAAGCTTTTGGGCGGCGAAAATTAAAGCTAGACAATGTTTCTCGATAGTTGAATACTTTACCTCCGTCGGTATTAGACGTCGACTTAAGTAGTAAAGTGCATTATCCTTACCCTCACCATTGACCCGAGCTAGCAGAGCTCCGATAGAGTTGTCTAAGACCACAGTCTAAAGTATCAAAGATTTTCCCGGGATAGGGGCTGCTAAAACAGGTGTCATTAAGTATTTGTTAACGTCATCGAAGGTCCGTTGGCATTTCTCTTCCCAAACGAATTTGGCGTCTTTTTAATTAATGCCTAGAAGGGCTGACAACTACCTGAGATATAAGAAATAAAGCGTCTCAGATATGCCAACTTCCCTTGGAATGAACGTAGTTGTTTCAAGATTTTGGGAGGAGGCATTTCCAAGATAGCTTTAGTCTTATCCGGGTCGATCTCGATTCCCCGATGACGAACAACAAATCCTAGAAATTTCCCGGAGGTAACGCCAAATGCGCACTTTAAGGGATTCATCTTGTGCTTGTATTGTCGTAATCGTTCGAACACTATCCTCAAATCGTGTAGATGTTCTATCTTCTGTTTACTTTTGATAAACAAATCATCCACGTAGTATTCTACTTGATTGTGAATGAGGTCATCAAAAATCTTCGTCATCGCTCGTTAATATGTTGCTCCAGCGTTCTTCAACCTAAATGGCATTACTGAATAGCAGAAAATCTCAATAGGTGTTTTGAAGGCTGTAAGGGCTGTATCTTCTGGAGCCATCTTGATCTGGTTGTATCCCGACTATCCATCCATGAAGGAGAAAATTTCGTGTGTCGGGCCGATGTCCACCATCATCTTTAGAATCGGTAGCGGAAACTCATCTTTTGGACATGCTTTATTTAAATCCCTGAAGTCGACACACACACGGATTTGTCCATTTTTTCTTCTCAACTGGCACAATGTTAGCTAATCATGTGAGTTATTGCTCTTCTCTCACAAAGTTAGCGTCTATTAGTTTCTTCACCTCAGCAATCACTTGTTGCTCTATTTTGAGGCGCATTCTTCTTGAAACCTGTTCTACCAGGGTCATATCTTTTGTCACCGCAGAGTTTATGAGCTGCAAGCACTCTGTCGACGGTCACGGCATTTCATCGTAACTCCATGCGAAACAATCTCTAAATTTTGACAATAACTTTATTAATTCTGTAGATTCTTCCTTATCGAGCAAAGAATTTAAGAAGGTTGGTCGGGGCTGCTCCTCAGTCCCGAGATTGATTTCTTTTAACTCATCAACAGTTGACTTAATTTATTCTTCAAATTCTGGCGGAGCATCTTCTACTAGCCGATCAGTAGAGTCATCCTCCACATCGAGGCAATCCCCTTTCGATTCACTAGTAACAATCATGCAAAATCCCGAATCATCGACTGGTCCGACTGTACCAAATCCGAGACCCTCTTTCAAGTTAGGAATTCGACTCTTAACATTCTATAATTTTTCAAAGAGTTGCAATTTATCTTTCAGCATCTGTTTTAGCAAATGTTCATGTTGAATTAATTTTTGCACACAAGGCAAAAAATAACCAAAAGATAATTTCATTAAGTCATTAGAATTCTCATCCAAATTTACATGATTTTCGAGACTGGTAGAAGCAGAAACACAGTAAAATTTGATCGGCTTTGAACCAGCGCTACAGACTTCCTTGACCTCTAAATTTTCCACATTTTGAGGAAGGACTGGAGCAAGGGTCATGGCGTTCACATAGTGGTTTATCCGATTATACATTGTCTCATATTTACTTTTCTCCGTATCTTCTAAGAATATCTCGTACTGAGGTTTCTTCTGTTTTGTCATTATTATTTCTTCTTCGAAACTCTTTTCTTCATCAATGTTGATGGTCGTCCTAGTCCGTTCAACAATTACATCTGCTCTTCTTTGTCCACGTCCCCGGCCTCGATCTCGGGTGTATGGGCTAAAAGAACCCCTATCACTTCGTTGTGAAGAGATAATAGTAGACTGTCGAAGCGAAGTTGAATGGCCTCTTCTTTGTGACTCTTCTGAATCCTTCACCTTATTTGCCACAACTTCACGAGAGAAGACAGTCTTCTTTAGAGGCGAGGCGTCGTCTTCATGAATGCCAACTTCATGAATTGAAAATGGTTTTAAATCTCCCTTGATGCAATATTCCTATCCTTCCTTGTAATACTTAATGCACTGATGTAGGGAAGATGGAACCATGTCATGCTCGTGAATCCACGGTCGACCAAGCAGAGCATTAAAAGAGGTCTCGACGTTGATGATATGGAATTTAGCGGTTTTTACTAGTTCCCCAACCTTCATAAGCAATGTAATTGATCCAAGGGCTTTCTCTCCCTTTTGGTTGAATCCTCTTAACATCATCTTATCGGTCATAAGCTCCTGAGCTTCAATGTCCAAATAGGCCAATGTTCGTAGACTCATCAAGTTGAGGGATGCTCCAGGATCTACCAAAACTCTGGATAGTACGAATCTGTCGATGTTGACGAAGATATAGAGTGGACGGTTGTGGTCGGCGGTACCGAGCAACAAGTCTTCATCCGTGAAAACTACCCAACTGTTCTTTTAATGAGCAAACTACATCCGAGGATGTGCTGGCCAACTGGGCTAAACAAATATCTGGATCAAGCCGCGCCGTAACCAGAGACTCATTTCCTTTGACAAGATTAGAGCGTCATAGATGCTTAGTTTGGCCGACAACTTCCTAAGATGAGCTAGCACGTTATAATCCACTTTGTTTGAGCTTCTAATTTCCTCTTGGGCACGTATCTCTTCCACTACCCGGGGTGGCTCTTCTTGTGTAACTGCTTGTTTTCCTTTATCCATCGTAGTCGTTCCTGAGGGCAACACTTTTCCTTTTCTCAAATAGACCTCTGTTATCTCTTCTGATGCTATGGTCTATCCATCTGGTGTCGACTCTGAATCAAAAAAGTCCAAGTTGATGGCGATCGGCGTCTCTTTACATTCGAGGACCGGTTCATCACTACCTGAACTGTCGTAGCCGGTGTCGTCGATGTCTTCTTCATTCTGGTTAACGGGTTCATCGGACTTAAGCACGATTTGAGGATCAGTTTGTGAATCGAAATCAAAACTAGAGTGACCAAAATCAGTCACGCTATCACCAGAAACAATTAAAACGTAGCCGAAATCATCATCATTATATTTATAATACCCCGGAGGGGCAAAAAGATAATCATACATGATCAGAGTTCGAGGATTTTCTCCCCCGAATACGAGACAACCAATCTAACAGAGGCAGCCCCTATCCTACCCCCCACGCAATCAGCCTTCGTGACGTCGCTCTTTTCTTTCTTCTCAAGTTGTGGTAATCTTTCTGACGAAACTTCTATCTCTAATTGAACAGGTTGTAGACTCTAAATGCTTACCTGAACTGAAGCGGTCTGAATTTGATTCAATATCTTTTTGGATGACTTGCTCCAAATTGTAGTTCATTCATCTCTTTCTGAGTACGAATCTATTGGAGTGATTGGCTCAGCCGAAATCATATTTACAAAACCTCTTTCGGGTTCTTTTAAATATTTTTTTGGGATCGTTATATTCCCTTCATTAAGGTTCCTCTCGAGCCAATCTTTGAAGACGAAACAATCATCTATGGTGTGTCCAAGCATCCTGTGATACGGGTAATAATTAGGTTGATCTTTCTTATCGACTTCTTCTGGTTTCTTCGGATCCGGTAATCTAAACTCGGACTTCTTCATTAGGCTTCTGAAAATCTTGGGTACTGCTTTGTGTTTGAAGGAATACACCTCTTTCCTTCGCTCTGCAATGGACATTTTCTTATTCTCTGTTCGGTATGATCCTCCCTGATGTGGTTGCCGGCTAGGCTGGCCATACCGTTGCGTCTGTTGCTGCTGGTTATGCTGTGATGGTGATTGGAAATTCTGACGAAAATCTTCTGTATAAATCTTCATTAGCTATTTTCCCTTATCAACCGTCGCTACTGTCCCGGACTTCATCTCGAATATCCTAGTTGTCCTGGATTTCTCGGCATTCTCATGAGAATCTATATGCTTGACTTCTTGCAGATTGTTGGTTTTACTGAATAATTTCTCAAAAGACTTGATGGTGAGTCTCTTAAGCATGAAAGCTACTAGTCCATGGATGCTCTTGAGCAAGATCTCAATCGCACGATGTTCGTATGGCGAGATTCGCGTTTCGTACTTAAGATTTCTCGCCTCAAAATATAATCTACTAGAGTCTCGTTAGACCTTTGCCTCTCTATCAAGAGATCTCCAATAGAAATATGGTGTTGCGTTCCAGCAAATCTCTTCACGAACTGCTCTGAGTCGAAGAATGTCCTCACTGATCCGTTAGGTAATTCGGCATATCAATCAAATGTTATCCCTAATAAACTGCTGACAAACCGACGACAAAGCAATGCTTCGTTACCTCCGGTATTGCCACAGCTAGCTCGGAAATGTGCTACGTGTTGTCTGGGATTTTCAGTCCCGTAAAATATCTTAAAGTTCGATGACACAATCTTTAGGGCAGGGTACGACATCGAATTCCTCCGGGTAGGGTCTACCCTTTAAAATCAATGCACCACCCTTAGACTGGGCTATGGCCTCCCGAACTTGTTCGACCATTTGTTTAAATTCCCTCTCTGGTATGACGCTTTAGGCAGAGTCCTTCTGTTGCTCATCTCTGTTAGTCGAGGCAACCTTCCTCCTTTCATCTATGATTTGTATAATTTCTGGTTGGTTGACTTCTAGAGAAGCTAGCTGTAGCGGTTGAGATTGTCTTTGAGCTGCAGCCATAGCAGTCATGGCAGTGGTCATCTCTTCCATCATTTTCTCCATTTGGCTGATTTGCTCATCCCTCAAGAGGACAGTCCTACGCAGCTCATCTACGACGTTCCCTTCAGTAAGAGGTTGGGCGCGGCGCGCAGATGTAGCGGCTCTGGTTTCGATAACATTAATATCCATGGAGTCTTCCTCGAGGTAGTCTTCGAAGTCTTCATTTTCATCATCAACGGGAATTCCACGTTCTCCAGCTAACTCTGAAATCTCGACCTTGAGCCTTTTGACATTTTCCTCAATTATTGATCCTTGTATTATTTTGAGATCCGGAGGCCTCTGCTGGGCATCCTGTACCTACGCATCCCCTTTGCTTGCAATTGCTATGACCCTATCGGACACTTCAGATCCCTGCTTTATTCCATAATTCTATCTTACGGGCTCACTGAATCGTATCGGTGCGGTGATCTTGGGTATCCACACATTTTCCTTTGACAATGATGCTTTGAGACTGGGTGTCTCAACAGAAACATCGACATGTCGAAGAAAAGTATGCTCCCCATGGCAATGACCAGATACCGTATCAGACAACTTGTTTATCTTTTTCTTCAGAACGTTAGAAACATCTTTATGGCTGGTAATCAGTAGAACTCTTGCACCCAGACGTGACTTACTGGTTGACGGCCCACTGGTCTAGTAACGATGGAATCGGTAGTGACAGTGGTAGTATCAACTCTGCTCCCCAAACGGAACCTAACGAGAATATGAGGAGGTAAAGCTTTGGTTGGTGTCTCAGATCGCCTGGCAGTTCTGACATCCCTTAGTATTTATTTCTTTATGTGAAGAGATACTGCACATCCTACTCGCTTGAGCAATATACTGACTGAACAACCCTCTTTGGCAGCTAGTCTCTGAAACATTGTACTGACTCGAGTGATTGGAGTAGATCTCTTCCTCCCCCCACCGTGTCCGTGAGGTGTTGATAATGCAGCGACAATCCTCTGGATACTCTCCTGCCCATCGGTGTCCATCAAGGAATGGAATCTACTCCCTCGCAAAAGTGGAAAGGAGTCCAACAATTCCAGTTCCTTCTGATGAGAACTTTCATCAACATACATCTCTTCAGAAATATGAACTTTAGTAGCCCTGCGAATCTTTCGGCTGCAGTTTCTTCTTTGCGACCGAGTCAGCGGCGCAACTCTCGAACTCGTCCCAATTTCAAATACTGACGGCAGGACAATGAATCCTTCAGTTGGGTCTTCGACGATCATAACCTCCTTTCCTTTACCAGAAACGGGAAAGACAGGCCTAGCAGGTGTCGTGGTGGCAGTAGTCTTTTCCTCCTAGTAAGAAGGGAAATCCTGTAGGCAATTCAGGTTGAACTCTGCGGATGGTTCTCGGATCTCCGGAGCGGCGACTTTCACTACGACGAACGGGGCTTTCTCGAGTATGACCTCGAGTTCATCGAACCCTGCCCCAAACTTGATGGTGGAAACGACATTGCGGGCGTAACGGCTCGTCGGCAAGTTACAGGAAAAGATAAGTGTTGGGAACGCCATCACAGAAACATCAGAAAGAAAATTCTGGGGTTAGTTATTTGGCCAATGACTCGTAATCATAATGCGAACACTACAAATTAACAGAGATCGATCTGTAGATCGGGTAAGTCCTTATTTAATTGGTGAAGATTTAAAAAATTTTAATAAAAAAGGCTTAAAAGTGTGAAGATTTAACTAATATAAAAAAACATAAAGAGCAAGCGCAGCACGACACAATTCGATTTAATTTCCAAAATAGCAAATCAAACTCGAATGGAGCTTAGGACCCAGCGCGGGACTAACTTTACAACGTACAATGCCCAGGTGGAACTAGTCCACCAACACACCTATTGGGGGTTCGACCCCACACAAAAATCAAAAAGTCCTTAATGGCCTCCTGAACCTCTCTGTTCAACGGTGATTGAACAGACTATCCTGAAGTCCAAAAGAGTTGATCGTGCTCACCCAAGAAAGAAATGGGATGAGCATGTCAACGGAAGAAGGGTAATCTGATCCATAAGGGACATGGACACACTACCGATGTATGAAGATAAGATTTCCTGATTTAAATGGAAAGAGAAAATTTTTACCAGCGGAATCACCAGAAGCCGTCAGCACTATTTTGCGTGTGGAGTTGCCCGTTGGAAGTTGTCGGTCACCGGAATCGGAAGAACATTTTAATTTACAAATATATATAAGTTTAGAAAAATATGAAATCAAACTGACCTCATATTTTTCATAGTTTGAAAGAAATAGCATTGTACCTCAAAACCTGTATCCATCCTGAAAGATAAACACAAGACTTGAGGTGAGAATCGATCAAATAAAGCTAAGAAATATATGGCATCTGTTTGGTCTGCGAAACCATTTTATTTGGCGAAAAGTACCCCTATTTAATACGAAAAATTAAATAGGGTTTATATTAAGTTGGATTCGAAAAAGCTTCCTATAAGGGCAAGCCTATAGTTAATTACATCTTAAATGAACGATATCACTTAAGAAAACTCTCGATAAAAATCAGAAAATATTATCTTCAAAGAGGTCAAAAGGATGACTTTTCAACGAAAATCAGACAAAGAGGTGTGAAAGAGAATTGGCTCAAATTTGAAATATTTATTGTAGAATCCAAAGGAGGAAGAACTAGAGGATGTCATAGATCTTGAGGAGAACCTCAATGACTTCCCAAGCTATCCTATGGTTTGGCTTGAATTTAGGGGGAAAATTATTTAAAAGTTTCATCCTGCCAATTTTTATCAATTAGGGCTCACATTTACGTGAAACGATACACAAATAGCTTGTAAGATGTGAGGGTTTGGTCGTAACGAACGAGAACCTAGGAATCTTAAGACGAGTTAGGGACATATTGTACAGCAGAGCTATACAAAAGGTCTAAAGAGAATTTGACAATTTATGTCGCACTAGGAGGACAACCTCAAAATTCTATGGATTATTTAATTTCTAAGGAGTGGTTTAGCTGATGCAGATGTGGTTTGCTGTTGAAGATGGTCGTGTTGCACACGAAGCTAACTCCAAGCTTCTCGTCATAGCACCTTCGAGTTCGATGTTGGTTTTGAGTATACATGCGATTGTTGAGTCAATGATCTGCTACCGGATACCTCCTATAAAATCAACTATGCGGCCTCCTACTCTAAAGTAATGTGTGTAAAAAGAAAGACACATCAACATACAACGAGAATGTTACACTAAGTAGTAAACACGTATCACGAACATGTTACACTAAACAGGAGTACTAAAATAAAACAAACTACACTAAACAGGAGTATCGAAGTAAAACATGTTATACTAAACAGGAGTACTGAAGTAAAACATGCTATACTAAACAGAGGTACTGAAGCAAAACAAACTACACTAAACAGGAGTATTAAAGTAAAACACGTTATCTTAAACGAAGTCTTTGAAGTAAAGCATCTTATCTTAAACGAAGTGTTGATGTAAAGCATGTTATATTGAACGAGAATGCTTGAAGTAAACATCATGTTATACTTAGAAAGAGATGCTGAAGTAAGACATGTTATACTTAAACGAGAATCTTCA
This sequence comes from Papilionanthe hookeriana x Papilionanthe teres, assembly GCA_022702705.1. Taxonomy (NCBI): domain Eukaryota; kingdom Viridiplantae; phylum Streptophyta; class Magnoliopsida; order Asparagales; family Orchidaceae; genus Papilionanthe; species Papilionanthe hookeriana x Papilionanthe teres. Next base: position 38,236,115 of record CM040437.1, on the reverse strand, counting down.
TTGCGGAAAGTAACACAAGCAAGTATTACGGTAAAGGAATGTAGTGCTACTGTGAAAGTACCGTAAGCGTTGATTACCTGTAGTGCGTCGCTACCTGTATTATTATTACTTTATTGTTTCTTGCAGAAAAGTGTCAGTATCAAAGAAAGACACAAGATAAACGTAGTAGGAAAAACCTAATCAACCAAGGGGTGCTACTGCATACGTGAAAGAATTAGGGCCGGGGCACCGCACGAAAAGCTAAAAGAAGGAAAAAAAAAAGAAAAACAAACCCGTAAGGAACCCGTAGAAAACCACAAAGACAGACTACAAGTCCGGGAAGACCGTAAGCATGATGGCGGGGAGGACTCAGAGCTGTGCTATATGTATCTCAGCCTTAAGTGGTAACTACTAGACCGACACCTTATGGAAGGCAGTTCTAACTCGACCTGAATAGCCAACCGCAGACCTTTGCAAATTTTCATACGTTTCAATTTGGATTGCATGCAAGTAAAAATTTATGAGTGAAAGACTGTTTTGTAGTGGGGGTAGTTTCATATTTAAAAATGTGTGTATATTTTGTAAAACAGTGTGATCCATAGATTAACAATCCTAATTGAACTAGGACTGCTAGCAACCTAAGGGTATCAATGGCAGAAATCCCAAGGATGAGCGAGTAGTATCGTAAATTTCTTCGTCCACCCTCTCCAGGGTCTCTGAGTCAGGGAATACTACTCTAGGAATTTCTCGTATCCCTCTTCTGCTGCAATAATCCACTCTCAACCACCATGCGACAGCCACCGTGATGTGCCCACATATAGCGAAGAGGCATACGTGTACACTTATGCCTCGTACATAAGTGCAAAAGAAAACTATATTGTCATTAGGAAAGAGGGAGCAATATCTTTTCCATCATTCCTCTCTCCCCCCTTTTTTTTAAAGAAAACTATATTGCCATTAGGAAAGAGGGAGCAAGAAAGAACCAACTAATTAAGCAAGTAAACAAGCCGACTCACGGCATTAAGTGCTCAGCCGAACAACCAAACAGGGAAAACCAGGTAAACGACACAAGCCACAGCCACCTCAAGTAAAACCGAAAAAACTGAGAGAAAAGGCGTTACCAGCTAGTGTATAGCACACAAGAATAGCAACAGAGCCAAGAGTCAATCCGGCAGCACCTCCCCCTTCCCTTTGGAAATTTCGGCCAGCCCCAAACCCTACCCTAAGTGGGGTTTTTAATTGGCCAAGGGAAGGAGAGGCTACTCATACTCACCTGGAGGGGTGAGCTGGAACGAAGGGAGGCGCTGGAGGCAGCGACAAAATGCAGCAGAAGGGGCAAGGCTCGACGACAGGATCGCGCAGGGGGATAAGATCCGAACAGAAGATGGGCGCATGCGGCTCGAGGAGGACGCAAGAGATAGGATCGCGTATGGGCGAGAAGGATTCGGTCGGGCGAGCAAATGGGAGAGGGAGACGCTGGCTTGGTCGAGCGAGAGATAGGGAAGATATTAGGGCTTAGGATTTTAAGGAGAAAGAAAATATATATAATAATAATAATAGAGCTATTATTATTATTATTATTATAATCTTCACTTTCGACATTTTCTCCCTGACGAGCTATTGTCACGAAATGAACATCTACCTTACGTAAAATCGAAGTTTCGGACGTATCGGTGCTGCCTGTTTCGTCATCCGGGGTTGCCCGGGTAGCCTCGTCGAAGATCGGGTCAAAATCACGTCAAATTTTGATTTCCGTCAAAATTTTGGTTCGCGGTCAACTGATCAAGATGGTGTAGATGGTTGTCATGAGGTGTTTAGAAACGATTTGAAGTGGTTTTGAGTTGGTTTGGTGACAAAAGACTAAATTGGGTAATTTGGTGAAATTGAGGTGCCAATCATCCTGATTTGAGCCACAAACCAACCTCCAGGGTCAACCATAAGGTCAAGCAGTCCTATGGGGACTCATCTCGAACTACCGTATATTAACCCCACCTACTAAGTGCTAGAGGTCTGGGACAGCATATGGAACTTCGAGTTGAGCAAAAAGGAGTTTAGAATTTCTAACGGTGAGGGTTCCTTTTCTAGTTTTCTAGGAATAGTCAACAGGAAAGTTTTATGGCTAGACCCTAGGCTACTAAAGAGAAAAAACTAAACCTCAACCAAAAGTGAGGTCAACAGTATCGTGTTCTGTTTGATTGAGACACTCAAACCAATTATTCTTTAGGCAAATCTGGTAGAAACATCAAGAGTTTAAGATCCTTTCTTTGTTTGGATCTAAATATGACATTGACAACACCTCAACACAGCCTTTCTTCATTATCATAGCATCTCCTCCATCTAAGATCCACTCTTGGTTCTTGTTCTTCCTCAATGGCACTAACTTCTTCAACTGATTCTATATATGAGACTAAAAGCATTCTATTCTTGACTTTGACTTGGTTATTCTTTGATTCTTCGACTTTGATTCTCATTTCTTGATCTTCCTTGCATAATTAGGTTTTTGGGTGAACTGTTTTGATTAGATGCACCATTTCGTTGATTCTTTTGAATTTAACATTAAACCTTTACTTTTGACACAGCCAAAAAAAATCATTTATATAAAACACAACATCAACAAAAATTTACATATTAACTTAGCAATGAGCATAAGAGAATAATAGTTTGAACTTCATCATCTATTCTCACACTGCAACTATTCCATTAAAATCACTTCCACACTTATTTAAAGGTTCAGAGTCATCCATTTGCAATGCATGTAATTTCTTCTTGAGATACAACTAATAAACCAAGGAATTATTAGGATGCGAAGATAACCTCCATTCTCCATATGTCAATGGTGATTATAAACAACTTCTCGAAGTACCTAGTCTCCAAGACTTAGTAGAACCATAATGTGAGCTTTATTCAACACCTGTCCACATAATCTTTTCCCTACTTTCAAAATTGCCTCCTCCAATAGTACCACGTTAAAGAGGCAGAAGGAATGCCCTCATTTACAGTCTCCAAAGGCCGAAATCATTTAGACAGATGAACTTCTCAATCTCAATCTCCGCCACTGACAACTTAATTCTTTACTCCTCTCTCATTGATCTAGCTCTAAGGCCACTTGTAAGAAACTACTGCATCATTATCTCCGTTCTTGATAAACTACACAAAAGTCAACAAGAAGACTCAGCTTATTTCCAATGATTTGGGTATTTTCCTCTTAGTTTTTCATCCAGGAACCTACACAAATCCAGCATTGCTTTACAGAATTCAAACACAGAATTACTTCTTGGCAGCATTTGCTTACCACACAAGTCTCCAGTAGTAGCGAGAGAAAACACCCCATCCTCCTGGCTTCAGCGCTGTTCCACTATCCTACATGTACACGGTTCTTGGAAAGAACCTCAAAAACGGCAAACTAGGCAAAATAAGGATAACAAATAATAGGAAAGAGAATAAAAGAGGAAAAAATAATCTTTACGGGAGAATAAAAGCAATTGAAGTGTCTTGACATCAAGGGGTGAACGGGCATTTATAGCCACACCTCAAGGTTATTAAGTAAACTGAAATCTACATAAATAACCTCAAAAGAAAATATTACTAACAATTCTTATAATAGAATTAAATAAACAATTAAAAGAACAATACAATATAAGGATATTGTTGAACTTGAAATGCCAAATCATAATTTTTCATTAATTAATGTGCACATATCCTTCTTTGTAGACCTTGGCTATATAAATCGTATATATAAACCATTATGGATGAGAAAATATTTTATGCTTGCAAGCTTAGGGGTGCTACTAGTAAACTAGTTCAATTTAAGCCTATTATGAAGGCACCAAAGCCTGTTATTGAAGCAAAACTTAAAACTCAACAACAGCGAGTTGTCTTTGACGCTAACACCTCGATGCCCAAATATTTTACAAGAGAAAATATTGAAAGAAATCCCTTCAAATTTCACCTTCAGTCAATATCCATAAGACTTAGAAATAACCCACGACTTTTCTAGATGAATAATAAAGTCAATTTCAATCAGAACTCTAGCAACAGACTGCTAAGAAAGACAAGCTGTAACAACATCTACTAACAATGTTTTATCAAAAATAGATCCCTGGGAGTATAAGGTGGATTTGTTGAGTAGTGTAAATGAAGCTTATGTGATTGTTGATTCCCATATAAGCCAAAGCGCTTAGAATATTTTAAGATTTGCATCACATAGCCATTCATAAACTAATAATATCATAAGAAAAATCAAGTGCAATACGTTTCTAGTAATGGTCTTGAAGTAATACGGTCAGGGTTCATAAGCCCCATAGAAAAACCACCAATCCGGAGCAAGCTTGCTATAAATTTGTGAATAAACTCTAGACTAAGATGGCCCAAAGAAAATGTTCCTGCCATGAAGAAAGATAGTGGACTTGCTAGCTCGATAATCTCAACATCAATGAAGAAAGAATATGTTCTTCATTAATAGTGGATGATTGTTTGTATTGAAGAGGGCTAGAATCTTGTTAAAAATGAAAAGAAATGGTTGGTTAAATATCTAAGGCATTATGACCCCATATCAACCAAAGGCTATAAGAGCAAGAATGATGAACACATAAAAGGAGATTCCATAGCCGTTAATAACCTAGGGGCAAAAGGAATCAAAGGGGTAAGCATCATAAGATGGAAACGCTAGAGCTGTATGACGTGGAGGTGATGCATAATATGGGAACATCTAGATGGAGAGGTTACTGAAGGTTCCTGAGCCAGAGTAATTGAAAAAGTAAAACACTAGGCAAACAAAGAGTGACATAAGTTCACATGATGCGGGTGAAATATAGAGCAAGATCAAACAAGTCATGAGCAAAAAGGTTGCTGATAGTGTCAGCTGAAAAATCCATGAGCATGATGAAGAATGGATTATATCATTGTAAAGCTCATATCGCAAATGTTGAGATCACACTCTACCAAATAAGATTAAATGAGATTTTTTGAGTAAGCCAACATTACTTTGTTCAATGGAGAGGACATCCACCATCAGATGACTCCTAGGTAATTTATGAACAATTGCTATACATCTCCACCGACCTTCAAGATGAATACCTTTAGCGTACTCAACAAAGAAGAGCTATCTATATCCCAAGGGAGTTAATGGGGACCATCTAATATGAACTTGTGTTTAACAGCATAATTAATCAAATAATCTAGGACATTTTATTTAAAGAATATTTAGATTTGTATCATTACGATATAATTCCTTGTTACTTTTATTAAGGTTTGTTTCTTATCTTATTTTTCTATTTTCTTAATTTCTTGTAACTTTAAGATCCTTTTGTTATTAAGAAGACCCTTAAGAGTAAAGGAAGTAACCGATTGAATTAGTAAAATATTTCGTAACTCTCTCTCTCTTTATTTGTTTCCTAGCTATCTACAGCATCATTGAGGAGCCACTTGGAAAAAAGTTTGAAAAATTGCAAACATTTTCACACATGACAACTATTTTAACAAATAACACATAAATGCCAAAACTAAACAATGGTCTCCTCTCTCGTCACGATAACATTATAGATATATGAATCCAAACTGAATACTTTGATAAGAGAGATGGATTTTTTTTTCTTATCATGCAGCTACTAAGGCACATAATGGTGATTCTTTGCCAAAAAGAACTACCAGCTTTGTCTCCCCCTCTTCCTTCCTAGCTCAAACTTTATTATGTTGAGATCTAATGTCAGCACCTTAAACAAAAAATACTTTAAAAAAAAATGATGCTTTCTACTCATTAAGAAATGGTTATGAATATGATTATCCTCATATTACGGTTGACTAGTTTTATGAATCTCCAATGTTCGGCCTTTTCTTTTTAGTGCCATGAGTTACTGAATTAATTACACAAAATTTTTAATACAAATTCTATCTTCGCTACCATTTCTTCTTACTTCCCACTCTTAGAACACTGATTTTATAAACTCATTTTACGCGGGCGTTTTCTATCCTTCGGTACACATGCCTAACCCACTAACTCTATTATCCATTATATTATCTTCAAGTTAAGATTTTCCCCCGTACTTCTAATATAATCACGGAATATCTACATAAATACAAACCACTCAATTCCTATATAATTACATAACTAACACCTAAACATTAACTTATACATACATTCCACCTTACCGATGCATGAAAAAATATATTTCACTTCTTAAGAGTTAAAATAATGGTATTTTTTATATGATATGAAAGATTTGTATGATAGAAATTAAAAAAATAAAAATTCAGAAGTTAGATATATAAACAAATACGAATTTGGTGATATGCATGTAAATTCCCTTATAATCATTCTTCCCTGTATCCCTCATTCTATCGCACATTCATTTTAACATTCTCATTTTTCATGCTCAACTTTATTATCAGTAGTAGAATGAGTTATAACAGAATCATGGTAACACATCTTTCATAGAGAATATGAAAGCTAGTTGAATTGAAAGTATCTGATATGTTGCCAACATATATGAAGGTTGATGGGCAAACATTGATTGATTGATTTATAATAAATTTTACAGGAATCGACAGTTTATATAAATTAAAACAACAAGAAAAAAAGAGTATAGGCCCCTAACCAGTGTGATAAATTGAAGCGATAATATATGAACTAAATTCCACCCTTATTCAATGCCATAAACTTGCACTGTTCATTCATGGCCAGCAATTGGACCTCCTTTTTGTCTAGGAGATTCCTTAACCTAACATTCTCATCCATGAGTTTCTGAACTTCAGCCTCTTTCCGCACCGTTTCATTTTCAAGGCGAGAATTCTTCTCCACAAGTCTGTTTAAAATTAAAGAAAATAAAAATAAAAATAAATAAAAACATCATATTGATAAAGATTACTTTCAGCAAATTACATTCAACAAATTGTGAGATTTGATTTCAATAAAAGGCATGAAAGCTACAAGCTTATTTACATTTTCTTGATTTTTATTTTTTTCATTCAGACACCAACATTTGAGAATTACATAACAGCAAAATTTAATAAATGACAATCTAGTGAGTAATTTTTGTCATAAAAATGCGCCATTCAATGAAATATTAAATATTTTGGTTACGTCATTTTTTTTTTCTTGAACTAAGTATAAGTTCAAACCATTCCAACCTTTCAAAAAACTAGAAAACCCATCTCTAACAATTAAGCACTAACAAAGACATAAGTTGATCCATGACCCATTAGCAAAATATAATAATTAACAACTTAATGAACTAACATGACAGCGCACCATTTAGTGAGATATTAGAACTGTTTGGTCACATAATTTTTTTCTCTGCACCTAGTTTAGTATAAACCAGCTAAAAAAATATGAAACCACATCCCCTCAACATTCCAGAAAATTTTTCGATCAGGACTCTGCACGTAGAGCTACGTGCGGAGTCCTATAAAGATCCGCCAAGTGGAAAATGTGGGTCCCACCCAGAAAAAATAAATAAATAAGATTTATTGCGACCCGGCCCGAAACTCTAACCTGACCGTCGTTCAAAAAACCCTTTCATCTCTCCCGTAACACCTTCCGTCATTTCACCGTTCATCTTCTTTTTGGAAAACCCTGCGGCCATTTCCCTATTCATATTCGCCGGTCAACCGCACGAGACACAATTCCGGTGCTAGCGCTAGCGAAGGAGGAGACAATGGCGTTCGAGCGGTCGGTTAAATGAAGGTATGGCCAAAATTTTGTTCTCGAAGATAAATCTAAACAAGTCTTAGGGTTTAGTAAACCTAAACAAGTCTTAGAGTTTAGTAAGCACAAGCAAGACAAGCGCATAATGTACATTACGTTAAAAACTAAATTCAAAGCATGAATTACTCTAAAAGCATGAATAATACGACGATAACACGCAAGTAACACGTCGATAGACTTACGATAGCCGAGCTAAAACTTGTATTTCTTGTGTGGAATTGTTGCATTATTCTAAGTAAAAATTTTCCTATTCAATAACCGACATCCTAAATAAAGCAATAACATAAATTAAACAATATTTTTTGTGTTATTATTATATTATTGTCATGTTATTACCGTGTTATTCATGTTTTAGGGTTGTGCAATTCATGTATTATTGATGTGTTACTTTAGTTGATGTGTTACTCTTTTGTTCATGTGTTATTCTTATGTGTTAGGTTATTGGTTTGTTTATACGACGATAACATACATAAAACACTTGTTTTGAAGTTGTATTATTGTGTTATTGTTGTGTTATTACGTGTTATTCACGTATTATTAGTGTGTAATTCGTATGTAATTCATGTATTATTGATGTATTCTTTAGTTGATGTGTTACTCTTGTGTTCATGTGTTATTCTTAGGTGTTTAGGTTATTGTGTTATTTTGATGTGTTATTTCTATGTTATTCTTGTATTATTATTGTGTTATTCATGTATTATTGTTGTATTATTATTGATGTATTTCTATTGTCTTACTGTGTTATTCATGATATTCTTGTTTTATTTTGATTTATTTTGATGTGTTATCCTACTGTTCGTGTGTTATTCTTACGTCCTAACATGTGAAATATAATTTTCAGCAGTCATTGGTGTGTTATTTATGTATTACTTTCTTCATTTTGCAGGATAATGAGCGCAAGGATTTTCAACTGCAGATGTCATCCATCTGCAGTGAGGGCTGTACTGGATGGACTTAGGGATCGCATTTCCGAGGAGACGGTTCATAACTTAAGGGAAATGAGGGTCTACACTTTTTTTGACATGCCCCCCATCCCCAAGACAATGTCCTAACGTTGCATATTTTGAGATGTTGGGATAACAGGAGGGGGGTTTTCAGATTGGGTGGAAAAGAGTTGAAGCTAGATGCTGACCATGTGGCCTTATTGCTTGGCATGCCTAACAGAGGAGAGCGTGCCACAATGAAGAGAAGTGGACTAGCTGCGGACGATGTCAAAGCAATAAAGGAACAAATGACAGATTTTTTTGAAGAAGGAGCATTTACTCCTCCTTTTGAGCAGTTTTATTTAAAATTTTTGTTAAATAACCTATTTTTTTCGTCTAGCAATTTTCACGTGCACGCAGAGCTTGCTCGTTTGCTGTTAATCCACAGGCTTTTCCCTCCTTTAATTGTCCTGCTGCCATATGTGAAATACTGTTAGAACAAGTCAGCACTGCTTATATGAAATTAAAGGATAATAAATCGTTAATGTATATCAGAGGTTTCGTATTTACTGCTAACGATATGTATTTCTTCAGTTCTTTAAAACATTATCATTATGAATTTTAGTTTTGTTGTTTTTTCTTTGTTACATAAATAGTTATAGTGTATGACTTACTCAGTATGGTTTTACGAGATGACATCATTTGGTTACTCCTACTGCCTCAAGGTTAGACCACGTATCTTTGAGATGACCAACAAGTCATAGGCGAATAGCTAAGCTGATTCATGAAGCGCTTTAAGGGGCTTCATCGCTTCACGAGTTTGTCATTCATTGCGTTAAAATAATTGTAAATGGTTCATGGTTGTTTTACGATGACATGTTTAATTTCATTGCGAAGTCGATGACGTATTCTTAAATTTGAGGGATGATGAAGTTCAGTTGCTCTCGAATCCGGAGCGAGACCACGTACTCCTCCGAGGCCTCGCCCACGGCATGAGGCAGAGGCGGGACCATCTTCACTAGAGGCTGGTACACTGTAGTGTCGAGTGAGATGACCCGGTGATTGGTCGTCTTAGTGGACTGTTGATCTTGAAGTTTTGTATGAGTTGATGAAAGATCAGCACCAAGTGAGCTTACATATACAAGACAGAGTGTATTCACATGATGTACAGCTGCATACGATGGCTGATGTTATTTCCAACCTCACAGACCTTGTACATAGGTTTATTGAAACCAGGGCTGATAAGGAGGTGAAGAAGTAGTCCAGTAGTAGTTCCCGAAAGAGGTCGTTCGAGTCACCGGTCACTCAATACCAATTCAGAAGAAGACTGGAGCTAGCGATATAGATGATACCATACACAGAGAGGATCCTGTACAGATAGATGATCCCTTTCCGACATTAGTTGACAGACATATAGATACTGTAGTACATACCGCTGAGGCCGATGTACATATTGTATAGATTGATGACCCTATTGTTCAGATTGTCACTCAACACCAGGAGGTCGATTTACCTATTGTAGATCCGGAAGTGGCCCAAGAGGTCGATGTACAGACGGATGATCCAGCAAAGGCCCAAGAGGCCGATGTACAGATTGATGATCCGGCAGTGGCCCAATAGGCCGATGTGCATATTGATGATCCGACAGTGGCCCAAGAGGCCGATGTTCATATTGATTTTCCGGCAGTGGCCCAAGAGGCCGATGTGCATAGTAAGGATGTAAAAGTCGCCTAGGCTGTTGGGGATTCGACATTGCAAGAAGACCCCGATGAAGTCGACCGAGTAATAAAGAGTATGTTAAATTCTATGTCGGTGAGTACTACATTATTTTATTTTAACGATACGATCTACCTTCCTTGTATGTTTACTAAAAATATATTTTTTTTATTGTAGACGCGTCTTGTGGCATCATGTGAGGATATTGATGCCCAAGAGGGTGATGGCCAAGAAGCCAAAGATATGGAAAAAAATATTGAAATATCTAGTCCAAGCTCTGCTGAGGCCCAATTCACCGTAGTTGCAAGTACTTAATAAAGATTGAACTAGACTTTATATATTCTCCATGTCTTTCAGAAATATTGTTCGATGTTGCAGAGTCGTCACCTGCACTGGACCATTGATTATCCTGCTAGATCTTTGATACCATAGGAAATGCGAGGAAGAGATTGATCGGTGCATTGCGAGCCACCCGGGACCAAGTAAGTTAATGTGAACATTCGATTTCGATTTTTGCGGTTGTGTTGTTGTGAATTAACATAAACGCTATGTTATCGATACGATAGCGATATTGTGTTGTTTAGAGGAGGCGTTATGATTGACGGAATAGCCACTAGTAGATCTTACACCGATAAGTCTCTCGGAAATGAACACATTGATCTTTTCTTCTGCTATTGCGCGAACGAACATTGAGGAGACCGACTATCATAGGCCTTACCTCATGTTTCACCTTCATATTTGGTAATATTTTTAGTCATTCTACTTTGTATTAATTTTTTAATAAATTTGGTTAAACTAAAAATAATGATGTTATGCGGATGCGCGAAATACGACGACGACGAAACGGTTTGTTGATCACATAGCTTCGCGGAAGCTTTTAAGGGACACGAAAACGATATTGTTTCCGATTGTGCATAATGATCACTTGTATTTTGTTGGTGCACGATATCGATAACAAAAGATGGAGAATTTACGACTCCTTCCAAAGCGAGCTCATAAGGCACATGTTGAACAAGTTGTAAGTAAATTCAACTCTTTCGAATATTATTTCGAATTCGCAGTAGGACTTATGGCAAAACATAATAACACATAAGTAATACAGCAACTAAAAAAACTTAGGCAACACATAGTAACACATAAGTAATACAACAATTAATAAAACTTAGGCAACATATAGTAACACACAAGTTACACTTCATTATTTGTTTCTTGTATGCAGATTGGAATGTTTGCTACGGATTGTGGAGATCTTTTTAAAGCGAAAATAGTGAAATGGCCTAGGGCAATAGTGCAGGGTGTACCAACACAATCGAACAGCATTGACTGTAGGATGTTTGTTTGTAAGTTCGTAGAAACGATCGTCTTTGGCCGAAGATGTCGATTGAAAACAATACTTCGAATGGCGAGATGAAATGGAAAGATTCGGAAGCGAGAATTTGCGTATGATATTTGCCTCATGTCGAGGATTAAATTTATTAATATGATCGAGTTTCATTGCGACTCCATACATTACGGGTACGAGTCGATTTTCATTTCTTGCGACTCCATACATCATAGCTTCTTTATTTTTTAGAACTCGAAATTGCAGCTTGGAATGCGATTATGGGGTGGTGAATCTTTTGGAATGCTTGAACACGGTATATAGCGAGTGCTTATCGAGTAAATTCATTAACGGTTTTCATATCAATTTTTTAAGGCATTTACATAATATTACGAAGCTCTCGGTGTGCATTTCTTGCGACTCCATGCATTTTTTAATTGCAAGCAGAATGCATCTATGGGATGGTGAAAGTTATCAAGTAGCTATGAAGGCTTACCATGTGGTTGTTTTATGTTTAGAAATATGTATGATGGCATGTATATAGGAAGAAATTGAAAGTGTAGATGTTAAACTTGTAAATGTATAAAAATTGAGTGGTACATATGTAAATCTCTCATTCTAATATCAAGGTGTTTACTGCCCCTCAGAAACATAAATTTCTTAACCATGCTTTTGATGTTTATTTACTGCAATTTCCTTGTCAAATGGTGTAGCTGTGATACCTGTGTTAATGGATGATATATATGGTTCATTGTGGCAGAGCTTTTTGGAGATTGAGGTTTTGCCCTCTTTCCCTGTCCAATGGTGTGGTTAAAATATTTGTTTTTTTCTGAAATATTAGTTTTATTTGGAAATTAAAAATATAAGAAGAGTTGGCAAATTGAAAATATGAGAGTAGTTATTTTTTCCTAAAACATTAGCTTTGTTTAGTAGTCAAGCTTGAAGCATAATCCCGATGAAGGTTTCTTATGCATATATGAGAATTATATTGTTTATATGAAAGTTTCTTATGTTTATATTAGCTTTGTTTGGAATGATGATTATGTTGTTTATTGAAATAGAATTGAAAATTATCATATTGCTTTACCAAGAAATTGGAGAACGTCGTCATAAATTGCTACATGGGTTCTAAATAAATTAGCTATGTGTAACTATATTTTTATCATATAGTTCCACCATGTCTAAAATAAATGAAGAGGGTTCATTATTAAAATCTCTATATTGCTATATTATAAAGATTTGTAAGTACGAGAAAATTTTATTTGTATATTAGAAATATTTCTAAAAAAATATATTAATTTTGAATAATGCGATTTTTTTGACAGTAACACGATTTATTGCCGATTTAAAGACGGAATATTCCAGAATAACACGATTTTTTGCCGATTAAAAGTCGCGGTAACACAGCGTTCTGTGCGAGTCGAATGCGTGGTAACACGAGCAGCGATATTGTAGGTGTTACTCACGTGGTATTTACGTATTATTCGCGGGTTATTCGCTCGTAATAAACATGTTCTTATAATTTGAATATTTTCCTGCACATTGACCCGTTTGGCACGTGTTATTCTATCGTTACTTAAGTGTTATTCTGGTATTATTTACGTGGTATTCTATCGTTGTGTTATTCTGGTATTATTTACGTGTTATTGGCGTATTATTTACATGTTATTGGATGTTATTGACGTATTATTTACGTGTTATGACGTGTTATTGTCGTATTATTGATGTGTTATCTACATTTAGAATAAAAACTTCTTCACGTTTGTTATTCTATAGTTGGTAACTCACAGAATGAATATTTTCATGCGTATTGGCTGATTTGGGACATGTTATTCTATTGTTAAGTGTTATTCTGTTGTTACTTAAGTATTATTCAAGTAGTATTTACGTGTTATTGGTGTATTATTTAAGTTTTATTGTGTGTTATTGGCGTATTATTTACGTGTTATTCTGGTATTATTTACGTGCAATTGACGTATTATTTACGTTTTATTGCGTGTTATTGCGTATCATTTACGTGTTATTGACGTATTATTTACGTGTTATGACGTATTATTTACGTGTTATCTACATTCAGAATAAAAACTTCTTCTTCACGTTTGTTATTCTATAGTTGGTAATGTGAAAAATCAGAGAAGAAGAAAAATAATTCTGTATTTTCTTACTTTGAATTGGGAATACAAGTTGTTATATAGAGGAGATTACAATGAATAAAAAAGGAAACTATCTACCTAATTCCGCTTGATTTAAGGGATTACGATTTAATACAAATTAATACGAATTGATTCTTGATTTATTCTCACAATCTATTTACGGGATAAATTTGGAAAGCTTAACACTCCTCAGTTGAGAAATAGATGTCTTCCATTCCGAAGCTTGGATACGATATCGTGGAAACTTGAAGCTATTCAACCGCTTTGTTAGAACATCGTACGGTTGTTTCTACGATGGAACATAAGACATACATATCTAACCCTTACTCCAGGTTTTTCGTTGATGAAATGTCCATCAATTTCGATATCTTTTGTCTATCGTGTTGTATAGGGTTATGAGATATATTAATAGGCGAGCTGTTGTCATGATGAGAGCTCATAGGACCCTCCAGTTGGACTCTTAAATCATCCAAAATAATTTTCAGTACGAGTAATTCACATAATCCTTGAGCAATAGCACTGAGTTCGGTCTATGAATGACCTTGCAACTACATTCGCTTCTTGCTCTTCCAGTGTCACTAGGTTGCCTCAAGAAAAGTACGATATCCCGTAGTAGATCTCTTGTCCACTAGGGAGCCGGCATAGTCGGCGTCGGTGTAGGCTCAGGAGTAAGAGCGTCATTCCTTTTGAACAAGATTCCTTTCCCCAGATTGCCTTTCAAGTAATGCAGTACCCTGTAAGCAGCCTGAAGATGAGGTTCTCTTGGATCATGCATGAATTGGTGATCAGACTTGCAGAATATCTTTATGTCACGGTCGAGTGTGAGCGAGGTATATGAGTCTGCTAACCAGCCTACGGTGCATTCTTTTGTCACACTTGGTTCTTCTTAGCTTACTCCCGACTTATAGTTTGGATCTATTGGAGTAGAGATCGAACTTCCTTGGTCTTCACTGTTCTGCTTGATAAATCGATCACGTCTTTTCTTTGGGATATGAAGATCCACTGTGTGGAATATGTCACTTCGATACACGAAATCTTGATTTCACGGTTCCTTTGTTTCGAACTCTTTTCTTAGTCTCGACGTCGATTCGTATTCTCTTTTTAAATCATTTCAGATCAGCTATGATGTCGTGCACATAAACCAGAAAGAGCGGTCACTCTCCTACTGTTGAATGTTTAATGAAAAGAGTGTGGTCGCGCTGAGCTTTGTTTATACCGGATTCCTTCATGACCTTTGAAAATCTGTAAGCCAAGCTTCTAGGAGATTGTTTTAATCAATAAAGTGCGCTTTTCGACTTGCACACGCTTGTTACTGTGTCCTTGAATCCGGTGGGATGTTCATGTAAATTTCCTCATTTAGATCACCATGGAGGAATGCATTCTTAACATCATACTGCTATACGATTGCTTGATTTGAAGTGAGCGACCAATGATAACGGGATTCTCACGAGTGTTCATCTTTCTTCTTGGAGCGAAGGTTTCCGATAGTTCACCCCGTAAGTACGAGTGTATCCTTTGACTACTAACCTGCTTTATATCTTTCAAGTGATCCATCGGCCTTGTATTTCGATGTAAAAATCCACTTGCAATCAACAATATTCTTTCCTTTTGGTTTATCAACGATCTCACGTGTTTTATTAACTTTCAATGCACTCATTTACTCTCTCATAACGCATCCCTCAATTCACTTTTTGACGATGCCTCGGACACATTTTTTGGGATGGCGATGGTGTTGAACTCACGATGAACCTTTTTTGAAGCGGGTGATAGACGCTTAAGAGAGACATAATGAGATAGTGGATAAAGAGGTTCTGATCTTACTATAATTTCATTTCCAGAATTTGGATTTGATTCTTGGAATTGTGTCGATTCATGAACGGTCTTTCTCCTTGAATACACCTGAGAAAATCTTGGGAAATTGTGGGTGATAGGATCGGGTGACTTAGATGTGATTGGTTCGGAGGACTCGGGTTCAGCTGGAACATGAGGAGAGTTTGGCTGCGGGGATTTCGGTTCGATAACACGGAGTGGCACATGCGGAAGGTCGAGGTTTTGTAGTGGTTCGAAAAGACTCGCAATCTTATCTTCCATCGTTGAAATCTCTCCCGAAGAGAGGACTTGGAGAAAAAGGTTTATTTTTCGTGAAAGTGACATCTGCAGAGATGTAAAATTTTTACAGTAGAGGGTTGTAACACTTGCATCACTTTTGAGTGGATGAGTAGCGAGGAAAACACATTTGATGGATGCTAGGTCTAGCTTCCCTCATGTTGTTTGTGGACATGAGCAAGGCGATACACCTGAAATACTACTAGGTGTGAGGCCATTTGAGGTTCTGAAGTGAGGGTAGAAGCTATTAAGGACTTCTCTGGGACTTTTGTGTTCTAACACACGGGAGGGAAGTCTATTTATCATATATGTGGCAGTAAGAATGGCTTCTTCCCAATAGGATTTAGAAACATTCGCTTGAAATAGTAAGGCTCGGGTGGTGTTGAGTAAATGCATTATTCTTTCTTTCATTACCACATTTTGTTGGGGTGTCTCCATACAAGGATGACTCATGGATAATCCACTTATGATTGAAAGTAAGGTGATAGAATCGATTGAAGTAGTCTACAACGTTTGTCATCCTAAATCTTTTTATTTTGACCGCAAGTTGATTTTGAACCATTGAATGAAAATTAGGTATAAGAGTGCTTAACATCGATTTTTGTTCGAAGGAAGAGCCATGTAACCGGGTGCGATCATCGATTAAGGATACAAACCAACGAGCCGAGAAATGTTAGGTATAGTGTAAGGTCCACATATGTCAGTTATGAATCGAATGAAAAGGATGAGCTAACTTCTTTACGTTAATAGAAAAAGATACGCGAGCTATGTTTAGCTAGATTCACAAATGTCACGATGAAATTCGAAATATCTAATCCTTGGAATAAGTGAGGGAACGATTATATTTAAAACCACAAAGAAGGATGACGAAGCGCGAGTGGTATAGCCGAATGACATCTTTGTTTGAGGAACTTAGGAAAGATAACGACAAATTTTCCTAGTTTTACGTGATGGTTCGAGATGGTAAAGGCAGTTTCTTTCCTTATCAAGTCCGATCATCCTCACAGAGTCACAGTCACGAAAAACACGATAAGAAGAGTAAAAAACAACATAGCATTTGAGATCGTGAGTCGAACTTTTGAATGGATACGAGGTTTGTTGACGGTTTAGATACATGGAGAACGTTTTTAAGGATAAAGGTTAGGTGTGACATGTATATCTCCATCACTCTACGACGTAGTAAAGAACCATTGCCACGACAATTTTCCGATTACTTGGACATGGGGTATAGGATTGGAAGAGTTGAGATGTGGGGGTCGTATGAGTGCATGGCATCGGAGTGCATGATCCAGGAATTTGGATCATAGAATTTGTCTAAGACATTCGTATGCAACAGGTTTACCGAAAGAGCCATCGAACACTGTACTGCGAAAGTTTCCCAAGAGAACCCAACAAGCTTCTCAACTTCTCAATTTCTTCACTGTTGAACATTGACACGGTGGAGTAGAGAAATTCAGAGCAATTAAGGCTGCTCCTGGATGACGCGGGTAAGAGACGACTCGGATCGCAGGAGATCGCACAGCTTCTGGGCGGCAGCAATGAAGGCTGCGAAAAAACTCCTGCGGGAAAGGGAGCAGATCGTCGAGGACGACGCAGAAGCAGATCGTCGAGGACGATGCGTTCGGCGCGCAGGAAGCGAAGGAAGTGTTCGGCGCGACGATGAGTTCGTTGGGACGACGAGTTCGGCGCGACGACGAGTTCGTAGCAATAAAGGGTGTGGGAAAAACTCCTGCGGGAAAGAGACAGAAATGCCCGTTCCTGTTCGGCAATAAAGGCTGAGGAGACGTTTATGTTCCTGGATAATCCAAATGGCACGCAGAATGTCGAGAAGATCACGCAGGAAGGAGGCGCTGGAAGCGGATGAAGCTTACGGCGAGTTCGAGGACGATACGTTTGGCGTAGGAAGCGACGGCGAGTTCGGCGCAGATCGTCGAGGATCTTCGCGTAGGAAGGAGGCGCGGACGACGGCGAGCAGATCGTCGAGGGTGTTCGCGTAGGAAGGAGGCGCGGACGACGGCGAGCAGATCGTCGAGGGTGTTCGCGCAGGAAGGAGGCGCAGACGACGCGTTCGGCGCTACGGCGAGTTCGGAGCGGACGACGCAGACGAAGCGGATGAAGCGGAAGACGCAGACGCGAATCAACGCGAAGGAAGAAGACAGAAGCAATGAAGGCTTCGATTTAGTGCTCTGATACCATGTGGAAAATCAGAGAAGAAGAAAAATAATTCGTATTTTAACTTTGAATTGAGAATACGAGTTGTTATATAGAGGAGATTCGATGAATAAAAAGAACTATCTCTAATTCTTGATTTAAGGGATTACAATTTAATACAAATTAATACAAATTAATACAGACTGATTTTTGATTTATTCTCTCAATCTATTTACAGGATAAATCTGGAAACTTCAACAGATAACTCACAGAATGAATATTTTCCTGCATGTTGGCCCATTTGGGACGTGTTATTCTAGTGTTAAGTGTTATTCTATTGTTACTTAAGTATTAATCTAGTAGTATTTACGTGTTATTGGTGTATTATTTACGTTTTATTGCGTGTTATTGGCGTATTATTTACGTGTTATTCTGGTATTATTTACGTATAATTGGCGTATTATTTACGTGTTATTGCGTGTTATTGCGTATTATTTACGTGTTATTAGCGTATTATTTACGTGTTATTGCATGTTATTGCGTATTATTTACGTGTTATCTATATTCAGAATAAAACTTCACCTTCACGTTTGTTATTCTATAGTTGGGTTTTGGACAATTCAACCTTAAAAAATGCAAAATACAAGAAATTGTATCATGTCGTTTACTTTAAATACAAATTCAGGTAAATGTTTCCCTTGTGCAGTGCAAAAATCCTACATAATCTTATATCTGAGTCAACAAAATGTTTTGTGAAATATGTCGCTCAACCAAAGTTAATCACCTTTAATAATCCAATAAACACGGCAGAGCATCAGAAGACATGCTCAAAAGTGATAAATGAAGCAAAATTGAAAATTAGACTGCAGGAAAATAGAAATCAAGAAAAAGAAAATTAAATAGACAAGGTATGAATGAATGGTAAAAGGCATAGAGACGAATGAGTGGTTGCACATTAATTAATGATTTAACATAGAAAAATATAGAAAATGTAGAAAAAGAATAAAGATGCAAATCACAGTCACACTGGATCATGATGCAACAAAAAGATTATGTTACGGGGGTAAAGCCTGCACACGAATAAAAAAAAAAGGAAAATTGAACTGACTAGTGTCGATTCAATTGAACCTCCATTAGTCTGTTCTGCGTTATAAGAAGGTGAGGAGACGGAGAGGGGGTAAAGCCTGCACACGAATAACAGAGAGTGAAAGCATGAATTAGTTGTGAGGTCGAGATAACAGCTGCCGTGACTAGGTGTGAGAACTGAGAGAAAAGAAAGAGGGTGCACGAGCAGGAAACTGAAAATGAGTAAAGGAACACATGAGCAGAGGAACAGAGAGCATGGACCAGAGTAGGCATGGGCAAGAGCAATGAGATCAACTGGTGATCAAATCCACTGCATGCTAGCAAAAGAGCAAGCAGTTGTGAGCTCGAGAAAACAGCTGCAAAAAAGCAATAGATTAAATGATAATCTAAATATTTAAAAAAAGCTAAACATTAATTTCAAATGATGCACGGTATAGAAGTAAGATTGCGAAAAGAAAAATTGAAAATTTTTTGTTAGTTAAATAATATGTCATGAATAAAAGGAGACAATATTTAAGGACCAAGTGGCAAAGTAAATGCCTAATGGCAGTGATATAGTAAATATTAAATTTAATATTAAGTTAAAAATATAAAAGAGAATGACATTTACTTTTATGAATGTGATAACATGATAGATTACGTATTAAACAAAAGATTTGCTAGTGGTCACTAAAGATTATGAATTTGAGTGGAGTATATAAACTATTTTTGATTCATAGCTTTATTAGTATAGAAGTATATTTATTTAACATGAGTGGAATAAAGTAAAAAGAGAAAAGAAAGTTTTGTTAAGTGTCAAAATATAGAAATCTTATGCTTATGTGCACCTTGATATAGGTATTCTACTGCAGAGATGGCGTTTAAAAGTTAGTAAGCTAAATAAAACTCCTGAGGTCAAAGCAAATACTTATATTTTTATGGTAATATTGTTCTTTATTCTAAATCAGTTGCCGTAATAATTATTAATAGTTATTCAATCAACCAACATTCATTTATGATTTAGTTTTGTTATAAAATTGATTCATGGTGTTGGCGTGAATGACATGAATTTTCTATCATATGTTCAACTGTTTATCTTACAATATATAAAGTTAATTATAGAAAGTTATGGAATAATACGTACAACGTAAATAGAATGGTCTATAAAAAATAATTGCAAATACATGTCGAATGATAAAGTTCACATTTTTATGGTACTAGCTGACTGTGAAGAGACAGCTAAAAGTTGAAAAGAAGGAATAAGGATCATAATCCAAGCTCCAAACCCATAGAAAGGGCCAATAGATAAGGTCCGAAAAATAATGTTAGGCATCTGATGGTTTTAGAAAGATGATGGATTGAGAGGAGAATTTCATAATTTGCAAATATACTATTCTTCTATTTCTCTCTATTGCTTTCACTTTCATTAACATCACATTTGTCTTTCATGTCCCTAACCATCACACTCCCGCCATCAGTTTTCAGACCAATTATATATTGACCTTCTAAATGAGCTTCGGAAATCACATTCGGATCACAAAGGATCAAGGTGCAACCAGGTGGATTGTACTGTGGTGGAGGTTACTGGCTATACCATCTAACAGTGTAGAAGACAGCAGAGAAATGGAGAGAGACAAGAAAAGGCTGGTGCTTGCATCGGCTGGTGAATTTTCAAAATGAAATTCAACAAAGCCACAAATCCATTGCCTATGATTAACTACATTCTAGGTGTTTGACCTCTAGATGGATGAAATTGAACATGGAAAAGGAAAAAATAGTATCAGAAAAATTAAATCATCTATAAGCAAATCATATACATGCATTATTTTATAGTGACAAAAAATGAAACCAAGCATAAATGTCATACATTAGGGTAGCAAAACATGCAATTAGGCTAGTGGTGTAAACAAGCCATGCTTGAGCAAGCCTAGTATTTGTGTGTGTTCGACTCAATCTAATCAAAACAGACTCGTTTCGAAATAACTCCTTAATAGCATATTCATGCTCGATTCAATTCGAATTCATTTGTTCGTTTAAGATCGTATTTTGCTCAAATTTAGCTTGAATGATATAAAAAATAATAAAAGTGAAACATTTTTTTTTAAATCAGCAAAAAAATCAATATCAAAAGATAATAATAAATATAATTTATCTAATTACTTAAGTAATTCGATTCAAAACAAACTGAACCCGATCGATCGAACAAAAGTTTGTTCATTTTCGGCTTATTTATCAATTGAGCTAAAAAAGTTCATATTTGATGCGCTTGCTTGATGAACGAAACGAACACAAGATGCTAAGCAAGCCGAACATGAGTACACGAACAACAAGCTTTTATGACAGCTCTACATTAGGCAATATTGAAGTCCTGCATTTCCGAAGTGTTATGTTAAATTAATGTAAACAACATACAAAAGCCATAAGTGAGCCAAACACAAGCTATTCACGAACAACAAGCTCTTTTGACAGCTCTACATTAGGCAATATTGAAGCACTAGCATTTTCTAAGTGTTATGTTAAATTACTGTAAACAACATACAAATGCCCTAAGAAGTATGTGAATGATGATAGCTAAATGTATTTTCTACATAATTTACAAAATGGGTGCAAATTTTTAAATTGTATTTTATAAGTGCTATGTTAGATTTTGAGATACAATTTCTTTTGATATATGATAAACTCTGTAAGACTATTGATATCATTGCCCTAAAAAAAAAATGCATCAACATGAACATTTAAAATTTAGCTCTTTAACAAAAAATGTCAATTAACACTGCCACAACCAAAATGGCATATTTTCCTACATCACTAGCACCCCAATTATCATTTGTGTCATGGACCTTGCATCATGATAATAGCAGTACCCAAATAAAACCCCACCCTTTAAAAAAGAAAAAAATGAAGAAAAGAACACGGAAAAATAATCAATAACATCCAAAAATCACTTTAACAAAGTTAGGACAACCTTTCCTAACTGTTTCTTTATGTTTGCACTCATGTGCATATCAAGTTTTGAACCTCCACATCCTCAATCCATCCTTCTATGCACAAGAAAGAAATAAAGCAGATGCTAATGAGCGAAATCCATTTATTCATTTCCCAAAATTAATTAGTTAAACTATTTTTAATCCAACCTGAGAAATATAATCACTAACAATCACGACCCGGCATGGGGGCTCAAACTTTCCAAGGCAAGAATTAACGTTCGGATGGTGAACTTAAAATTTTCAATTTTTATTTTCTATCACTAACAAGTTGATAATACAAATAAATTAAAAGAGCCGCTATGAAAATAATTAATTTAACCAATAATAAGTTTATATTTAAGTTTGTTGTCCTCAGCTTCTATACACATTATCTCTTCTAATACGCATCTTCTATTCAAAATCTTAAACATGAAAATATATTAAAACATGATAGCCCGATGAAGCAATTATACTTCTAAACTATTGTAACCAAGCGAAAGAAGATAAAATGTATGCTAGTAGTATGCACTATAAATCAATATAATAATTAAATAATATATTCATAATATTCGCTCATAAAAGAAATCTAAAAATTTCTACATGCATTATCATTTATTTTACTTTTTAATGTTTAATCTTTTAACTTCAATACACATCTTCCTCTTCACTTGTACATCCATTTCAAAAGCATCATCTTAATATAACCTAACATCCATGGCTATACATATTACATCGGCACAACGAGGCACAAACCAGTTCTACTATTTTTTGAGGTGAAAGGATATTTCTGACAGATAATCTCCAGTTGACACAATGGTTTGTGATCTAAATTAAAAGATTGCATGAGAAGGTAGGAAAACATCTACGTAAGCAGATACATTTGCATCCTCAGCCAGTACCATTAAAAATTCAACTTCTTCTCTTAGCGTGCACATACAGTATACATATATATAATACTTTCATTTCATTCTTCATAGCACACATTATTTTCTTATGAGAAATTTTGTATTTATCTAACAATGAATAAATGCATCTCGACTAGAATAGAAATGTCAGGTAATAATTTGATTATACAGCACTATTAGAATCTAAGTTATCTAATAATCTAATAACTTTATAGAAAAATTATTATTCAATTATTTATGCATAATTGTTCAAGTACACATTTTTTGCCTAATAATATGAATTAACATATAATTTAAATTTCAATAGTATGGACTATAATTGTTGAAAATAAAAAAATAAAAAATATAATCAAAAGGAAGAAATATTACTATAACATAAAAATATAAGTAGTCACTACAATCTTATTTATTTCGTTCTCCTTAAAATTTTCTTTTCTTGCTACAACACTAAATATATCATTATGTGTATGGTTGATACAAAACAACAACAACAACAAACTTTCATCCCACTAAGTGGGGTCGGCTACATGAATCCTTATTCTCCATTGTGTCCTATTGAGTGACATATTTTTATTTAATTCAAATAAATTAAGATCATTTTTTATACAATATGCCCAAGTCTTTCTAGGTCTACATTTTCCTTTCTTAACATAAGTCGAATCCAAAACAGCTACACTCCTAATTGGAACATCAAATGGTCGACGTTTAATGTAACCAAAACATCTAGGACGGCTCTCCTAATTTTGTCAGCCACTAGAGATACATCAACCCTATCACGAATATATTCATTTCGCATTTTGTCTCTAAGTGTAAAGCTACTCATCCACCTAAGCATTCTCATCTCGACAACACTTAACTTAGTTTTATGGTTCTCTTTTAAAGGCCAACATTCTGCTCCATAGAGCATTGTGGGTCTCACCACTATGTTCTAAAATTTTTCTTTTAACCTAAGCGATACTTTTCTATCACATAATAGACCTAATGTATTCCTCTACTTCAACCAATCAACTTGAATTATACTAATAACATTCCCATCTATATCACCACCACTTTGAAGAATAAATCTGAGATATCTAAAGCGTTCACACTTCTTTATAATTTGATCACCCATAGTTAAAACTCTTAAAGCATTAACTACATTTCTCTAAAGCAGTACCTACATTTCTCCTATCATCCATAATTATTACTCTAAAGTGTCACCCACATTTCTCCTATCATTCATAATTATTTCTCTAAAGAGTTACTCGATTTGACCGCCCATAATAATTCCTCTAAAGCGTTACCTACATTTCACCTATCATTGCCACCAATATTTCATTTTGCTCTGAACAAGATCTTAAAATATTTATTTATTTAATCAAAGGAAAAGACATAATGAGAGCCTGCCTCAATTACTCCCTAGTTTCTTCTACCAAATCAATGATCCAAAGCCCTAATCCATTGAATCAAAATTTCCTTTAATCTCCAATTCAATTCACAATATTATTAACACCAATTTAAGGGGGGAAAAAAACAAAATCTTTAATTTAAAATATAAAACCCTTACCTTGACTACCCTATTTTTGCTTCTTGTAACTCAAAATCATCTTCTGATTTTACATACTTCGAATGTACCAATTCTGATATTATTCTTTTAAAATTTAACTTTAAAAATTCAATCTTTAAAATGAAATATGCATATATATAGAATTAAAATAAATAAAACCTAAACTCACCTACTAAAGCTTTGTTCACTAAAACTTTGTTCGATCTATCGGTTCTATTCTGCCTTGTCTTTAATTTGAGTGCTTGTAAACATAATCAATGTTATGAATTCATAAAATTTTAATATTAGCATAATAATATTTTTAATTAAAATAATTTATATAATTTAAAAAAAACTTAAACCTATGCGTTCCCTAAAGGCTCGGCCCGACCTTCCCCATACCAAAAGCCACATGTTATGGTTCGGTATGGTCTCCTCCAGCAGAGAGCGTCTTGCCTCCTCCTCTCCGCATGTTGGGGTTCAATTTGGCCTCTCTTTTGTGCATCGAGCCACCCTACTCAGCTCTTCCCATTACCAGCACGGAAGGCCCACCTTGCCATTGCACAAAACGTGTGACTTTGGCTTTGTCTCCCTTCTTAAAGAGCATACATAATCGGCTAGGGTTATGCACCCAAGGTGCAATTCCACTCACTTAACTTCTTCCTTCTCGTACAGGACGCACTTGTGAATCTTCGAGGTGTTTGAAACCCTTGTCCTTACTCCTACATCATGCCTTAGGTTTCCCCTCTGACTCCTCTTTCTTCTTCTTTTTTCTTTTCTCATTCTTGCTCTCCTTATCTATTATGATCTCTCCCTTCATTTCAAACGAGAGAAACTTAATCTTTTCACACTTACGAAAACTTTGAAACAGTTATTCGAACTGGCATATCAATTTACTTCTTTTATATGTTATTACAAATTTCACTAATAAAATTTTGCACCATAAATTTAAGACACTCATAAAAGCCAATCATTATGCAGATGAAATATGAACTATCCAAGAATCTTAAAAGAAAGTCTATTTTTTTGTTAAGTGATAACAAAAATAATTTTAATAAATCTAACATCTGAGATAAGATAATTCAATTAAATAATCCCCAAATATCTGAAATATGAAAACATAACTAGCACCACAACCTAAAGAGCGTAAAATAACCAAACAAACACTAAAATTCTAAAATAAAAGAACAAAAAGATACTGACCATAAATATGATATTGTAGATCAAACTCAATTAACATCTATATCAGTAGCAATAGGCTATTTAGGTTTCTGATGAGTTAAAAGAATAGATCATGATCGAATGTTCTACTTGGTTGCTTCTTGAGTCACTGTACCATTTTATGTCATCTTTTGCTAACCGCTTCTAAAACTAAATCCATTCGGAAAAATTTTTTGAGTCCGAATACCTTTTTAAGTTAGCATTTGGTGTCGACCTCTAAGTAAAATTATGGCAATTTTTCATCTAATCTCCGGTTATCGTCATAAAAATTATACCTTAGAACCAAATAAGCATTCATCATAGTGTAGCTTCTCATACTTAACACAAGCTAGTAGTGTTGATGCCATCCTAGCGAATAACTCCATCAGCACATGATTTTATTTTCTTCCTATTAGATTCTCCAGAATGAATTGTTAGTACCACATTTTTCAAGCCTTCCTTATGCATGTCTTTATACTTCCGAGCCTGCTAAAAATCAATTTTCACTCACTTGACCCTTCTATTAGCACTTGAATAATCTTTAATCATAGTGGCACTAATAGTTGTCCGATTGAATCATTTAATCCGAAAAAGAACTCGTAACATTCTTATGCGGTATATATCGGTTGTGGTGCATACCTCCATAGTGTAGTGAACTCTACTTCATACTACTTGATTTTTTTCTCCAAGCATTAAATTGAACTTATCTTGCATCCGCACTCCGTGTAGAAAGGGGCACCAACAAATCTATAAATAATTCCACAAAATCTTCCCGAGTTAAATGACTCATTCGATATATCTCCCAAACTATCCCGACGTTACACTTGTCACCATCTTTCACATTCTCCATCTAATACAAATGCAACTAGAGGCAACTTCCTCACATCCAAGCAACACATACTGTCCAAAATCTTCTCTATTCGCAATAGCCAATTTTCAACTTCTATTTGCCCTTTAGTTCTCTAAAATAGTGGCGGTCATAAATCCTAGAGCATCTTCAAATATTTATCTATGCAGAATTACCATTGTTTCCACTAGATCTTGATCTAGAGTCCTAAATAAGTTGGGTCATAGCCGCCATCAGCTAGAACAAAAACATTTGTATTCACAGTGACATTGGGTGATAATTCCTCTCCCACCTGCAGAGCATCCCCAATCTCCTATTGAGCATTCATATGTTTGAGATAAAATAAGGTTATCTAGTCAAAGTTAACCTAACCCAAATCAATTAAACTACTAATGATTAAATATTCAAAAAGTTATCCAATTGGCACTTCATTAAGATTCATATCATTCAATCTACCATTGTCTCTGATATCACTTTTGTCACGATCCATCTCGAGGCTTAAAATTTCAAAGGTGGGAGTGGACTGTAAAATTAAAATTTTCTATTTTCATTTTCTATCTCTAGTAGTTTATAACCAAAGTAAATTGAAAGAACCACTACATAAAATAATATAATTTAACCAATAATAAATCTACCATTCAATTTGTTGTCCTGGTCTTATATATACATTCTCTCTTCTAATACTCATCTTCCATTCAAAAACTTAAAACATGAAAAACATTAAAATAACAAAATGAATTATCCAAAATAACCTAGCAGAGCAATTATACTTTTAAACTACAATAATCTAAGGAAAAAAGACAATTTGCATGTTAATCTTTCCTAATATGTTGATTAAATCATATATTCAAGATATTTTCTCATATAAGTAATTACAAGAATTATCTTTTGCTTTACTTTTCAAGATTTAATATTTTAACTTTAATGCACATCTTATTCTTAACTTATGTATATGTCTCGGAGCACCGTCTAAACATAACTAAAAATAACTTCGGTTGATACATATATCATTGGCACAACGAGGCACAAATCGATATACTATTGTCTAAGGTAGAAACATACTTATTCATCCCTAACAGATATTCTCTCATCGGCACAGTGGTTCGTGATCAAAATTACACGATTGACAGAATTTGTAAGAAATAATCTATGTATGACAAGTAAATTGGCATCCTCAGCCAGTACTATAAATAGGTGAACTTCTCTCAGCATGCATATACAATTATTTCATTTCAATCTTTAAAGATAGCTTTTTCTTATGAGATATTTTATATTTATCTACCAATAAATAAATATATCTAAACAATAATCCACAGATCATCTAATAATCTGATAAATTCACGTTTGTTAGAATCTAAGGGCCGTTTGGGGCAGCTTATTTGCTGTGGTGGCGTTTGAAAACGCATCTGACATGTTTGGGTAAACTGCATTTTGGTAGCTTATGCGTTTTCAAAACATTGAAAACAGTGTTTTCACACCGTCAGCTTTCTGGCTACAGTCTGGATTTTCCAAAAAAGTAAAAATTTGTAATAGCCACCTCACCTAACTTATCAGCAGATTATTTTTAATCAGCTTATCAGCAGATTATTCAATAAGTTCATGATTGCCTAACATGACCCTAAATGTCATACAATAATCAAATAATTTCATAAATCATTGTTCAATTTTTATTTAAAATTGTTAACATGCGTATTTCTTGCCTAATAATTTGAAGACATCACTGGTAATCTAAATTTTAATAGTACGGAGAATAAATGTTACAAAATTAAAACTTAAAATATAATGAGAACTAAGAAATATTATTATAATATAAAAACATAATTACTCATTTCAATCTTGTTTATTTGTCTGGTTCTTGAAATATTTTCTTATTACAATACCTAAACTCGTTATGTGTATGATTAATACTCATTAATTTATCTTTATCTTTAATTATCTACATTTCTATCATTGCCAACAATATTTTTTTGTGCTCCAAACAAGATCTTAGAATATTTATTTATTTAATCAAAGGAAAAGAAACATATGAGAGCTTACTTCAGTCACTCTCTTTTTTCTTCTGCAAAATCGATGATCCAAAGCTCTAATCCTTTAAATTAAAATTCTTGTAATCTCTGTTTCAATTCGTAATAATATTATTAACACTAAATTAAAAAAAAAATACTTTAATTTAAATACATAAAACCCTGACCTTTACCTCTTTATGCTACTTGTAATTCAAAATTTTTTATAATTTTACATACTTGAAAATATATCAATTCTGATATTATTCATTCAATATTTAACTTTAAAATTATAATGTTTAAAATTAAATATGAATATTTATTAAAACTAAATAAATAAAACCTAAACTCACCTACTCGAAGCTTGCACGCGCCGATCGGTTCTATTCTCCCTTATTTTTAATTCAAGTACTAAACAACGTAATCACTATCATTAATTCATAAATTGTAACATAAACATAATAACAATTTTAATTAAATAATTTATATAATATAAAAAAATAAAAAAATCCTAAAACCTTTACGGTCCCTAAAGGCTCGGCTCGGTCTTCCCTAGACCAAAAGCTGCACGCTACGGTTCGATTTGGTCTCCCCCAAGGAGACTCTTGCCTCTGCACATGTTGGGGCTCGATTCGACCTCTGCATCTTCCTTCGCGCATCGAGCTCCTCGACACAACTCTTCCCTTTACCCACATGCAAAGCGCACCTCTCCTTCACACAGAACGTGCGACTTCGGCTTCATCTCCCTTCTTCCCAAGCGTACGTAATGTGAGGTACAATTTCTCTCCTTCAACTTCTTCCCACTCATACAGGATTAACGCGTTGTTCCTTTGAGGAATTCAACACCGTCGTGCATACTCCTTCGGTGTGCTTTCGATTACCCCTCTGACACCTCTCTTGCTCTTATTATCTTTTCTGATTTCTCTGTTTAGTTCGAACAAGATAAACTTAATCTTCTTACACTTACAAAAAAGTTGAAATGAATATTCAAACCGACATCAATTTTTTTTCTATACAGTTATTACACTAACCACATTTACAATATCCTCACCAACAATTAACTTAATATTAACAATTTTATCATTAACTTTATTAACTTCAATAATTTAATCCTTCAACTCTCTATTTACTACAATCCTTACTATTATTATTATTATTATTATTATTAGTATGAAACCTCCTAATACAAAAAAGGTTATAAATTTTCCCAGTATCTTTGGAATTTTTGCCTTTTCACTTAGTTTCTTATAAAAACAAAAATAATTATTATTGTAACGGCATTCACTGATTTTTTCAATGTCCACTTTAAACAATCTAATCTTATTTTCAAGTGTGGAAAAATCACGTCCACTTTTAGCACAATTGTATTAAGTAATGGTACATCAGACGAACCCTCGCCAACAACAACAACAACAACAACAAAGCCTTAATCCCACTAAGTGGGGTCGGCTACATGAATCCATTTTCTCCATTGCGTCCTATTTAGTGTCAAATTTTCGTTTAATTCTAACAAATTAAGATCATTTTTTATGCAATAAGCCCAAGTTTTCCTAGATCTACCTTTGCCTTTCTTAACATAAGTTGTATTTAAAACATCTACTCTCCTAATCGGATCATCAGGTGGTCGAAGTCTAATGTGACCAAACCATCTACGGCGACACTCTCTAATTTTATCCGTCACTGGTGCAACACCAACCCTATTACGGATATATTCATTTCGCATTTTGTCTCTAAGAGTAAAACCACTCATCCACCTAATCATTCTCATCTCGGCAACACTTAACATTATGCTTCTCTTTTAAAGGCCAACAATCAGCAACGCCAACCTTACGTTAAAATTGGGATAGCTCCTGAAGCATCACTTTTACATAATGTCCTGGCACTAAAAAAGTTCATTTTATGAACTTAGGCATAAATTCTGCAATTTGATTTCAACCTAACATCAAGCATAACCCTTATCATTCGGACATAGGGCCAGCAAAAATTTTGAATTAATTATATTTGGAATAATTAATATAATTTTTGTCAACCTACATCAATCATAATTTTGTCATCCGGAATTGAAACCGTGAAAAAAGTTTTTAATTGTTATAACACACTATTTGAATAAAAAAATTAGAAAGTCTTCGTAAGGTTTCCGTATTATTACAAAACTAGTTTGTGAATGACTGACATGTTGTTGAACTCTGAATTATTGTTATAGCTTTCACATGTTACTTTGTTTTGCAGATTTTTGAAAGCAATTAAATTTTTTTTTAGTTTAAAATCAACTCCTGGGCTTCCCTTACAACTTACCTGTGGAATCTTTGGGCATCATAAGAAAAAGTAAGCTTGAGCATGGTATATTCATTGTATAAAATTTCATACCAATGAAGTCAATAAATTGACAAAATGCCAGCTTGTCTCCATCTGTGCCCTATTTCATTATTTATAAGCCAGCTGGATTTCATAAAACAGACAACTCAAATCACCTTGCCAAACAACTAGACTAGAATTTTGACAAAATTGTATTTCATGCAATTAAATAAAATAGGTAAATAAATTGATTAGTGATTTATAGAGAAAGACAAGTTAAAATATATATATATTTTTACAGGTTAAAATATTTAAATCATGCAATTACTTGGTAGCAAGAAACTTATCAATAGTAAATTAGCATGCTAATAAAATTGCTAAAGCTTCCAATTAGATGTTCATAATAAATTTGTAGCAAATATATTCTACCAAAGTAGCATGATGTAAAGGAGTCAAAGGGAGAAGAGGAGTGGAACATAATAGAGTTAGCTGAGCAAAATACCAAAGACCATATTATCTCAAAATTCTAGATTCTTTATTTTAGCATAAAGTTCCAAAATAAAGCATAAAAGATGCCTTCGAAGTATCTCCAAAGAAACATTCCTTCAATATAGAAAGTAGTAGCAAAGAACAGTTCAATATATAAATTAAAAAATAAGTTCTGATTATCATGAATATTTAGTCTAAACCTATAATGTTCCGAAGCCTAACAAAGAACTTTGTCTAGAATTTGCAAAACGACCATCCAGACAACATATGGACAAAAAACAAGGGAAATTTACATATGTAGCACACAATTCTTATGTATTTATATATCTCACACTTAAACTTTCATATTTACATACATAGAACTTTGGTGCTTTAAATCAATGCATGAAAAGGTGTATTTCACTTATAAAAAATGGTAATAGTGCTATTTTGATATGACAGTACAGATTTGAGTGTTATGTGTGTAAATATGAATGTTTAGGAGTGAGATATGTAAATACACAAGAATTGCATGCTAAGGGTGTAAATGCCTAAATAACAATTTTTTGATTCAACTGTTTTCAATAGACCATATAAAAATCATCAAAAAGCATAAAGGTGTCATACCTATCGAAAACATCTCTTGTTTGTACATGACTATCAGATGAAAATACTTCCTCTCTGGATCGTATGAGATTGTTAACATATGACCTCAGCATTTCAAATTCTTGCTTTACACGAGAAAGCTCTTGCTCATTTTCTACAGCGTGCTGCTTCTGTCTCGATGTTTCCTGCATCAGATGTTCAACCCTTTGCCTCATCTCATTAAGTTTATCATTTGTACTAGCTGCAAGGTTTTCCATCTCTTTAACCTTTGTTGACATTCTGTCAATTTGGAGCCCCTTCCTTCTTAGTTCTGTCAACCCTAAATTTACCTTTTCTTTTTCATAAACAACTTCAGTTTCTGCAATGATGACCCTTTTAACAAGTGATTCCATAATATCTGTCACCATGCCTACTGACCTCAATACTTCCCCAGTATAGGTTCGATCATTATCTTCAAGTGATCCAAGCTTAAAATTACTAGTTAATGAAGCTTCTTTTGCTAGAATTTCATAAGAGGGTTTCAAATCCTTTGAACAATCACAATGAGCAGCATCCACATTGCTGAGCTTTATTCCATCTTCAAGCTTTGTTACACATGGCATATTTCTTGCCTTAGATTTAAGAGAAGTGAGCAATGTTGAAATAGTTCCAACTTTACACCAAAGAAGATCCAGCTCACTCTTTGCATCGTCTTCTGAGCGTTGAATGCCGACTTTTAATTCCAGTAACTTGTCCCGCAGTGAATCAACTTGAGATTGGAAAATCTCCAATTCCTGCTTCCAGGAAATCTCTTCTCCCTGTGCCTGCAAATCTGGTACCATAGCTCCATTCTCCATACTATCTTTACCATGTAGCATGAAAGAATACTCTTAGGTGAAGTATGGTAAGAAATTGAAAATAAAATAAAAGATGATCTCACAAATTCATGTTTTTTGTTCATTAAAAGTTACAAA
Organism: Papilionanthe hookeriana x Papilionanthe teres; assembly: GCA_022702705.1. Classification (NCBI taxonomy): domain Eukaryota; kingdom Viridiplantae; phylum Streptophyta; class Magnoliopsida; order Asparagales; family Orchidaceae; genus Papilionanthe; species Papilionanthe hookeriana x Papilionanthe teres. The sequence continues at coordinate 38,203,231 of CM040437.1, read as the reverse complement.
TACAAATGAAAATGATTATAATTTGGGCAATAAACAGCTTGTATAGTAAATAATCATGCACGCCAAGCATGTAAAGTCAAATTACTATACAGCAACAGCACCAACAACAAAACCTTTATCCCACTACGTGGGTCGGCTACATGAATCCTTTTTCTCCATTGCGTCCTATTTAGTGTCATATTTCATTTAATTCTAATAAATTGAGATCATATTTTATACAATATTCCCAAGTCTTCCTAGGTCTACCTCTGTCTTTCTCAATATAAGTCAAATCTAAAAATTTACTCTCCTAATCGAATCATCGGATGGTCGACATTTAATGTGACCAAACCATCTAACACGATTCTCTCTAATTTTTTCTGTCACTGGAGCTACACCAACCCTATCACGGATATAATCATTTCGCAATTTGTCTCTAAGTGTAAAGCCACTCATCCACCTAATCATTCTCATCTCGGCAACACTTAACTTAGTTTTATGCTTCCCTTTTAAAGGCCAACATTCAGCGCCATAGAGCATTACAGGTCTCACCACCATCTTATGAACTTTTCTTTTCAATCTAAGCGATACTTTTCTATCATACATTAGGCCTGAGGTATTCCTCCACTTCAACCAACCAAATTGAATTCTACTAATAGCATCCCCATCTATATCACCATCACATTGAACAATAGACCCGAGATATCTAAATCGATCACACCTTTTAATTTACCCATGTCACTAGAACTACTACTACTAAAATTACATTAAATTCAAATTACTCTACGTGAGGAAAAAAACCGCTTGAGTCAATAAGGCCAATCAAATTTCCTGTGAAAACATTGACAATGCAAACATACACAATTTTTCACTAAATCTATGTAGTCAACATAGTCAAGTCTTGACAAGATAAAGAGATCAAAATAAAAACAATTGTAAGTTCACTTCTCACTCTAGTTGAGGCATTCCCCTAATTCCAACAGCATCTCCACTCCATTTGTCAATTGTCTTCCCACAAAATATGATTCCACTTAGGTTGAAATTTCAACTTGCTATAGTTAACTGCCTTTAAAAGAATCTAGTCATTTTCCACCTTAGATGAGAAGAGAAGGGATCCAAGTCTCGTAGATGCAAATGAGTATTGACCTCGCTTTTGTCAAGGTCTAGTTTTCCTCCTGAACTTTAGGGTTCTAGCCTTAAGAGCTTCCCCGACGTTCTTAGATTCTTAGCAATGGGGCCCACCTCATTTTAAAATGTTCGAAGCCACTTCTTTACTCTTTTAAAGTCCCGCTCGAGATTTCATACATCTAGCTCATAGAATGTTGGAATTGACGTCAGGAATTCAAATGGAGCCCCATAGAACCACTGGACATTAGTACAGCATCGTGCACATTTTTGCACCACTAGACGCACAAATTCCTTGATTTGCAACCTCGACGCCTTCAAATACTCCGCAACGGACCGAAGCCGAAGTCAGGATGTCAGGACGATCGACATCAAAATCAAAATTTCTGAAGAATCAAATTTGACGCACTTTCGACCCGACCGACGATGAAGTCACCCGAACAACTCCGGATCACAAAATGGACTGCGCCGATGCATCCAGAACGTCGAATTTGCTTAGGGAGGACATATATTTTGTCGGGGCCTCGAGCGTGAGCAAATGGTGCAAAATCGTCACTTTTAAATAAATTAAATTAATTTAAATTCTTTTTATTTTACTTAAACCCTAAACCCACACCTGCCTCTGGCTCGTCCCGCGCCATTCCTTCTACTCCTCCCGCGAGGTCGTGCTCCTCTGCCCTAGCTTGGTTTGACTGGGCTTCTTTCCCTCGCCCATCTCGTCCTGTTGTACTGTGGCTTCCCCTCTTCACGCAAGAGACGGTGACGTCCCACACACCTCTGCCCGAGCTTCTTTCTCTCGAAGCTTTGTGCTTTCCTCATCGGTGCTCGAACGACTGCGAAACCTGCCCGTTGGCATAAATGGGAAAGTTTTCTCTCCTTCCCAAAGCTTCTCCCTCCTTCTCTCGATGCTTCCCCCTGTGCGTGGCTTCTTGCCATGGATTTCACTCGTCCCTTACATCTATTGGCGCGGGTGAGTCTTTCGGTGGTTTTGGATGAATTGGGGGGTGAAGCTGGCTTGGCTTTTTTTTATTTCTCTTTACTATTTAAACCGCATTTTGGGGAGTCCTTGAGGTTGGATGCCTTGGGTTTGAATTCTTCCCCTCTTAATCTCTCCTCCCTGTTCTCCGTTCGGGTTTCTGTGTGTGTGCGTGAGGCTGGAAGGTGGTGTGTGCTCTTCCCTTCTCCTCTCCTGCTCACTGTTTAAGTGAGTGTCTGTGTGTGTGGTTTGAAGGACTGCTGCCTGCGTTCTTAGGCTTACCTGAGTCTTTGACTACTCGGTTTTAGGCTGCTTCTTTTGTGGCCTCTTTGTGAACTACTCGGTTTTGAGTGTTTGGTTGTTTATGGTACCACTGAGGTATAACCTTCTCCCCCTCCTCTTCGTTCTAGTGGTTTAGAGCTCTTGATCGGTGATACTTCATGCATGGTTTGACTTACTTTAAGCTAAAGGCCTATTAAGCCCTTTTCTACTTTCTTCTTGAGGGAGCTATATGTGAATGTTTACTAAGCTTTTCTAGTTTTCTTTTGTTGCAACTTGAAAAAAACATCACACACATGCTTTGCTCTTGGATTAAATGTTGGTCTATGGCTTGAGATGGCATGATTATTTGCTTGTAGGTTCAAACTTCATGTTTAGGGCTTATGAATGTGAATATGTTGCTCTCCTTTTTCGTTCGATACTTGAATGTTTGAAATATGGTAATCTCCATTATTGCAAAATCTGAGATGTATGAGATGTTTTGGGCCTTTTTTTTTACAAAACAGGAAGTATCAGGAGCCTTATTTTAGAAGTATGAGGTGAATATGGAGGTGAGGGTGGTTCTTTGTGATCCTTGGAGGCGTGTGCTTCCTCTCCTACCCATGCTATTAGTCTGTTATTAGTTGGTTATATTTAAAAGATTGGAAAGCATGTTTTAAAGCTTTATGTTTGTTTATCCCTATGCAAGCATTGAATGTGGTGGCTTGTTTTCAAGTGTATTCATTTGAGTTGGAAGTCTGAGGTTTAACGAGGCATTTATGAAAGAGAACTTTTGATATTAGATAACTCATTGAAAAATCGGGCATTATCATATATGTGTTGGCTACACTCCTCTTGTTATGTTATTGCATCTGTGAAAGAGATCTAGGCCCCATTTGGGGCGGGTTTTCTGTGTTTTTGCTACCTTATGTGGCTTCCCTTTTGCACCTATGTTGGGGGCTCAGTTTTCTCTAACTTTGCTGCCTTCTAGCTGCCCGTTTGCACCTATGTTGGGGGCTCAGTTTTCTCTAACTTTGTTGTCTTGCAGCTGCCATTTTGCACCTATGTTGGGGGCTCAGTTTATGTCTTTTTGTTGCATTCTAGCTACCCCTTTGTACCTGTGATGGGGGCTCGGTTTCTGTGTTTTTGTTGTCTTGCAGCTGCCCCTTTGTACCTGTGATGGGGGCTTATTTTCTGTGTTTTTGTTGTATTGCAGCTGCCTCTTTGTACCTGTGATGGGCGCTCGGTTTCTGTGTTTTTGCTGCCTTGCAGCTGCCCCTTTGCACCTGTGATGGGGGCTCGGTTTCTGTGTTCTTGCTGCCTTGCAGCTGTCCCTTGGCACCTATATTGGGGGCTCGGTTTTTGTGTTCTTTTTGTTGCATTGCAGCTGTCCCTTTGCACCTATTTTGGGGGCTAGTGTTGGGTTTTACGAAGGCTTGATTATGGATCCATATGGGTTAAATTGTAGCATTCATTTGAAATATTGTTGATGATATATTTGGCCCGGGTTTAATAGTTGTTCGGGCCCGATTCTGTGATATTGAAGGGTTACAATTCTAGCATGAGGCGTCATGGATTTTCAAATTTGCAAAAGAAGTTGAATTTTGGGCTTAAAGTGGCACAGGCTTTAAAAATCAGTGTGCCAATGTTTTTGGGCTTTGCAGGAATTTGGATTTAGCCTCGTCAAGGCTTTGCTTTGGAATGGGGTCAGTCTAGGTGGTGGTTCAGTTTTCTAGGGTTCTCCCTTCTTTTTTCTCTTCAATTGCTCATTTTAAAGGGAGTGAGTCTATTTTAGGAAATCCTAGAGCTTATAAATGTTTGTCGGAGTTGAGTCGTCAAAATGTCGGGGTCGTCTGTTCTACCCGGTTTTGAGGATTGATCCGCCTTCTTTATGACATTATTTTAGGCGGATCGTTCCCTCCTCTCTCCTTCTCCTTGGTCTCGTGTCCTTTGTTTCTTCGCTTCTAGTCGAGTCTTTTCGCACTTATGTACGAGCGCATAAATGTGCATGTATAGCATTTTGCTATATGTCGATCATCAAGCAAGGCTGTAAATAGGGTGGTTAGGAGTTAGGACGTTGATGACAGTGCTTATGTGTGCTTAAACGAGGGATTATTAGAATAGTATCTCCTGCCTTTGAGTAAAGACCTTCACTGAGTGTGAGGCTAGGAACTGAAGATATTATTTGCCAATTTTTAGTGGGATTGTTGTCACCAACACTCTTAGGTTGTTAGTAGTCCCAGTTCGATTATGGTAGTTGGCTCATGTGATCGTACTACTTTATTAAAATAAATGTATTTTTAAATAAAATTTCCTCTACAACAAAAAGAATTGTCTTTCACCCATAAATTTTTATATGCATGCAAACTAAATTAAAAATTAATGAAAATTTATAAAGGTCCAAGGTGAATTATCCGAGTCGAGGTTAGGACTACCCTCTATAGGGTGTTGGTCTGGTAGCTCTTATCCAAGATTGGGACGCACACAGCCCAGCTCTGAGTCTTCCCCGCCATCATGCTTACGGTCTTCCAGGACTTGTAGTCCGTTCTTTGTGGTTTTTATACGGATTTTATATGGGTTTTCCATGGATTCCCCACAGATTTATTTTCTTTTTTCCTCTTTCTTTTAGTTTTTCATGCGGTGCCCCAGCCCTGGTTCTTTCACATATGCAGTAGCAACCCCCTGGTTGATTAGGTTTTCCCCACTAAGTTTACTCATGTTTTCTTTCGGTGCTGACACATTTCTTGCAGGAAATGATAATAATGACAATAACAGGTAGCGACGCATTACAGGTAACCAGCATTTACGGTATCTTCGTAGTACTACCCCTTTTATACTGCACTACTTCCCTGTTACTACTGTTTTACTCTTGCTGTAGCACACTCTTGCTTTCTTGCTACTACTATTTTATTTTCACTACGACGATATTCCTTCTTACTACTCATTATGTTACTTTCATTACAAGCATATTCATGTCATGTCAGCTATCGCTTTCTTTTACTCGTACTACACCGTCGCTACTCGTTTTACAATCGCAAAATATCACTACTGCTCTCGTTTTACTATAGCATGTTACCCATTTATTGTAGTATACACATCTGTTTACTGTAAAGCACACATCTAAAAAAAGAAAATAATAAGATAAGACACTGACTTAAAAATTGCATAATCACTTTACACTTTAAGGGGCCGTTTGGGGCAGCTTAAAACTGCGGCGGCGTTTTTGAAAACGCCGTCGTAGTGTTTGGTTCGCGCTTATTAGAAGCTTATTTGAAAACTCTATTTTCATTTTGTATTGAAAGCAGAACGGAGGGGGAGCCCTGCGGTCGGCTCTTTCGTCCGCGTTTTCTCTTCTAATTACCTCCATAACCCGTGATCCCATCGTCGTCTTCCCAGGTTCGTGCTACGAGCGTAGCGGAAGGAGCCGAGATCCCCTCTTCGAAGCTGTGTCGGGATCTCCTCTTCCCAGGTTCGTGCTAGGGGATCTCCTCGTCGTCTTCCCAGCTGTGCCGGGATCTCCTCCCGGGATCTCCTCGTCGAAGCCGAGATCCCTTCTTCGCCCACGAAGGCCGACTGTATCACAAAGAAGAGATCCCACGAAGCAGAAAACCTGCGATTCTTCAGCCTTGCCCTAGGGTAACCTGCAATCCTCCTGCTCTTTGGTGCGATCCTCCTGCTCTTTGGTGCGATCCTTCAGCTGTGATTAAGCAGATTCACACAACAGGAATTGGAGGGTAGGTTGAATTGGAAGCTATTTCTTCTTCTCAAAATATCCTTCTTTTCAATCTTTGTTGCTATTCATCTTTCCTTATTCTCATTAGCTCTCGCTGTGTGAAGCAAATTTGTGATTTTGAGGTTTATTCTACACTTGAATGCGCAGATCGTCATGTTTCTTTAAGGAAATTTAGTTTATTTCCTTCATAATTTTTATTTTTAGATTTTAACGGGAAATGATAACTTGGGTTCGGGTTATATGATAACTTGATTTTCAGATTTTAATTTTGATTTTCAGATTCTAAATACAAAAGTTCAGGTTGTACAAATGTGTTCTCCTTCTCCTCTCTGAGATTTCTCTTTATTCAGTTCGAGGGCAAAATTGTTATCGATCTACAAACAATTGCAGAATCGATCGTTTTCCAAATGCTTAAACCAAACGGACAAACAGCTTATTCAGATCAGCTGCTTATCTGGATAAGCTGGATAAGCTGTAGCTGCCCCAAACAGACCCTAAATCTAAACTGCAACACTACTATAACGTGGAGTACGGAGCACGACTTTGAGGCAGCACGGTCATCTTCGACAGCAAAACTTGTCTACATCAGAGAAAATCATTTCTTAGTTTAAATAATAATTCATAGTAGTTTAAATAACAATTCATAATACTTCGAGGTAGTTCGTCTAATGCGACATAAATCCTCACATGTTCTTATAGATCTTTCATATGATCATGCGATATGATATAATATGCCCTAACTCACTTTAGGATTTTGATGTTGTCGTCCGGTACGACATCAATCCTCCAACCTTCCAGGTTATTTACATAATTGGGATATTATGCAAATGTAATTCATATAATTAATTAGCAGGATTGAAATTTAAATAAATTCATTTCTAAAACTTAAAGCCCAACAATAGGATAGTCCGGATAGTCGTCGGCTCCTCCTCCAGATCTGCGGCATCCCCTACTTTTCTTTCCTTTGGATTCCTATCAAAACTGTTCCAATCTTGTGTCTTTCACCTATTGGATTTCATATTACCACACTACTTTGAAAACTCTACCCTTTGAATTCATGAAGATAGATACCTCTGGTCTAAATCGAGAGTTCTCTCAACTGACTTCGGTCATTTGAGAGGTAATTGACTATAGGGGCTTACCTCATAGGGAGCTTTATAAACCTGAGTAATATAAACCCTATTTAATTCTTTTCGTATTAAATAGGAAAATTATTTCAGTCAACACAAAAGGTTCGCAGATCAGAACGGATGTCATAAATTCTGTAGTTTATTTTATCGAGTCGTATCATAAAACAGTGTGTCTATTCCTCGAGATAGATCCATCGCTTACGATATTGCGCTCGTTCATTTCAAACATTAAATTAATGAGATTCGTCCATTCTCTTTTTTCAAATTTAAAATTGTATTTTCAAAAATCAATATATATGTATATTAAATTAAATCAAAATCTTACTTTATAAAACTACAAGTCACATTTTTCAAAAGCTTCAATCCCACACATTTCAACGGCCGACAATGAGTCATTCCAAAGAGTCTGCACTTCTGAATTAATCCTCCTTATTTTAATTTAAATGTAAATAAAAAGTAAAGCATCTTCAAGATCTATAGAAACGCTTGTTAAGTGTTCAAAATGCATAAATATTGTTGTGTATTTTTTGTTTAAATGTTGCATTATTTTGTATTTTTCTAGCATTTGTTCCATGTTTTATGCAGGAAATTTACAAGATGATAGTTTGGAAAGTATATAGAGAAGTTATTGTAGTAGTGCCTAGACACTACTATAGCAGCACCAAGACGCTATGTTTGTAGTGTCACAACGCATCCATGAAAAAAAAAAGGTCAAAACCAGAGAGATCAGCGCCGCAACACTCCATTTTGAGTGTTATAGGCAACGTCTATAGTGCCACAGCGCTACATCATGGCGCCGCAACCAATCTGTTTTTCAATCCATCAAAACGGCTCAAGGGAGTTGGGGAGCGGTCTTAGGCTGTTTTTGAGAGTTAAATAAGGGGAGAAAATACTGTGTGGGATATTTAGTGTATGAGAATGGAGTGGAGTGAATGGAGTGTGTAGAGAGTGTAGAGTATGTGTGTAGACAGTGTGAGAGTGTAGAGTGTGAGAGTGAGTGAAAAGGCTACGTCTGAAGAGCAAGATGAGAAGATTCAGTGGATTCGGAATGTTTGAGATGTCATCCTGGTGCTTTCCTTTCATTTACTAAAATGTTGTGTTTTGAGTTCGATGTTTTTATGTTTAATTTTCATCTCAATGTAATGTAACTAAACCAAAATTTCTTGGCCTAGTGGTACATTTTATGTTTCGTAATCTAGACTTAAGATTTTGACGTGAAAATTTTGTGATTGTTATTTTATTAACTTACAATATTCATTTAATTACATATTGACCATATGCATTTTAATACTCACTGTAATATAGCACTTTTAAGGTTTTTGCATGATTTAGACACCTAAATCATAATATGTAACATCAATGCCTTTTAGTGGCTTGACAGAGTATAAAGAATACTATTGTTATTGATTGACAACACCTGTAAGAGAATCTAAAAATTTTAGTGTCCAAAATGTTTGTTTGAACAAAAAATAACAAAAAAAAAATTGTTTTTTTATTTCTCAAGTAAAACCCTATAAAAGATATCTTGTTAATTGACTAAAACTTGACTTGAAATAGGGCTAGTTTTCAACTTAATTTAAAGTTTAATCTCCATCATCATAGGAACAAACTTGACTCGATCATTGTATTACTTAACTGCCACGTGCAATTGCTTGAATTATGCATAGGCCAGGTCAAATTTTTTGCACAGTTGCCTGGAAGCAATGGTCAAATTCTAATTTAAGTTGATATTAGTTTTAAAATTTTATATTTTAATTCAATTTATCATTGTTTTATTTTGCTGATTGTATCAATTATGTGTGTTGTACGGTGATTAGAGTGTAGTAATTAATTTTGATTTTTTTTTGTACTATGCAAATCGTGTTATAGCGCTACAACGCTGCGTTGTTTTATAATTCCATTGTATTTTTATGTATTTATAATTTATTTTATTGTTATAGCTCCATTGTAACAATAATTCCACTTTTTTGTGATGATTGTTAGTGTAGAGTCAACTTTAAAACTTTAAGATTTTGTAGCGTTGGTTTAACATTGTGAGTTAATATTGTTTGATCTTGAAATTGAAAAGAGTAGTAAAAAAATTAGAAAGCTATAAAAGAACAAAAATAATCTTGAAATAATAGCAAATCAACAAAATGAGGGAGGAAAACATAAAGCACATAGGAAGTATGTCAGTTCATTAGTAGAAGGGATTCACCAAAGCATAAAAAAAAAACCCACTATCAAAGTTAATAGTTTTGAACTTATACCTACAATAATTTAAATGGTGAAAAATATTCAGTTAGGGTGTTTATATGTTAAGGATCCTAACCTACATATAACTAGTTTATTACAGATTTGCATAGCTTTTAAGTATAATAAAGTTTCTAATGACGCCGTTAAATTGAGATTGTTCTCATTTTCTCTGGGGGATAGAATTAAAACATCGTCAAACTATCTTTCTCTTGGTTCAATTACTACTTGGAATGATCTAGCCAAAATATTTCTAAATAAGTATTTTCTACCATCTAAAACCGCCAAGCTTATGAATAATATCATATCTTACGCCCAGTTTAACAATGAGTCGATCTATGAAGTTTGGGATAGATTTAAGGATTTACCAAGCTTCAGAACCATTACAAGCTAGGCTGGCTGGTAATCCAAACTTTCTATAACGGGTTGATCAAATCTTTAAAGTCAAATATAGATGTTGCAAGAGAGTTTCATATGTCAAAAAAATTCGATGAAGCTTATACCTGAACGGAAGAAATGACAATAAATAATTTTCAATGATCTTCTAATAGAGTTAAATCTAAGAAAGTAGTTAGTGCTCATGAAAATGACGAATTAACCATTTTAACCTCCCAATTAGCAACCTAAATCAAAAAGTAAGACAAACAAGAAGTGTATCCTAGTCAATGGGCGTTTCTAAGTTATGAAGAGATGAAAATTGGACATTCAGACATCTCTGGGCCAGAATCTGTGGAAAATTTACATTTGGTATACAATAGAACAAACAATCACTTTTCAAACACTTATAACACAGGTTAAAAAGATTACCTTAATTTTAATTCAAATAAGAATCAAAACATCGAGAATAATAATTGGAATAATAATCAAACCAGCCTAATAGAAAATTGGAGTAATCAGATGCACATCCCTTTAAATCCTAGACCTGATTACCAACCTGGATTCACTTCTTAAATTCAATCTAAAGAAAAAAATTTAGAAGACTTGGTGTTGTAAATGGTAATCAGTTACAAAATCAACCTGCAGCTATAAAAGAACATTGAGATTCAATTAGTGCAACTAGAAAATTTATTGACTAAGAAACCCAATGGACGTTACCAAGCAACACGGAAGTAAACTTAAAAGAAAAATGTATAAAACACTGTAAAGTGGTCCAATTAATGAGTGGAAAAAGGATAAGAAGGTTGGGCTAATAATGAGAGAACAATGGTGGACTTGAAAATGGAGGGTTGGAATTGTGATGGCAGCGCAGAGGAGAGAGACGAACGCGGTGGTGGAGACTGGAACTGTAAAAAATGGTAATTAGAATGCTGTTGCGGGTGGCTACAGTGAGATACGGCGATCGAGAGCAATGTAGGAGGATGCAAAAAGGGATAAGATATGGCGGATGCTAGAAACCCTAGGTAAGACTAGAGTTAGAGCTAGCTTTAATACCAAACGATACCAGAGTTAACCCAAATCACAGTACGAAAAACAGATATTATTACTGAAAACAAATAGATGGTTACAACCAACACACTTGAAAAGGAAAATGCAACAACACGACACCCAAAAATCAAAATTAGCAACATACACGACACAAACACTTGAATAGGGTGGATATCAGGTGGGGTTGGTGGCCAATAGGGCCTCAGAGAGGCGGTAGCAAGGGGTGGGTGGATTGGACAGCAAAGAACAGCAGCTATGGGTGGTTATGGCCGACGAACAACAGCTAGGCTATGGGGAGGTGGTTCCGCCAGCTAGGGCAGCAGCGAGGTGGTCCGAGAATGACCTTGAGCAGCTGGAACGGCAATGGCAGTGTGGGGGAAGTGCTGGAACAACAGTGAGTTGCAGGGATGTGGTTCAAGTGGCTGGAACAGCGGTGGACAACAAGGCGAGGGGTTTATGGAATTGCAGCAGGGAGGCAGTAGGCGGAACAAAGGTGTAGGGAAGCTTGTGGGTGACTGGGACAGTAACAGGGGAGTCGGAGGAATGATTTTAGGCAGTTGGCAGTGAGCAGACGATAGTTAGAAGAGCATGAACTGCAGGAAGACAGCCGAGAGGTGGTTGTCGGGGCAGTTACAGCGAGGAATGCATCGTAGTAAAGCAGAAGGCATGCAGAGAAGTTGGGGAGGATAAACATCACCTCGGGAGCGAGATGCAGCTGAAGCATTACTCGACCCTTCAAGGAGAATCACAGCCTCAGACAAGATAAGTCCGGAACACCACTAAATTCTTCGGATACAACTCTCGAAGAGAGAAACGGACATCGGCGGCTGTGCTAAACAAACTCACCAAAAACTAAAACTAAAAAATTAGGAATACAATTATATATTAAGAGGATAATTAGGAGTGAACCAAGAGGACAAGGAGACTCCTCATAAGGCAAAAGAATGGGTCTTGCGAAAACAATCCGTGCGGCACTTGCAAAGCCTCGCGCGGGCTTGGGCGCCCCCGACCACTAGGCATGGCGCTCCCGCGTCAAACTTGGGAGCTAACATAAATTCAATGTCCTTGCAAATATTTAAGAGAATAGAAATAGAAGGGGTTCAACCTACTACTATAAGTCTTCAATTAACGGATAAACCAATGACATATCCTAGAGGAATAATTGAGAATGTATTAATTAAGTTCGGTAAATTCATCTTATCTATTTATTTTATTATTTTGGATATAGAAAAAATGTTGAAATCCTAATTATATTAAGATTTTCATTTCTTATAATTGGTAGGACTAATATAGATTTATAGAAGAAAAGTTAATTATAAGAACACGAGATCAAAAAATAATTTTCAAAGTTTATAGCCAAATCAACCTCTTACATATTCTTATGAAGATTGTAGTATAATAATAATTAAAAAATTAGAAAAAAATATTGAAGGAAAATTGAGAAAATAACTTAAGATTATACATTCAAAGAGATAATAAATAGGAATTACAATTTGATAGATTAGGAAATTCTCCAATAGAACAAACATATTAAGATTATGATCAAAGCTTGCCCAAGAAAATTTGATTTTGGAAATAAGTACTAAGAATTTTGACATTATCAAGCTAATGACATAAAATTAAGCACTTGTTGGAAGGTGATGAGACATAGGGTGTGTTTGGGGCGGCAATGCATGCGGTGGTGGTGCGTGTCGCACTGTAGCTTTTCCTATTTGGCAAAACTACATTTTGTCTATGTTTTCAAAAAACTACAACTAAACTACGTTTTCCACGCGGCACTCAGCTACCTACGGTGGTTGCCGAATGTTACGGCTCGACTTTCAAAAAAAATTGTAATAGCACTACGAACTTCTGAGCAGTTACTTCTTCCAACAGCCCAAACAGACTCATAAGAATGGAGTGACAACTAAAACAAAAAAACAATTGTGTTTATTATTAAGCATGGTACTTGTTTGTTTGTTTAATCAAAAATCAATTTGGGAATCCTTTTGTTGGTGAATTGTACTTGTATGTTTTTTTCTTACTATTGATGTCGAGAGTCTAACACTGTCGTTACGGTCCCAAGCTCGGATGTGAAAAGTGGAGGGTTGTGTTAGGTAGTCGACAGTAGCCGTAAAACTTGTCGAAAAAAAATCATGACATGAATCCTTTTCGATCATTGTGTAAGTGTTAGGGCGTCCTCTGGAGACGACGCAGCTGTATTGCTGAATACGAGTGAAAAGTGTGCTAGGCCGCTACACGCTGGCTCGGGTGTAGTGTCAAGTAGTCGAGGTTCCCACATTACGGACGGATGCGAGTAAAAAGTTAGTCGATGATACTTAGTATTAGTGATAGGATCTCGGAATATACGTACTTTCAATGGTAAACTAATGGAATTGGTTGATATTATGATCCATAGAAAGATAAATATCCTATGTATTCCGAAACTAAATGGGTTGGAGAAAAAGCTAAGGAGATTGATAACTTAGGTTTAAACTATGGTATTCTAGTAAGAGTCGTACTTAGAAATGGTGTAGGTGTAATTATAGATAAGAGTTCGAAAAGATAATGTTGTTAAAATTAATAGAGTTGGAGATAGAATTATAAAGACTTAAGATTATTATTGATATTAATATTTTTAATATTATAAGTGCTTATCGCTCCTCAAGTTGGTTTAGATATAGGCACTAAAGATAAATTCTGGAATGATTTAGAAAACTTAATACACTTGATACCCTCGAAGAAAAAATTTTTATTGGAGGAGATTTAAATGGACATGTCGGTAGAGTGGTAGAAGATTTCGAAATATTCACAGGTAGTTACTGATTATGGAGCGATTAATGAAGCAGGTAGAGTCATTTTAGATTTCTTTAGCGTATGATATGATTATTACTTAATACTTTATTCAAGAAAGAGATTGAACATCTTATTACTTATAAGAATGGATCTAATAAAACACAAATGATTATTTTCTTATGAGAAGAAGAGATCGTCGAGATTGTAAGGATTGTAAGGTCATTCCAGTGAGCGATTAAGTACTAACATCGATTATTAGTTCTAGATTTTAAGATGAAGAATTGTAAAATAAAGAATACTAGCATTCAACATCGTAAAATAAAATGGGACACCTAAAAGACACAAATAAAATTCTTTTTATGAGAAAAATTCAAGATTTAAATATTTGGGATGTTCATGATGACGCGAATGTTATGTAGAAAAAATTAACTAATACTTATTAAACAAGTGCGTAAAGATGTACTTGGAGAATCAAAAGAAAAGTTTCTATAAATAAAAATAGTTGGTGGTGGAATAATAATGTACAGAAAAGATAAAATATAAGAAGTTATGTTATAAAAATTGGTTTAAATGTAAAAGCGTGAGAACCTGAAAAAATATAAAACAGTTGCCATGAAGTATAAAAGAATAATCTGTGACGCTAAAAATTCTACTTTTAGTGATGCTTTATAACATGTTAGATACTACAGCAAGTGAAAAATATACGTATAAACTAGCAAACAAAGAGAAAAGAAAAGTAAAGATTTAACTCAAGTAAAGTGTATTAAAGATGAAAATCAAAGTGTTTTTCATTAGAAAAGATATTCAACATAAGTAGGTGAGTTATTTTGATAAACTTTTTAATGATGATGCTGAAAGTCGATCGACCTTAGTGATCTTAATATCGTTAATAATAATAAAACTTTTCATTTTTACCGTCGCATTAGTAAAAAGAAGTTGATGAGGCTTTAAAGAAAACCAAGGGGAAAGTCACGTAGGACTCGATGATATCCCAATTGAAGTGTGGAAATGTTTAGGTGATTTGGGGTTTCCCGGCTTACTAAACTTTTTAATATTATTTTAAAAACTAAAAGGATGCCTGAGGAGTGGAGAAAGAGCATTTTGGTCCCCATTTTTAAGAATAAAGGAGATGCACAAGAGCGTGCAAATTATAGAGGAATTAAATTGATGTGTTATACTTTAAAATTATGGGAGAGGGTAATTGAACATAGGTTAAAACGTATTACAAAGATTTCTCATAATCAATTTGGATTTATGCCTGGCGAGTCTACCATGGAAGCTATACATTTATTGAGAGGTTTGATGGAGAAGTACAGAGATAATAAGGAGGATCCACATTTGATTTTTATTGATTTAGAAAAAGCTTACGAAAAGGTTCCTAGAGATGTTCTTTGGAGAGTCCTCGAGAAGAAAGGTGTTGATATGACTTATATTCAAGTCATTAAAGATATGTATGCTAGAAGTCGTTACATGTGTTTGTACTCGAAGGAGGATTGACCAAGTATTTTACTATTTCTGTTGGTTTACATCAAGGATCGGCTTTAAGCCCATATCTTTTTGCTTTATTTATGGATGGTCTTACTAGGCATTTACAAGAGGATGTAACTTGGTGTATGCTTTTTGTTGATGATATCCTCCTTGTGGATAAGACATGAGAAAAAGTCCAGGAAAAACTTGAATTATGGAGGTCTACATTGGAGTCTAAAGGTCTTCGTTTGAGTAGAACTAAAACCGAATACATGGAATGTAATTTTAGTAATAGTAGGTCTAGTGACGAAGTGTAACTTTGGGTGATCAAATTATTAAAAGGTGTGAACGATTTAGATATCTCGGGTCCATTGTTCAAAGCGATGGTGATATAGATGGGGATGTTAATAAGTAGAATTCGAGTTGGATGGTTGAAGTGGAGGAATGCGTCCGACCTATTGTGTGATAGAAAAGTACCGCTTAGACCGAAAGGAAAATTTTATAAGATGGTGGTGAGACCTTCAATGCCCTATGGTGCCTGAATGTTGGCCTTTAAAAGAGAAGCATAATGTTAAGTTTAAGTGTTGTCGAGATGAGAATGATTAGGTGGATGAGTGGCTTTACACTTAGAGACAAAATGCGAAATGATTATATCCGTAATAGGGTTGGAGTTGCACCAGTGACGGATAAAATTAGAGAGAGTCGCCTTAGATGGTTTGGTCACATTAAACGTCGACCACACGATGATCCGATTAGGAGAGTAGATGTTTTAAATACAACTTATGTTAAGAAAGGCGAGAGTGGCACCTAGGAAAACTTGGGCTTATTGCATAAAAAATGATCTTAATTTATTAGAATTAAACGAAAATTTGACACTAAATAGGACGCAATGGAGAAAAAGGATTCATGTAGCCGACCCCACTTAGTGGGATTAAGGCTTTGTTTTTGTTGTTGTTGTATTGATGTCGAGAGTTAGTTTTGCATTCTCTAATATAAACTCAAATACAATCAAGTAAAATATTTATGTATATTTTATGTGTTGATACGTGAGTTTAGAATGGTTGTCTTTTCAAAACAATAGTGCTAGTCGTTTTTATTTTTTCTTTTTGTTTTCTGTTAATTTTCATAAAGCAAACCCCTATGACTTTATTTTCAAGATAAGTAGAGCTTAAGATTATGATGTAATTATTTTTTGTAAACAAATGAATCTTAAAAATTGAAAAGCCTTGAAGTAATAATTTGAAAATTTTTAACTTTCATAAAATGATTAGATTAACTAAATATTTAAAACAGCTTCAAATATTACTAAATTATTTAGTAGATTTGATAGATCCTATGAACTTAATTTCCCATTAAACACATAAAATATAATTGGCCTATAACAATATTTAATTAATATAAAGATTTAAGATTCTAATACTTAATTAATTTAAGTAACAGTTTTGGATTAGTATTAATTAAACTATAATGCAAATAATGAAAATTGACCAAGAAAATGATATATTAAATTGAATGAAAATGAATAAATAAATCTAAATTAGTGTAGAAAATACTTAATCAATCCTCTGAAATTTAATAAAAAAAAATTCCAAAAAAAAAATCAAGAAAAAAAAAGAAGGAAAAAAGATGAATATTTGAAAAAAAAAAATTGGGGCTAAGATTTGATACTTTATAATTAAATTTATGATTTGCTTTTAAAAATTGAATTAGAAAAAATTGGGTGAAAATTTTATTATCTAAATTATATTTAGAAAAGAAAATTTATTCGACAAACATTTTAAATGATTAAGCTCAAAAAATTTATAATCTCTAATTAATTAATATTATCAGAAGTCAATTATTTCAAATAGAGCACTGAGGAATTATGATTCATAAGAATATCAATAAAAATAAAAAATTAGATAATAATTGAATATTTAGTATTTGTTAATTATAATTTATATGAAAGATTTAGAAATTCTTTAAATTTGTTTCAATGAAATTTAATCTTAAGAGAAGTTTGCTCTCAAAAGACAAAAAATGATAAATCTTAAGTTAGAATTACTTTGATGACAAATAGATAAATTCTGAGAGAATTTGTTAAATGTTTAATGTGCGTAAAAATTGTTGAGTATTTTTTGTGTGAATCTTACGAGATTTGTATTTTTATGTCATTTTTTCTATATTTTATGAAAGAGATTTACAAGATAAAAGGTTGGAAAGAAAATGATATATTTATTGTAACAATGACTAGGCGCTATGTTTGCAACATGCAACGCTGATCCATTAAAAAAAGAGGTCAAAATCATGTGTGTGTGTGTGTGTGTGTTCATACATACATACTTACATACATACACGAGCTTAACACGAGCTGAGCCTTGGCTCGCTCGTGTTCAGCTCGTTTACACCCCTAAGTATAATCATCTGAGGTGTTCACTAGTCCAAAAAAGTTAGTTTAACTCAAAAATCATAGAAAAAATTAACTTTTTATTTCTTAAATAAAACTGTAAAAAGATTCTTACTAATTGGATAAAAATTAACTTGAAAAAAACCAGTATTGGGCTTAATTTAGAATTTTAATCTCCATCCTCATGAGAAAAAATTTGACTCAACCATTGTATTACATGAAGAACACATGCAATTCATGAACCTTGCATAGGTCGGGTCAATTCCTACTCTCATTGATTGCAAGGAATTTTGTATCCTCTAAGATTATTATGAAGGAACCTACCATCTCCTTACTCGCCAATCTTCCCTAATCATGCAATATCACTTCTACTCTATGGCCATCCAAGAAGATCAAATTAATTGGAAAACTACTTCCCACACTCCCAACTTAGCAAGTTGTAGCATCATGGAAGTTTGTGTTACTCGAGAAACAAATTATCCTTTTGATCGCTTCATCTACAAACCTATAAGCAAGCATGAGGGATCATGTATCATGTGAGAAGTTCTCTGTAAACATCAATTCCCAAAGACAAGGATCCCGTCACCTATTCTCGATATCACTCCATAAGAGATTTTTCACCCTCAATAGACCAAATGCCACTTCATCTAATGTCGCATTCATTCAAACGTAATGCATGGAGAGAGAGGAAAGCTAGGCTTATGTAATACAATCCCCCTAACTAAAGAAAGCATATTAGAGAGATATAGGGCAGATTTCTTGTACATGTTATGCCTTCAATGGCATTGGGATTATCATTTCAAATGTCTGATTATTTCCATGATCATTTGCTAGAGGAGAAATGTGCGCCTTGGTGAATGGCATGGGCCATTATCATAGTGCTCTTCCTTGGAAGGGTAAGTGCTACCAAAGTAGCAATTATCAAGTGTCCCCATCCTTATTCTACTTTGGTGGCTATTGTCAATCAATATTCTAAAACCATTCACAATTCTTTTTTTTTATTATTATAGATTTGTGCTCTATTGGGTACATAAACTCTGCAAAATGAAAAAACAAAATGCGCTTATAACCCCTCCTTAACAAGAAGATGAGACTAAACAATCAATTAACACAGACAAACTATGTATTTCTTATGTCAAAACAGTACTCTACATGTACTCAATGCTCAACAAGAAGTTCTCAAGGCATCATCAGTAAGTATAAGATAACTTGGAATGCTTCCTTTCTCCACTAGTAACAAGGTGAGAAGCGAAGGCTTTAGGCCTCTTCTATATGAATGAGTAGCAATCATTCACATCACCTGTATGGATTAAAATTCAGAAGAGTAGGCTCCTTGTGATTCACACGAAATTGTTGGAGTGGGAAATTCTTCTCAATATTTAAGACATGAAACTAATATTTTAAATTGCCTTCCTTGGAGTCGGCCCCTTGTGACACACATCATTTCTTCCTTAGGTAGATGTTTTAATAATTCAATCATCTCTTCATGAAACTATATTTTAAATTGCCTCCCAATCCAACAAGAAACACAAAAGCACCAACAATATTTATAATGTTCTTATTATTAATTATAACCTATTCATGTAAGAAAATGATATTTTAATTCTTTATCATCTACTATCTCAGCGTTTGTTTGGGGAAGCTGCGGCACTTAATAATAAGTTCTATCGCTGCGCAAAAGCTGTTGCGGATAAGTCGGTTGTGTATTTGTTTTTTGCAGCTTGAAAACAGTATTATTGCATCTGTTTCTGGACAAATAATCATATTGTCTCTATATAGTAATATTATTTGCAACAGAACTGAGAAACGTTTAAATACAGTATTTATAATAATTAAATGCAGTGCATCCTCGTCCTTCAACACAAACACATCCACCCCCACATCAACATCATAAACTAACATCAACCAAATTTACAGTGACTAAGCAAAAGGAAAACGTGCACTCAAAACCAGCACGTATTACACCATAATTCATGAACATAGAGGAGTAAGCATAAACATTTGCCAAATCGAAAATCTCAAAAATCCAATCCATTGGACGTGGGATCCCCAAAAATCACAAAATCCAACTTCAACCGAAAACCAATGAAGCATAAGCATTTGTCAAATCAAAAATCCCAAAAATCCAAGCCATTGCATGTGGGATCCCCAAAAATCCTAAAATTCAACTTCAACCGAGAAGCTATAAAGCATAAGCATTAGCCAAATAAAAAAAAACAAAATTCTCGAGCACAAAGAACCACACCAAAACCAAGAGGAACCACCGCACAAAAGAACCTATGGTGGGCACAAAGGCATAAAACCAAAAGCCACATAGCTAGGGTAAAGAATCACCGCACAAGAATTACTCAGTACGAAGAAGAACCACAGCACAGAGGGACCGCCGCATAGAGGATACCACAAAAATATCAACACATTTTCAAAATCAAAGACAATGGCATAGTTAAGGTAGGGATTACCCACCACGAAGAGGAACCACCGCACAGAGAAACCACAGCTCAAAGGAATCACCGCACAGAAGAGCCACCGCACAGAGCACCGCACGAAGAAGCAACACCTCACATGGATCAAAAGATCCAAAGAAAGCTGCGGAGGAAATAAAGATGAGGGAGAAGAGAACTCACGGAGAGATGCACGATACCAACCGTTAGAATCGAGAGAGAGAGAGAGAAAGAGTGGGAGAGAAAAGGTCCCCTAGAGCAAGAAACGAGAGCGAGGAAGGCGAGAGAGGAGGGGCAGTCACGTCAACACTATACAAACGAACGTGGGTCGCAGGTTTGAACCCGTGACCGCGTTTGCTCAAATTTTTCATAAAACCCGCCATGTCGTCGAAACCAAAAGCAAGGCGTCGCGTTTTCTGGCCGCGTCACGGTAAAATCGCTGCTCCAAATGGGTCCTCAACCTCATTCATAATTTTAACATTTTCAACATACATAATGTATGGCTTGCACAATATTCTTAGATTTTCCACCTTTCCATTTAATTTCTCTTAAACAAGTATTATTTTTACTTCATCTAATCACTGCATCGATCAATTCTCTTATATCCCCATTCACAGTAATTAAATTCAACTTAGTAAATATAATCTTATATTTACATCCAATTAACCCTTGCTTATATTTATCACAATCGGGTTGTGTAATGCCATATCACTTGGAGAAAAATTCCACCCATCTATTTTTCATTGCAATTGGATTAAGTTACAACATATCACTTGTGGTCGACAACTTAACAAAACTTTGCCTAATTACCACCATAATTGTTTCAGGTCGTGAGCGTAGCTTCTAAAGAACAAACTAAAACAGGAAAATTTCATATTTTGTTCCTTTCCGTTAATTTTGAAATAAGATTACAATTTTTCATCAACCTAAGATCAAGTTTCAATCTTTCATCTGGAATTGGGACTGGTAATGATGGTTATTAGAATGGGATTATTCTTATTGAAACATGTCTCCAAAGCAATGTGAGATTCATGTATCAAGGATGAACAAGATAACAATATTATTTAAAAAAACAAACATGAAAAAGCACATATTGGAGGGGAATAATAAAATGTTCAGCTATCCAAGTGTTTGCTATGTTTAACATAAATATTCTTAAGGGTGTACTTGCTTGATAGCAGCCAAAAATTATAAATTGTTTTTGAATTAAATATATTTCTTGTAGAAATTTAAGATGCACATTAAAAAAGTGTAAATTATTTCCATAAAAAATTTTCATGACGTGGCAATCCAATAAGTGAGATAATGCATAACAAAAATAAAAAAAATGCACTTACTTGACTAAAAAAAACAATTTTGATTCAAGTAATAAGTACTGATAATAAAATAGAACAAAACTACAAATATTGGTATCTTTTCAGAACTATATACTGGAAAACAAATATAGTTTATTAAGCTTCGACATCACACCCTGCATGACAGTTCAAATCTTTATAATTCCGCTTCCCCACAGTACATATTTGAAATAGGGCATCTCAGGAGATCACTATGGAAAAATATAAACTATAAAGCATTCATGATTGTAGTAAAATAAATTATTTTGCAATTTTAACTTTCAAAGCGTTGGAAACCATCAAATAAAAATCAATGTTTTTAAAAGTGAGTTTCACAAGCAGAGCGAAGTAGAATGCATGACAACCGCTTCGCTTTTTTGAAGTGCATTTCAAAACGCTGAAGTTAATTTCAGGGTTTTTTTTGCAAATTTAAGTTTTTAATTATTCCAACAAACAATTAGAAACTATTCAAATTTTAATTTGTAGGTTCACTCCAAGGTTTACCTTCAAGTTAAGTATTGTAACACATTTATTTTTAATTTTATATCAACTTTTAAGTCAAACTTTATATTTTTTAATAGTTAAAGAATGTATTTATACATTAATAGTTTTATATAATCTATCAGCGCTTTGGTTAATAATATCGCCGCTTTGCTCCATGCTTTGAGCTTAGAAATAAAAATAAAGTCTTGTGCATTGCATTGTACTTTACGTTTTGATGACACTGATAAAAATAAAGAGAACATTGACAAAGAAGAGAAGTAATAAATATTGTTTGCAAGCATTAGAAACAAAAAAATAAAAATAACATCAAAAAAGAAGAAAAATAATTTAAATTAAAACTTCAAGGTAAATTTGTAGCTTAGGAGAAACCTTTTCTTATTCATTCTTATAACCTTTGTCACAGGATTAATCATATCTCATTTTTTAGACCATTCAAACTCAAAAAGACTTAACTCCCCAATCGTTGGGGCATATGATATTCATAGTAATAGAGTCTAATTGATGCCAAATCTTAAAAGTAGAATTTATATATGTAAATGATATGATGTGTAATATGATTTCATAAAAAAAAAAAGGATTGAGAATTCACAGATTAAAAGTCACTAATTAATTCAATAACTTACTTCCTTCAAATGTAAAAGAAAAATATTAGAAAACACCCAAGAAATAGCAACATAACTGAAACATTCTGAAACATTCAATGAGTAAGTAAATGCTCATAAAATAATTTGATCACGTGAGTTTTAACATCCACAAATTAAAATTATTTAGAGTCAATTTGATTAAAACATGAGCAACAAATAAATCAATATCAAAGTAAATATATCAACAAAGACTAAATAAATAGCCTTTTGCTACCAAGCCAAGCCAGCTCAATAAACCCATTTTTTTAAGATCCAACATAATTAGTTTTCCAAATAAGTATAATGTCACTAAATATAACTTGGAATATCAATTAGTTTAAAGATGAGCAATCAAGCACAATAGTCTTAAAAAGAATGTGGTTAGTTCCCTGCTCTTCACACACTTTAAAAAGCTTGGAACCTCCATTTTACCAAACACTATTTGGAAGTTCTAGGATAAAAGCTTTAATGAAGTGTCTTTCAATTATCTATGTTTGTTCTGCAAAACTCATTGCCTGTGAATTCCATTCAAGCATTTATTAGGCTGCATTCAGTTTTACGTTTAGAACCCTCCCATTAATTTATATTAATTGATAAATATCAGAAATTAAAATAATATTCAAATCCATCATTCTCTTAGTCTAATACTATTCCAAAAATATTAAATAGTACAAGCAAAACTAAAGTTGAATTTGAAGCCTTCAAAATTGAAACTCCTTAACCTCTATGAAGGTGCCCTCAAAAAATATGAAATTACTCATCCACTATCAACTAAACATATGCTTGTATTTAATTCCAGAACTGAGTTAAAATCAATTCCAACTAGTTATCTCCAAACATACTAGCCCTTAGCAGAACCCATGTAGCCAGCAACATACTCTTATTAGCACAAACGAACAAGATCATCATAGTTAAAATTTATCCATGGACATAACATTACATCAAGCGCTGCAGTAGATACTCGGCAACAAAAATACTTAGTTTAACCCTCGCCCTAGAGAACACCACAAAAACGAAATTCTAAACAAACAGATGCTCCTCAGCAACCACAACTACCGGCAGAAGGCATTTGGGAAAAAGAGGTTAGAGCATATTGCTCCAACAGAAAACGAATTAAACAACAGTTAAATCGTGCATATATATTAAACAGAGACTGTCTGCGCATCCCAATAGCTTAATTACTCCATAAAGTTCGCGTTAAGACATATATCGATCCGAAGAGATTTAAAGAAGCTACCTCTGAGCCTATTGGGAGAAGGAGAACGAGATCGGCCGCCGCCGTCAACCGCCTTCTCTTCTTCTCGGCGTTGGATGAAATCTCGCAATCCGGCCAGAGAGGAGACTGGGAATTTTATTTATTTATAATGCAATATTTAGTTCAATGGATAATTTTTATTTATTTATAAACCAATTTAGTTTTTTTATTTATGATATTTTATTTATGTATGAGAGCATTTATTTATTTTTAAAAAATGAGTAATATTAATATATTAGTGTGATGCTAACATTTTTAGTATTATGTTATGAAATATTAAAATTTGATGTTTGATATGTGAATATATAAGAAATATGCGGTATGCATATAAATGTCCCATAAGTAAAAATTTAAATTATTACTTAATAAATAAATTTTGAAGATGTTAAATAGTATAAATTATTTAAAAGTCTTTTTATCTTTTGTAATGCATAATTTGTACTAAAATATTCCTTATAGGTTTGACCCATTTTTAAATGAATTTGTTGACCATTGATACATAAATTATCATCTCTTTATTATATAGCTCATAAAATATAAAGTAGTCCTAAATAGCATTTGAAATAAACTTCAACGGTTATGAGAGTATTTAAATTTCATGAAGTTTTGCATACATATCACACAATTCTTACATATTTACATATCAAGAATCTAAACTTTTATATTTATATTAAAAATACTTTAGTGCCATAAATCTTTACATGAAAAAGTAGAGTAATAGTGCTTTATTTTATTTGGTATTAAAAAATTGAGTGTTCTACATGTAAATATAAAATTTTAGGTATTACATATGTAAATACATAGAAGTTATGTGATGGATATGTTATGCCCTTTAATTTTATTAGGGGTAATTTACATAAATTACACTCAATTCCTATTTATTTACTTATCCAACATCTACGTGCGTTATTTACTGAAGTGCCACCCAAAATTTCTTTCATGCTAATTTTTATACCACTCCATCTCTCATTCCGTCTTCTAAATTGATGTTGTTTCTTCCTTTACCTTCTTCGTCCCGAGGAAAAAATCTTGCATACACAGCCCGGACCTAGCTCTGTGTCCAGACTCCAATAAGATCTTGCCACTTATAATACCGCAATAACATTCCAATGACACCGCGATAACACCGAAATAACCTCAACTTATTGCGGTGTTATTGTGGTGTTATTAGAGTTGTTTTGCAGAGGTTATTGTGGTGTTACCGTTGTGTTTTTTGCGTATTACTCTGGGCAGTGTTATTAGCGCTGATCAGTGGTGTTATTGTGGTGTTCTTGTGGTATTATTCGAGTTGTTTTGTGGGGTTATTGAAGCGGAACCACGGTGTTATTTATGTGGTCCTCCGGGTGGTGTTATTAGCGTTGTTTACAAGTGGTATTGCAGTGTTATTGTAGTATTATTGAAATTATTTTACAATAACACCACATTAAACACGTTTTCATCATTTTTTTAAGTGGACTCGTCAAATACATGTGGCAAAATTTTATTAGAGTTTGAACGCAAAGCTATGAGCGGACCCCGTACTTATGATCTTTGCCCTTCCGAGCCCAACCAGTCAAAATCCAAAGATATTGCTAACCATTTCTTCCACCAGCTCCTTCCTCCAACAAGCTTCTCATCCTCAAAGAAGCTTGGACCGACATCCTCCATCAGCAAAAGAGACAGTACAGGAAAACAACTCAAAATTGTTCTTCCTTTCCAGCCTCGTTAAATCTCATCTTTCTCAGTCTTCCTCCCACCCCCATTCCTGCATTTTAGTTCTTATTCACCAAGGATGATGGTTTTCACAACAAAGCGATCGTCCTTCAATAGAGACACTGCCCCACAGAGCACACCACTTCTCTGTCATGCTCCATTCACCCCTTTGTAACTCTTGGAGTTTTGCCAGTACATATCCCTCTCAGGCGATCTCATGGTTACAAAAATTCATGCATCAAGCTCAACATTTCCCTATACTTGCAACGAGTTGTTGAATAACTAAAACACTTGCAACCCAAAATCACTTATCATGTGTTTAAATCCTTATAACTTACAATCTTTTAGTTTTATGTTTATAAGCCTGCAATTATTAAACATTTTCATGACAAGTTGTAGAGCCTTGTTGGAATACAACATATCAAGTCACAATAAAATTCAAATGGGAATCCTTAGTTGTGTTGAACACTATCTTTGTTACTATTTTTTCCTTGCTTGTGAACTAAAAATTGGATGTATTTCAATTCTTTTTTGGCAAAAATAGCTAAAAAGCCAGGAAAATTATTTCAAGATATGATCACATTTGGTGCATGCAAGTATGTATTATTTTGTTATATTTCATATTACCAGCTATGTGTGTGTGTGCACATATATTTTATTGTTCCATTTTATGTGGTACAGACACTTGTAATTTTTAATGATGATGTGATGGTTGGAAATACACATATGCATTGCGGCGTCCTCTGATACACCAAAAATATATAGTGTTTTTATGCACATTTTTATACCTATTTTTGATGATATTGCACTTTCATGGAAGGTATTTTGTGTGTTTTTTACAGGTATGATTAAATAGATGATTGTGATGAAAATAGTGAAAATGATCAAATTTGGAGCAAAAATGATCAATATTTGGAAAAGTGATATGTGACGGCTAAGCGCCAGAATCCACGCTTATGCGCCAAGGCTCCGCGGCTATCCGCATAGATCTGGAACTTACGCGCCAGCAGGCTCGCGGCTAAGCTTCGGAACTACACGCTTACGCACGGGAGTTATAAAAGAGGAGTTATTTAATTTTAGGCACCATTTTGAAGAGGTTTTCGAAGCACCTCTTGGTAAGAACGTGGATAACTTCCTATTGGTGCCAAATTTAAATTAAATATCTTATGAATGGATGCATCTCTTAGAAGATACATTGAATCTGGATACAATTTGAAGAGATACAATGACACCTTTTGGAAAAGTTTAAAAAGAGAACTTGAAGATCAAAAAATATGGTTGATGTTGGGGTGGTTGATGTTGGAGGGTGTGGTTGATGTTTAAGAGTGTGGTTTATGTTAAAGAGTTTTTACAACACACTTCTCTACTTCACCATCTTTACTTTACTTTATTACAGTTTGTATTAGAATTAGAAGTGAGATTTAGAACCCTTAGAGTTGGGCGCCAACCTCTAAGGAGTATTATAAGGGAATGCAAAGTTTTCAAAGGAATTTCAAGAGTTTGGTGGAGAGGATTTTCATATAATTATTTATCTTTGTTATTACATTTGGTTTTTAATTAAAACTTCTTGTGTTTTCACTATTATATCTACTTTTAAATTAAGTTGTAATTGTACTTTCTCCATGAATTATGAGTATTTTTCTTTATCTTTTTCCTTAAAATGATGAAGTAATAAAGTTATGGAAGTATGTTGTGTGAAGTATAGGATTTCAATGTTGGAAGAAGTTGTGATGATTTAAAACCTTACACTTCATTTACTTCTTGATTTGGCCAATTAAGATGTTAAAATTTGTTGTGAGAACATGTAAGAACTGGTATGTTATTGTCTCAATCAACAATATGAAAGAAACACTTGAGATTGTATGGGTGAGAATGTAATTCATATGGTTAAGTGCAAATAAATTGAGAGATATACTCTTGATGGGTGTAAAATTGGAGAACTTTAGAGTGACAGGCTAAAGCTCTCAATTTTATTTATTATTTTATATTTTGATACGATATATTAGCCCCTAGGTGGAGGAAATCGAGAAAACTCTATAGTGGGAGCTAGTATATTTCCTGTCTAACCCGTCTTCAAGATTTTTAAAAACAGTAGATTAACTTACGTTTTTTATAGCATCTCTAGTAAGGGTAAATAATAAAATTGTTCCTATTTGGCACAACACATTTTAGATACTTCTACAACAATAATTTCTATAACTTGTTACTGATTCATAAAAAAGGAAAAAGATATTTCATTTGCATAAGTTTTCATCTTACAAAAGATTAAAAAAAATAGTACTTACTTTCATTTCAAATTATAAAAATAAACAAAAAGAATCGAATTTTATTTACAAAGAATATTATCTTTAGTTTGAGTCATATCTTTTCTAAAAAGTAAAATGTTAATTTTCTGTTTTATATGCTAGAATATATTTCCTTTATTTATCACTTTCCCAGTGGGTTCGATATCTCGGGGCTTAATCAGAAAGTCTTATATTACTTGATAAACGATACATATATTAGCGTAGTATCCACATTAAAATATTAATAAAAAGGAGTATCAATTTATATATACATATATCGTAAGCATAAATATCGGTGGATCAAGTTTTTGCGTCGTTGTCGGGGAAAGAAATTAAATAAAGAAAAATTTTTAAGAGAAAAATTAATTTTTACTTTTTAAAATCTTATTTAAACTTGTTAGATTTATTTTAAGAAGTTGTTGTTTTTGTTGTGTGATTTTATTTTATTGTGTTTTATAACAGTGTGTGTGTAGTTTAAGTTCTGAAGGACTTGTGCCTTACGATTCTGAATTAGAAAGAACTATAAGAAAATAAAAAAAAATTAAATAAATAGAAAAATATTAAAATATTCAAGAAATGACAAATCAAAATAATCAAAATACTGATATTCATCAAGAATTTAAGCATTTAAGAGATAATGCTAACCCTGTAGTAGAAGAACTTCATGGTAGTATTCAAAATCATGTTGTAGTGGTTAATTCATTTGAACTTAAACTATTATTATCCAAATGGTGTCTAATAATCAGTTTGGGGGAGCACCAACTGAAAATTCAAATTTACATCTTGCTAATTTTCTAGAATTGTGCTCTACATTTAAATATGATGGTGTTTCGGATGATGCTATTAGACTTAGACATTTTTCTTTCTCATTGAGGGATAAAGCTAAAATATGGTTACATTCTTTAGCACCTAGATCTATCAGATCTTGGGGTGATTTATTACAAAAATTTCTTGCTAAATATGTTTCAACATCAAATACTGCTCAGCTTAGAAACGATATTACATCTTTTTGTCAGTTTCAAGGAAAATCTATTTATGAAGTATGTGAACTTTTTAAAGATCTCTTAAGAAAGTGCCCACATCATTCAATACAAGATTGGTTAATAATTCAAAGTTTCTATAATAGATTAGTTGGATATCTTAGATCTATCATCGATGCTGCTGTTGGTGGTTCATTAATGTCTAAACAGTTTAACAATGTTTATGCTTTAATTGAAGAAATGACTACAAATATTTTTCAAAGGCCTTCTGATCCACTAAAATTTTGATAACTTTTTATTATTCATTTCATACCTTTTTTTGATGATATTTCTGTCGGCATATTTTTAGGTTGAGTGTTAGATTTTAGAAAAAGGGAGTCGCCCACAAAAGTTGTCGGAGAATTTTAAATTTAATATATATATATATATATATATATATATATATATATATATATATATAATTTAGAAAGTAGCATTTGATTTTAAAAATAATTTCAAGTTAAAAAATTTTAAGATATGAAATTAAACTAATCTCACATCCTGAGTAGTTTATATAAACGAGCACCGCATCACAAACCGTGTATCTATCCCGAGGAATAGACACACTGCTTGATTATGGGGCTCGATTAAATAAATTAGAAGATTTGTGACATCCGTTTGGTCTGCAAACCAATTTTATAATCTGACAAGTTCCCCTTCCTAATATAAAGGGATTAAGCAGGGATTATATTACCTGGGTTCTTAAAGTTCCCTATAAGGGCAAGCCCCTATAGTTAATTACATATTAAATGACGGGAATCATTTAAGAAAACTCTCGATAATAATCAATGGTTTTGCTCTCAAGAATTTCAAAGTTTATGGTTTTCAAAGAATTGAATTATGGAAATTTCAATAAGGAATAGATCAAATTTGGAACAGTTATTTCAGGGGTTCAAAGGAAGAGAAGTAGGAGAAGCTGAGGATCCAAGAGGAATCTTGGCAACTTCCCAAACTATCCTATGATTTGCTTCAATTTAGAGAGAATTATTTAATGTTTTGATCCTATTAAATTTTAGTTAATTAGGACTTATACTTGTATGATATAATCACACAAATAGCCTAGAAGATGTGAGGGTTTATGTCGTACCAAACGACTACCTCGGAGTCTTAAAACCGGTTAGGGCTTAGTTTGCATAACATGATTATGCAAATGCCTAACGAAAAAGTTGAGGATTTATGTTGCACTAGGCAAACTACCTCGAAATCCTATGGATTATTGTTTAATTCTAAGAAAGATTTTGCTGAAGTAGACACAAGTTTTGCTGATGAAGATGGTCGTGCTACCCACTGTGCTCCAAGCTCCTTGTTGTTGTAGAGGTTTAGTTTTAGAAGGTGGCAATCAAGATATGAGAGAAGTGTTTTAGTTTAGAAGAGTCTTAAGATTCAGATGTCTTAATGTTTTAATTAAAACAAATCTTAAAGTTGATTAAGCAGAACCGATTAAGATCCCAAGGTTCCGTCATCCCGGCACCGCTATTTTCATTGGATTCACTTAGTCAAATGAATTTGCTAAACTCAACTGAATGAATTTCACACTTTCATTTAGACCATGGGAAATCTCGTTAGCAACACGTGGGTTACATCATCCGAGGGATTCCCGATCATCCAACGAGACGTTTTAATTTAGTTGTAGTTGTATTTTTGTTGTTCTGTTTGTGATTAAATTTTGAGTTGTTTTATCTTTTGAATGTTGTGGTGGTGAATTTTATTTTATTGTGACTTTTAATTTAGTTTTGGGTTTTAGTTTTGTGGCTATCCTAAAAGGTTTCAGTTTTCATGCAGGGTGACATTCTTGTTTAACATGCAAGTTTTGCAAGAAAGAAAGTACAGCACAGGTAAATAAATTGCAATAAAATAAAAGCGTACATGGCGGATCTTCTCGTCATTCCAGGCTGCACTCAAAACACATGTTAGGGCATTTAAATACTTGCAAGGAATACCTAGATAAAGCTAAGGGAAGGTTCTGGTTGTCTACCAAAATCCTAATCCTATTATTAATCAATTCCTATGACGTCTAGGTTCTTGTGTCTTGTTAAAGATTATTTTCTTCACCAAAGAATAATTAAGTTCAATTGTTCTCTGAAAACATCCCATCATATTGAGAAAGTGCTTAGGACGAGTCCTGAACATCTTTTCAATGTTTCTGGAATTATTTCGAGTCTAAATGAATTTCATTGTACAGGTGAATTGATCATCCAAAAATTTAGTTAATTTTTGCTTCTTGCTCAGTGAACTTGGACATTTGATTATCCGGTGAGTAAAATAGCATTTCACTTGATACTCCACCTAAGGTTTATAAGTGTGAGAGACTTTAGAGGCAAATCAGTTTGTTAAGGGATTTAACCATTAAGGTTGAATTTGTTATTTCAAGACAGTTTAGTTTAGTTATAAAATTTCAAATTGATTTTTAAAAGTTTTAAAATTGTTTAAGTTAAAGAGGTGTTTAAACTATTTAATTCCATTGAGTTTTGATGATTCAAATTTGTTTTAAGTATTTTTGATTGATTTCCTTATTACATCTTAATTGTAAATTATTTGAGATTAATTTTTTAACATTTCAAATTTGCTTTAGGTTAAGTTTTAAGTGATTTCAAATTAACTTTAATGTTTTGGGTTTATTTTAATTTACATGAGTTAATATTTTAAACTTTGATTTAATTAAGGATTGCTTTCTTTTTAATTATCATCATTATTAGAATTAATTAAGAGTTGAATTAATCCAATTAGGGATCGTAGATTAAAAAGTTGATATCTTCTTAAGTCATGTCTCTTATTTTTAATAATTCAAAATTTTAATTATTCTTCTAAAATTTAAATGATTTAATTAATTAAGATTTCATTTTTTATGTTGTAGGTGATTAATGGGTTTCTACCCCTTAATTCCCTAAGTTTCAATCACCCAAGAGAAAATTTAGGATCAAATGTTCATCCCCCCTTTTAATTAAGCCTCAAATATTAATTAGGGTTAAAATCCCTTAATTACATTTATGCCCTCTTAAGCAAATTCACTTCATAACTCATTAGGTTGAGCTCAAATGAACTTGAAATTTTTATGTCACTTCACTCACATGTCAATTAAGACATTAGAGGAGAAAATTTGATTTTTTCTGTTTTTAATTTAATTTATGTAACTATTTAATGAAAAATAAGGATTTTTCAATGAAAATTCAACAACATGACCAAGATAAAGTTTCTTTCCTTAGGAAAATTATGGAATGTTCCTACTAATCAAAGGACCACTTTGACCAATTTTGGTGATTTTTTAAATTATATTTTATTTATTATAATTATTTCAAGTTTTAGGGTATTAATTAATTATAAAATAAAATTAAAGTTAAAAATTAAGTTTTATATTTTTCTTAAATCTCTCTAACCTTAAGAAACTCAAAGAAAAAAATTATATATATATATTTTTATTTTTCTTTGAATTTTTAGAATTATTTTAGTGGGAAAGGTTGAAAAATCCATTTTTAATATTAAAAATTGCATTAAGCCCTTTAAAATTCAATATCTTTTCTTAGGGACTTAATAAAAATATTTGGTTAGTTCCTCAGTGATTAGGAGACCAGATATGACATTTTTGTGAATTTTATTATTTTTGTGTTTTTTATTATTTTTTAATTATTAAAATATTAAAAAATAGGTTAAAAATGAAAATTTTAGAAAGAATCCAATTTTAATTTTCTTAGACTTCTCTAATCCCAGAGAGGCCTCAAAATGAATTTGGTGAATTTTTGAAATGTATTTTAGACTTTATGAATTTTCAAAGTTTAAAAGTGGCCATGTGATTTAAATAATTCATTTAGTGGGTCAAATCATTTTCAATTAATTTCAAATTTTTATGTGAGACTCTCCTGCTATAAAGATCAATGGAGAATTGATTTTGTGTTATTTTAATGAGTGGTTGTTTCAAATTAATTTAATATTAATTTTAGGGTTTTGGCCAAATTAGGGTTCATTTGAATGAGTTAAACCAAACCATAATTTTCCTAGGGTCCTCTGGTCCAGAGATACTTCCCATAATTTTTCTAGATTTTATTAATCAATATGCTAATTATTGGAATTAAAATACCAAAAAAGACACGTAAATTTGGAAAATAGATAACTTGCCATAGAGATAACCTCTAGCCTTGGAAAATTTAGGGAATGTTCTTAAGATCAGAGGCTACAAAAGCCCTATGGTCTCATGCCATGGTGAATTGTATGCATGAATGGAGAATTAAATACTTAGAACAGTATTAAACTAATTAAAAATAAAATACTCAACAAAATAACTTTGATTTATCAGGTTGGATTTAGGTTTAGCTAGAGTTTGGTTCAAGGCCAATTGATGGTTCAAAATGTTTCAAATGATTGTTAGGAAAGGTTTAGGATAGAAATTGGGTGGAAATTTTGGGTTTTGGGGATTCAATTTGGAGAATTAGGGGTAGGTGACAACTTTAAGGCAAATTTGGGGGTTTTGATTTCAAATGAATTTTGAGTTGGGTTTGGGTTTAAATTGAGAGCCAATTGATGTTGTATTTGGTTTAGGGATGTACTAGGAAGGGTTTAGAGTTGATTTGGGGAGAAATTGGGTTGAATTGGATTGGATTTGGGTAGGTTTGGCTCATAGGTTAAAATTGGGGCTTTTAGGTTTGGGTTGAAATTGAATTCAAATGTGAAACAAATTGGACTTGGATTTGATTTAGATTGGTACTGGAGATGTTTAATTGAAGTTTAGAATTGGATTTGGGCAACATTGAGGTCAATTGAGTTTATTTGGCTTGACATTGGGTCCATTTGGGTTAAAAATGGGTCAAATTGGGGGTATTGATAAAATTGTTTTAAATTGGCAAAATTAGGTTATGGTGTAGTTGAACAAAATGAAATTGGGAATATTTGGGATTTTTTGGAATTTTTTTGGGAATTTTTGGAATTTTTTGGAATTTTGGGCTAAAAGAGTATTTAGGGTATTTGGAGGTTATTTGGACGGTATTGGGGTATTTTGGTGGATTTAAGAGGTGGGAATTGTTTTAAAATGATTCTTAGGATTTTTTTAGGAATTTTGGGTAATTTTTTGGGAAATTTTGGATGATTTGGTGATTGTGGGGGCAATTTTGGTAATTTTGGATATGTTTAGGGGACCCAATATTATAACCAAAAATTTTAGCAAAATGAATGGGGTTTCAAATAAGGCATAATGGGACCATTTTAGTGGGGTCAAGATTGAGTAAAAGGTGATTTGGAATGAAAGCATGAGCCATGGACTTAGCCAAGTCCAACCACTTTGGGACCAAGTCTAGACAAAATGGTAACCACTTTATGATCATTCACACATTGACCTTAACCATCTTAATCAAAGACTAGTGGCTTGGATTCAATAATGTGAGTTTCATAAAGGGTAGAAGGTAAGGGTTCAAGGTTTAGGTTAAGTGGCTTAGGGGTGTGTGTGTGCAAGAGAAGTCCAAGTCACTCAAGGTCACCCTAAGTCCAAACAATCCTATAGGAACTCACTATTGGTTGTCCATATGGTGGTTTTAACCTTCCAAGGTGATTTAGAGGTTTGCAACCATCCAAGTGGGGTCCCAAGAGGAGTTAAGAAGTAGCTGAATTGCTAAAGGGTGGGTCCCAATTCTAGTCCTCTAGGATAGTCAAGGAGAAGTCCTATGGCTAGATCCTAAGCACTAAGAGAAAAGAAAAGACCTCACCAAAAATGAGGTCAATAATTTCACTTTAAAGAAAGGTATCTTTCATGATTTCTTGTAGGTACAATGATTTTAAGCCTTTGGAGCAAAAGGAAGCGAAAAGGAGTAAATTTGGAGCAAAAAGGGATAAAAGTGCTTTTTATTGAACTAGAAGTTACAACGCATCGTCACCAGTACCGGATGATCCACCCGATATTTATACTTACAATTATGATATGAAAATTGGTAACGGCGATAAAAAATTTTCTCCGCCGGACATATATGCTTATGATTTTGATATGAAAATTATGATTGATAATGTGGATACTACGCAAGTATACGTATCGTTTATCAAGTAATATATGACTTTCTTATTAAGCCCCGAGATATTGAACCCACAGGGAAAGTGAAAAATGTTTAAGGAAATAAGAAAATTATCTTTTTACTTTTTTAATTGGCTTTTGAAAGTGTGTTTTGATTTTGAAAAGTTTGATAGTTGATTTCACTCTTTAAATTTTCTTGTAAAAGTCAAACAAGAAATTAAAATGATAAAACTGTAAACACGGTATGAAAAATACTATTAACTAGAATATCTTTTTATTTCCTTTATAAAGTAGTAATAATTATGAAAGTATTGTTGTGGAAGTATTTAAATTTGTTGTTATAAATAGAGAAAATAACATTCCAAGCATGCTTTCAAAAACCATTCAAGTACGGAGCAAATAGAGAAAGAGGACTTCCATCTACCTGCATTCTAAGTGCAAGCCAGCAAGTTCCACCAAACATCTTTCTTTCTTCATTTTTTTATATATCCTTTTTTTTAGAGAAACATCGAGGCTAAAACAAGCAACCAAGCAAGTAACCAATAGTAATAAATAGCTAAGGGAGAAGAGGAGCAATGAATACCTTGCTAAAAAGCTTTTTTAAGAAAAGAACAAAACGGTAAGGAAATCCGTAAAAGAAAATGACAAAGCATCCTCCCCCTCACCTTAAATTTTCACTAACCAGAAACCTCCCCAAGTGGGTCTTTTATAGGTAAAGAGGAGAAGGAGAGGCCGCCCCGACCTCGAGGGTGAACCGAACACGTGAGCGGCCGTAAAGCGCAACAAGCAAACCAAAGGGGAAAATTTCGGGAAGGAGTCGGCCATCGGGAAGGAGAGGGCTTGCCGCAATTGTGCTTTAGGAAACAAGCTCGCCAGTGGTCGAAATAAAAGAAGAAAGTTCGCACTGCACCGCTTCCGGGAAGGAGCAGCAGAAACTCGAGCGAAACACGTCAAAAGGGCAAGGAGTCAACTCTCCTCGTCACGCGAGGAGAAGGCTTCGAGAGAGAAAGAGCGCCTAGGGCTTCGTATCTTCGACCGAAGAAGAGGAGAAGGGGCGAACCACGAGAAGGGAGCTCGGCCGCGACCGAACCGAGAGGAGAACTAGGCACGAGCTCGGCTCACGGAGAGAGGAGTCACGAGTAGGGAGCCGTGCGTGAATGTGAAATTCCCATGGTTTTTAAAGTGTTTTTATTTATTTTTTATTTCATTTAAACGTGTCAAATTTCGTGCGGTTCATTCGTGCTCGTAACCGCACAAAGTGCATGTCATTCCTAAGTAATTTCGACGTTCCAGACGCAAACACCGTTTCGCTTCGAGGTCGTTTCTGACAATCTCATCTACGATCGGTCAAAAACGCATCGAATTCCGATTTTCTCAAAATTTCGTCTACACCGATCGTTTCAAAATTTAATTTTAATTTCAATTAACCGCGAAATATTTAAAGGCAAAGCGACGCGAATTACAATATTTAATATGTCGACGGTTCGGCTCGCAAAGTTTGTGCGCGAGGAGGTGCGAATTGTGCATGTAGCAACCCTAGGGCTTAGCACCCCATGATAATGCTTTAAGCCTTCCTTACGCAATAACCCGCATTGTAGGTCAAAAACTCGCATTTGCAGAACTCCAAAGCGAGTAAATAAGTGGTTCAGATTTCTAAAACGAGGTGGGTCCCATACTAAAGTTCTAAGATATTCAAAAGAAGAACTCTAAGGCTTAAAACTTAGGAATAAAATTAGACATCGCCAAAATCGAGGTCAACAAACCCTTTAATAATAATATAATACGGTCAGCGTCCGAGAAGCAAATTTGTCTCAACATTAACAAATAACTAAATGATGCAAATATAATGATATAGATATAACATAAAATTAACGTGCCACTATAAGATGTAACTATGATGAACAAAAATGACAAGTATATCGAATTGATGTAGGGAGGGGAAATGGATTTTGGATGTGCCGGGTCGAAAGGGTGAGTTTGAGACCACAAAATTATTTTTTATAGTTAATAACTCGACGTATCCTCAAATATTGTGTTAGATTGGCACATATGACACTTCTTGCCACACCGAGCATGTCAATCAATTCGACGACTTATTTAAGGTGTAAGGCTATATGGGCAAGCTTTCTCTATTATTATTGTTATTATTATTATTATTTTTTTTACTATTACTATCCGGGTATAAATAGGTTTATATGTTTAGGGTTGGACATGCTTTTGGTCATATTTTGAGTCTTAGGAGTAGTTTGGAAGAGTCACATTTCGAATTGTAGGTGGTTGTCTCGTGTCTTCGGAGTTGTGATTGTTGATTTGCTTTTGGCGGAATAAAAATATATTATTCTTTCTTAATTCCTATCAAAATGGTATTACAAAGAGGATTTCCGGAAACAACCAACAAAAGTAGCCGATTGCATCTCGGCGCGCTACATCACGCGGGATCATCATACAAAGGTGATTAGAGTCATAGAGAAGGTAACGACAATGTTACAAACTTATAAAGACCCAAAACTTCCTTTTTTGTCCTCCTTCTCCGTCATCGCTATCCAAATGTGATTAGAGCTAGCTGCGAAGCATTGGAGACATTGCGACGTACAAAGAATACGACGTACATGCGACCACATGTTCTCCTCCTTTCACTCCATAATCACGATCTAGTCGGAATTGAGCAATGGGAAGCATCCAATCACTACGTGTCCTGAAACAAGACCT
This sequence comes from Papilionanthe hookeriana x Papilionanthe teres, assembly GCA_022702705.1. Lineage (NCBI taxonomy): Eukaryota > Viridiplantae > Streptophyta > Magnoliopsida > Asparagales > Orchidaceae > Papilionanthe > Papilionanthe hookeriana x Papilionanthe teres. Next base: position 38,165,897 of record CM040437.1, on the reverse strand, counting down.
AGCAAAGATCGCGGGGCAATGTGACCTTACGAATGTCGAAGGATCACGACATAAAAGAGTTCCGCGCTGCTCTTGTTCGGCAACTTGATTGTGGATAAAGAGTTTCACATCTTGAGATTGAGATCGACGGTGACATAAAAAAATTTGAAATGCCGCTTCTATAGTTTCGTGCGGCTTCCAATAGTCCGTATCGAACCTCATTAAGGAATTTAGGAATTGTGATGTCCGGAGCTTCGTGCACGCCAACCGTATCTGCAATTTCGAACCAAGATTTGGGAAATCGTACACGACCAATGACGTCTAAGAGGGTATGATTTGAGAAGAACAGAGTACAAGATCGTGCCAAATCAGATTTGAAACAGGAGCATTTCGGCCTCGAGGGGAGGTTAGAGGGGAGGTTCACAAATTTTTAGAAGAAATGATAAATCAAGATTGTGGCGTCTAATACAATCCCTCCGCCGCCTACAACGAGATCATGTGACCGATATTTGTGGAGTCCGATTGCAGCACCCATGAACAACAGACATGTTGGGAGCTCCTCACGCGGTCATGGCGCTAGCTGCGGGCGCTTAAGCGCCCATTAAGCGTTCCAGACCGAGAATGTGGAAGTCTAGTGCCCGAAACCGGCGCTAGGTGCCCATTTCGGCGTTGGGGTGTCCGTTTCTAGAGAATTGCCTAGGCGCTCAGTGGAAATTTTCACAAATAACCGATATTTGCATCATGATTTTTAGCAACAGAGCAAAAGGGCTTCGGAGTTCGACTTTTTCTGCTTGTTCATCGAAATCCCTACAATGGTAAATGTCGGGTCACGTATTCTTTGTTCTTCAAAGTGTGTTTCGCCTCGGATCGCATAAGATTTCATGGAATGGCTCACCGTAAGCTTTCTTCGTGTGAGTGTGGAGAAAAAAACTTTACGAATTCTTTAAAAACTCTCTAAAATTCATAGTAAAATTTGTCGTGGTGCGTTCGTGTTTTTTTTTCCCGTTCGGTTTTTCCACATAAAATTTTTGTGTTTTTTTTTTCTCGGTTATTTTTTTGATATTACTTCGGTTTAAATTTATTGTTTCGATTTTTCAAATCCGTTGATTCTATTTAAGGTCGTCAAAACGGCTCGTCGTTCGCGGAAGCAGCCTCTCGTGTTCGGCCTGCTTGTTGTTAACGAGCCGAACACTGCTAGCATTGCTCATTCGTGTTCGGCTCGTTTTGCTCGAAATATTACTCATCAATTATATATATATATATATATATATATATATATATATATTCTTGATGAATAGTATTTTTTAAAAATTAATTGTCTCAAGTAAGATCACAATGATTTATAATCAATTAAAAGTATTAATTAAGAAAATAGGATAAAAATTATTTAATTAGATTAAAATGATGTTTTAATATAAACAATAATTTTTAAATCTTGCCATAATCTTTAACATCTTACGGTACGTGATTAAAAGCATTAAAACAACTTTTCGTTCGTAAACGACTTTTGTTTGGCTCGCTAAGCAAACGAGCCGAATACGAACACACTTTTTGAGCTCGAAATATAAACGAGCCTAGCACGATAATGACATTGAGAATTGTTTGAAAGATTCTCAACATAGACGATGTTTGTAACATACACATGCGATAACACCGGGAAGAATCGATGCGACATCGTAGGCGCATTGTTGCTTCGTGATCCGGAGCCGCCGGATCGGTGAAGGAATGGGAAGTGGACTCGAGTGTCAAGAAGAAGGAGTAATATGACATATGGATGATAGAACGATTGGCAACAAAAAGTGCAATGGGACAGTGGCCATTTGGGCAAAGAGAGATCAATTTGAAGGATTTCAACTCTCTAATGAGGAATTATGGTGGTTGGCTCTTTGACATAAGGCTACTCCCAATTGCACTAATGTCTTCTCGTTATAGAAACCTTCGGCCGAAGAAGATCAAGGAGATTATGGGAACAAGCAAGTTGATTATGGGCCCACCGTACTTTTATGGAAAATGGAAAATCGATATGGATTGAGGAAAGTAAACCCACCTTTCGAAAATGAACTTCGGGCAAGAGAATCGGGAAGAAGACTCGCACATAAGGAAAATAAAGGTGCTAATCTTTGAAGGAGAGGAGATGCATACGTGTCTGCCCATTGTGTAGAGATATATCATAGCACGAGTTTCTAGAGGAATACAAATTGATGGTGAGGACTATAAAAGCCTAAAGGAAAGGCTCTAACATGGTATCAAGAGGGAACAACATTAACCAATCGAACCTAGGAAGAATTCAAGAGATCGATTGTTGGAGCGTTTCATAACCACTTGATAAGGGAATTGCACGAGCAAACTTTTGTATTGGTCCTGGAAGAATCGTTATGGAGTATAGGGATAAATTTAAGATGCTATCTAGTCGTTTCGAGAGGATGATGATGAACCGGCTGATGGTAACTTCATGAAAGGGTTAATGATAGCACCGTGGATCGCTTGTTTGCTTAGACCTCAAGGATTGGGGGAACCTGTGAAATTAGCACAACAAAGCGAGATAAAATGCAATGGAACGAGCTAATAGGAGCAACACAAGTGGAGCGCTACTCTGCAATGTTATAACCACAATGTGCCAAAAACACAAACAATGGGATTCCAAAAGGTGACTTTACGAGACAAGAATAATAGGTTACGACTAGTGACATTCAAACGCTTTAAAGAAGAGGAAATTCAAGATAATCGAGCTAAAGGGCTATGTTTCCGATGTGATGAAAAGTTTGCCTTTGGACACCATTCCAAGGAACATACCTTAAGGTGTTCTCGGGGCAGATGAGGAGGAGATAGAGGAAGGCATAGAGGAGGTGGTAGAAGAGGAGGAAGCCTCTCACTTAGACGCGACAAAAGTCTTATTAAACTTGGTGGTGGAATTAATGTTGAACCATACTACGAAACCGCATCGACAACATCGTATAAAACAGGATAGTGTGGCTATCTATACTTTCATCTCTACTCAAGTAGGCTAAGAATTTAAGCCAAGACACAACAAGAATTTTATGTCATGACGGGATAGATAGGTGGAAAAGAGCAGAATTTTGTAAGGGGTGATTTTAACACCGCAAGGCATTCAAAGACGGAGGATTTTTTTCTCCTAGAATTAGGGGAATACTGATTGATATTGGATATGAAATGGTCATAGCCCTTAGGAGAGAGTAAAATTAATTGAAAACTTCGACAATGAGTTCGAGAATGGAGACAAGATGGTGTTTTTTGCGGTGATGCTAGTTTGTGCAAGACCTGGGTGACGCCAAGGCCACGGTTAGGGCAATACATGATGTAGGGTTGGTTGAGTTTCTTGGATTGAGTTGCATAACATGGAAGGGACAGCTTGGGCTTGTAGAGTTATCAAAGATTCTCACAATGATCCAACAAATATTACAAGACTCAGAATTTTTCGCTTATCACATGGATTGACACTGGAGGGAACACGAGGGGTTTCTCCCTATCAATGTACGTCCCTTCATCGCCCCTACACAAAAGGATGAGATTGAGAGATTGGTCCGAGAGATATGGAGGCCGAGATCATGCAACTCAAAGGTGAGCCCTTTCTCCGACCTAGTCTTGTTGGAAAAAGGGTGAGCTTCGTATTTTTATGGACATAGGCAAATGAATAAGAGAACAATACCTGATAAATTTTTCATCAATGTGATTGATGAGCCATTGATGAGTTGTTTGGGGTTGTAGTATTCTCTAAGGTTGATTTGAAGTCGTGATACGAATGCGTCGAATTACGCGTCGTGATAATATTTCAAACTCACGAGGGTCGCTTATGAATTTTCAATTGTGCTATTTTGGCTCACGATTGGCTACATTTCAGTCCCTAATGAATAAGATGTCACCTTTCCTTCGAAAGTTTGTATTAGTACTTTTCGATGACATATTAGTGTACAACCATTTCTCTAAGACCACAGATGGATTTCCGGTGGAGCACCACGATGATACACCCTAATGAAGTGTTCATTCGCCTACCAAAGATGGAATACTTAAGATATGTGGTGTCGGCCGTAAATGTGTCACCTCGATCCATCGAAGGTGGTGGCTATGTTGGATTGGCCACTATCCTAGAACTTGAAGGGGGCTGAACCTATTTTGGGATATAGGGATATCACAGAAGTTCGTTATATGGTTACACTGATTGCATGTCCGTTGACAGAAAGCAACCGAAGAAGGATAACTACTAGTGAGGGGAGGTGACAACCCGTGCTTTCGAGAAGTTAAAGTAGGCCCGATGGTACTTGATTTCAACCAACCATTCATTGTAGATGGCACGTTCAATCTAAGGAAAGAAAGGCACTTACGCAGCCGCCAACGACCCATTTGCCTTACTTCAACCAAACTTTGACAATGAGGGTCATACTTAATTCAGTTTATGAGCTAGAGCTCATGAAAATTTTGCTTTTCATTCGTAAATGACAATCATATTTAAGGAAGCCGTTTTAGAATACGCACGGATCAACACAAATTTCAATTTTTGTTAGAATATAATGAAGAAGCTTGTCAAAAATCTCATGCAATATCGTCTGGATTAGTGCCATATCATGGCCGTTGATGCCTTATCACGACATCCGGAGGAATCTCGCTGTTGGCATTGTCAATTCCTTTGTTTAGATTGAGGTCTTAAGGTGAGATAATGAGGTAGATGAAGAATCGAGCAAAACTGGCCGGCTTCAATGAATGGAGAGAACAACTATCTCTTTTATTTTTTTGAGTGCCCAACAATTAATTTACTAAGACACTACCGAATCTGGGCACATACCGAAGTTAGTATAGAGCTTCGTGGCGCCCATTTGGAGCATTCGGGAGTGCTCAAAACACACCGGAGGATAGCGAAAAAATTGTATTGGGTTGGAATGAGATACGATGTGAAGCATGGTTTCTGTGTGTATGTAACAACACAAGTACATGGCCTTAATCTAGTGGTTGTTGCGGGGCCCTCTAGCATTTTCGCAGGATGTGTGAGATGTGACGATATATTTATTAAAGGCTTATTCCTGGCCGAAAGATTTACAACTTTATCTTGGTGGAGGTGGATCGGTTGAGTGGCACGCACACGTTATACCTCTATGCCATCCCTACATTGTTGTTTCGTCGCCGTTATTTTAATACCGGAGGCTGTCTCGCGTTTGCATGAGATCCCCCGAATTGATAGTGTCGCCTCGCGCGGGGCCTTCTTGAGTCATTTCTAGAGTGAGTTGTTTAGAATGCAAGGGATTGTGTTAAAGAAAAGTATAACATACCACTTGCAAACTAATGGACTATTATATAAGGTTAATCCGAGTGTGGAGACCTACTTGCTTCGTCTCCGACGCACCTAAGCAAGAGGTGAACACTTACTCGTCGTATTGTACAATACATTATATCATACAACTCTTTTCGTACCACCCATTTTAAAATCTATGGCTATGATCCATTCCACTTGGCATTATGGACAAGATCATGTCGGGTGTTTTTGTGATAAGTACTTTTCAAAGAGAGTGATAATATGCCGCGAATTGAAGACATATGTTAAAAGCGCAACAACTTATGAAGAAGCATGTTGACGGACATCAAAGGATGTGTCATTTGCGATGTATGATAGGGTGTATTTAAATTTTCTACTACCCATAAAAGACATTGCCCGTACGCAAGAATGAGAAGCTATACCCATGCTATGTTGGGCTCCGATGAGATCACAGAGCACATTGGTGAGAGGGCTTATCATCTAAAATTGATACCTTCGTTGACACTTCATCCGCCCACGTATCGCAATTGAGACTTGTTATTGGTGATAATTTGCCTTCTTCTTCATTTCCTACCTTGAGGGAGATATGTAAGTTCTTTGGAGCCATTGGAGCTAAATGGAGTGTGCCAAGAATCAACATGTGGGACTAAGTTTGTTGATTAATTGGAAAGGATACCAGATTATAACGCCATGTGAGAGTCGTACGATTGGCTCACAGTTAGCCTCCTATATTCCATCTTGAGGCCAAATGGCTGGAGGGGAGTAATGTTTGATCGCCGCTGTGACGACGTTCCGCCACGTTGAGCCTTCCAATTTAATTTAAAGACTTATTTTAGGCTCAAGGCTAATGGGGGGAACCTTAGTAATTTATTAGTATTATTATTTGATATAAATTAGCTTATTATGTTTAGGGTTTGCATTTTTTTATTGCTGTTCAAAGTCTTAGGAGTTAGGATTTAGGAGAGCTCACCTCTTCTCGAATTTGTGGTGGTTATCTTTGTGCCTTCGATCTGCATGTGTTGATTTGCTTTCAGTGGAATACCATATATATGTGCCCCTAAGTCCTACCATATTTAAGCATAGTTTCTGTGGTCAGAAATTAGTATTTTGGATATGAGATGATCATGATAATTGTGCGTGGGACCAATAGAATAAATGCGGCTACAGGGGTAATATAAAACTATTGTGCCCAGTTTGTTTGAAGGAAATCAAATTACTTTTATTATTACCATCGTGTTATGCATGCTAAATTTGCTGAGTAGCATGTACAGTTTGACATTTTGCTTCCAAAATACAATGCAGAATGTAGGCTGCCTAGTTTTAACATTTTGCCGGACTTTATCTTACTGAAAATTGTTCAGTTGTTATTGTTACACGACTTGCTTAATGAATCTTTCTATTTTTGCTAAAAAAATTTCCTTTGAATGCAGGGCGACCTTCGTATTTAAAAGAAAAGGGGCCTTAAAACCATTATTGGCAGTAACTTTGGACTGGATATTGCAAGGTTTAGTAACTTTTCTATGCTTAATTAGTTGGAAGGTTTGCTTGTGAGCCACTTTACATAAAAAATGGAATGAATCTTCCCAATATTGGACTCATTAATTTTGACAATTAGATTGGAATGCTTAGAATGCATTTCTACATGAATTGTTACTGCTCTCTGTTTTTCTCTCAGAGGAATGAATTACTTGCATGAACATAAACCTGAAGCAATCATCCACCGCGACCTGGAGCCTTCAGAAGATTACCAGTGTATCTTTTGTGCTTTTCTTGTCTGGTCCACTACATTCTTCTATCTATTTACTTGAATATTCTGAACATATTCAAGTATTTTCTACACTCATTGCAAGACTACAGAAATATATTGCATGATTCAGGAGTCCAGTTGCAGACTTTGGCCTAAGCAAGTTGCTGGACATGACGAAATCTATCAGAGAGGACAGACCACTGGTTTGTGAAGACAATGGCTGTGAGTTAAGTTGCATGATCATTTTACCCTCTAAAAAAGTTAATTAATTGCATTTTATCATCTAGAGTATGTGGGCCTTGTTTGGTAATGCTCAGATGCATTTATTAAAACACGACAAATCACCATTTTTTAAAGGTGTTCTTATGTAACTTGATAGAAGTTGTTCAGTTATGATTTTGCAGAATAATTTTAACATCCTGAAAACATTTAACAGTAATTAATGAAAATGAGTATCCATAAATTTAATCTCAAATTATAAGAATAGTGCTAATGATGGTGATGTTGGTCACAATTGTGTTAAGAAAACTGTGACAAAAGTGCTAAATTGACATTTACTTCCCTCATGCCTGATGACTAAATATATTTCACTAGAATGGGAGAGAATTGATTGGGTGTTTCATTAAAACATTTTATGTAATATTTTTGCGATATTTGCAATGTTCTAAGAAGAAACCTAGCAAATTTTGGAATAATAATTATAATCGTTCGTAGATTGATGAGGCAGATAGAATAATATTTGTAAAATAAGTTGCCGTAGGGATCTCATACATCAATGAGGTGACATTGAAAGAACAAGGAATATTGCACAATTCTTCATGCAACGTTGGTCCAACTTACGAAAGTTATGAATGTGTGAGAAACTACTTCATAGATTAGAACATGGATGTCATCTATTGGAAGTTTGCCGAATATTTTGGAAACTCCTGCAATCTTTGGTGAGAACCTTAATATCAATCAAAATATAAAATCAAAAAAATTAAGAGTTTTCTCTTACAGTGCCGCATTAAATTCCTTATTTTAATTGCACGTATTTTCCCTTTTTATACTAATATTTAGATTAGGAATACGTTTACCTATAATAAAATATGCACTTTATTATGTACCAAAATGAAATTGTACATCATTATTTATCAGAAACAAAAGCAAAGGACAAAGGCATTCGACCCGTTCATCGAAAACTTTAACGTAACATCGTGTACCAAGTTTCGAATCGGTCCGACCCGTCGTTTGCGCATTAGTCTTTGGAATCGTTCGTCGGCATCTTCGATCGTTCCAAGGTCCCCGGTCGCTCGCCGGAGCTTTCATCCGTGCTCTTATTTCTGAGTTTTCGGTGCTTCTTCGTCCTTCTTCGTCTTCTTCGTTCACGATGGTTCGACCTTGATCGCGGCGCCTTCATTCCAATGGCTTCGTCTCGCCTTCCTTCGCCTTCAACTACTTCGTTTTGGTCTCGCTTCATCCTCCTTCGTTCGCCCCGGCTGCTTCGTCTCCGTTGTATCAAGCCCCAAGTACCTCCTGGAACTGCTGACGCCTAAATTCATCTGTCGAGTCCTTCAATTCCCGTACAACGCCTTCCTCTCTTCATACGCCACACGATAACTTCCTTCGAGCCACGATCCCCTTTGTCACGATCTCCTTCGCCTAGTCCGTCTCTTGCGTGAGCCTTGCCGAACATCTCCTCGCACGCACGTTCGGTCCACAAGAACGCTGAAACGAAACTCGTCCCTATCTTCCGCACGCTGCCAATACGCCGCATCCCCTCTTCGCTCTTAACCAAAACCGAGTAGCACCCCTTTGTGCGAAGCTTCGCATGTGATTCTCTCCGCTCAATCACCACTCCTTCCGCCCCCCACCGCAAAGTTCGGAGCCAAAGGCATTGCGTAGCCCAACATTGTTGTCCTACCCGTTTGCCCCATGGAAGACCGCCACAAACGACTCGACCCTATTCATGTGGATTTCGATCAAATCAATTATATTGTAATGCCTTCGAATCTTACCTATCGATTTACTTTATTAGCGCATACGTACTGAATTTAACAGTGATATTTTTGAAAGGAAGGAGCTGGGGTCATATTGATAGGTTTTCCGCAAAGAAGCCATCGAGCCGAAAGATCTTATTTAATGGGAAGCAATTGATGCCCGGATTGTTTCCCTGAATTTTAGGATCTATCGATGCTCATACGGTGAAATAATTTACGACTTCTATTCGTACCGTACCAGCAACATGAATACTTAAAACGTGTCTACAATCAAGATAATTTTGCTCGGGCTATTCTTCAAAGGACCAGCCAAGAGAGTCGTTGGGGATCAGCTTTTGATGAAGCTCATACCCGAATTTGAAACCGCTCTAGCCGGGTTGCTGAATGTGAGATCCAATTCCTCGTTTTGACGTTCTGTTTTCAGCGATTTCATCGCGCGGTTAACAAAAAGATCACTTACACACTCATGCATATTAGTGCAAACAGTGATCAAAAATAACTATATTCTATACGCTCGCTCGTACCTGTGCTAAGCGGACTAATGCGTGTGCTACAACCGGTAAAGCATTCGGTCATATCAAGGCTACACAAGCTGCATGTTCGTAATTACGTGCGTAATGACATTATTATGAGGTCATAAATGACACTGTAACCACAAATCATAGGCACTTCGTTACGGTATCAAACACGTATAATCCCTTACGACATCCACAAATATTGGCCAACAATCAATCCTGCTCAAAAACCAGACACGGCTCAACAAATGATTCTCATTTTTTCTCGCTCTCGTCTTCTGGGCTGAAATGTAAAACTATTATTTTGCTTTCTTCTCCCTTTATTATTGACACCAGTAACAAAAATTATATGACCGATACGATTTATCAGATAACTTACCTAACCATATACCGGTACTCGCATATTCATGTCATTACGAAAATAATATTCCATTTAATAATTATATATATTAACTCCTTCAAACATGTATCGATTTCTCTTAAATTGCACAATATCTTGCGACGTACACTTTTCTCGTTGGATAATAGATTGGTATGCGCATCGTGTCGGGGAAGATGATACGAAGAGGTCAGTGTCAGCGTACGTTATTTCTATTACAATTCGACGTTACTCTGACTACGTCATCGCTTCTTCACAAGTTGTGTATTTGATTATTGGACATAAACAACCAAGCCATCCAAATAATATGGTAAGCCAAGTATTTGCTAGAAAGTGATCTTTATTTTATAGATAATATTTTGTTATTGATCAGTTTTTTGTAAACATGAAAAGTTGTGACATATTTTTCCTTATTTTGACAACAAGCCAATAAATGTTTTACATTATTCATAAGAATGCTTATTATAATTCAACCAGTTATTTCACAGCTTCAATATAAATATTTTGTTACATTTATCGACGACTACAAATGGTCATTAGATCTATTTTTTGGCGTTCCAAAGCATGTATTTACCATTTTTTCAAACTTTTATAAGTATATACTAAACTCAATTTTTCGCTTATATTAAAACTTTATGGTCTCGATAATGGTGAACACATGTCTCATGAGTTTCAAACATTTCTCCATAATGTATGATATTGTTTCACAACGTTGAGCCTTTATACAATCTTAGCGAATGAAGTTTATTAACGGAAAAATCAACATTTCGGCTTTGACACAAGCACATATCGTTAGAATATTCCGTTCTAACTAAAGCTGATCAAGCTTTATCTACTTCAGCTTATCCCATTAACCGTTTATCATCTTAACAATCAAGACGATTTTTCTTACTATCAATCTCTGTAAACATCCGCATTATCATACATTACATGCTTTGATGTATTTATTTTGTCTTACATCTATATGCTCATGAACGCTAAGGGCTGGATCCCGTCTATATGATGTGCATTTATGGTTATGGGCCTGACTGCAAAAGATTTTGTGTATATGATCCAAATTAATAACGACGACATATTTCTCAGGATGCGATTTTCTTAAAGATCATCTTTCGATATCGCATAGAATTATACTTTTTACAATTCGATAATTCTTCTTCTCCGATAAACCAAGTTCGGCTATTAATATTGTCCGCACACGATGTCCGCCCCTTCACCTCCAATTCTCCCCGACCTCGTCCCGTAAATTGCTCCAATAATTCTTCGACGATCAACCTGCCTATTCATCCTCCAAATAGACATGTATTCCAGAATTTTTAATCGACACATCGTTCCTACCTCTTATTTTCAGCCGCTAAACAGACTTACCTGACAAAAGTCGGCGCAACAGAATCTCAAACACTTCAAGACAATCACACGAGATATTATTTCATGCTCTATCAGAACTTCAAACACTTCGAAGACAATCACACTTAGATATTGTTTTCGTCCGTAGGTGTTAATCCTATTTGCCAGTAGTTTATTCTCTAAGCTCCTATCCGATGGCTTCATGATATACATGCGACTGTACTTCGGCAATCGATAAGAATACGAGATCGACATAATAAATCAGACCACAGATACGCTCGTTTAGCTTCAGGCTGCCTATCGATGCGATCAGCACATTATTTTACGATTACGAATGTTAAGACGCATTTTGACAGTTAACACCAAATAAGCATTGCTGCGCGACTCCTCCTCCAAAGCTCGTTTTCTACACCCTCATGATGTTTGTGAAGCTGCATTTACCTATATGATTCAAATGCTCCTACGGCCTCAGTTCAAAAGTTTTCATGCAGATTTTCTTGCTTTCTTTCATTTAGAAGTCAAGACGACTATCATTACTTTTTGCACATCATAAGAAAATTTTTTTTTTATTAGTCTGGTGTCGATGATAAAACAGATCTAATTTATTAGAATTAAACAAAAAATCTCCATATCATTATATCAATGCATAAAACGATTCATGTAGTCGAATTCCCACTTAAGGATTACAAGCTATTGGCACACATGACAATTATTAATGACATTGCTACCACAAGTGACTGAGCAATCAATCGATTTTCGCGTCATTAACTTATTTCTACATCAAGGTCACTTTTCTCGGTATTTTTCTTCACGCACAACTATACTCGCAGACTCGTTACTTTGTCCGGTGTGTCCAAGATACGCCCAATATACTCCTTCTCATAGAAATGTAAAATATCGCCGAAATGATGGTGACTTTTTCTCTGATACATCTCTCGTATCACAACTTGTTTATCTCAATTATTTTCGACTATTACGCGTTCGATATTTAATTTATTGGCAATGTTACCAATTTACGTACAATTACACATCTTCATTTAACAGCATTGACGTATTGTTTGCATTTAAAAGATACTTCTCATCGTGGCTCGTTCTTTTTTTCAGCAGCTTCCCTTATTACCTACTAGCTTCATAAGGTTGTCGATTGAACTGACTGCTTCCGATAAACGTCTATTTATTATCGTTAGTGCACGTTTCTCGACAACTTTAATTTCTAGAAGAGCAAAGAAACAACATCGAGTGTCTAAGTCATTTCATCGAATCTCAATATCGCTCTATGTCCCTTCCGTTTGTTCTTGTAGATCATTTAATCTTCGGGGGTTTGTTGGCTTCTAGCCTTGGTTTTCCTCAACTTGAGTTCATTTCTCTTTATGCAGATAATACTACAAGTATCCGCATTATCGTTAATCTTGTCTTTCAGAGCTAGACGAAACACATTGAAGTGGACTATCATTCCATTCGAGAAGCCTATGAGAATAGCGTTATATCTCTTCCTCAACTATTCCCATCTTCAACATCCGATATATTTACTTAAGTTTCTCTCTCGGCAGCGTCATCAGTTTTTTGTTGGCAAATTGATGCTTCTTGATCAACGAACATCAATTCAAGAGAGATATCAATCATGAGTAAATTAGGGCAGACTAAGAGTTTTCTTTTCTTTACGGTGTTGCATTAAATCTTTTATTTTAATTGCACGGATTCTTTTCTTTTAGATGAATATTTAGATTAGGAATATGCACTATTACTTTTGGGAAATGGATTTTTATGCATTTTATTATGTAGCTATTCACTCAGAACTTGACACTTAACAAGTTGTTCTCTTGTAATTACAAAGAGAGTACAGATTAGACCACTATTGCCTCTTATCAAGTGCCCATCAACTTCATTATGTATTGTATGTTCATGTTGTGCGGGATTATATGTATTATTGATGCTTGACTTATTATCAAGCTTCTGTATCAAGATGCCGATCTTGCTATCACATTTTTGCTTTTACTTATCCAAGCCACTGGGTTGTCTTATAACGAAGTGCAGTATTCTAAAGTTAGCTTCTTGTTAACCATAACCACAAAATCGACATCTATGTATGCTTCAAGAGTGAAATTCTCCTTATTTTTTAATAGAATTGCTTGTCCAAGCTTCTCTTCAAATATTATATAATTCTATACAGTGCTGTACGGGGTGTTTCTAGGATATATAAATTGAATCATCACACTACTAATGTAATGTAGGCATGTTTGGTCAAATATTTGATATTTAAATGATGATTTATTTATTTAGTTATTTTTTGTTGAAAGCAGGCTTTCTATATATTTATATGACAATTGTAATTGTTATTTATTTATTGACATTAAACATAAAAACATGCTCATGATGTTGTGTCCTATTTACAATTATACTGTGTCTCCGTCTCCTTATTGTGTAGTGTTTGTTGTGTCCCGTTTTCATGTTTAAGCTTCATGTTAATATTTTACTTAATCTAAGCTTGATATTAACAATTTCAGTTAGGGTTCTAAATATTTTTTTATAATGTAAAATTCCTTTTTAATCAAGTTCTCAAATGGAGCTTGACTATTGTCACAATGTTAATATCGAGAATGCCTGTTGAATTATGATGTCCATCCCTGCAAAACATTTGGGAACATGGATTAATGGATGATATACGTTGTAGTTTTCTGATATTTAAACTTTTTGAGCGAGAAGATCGACTCCTATGCTTTAGATACTGTTTTTTTAAACGTTTGTTAACTTGCTCACTATTTTCTCTAGAAGCTCCATTGCAGAATGCAGATAAATTAATATTTATTCTTTTTTGTTGGAGAACTATTTTGTTTCTGACTGTTTGTTATTTTGAATCAGCTTAATTTTATTGTAATAAGCATTTAAATTACGCTGCTATTAGTTACCATTGAATTTTGCAATTTATGTTTTTGTTATGCTATTTTTTTATTGAACAGGCAGGTATGTAGCTCCAGAAGTATTTCGAAATGAAGAATATGACACAAAAGTGGATGTATTTTCTTTTGCTTTGATTCTTCAAGAGGTGCATTGCATTGAAATTCAATTTTATGTTCTTCAGTTGAAATCAGAGAGAAAAACTATTCCTCTTACTAGCTAAATGTGTTCTTTATAACTTGTGAACTGATTGCCCCCTTCGCTTTAACCATCAATGGATTGCCCCCTCAGCTAGGGTCTGTTTGGCAGTTTATTTGGTGCGGCAGCATTTTGAAAATGCACCTTGCCTGTTTGGGTAAACCTGTTTTGGCAGCTTATGCTTTTTCAAAACGCTGAAAATAGCTGCTGCACACCGCACCTACCTGGACAAAGGAGCGGAGCTTTTGGTTTGTAACTGGGCTTTTCCAGAAAAATAAAAATTTTTAATGGCTACCGCACCTAGCTTATCAGCAAATTATTTTTAATCAGCTATTTCTAAACAGATTATTCAATAAGCTACAGTTGCCTCAAACAGACCCTTAATCTTTAGTGACAAGGAATGCCGATTTTTCTATTTTAATTTTCTAAAGGTTGGTCAGTTTTTGTGATTGTTTTTTGCTATTATGACATTGGTAAATCAAGAGAAGTTAATTGTTCAGTTTGCACAATTTACGGTGAAGAATATCTCAGTACCATAAAAACAATCCTATGGATGCCTAAATTTCTAAATATTTAATAAAGTGTCACATATTTTGTATGACATATTTCACCAAGGTTGTAAGCATCTCTCTGTGTATAATTCTTCTGAATATACTTTAGATAGGAATCAAGATGAATCAATATGACTTCACAAAATATTAAGAAATGCTTGAAATATCTAGATTTCAATTGTCAGAATTATAAACCAGTATGCTTAATTCATCTATTATCATCTCCAAGTTTGAAATTTTGTTACATGAACTGGGCTAAACTGTGAATATTACTATTGTGATGATTTGAGCTCTACAGATGAGGTATTTGTTTCTGTTGATGATAAGCATGATATCAAGTGTTTGAAATTATGTTTGTGCAAGAGTTACCTTGTGATTAATGGCATCTAAAACGAAAAAGAAGGGGGATCCGATTTTGATTGGATCAGATTTGTAGCTATGTCGCTCACGGCAGTATGGATACATTCTAGTTCAGAATAAGCTTATTCCAGAACGGTTATTCCAAATGCACGATGAGGGGGTTGCTGCTGAGAGTGAGAATCGGGTAAAGGAGTCTTTGTTACCTTCTTACTCCCATTGTTATCCCGCTAGTCTGCGAATTCTATGCAAAGGCAAAAGAATCTGTGGGCCAGGTGAGCCTTCCTGCGAGGGAAAACTGCTTCAGTTTGATCCATCCATGATCAATAGCCTACTTAGCCTCCTGATTTGCTCCCTTGGTGATTTTAAGTTGATTTCTTTCTCCTAACTATCAGGAGATTATTTCATACCTGACACTGGGTCAGTGGAAGGTCCGCCGTTGGGATGGGAGAGAGACCCCAGTGAAATTATATCCATGACTTATTTGAACCGCTATATATTTCCTGTACCTGGCACATTTTATTGTGGCCTGCATTCTTCCTACCACTATTCACTGATTTCAGTGGAAGGCCAGCTTTTTTTTCCACTTCTAGTCTCACTGTACATGGTGACTATAAAATGACTTTCAATTGACATTATAGCTTTCTTCTTTAATACGAATTCAAATGATTGAGTTCGGTGTTTTGCTTCCACTATAAATACACTACCAGAGGTCATATCATTGCATCATAAATTAGGGGCAATTTAGTTATATACTTGCAATGGTGCACATTACTGTAACATAATTATGATTAACTGCTTAGTAATGTGTCCATGCAACACTTTGTCATATTGTCATCATCATCCTTAGGATTGTGCTCCTAACTTCTCGGGGGTAGTTTTAAGACAGTCATTTTCCATTCATCCATGTTTATTGTTGAATTTAGCTTTGGCAGAAAATCATTTGTGCATGTTACAGCTCAACTGAATCCCACAAGTATAACATGTGTAACATAAGCGGATGATTTAATCAGACTCACTTTTCACCGACACTCTTCCTGATGTGTACTCATCATGATCAATTGAGTGGAGAATGAGTCCTACCAAATCGTCATAAACAAACTTTACCTTTCATTTTATTAATATTCATTGATATTAAACATAAATCAAGAAGCATGTATAAATAAATATATAATAAAATATAATGTTTCTATAACACTTAAATAAGAAATCATACATATCTAAAAATCTACTATCATCATGCAAAATTTTACATTCAAAAGCTATAAAAAATGACATGTCACCTGGCTTATGGTCCACTTGCTCCTTACTCCTTCCAGAATAGTAATATTATAGTAACTGATAAGTTACACACTGAGTGAGCAACAATGTTAAAATAAGTTTTATACACATAAGAAGAAAAATAATATGTATGTTGGTCAGTGACTGACATGGGGAACATTCGATTATCAAATAGTAAAAAAATATATGCCTATAAATGATATAAGTAATAGTTTTCGTAAATAAACTTAATTATCATTGATAAGTCATTCAAGTCACTATAATGTGCAAAGTTATATGTGGATTTGCTAATTTCTATCTTTATTTTTATTCTTAATCTCCTATTTTAATTAAGTTGTATTATATTTGTGTAGATTTTGAGTAATTTCATTTCATTCTATTAGGTCGTCACTCAGCCTGTTGGCCATAATAATTATTGATAAAAGTTGGTCATCCCAATGCTATATTTACCAATGGCCCTACAATACTGATCGGTCCTCTTCAACTTTAATATTAAGAATTGAGAATTCGATTATTTCTCTATCCAGCCTCATCTTAACTTGCGCAAATCATTAGTCTAGTGGTCTATCTTTAACAACATACCTGATTTTTTTCCGATCTAACATTATCGGTTATAATTATTTTCATATATCTGCAAAAAATAACTTTATTAATATGAGAAAAATATAAACAGGTAATAATCAACAATTTATGCTTACTATTGAATTTTATGAAATAAGATGAACTGAAAATATGCATATTATCTATTTGCTTAATTAAATCAGACTGGCAGTAATAACTATGCCTTTTAATATGAAAGAATTTCTGGATGCACGCAAAAATAAAATTACTAATAAGTAGTAACGTGCAATAGTCATACAGAGTATATTTGACTCTTAGTTTAACAATATTTCACTTGGGCTGATCAGCCATGCATTGAATTTTTTTCCAAACTCATCTCGAGTTTCCTCCCTTGCATTAATAGTCTAGAAATAATAAAATTTAATCTCAATTTAACATGAATATCTCCTAAATTAATGTTTTTACTTCGACTTGACTTCTCCTCATACAAGCTTTGTTCTTCATTCTTCCGTATACATTGGCTTTCTCTCCAAATTGCCTACTCGAGAACTTTAATTCAGGAATACAGAGAGTGAAAAGGGTTTTCTCATAGTTCCAAGCTCTGAAGTATTTCTAATTACTGCAAATTTCCTCCCAAATTCTAACAGCTAAGACCTGCTGTAACTACAGGCTTGGTCAGTTGCAATTCAGCAAATTTAGGAGGAATAAAGGTCTTTTATTAGCTTCTTAGTTTAATTTAATAGTTGTGTGTGTACATAATACACACACACGCGCGCGCGCACACATTTATTTATTAGATGTTATATTAAGAAATAATTTATTCCTCGTTGTAAGCTATATGATACATTTATTCCCTGACGATTTATTTTCTTTCCTATTTTAGGTTTTCTTATTTTATGTTTTTTCCTTTATCTACAAGCAATTATTATGAATTAATTAATTTGAGATATAGGTGTTATATCTTTTCTTTCATGTTATTTCTTTTTTCTTGTCTTTGCTTTTCTAGAATTTATGTATGAATATTTATACCACTTTTCTTATCAATAATACAATTTCGCTGAATTATGAAAATCAACATGGTACGTAGACTTGAAAAACTCCTAGAATCACCTACCGCTGAACCTTTTATACCCTGCAATGACAATCTTTGTCGTGCTGCAGGCCCTTCTTCACCCTCCTTTTTCAGTTTTTTTCCGCCGGAAACTTCCCTCCCTGCAGGCCCTGCTGCTGGAATTCTCTCAGCCTTTCCCACCGCCGGAATCTCCTCTTGCAGGCCCTAGATTCTGGAAGCTTCTTTTTGGCAGGCCCTAAACTTACTGGAACTCCTCCTTGCAGGAACTACCTTCAGAAACTCTCTCCTTGTAGGTCCCTAGCAGCTGAATATCCTCTTTGTGGACCGGAAAACTTTCTTGCAGGCTTCCTTAGTGGAGATGCATCTTCATGTATTCTTTCCACTGCATCCAGATCTCCTTCCTGTTGGAACTAAAATTCCCGACGTGAAGTCAAAAGCCGATTTGAACTCCACTAAAGGGAGGTGCACCTTCAGCCATCCAATTCTGGGTGTCACGGTGCAAGACGTCAGCAGAAGGATCAAGTTTTCTCCAACCTTTGCACTGACTTCTCTCACATTGTCTTCTCCTAGGGTAGAGAAGAACAACAGGAAATTTCATATGCTTATTCGGTGTCAGCTGTGCCATACTTTGTCTTCTGCAAAGGGATGGAAAAACTTATGGTATACTGGAGGATCCAAATCCATCAGTTCTGTCTAATAAAGTTGCAACAATTGCTATAGCTATTGATGGTAGAATCACTGCACTGCAAGCCTTGGGATGGCTGCTGGTCCTACTGTTCTTGAAACAGTTAAGTGATTTGGCAAAGCTAAAATGGATCTTCAAAAACCAAACGACAAACGCCATCCTGATGGATAATTAAACAAGATAACAGCAGCTTATTGATTCCACTGCAGGTTTAGGCAGAGGTTAGTTGAAATTTTGAAGAATGAAGTGGTTGACCTGAAACTTTCGATGTTCAAATTGTTGATGTTCATGAGAGTATGAAGAAGTTTTCCAATTGGCCAACTTTTCCCCAACACTACTGAAAAGACGAACTTGTTGGCGGGTGTGATATTGCAGTTGCCATGCATGGAAGTGGAGAACTGATGGAGGTGTTTAGAGATCATGGAATTTCTGTTATTTCAAAGCACAAATTACCATCTGCTGGAGCTCAAGGATCTGGGAGAGGTGGGATAGCTGGCTCCACAATTCTCAGTGCGGCATTAGCACTGGGAACTCTCATAAACTCGAGCTCAAGGATCTGGGAGAGGTGGATAGCTGGTCTACGTTCTCAGTGCGGCATTAGCACTGGGAACTCTCACAAACTCCAGCTCTGTTGTGCTGCCCGTGTAAGAGAAACCTGAAGAGCTTAAGTGTGTTTTTAGAAGCAAGGTTGTTGATCCATTCAAGCAGGAGAAGGTTGAGTTTCAGAGATTCAACGTGCTTCTGGTGTGATGAAGTAGGTGCAGGGGTTTCTTTCTTTTCTCCTGCAGACCATACCTTGCAGCTTTCCCCTTCAGCTGCTCTTCCTTTTCATCTGCAGGTCATATCCTACAGCTTTTCTGCATGTGTTTTTAGTTGCAAGACCATACGCGTAATTTTTCGTGCAGGTTTTCTTTTTTTTTTTTTCTGTAAGTCAAGCACCCTGCAGAGGTTTTTTTCTTTTACCTGCAGGGCCATACTGCAGGTGTTCTTTTTTTTTTTCTGCAGCTTTCCCTGCAGGTTTTTTTCCCTTTCTAACTGCAGCTATACCCGCAGCCACTGCAGATATTCTTTTTCTTTCCTAGAGGTCATACCCAGCATTGGCCTGCAGGTGTTCTTCTTTTTACCTATAGGACCATACCCTGCAACTTTCCCTACAAGTATTCTTTTACTTGCAAGTCGTACCCTACAACTTTTCTTGCAGGCGTTTTCCTTTCTGCAGCTACTTTTCTCGTAGGTTATCTACTTTCCTGCAAACACATCCTTGAAGAGCTTAAGTGTGTTTTTAGCAGTAAGGTTGTTGATCCATTCAAGCAAGAGAAACCTGAAGAGCGAAGTGTATTTTTAGCAGCAAGGTTGTTGATCCATTCAAGCAGGAGAAGGTTGAGTTTCGGAGATTCAACGTGCTTTGTGGTGATGAAGTTAGCAGTTTTCTTTTCTTTTTCTCCTGCAGACCATACCTTGCAGCTTTCCCTTCAGCTGCTCTCCCTTTTCATCTGCAGGCCATACCCTACAGCTTTCTCTACATGTGTTCTTTTTTAGCTGCAAGACCATACCCGCAATTTTTCGTGCAGGTTTTTTTTTCCTGTAGGTCATACCCTGCAGAGGTTTTTCCTTTTTACATGCAGGGCCATACTCTGCAGGTGTTCTTTCTTTTTCTCTGCAGCTTTCCCTGCAGGTTTTTTTCCTTTCTAACTGCAGGCTATGCCCGCAGCTTTCACTGCAGATATTCTTCTTTCCTACAAGTCATACCCTTGCAGCATTACCTGCAGGTGTTCTTCTTTTACCTATAGGACCGTACCCCTGCAGCTTTCCCTACAAGTTGTTCTTTTTTACTTACAAGTCATACCCTACAACTTTTCTTGCGGTGCATTCTTCCATTTCCTCTCGGGCAAACTCTACTTTTCCCGTAGGTTATCTACTTTCCTAAAATTATCCCTTTAACATTACCCATGTTTTCCACCTTCCACCTTCCACCTTCCACCTACCTACAAATATTACAGAAACTGCTGTCATAGACAACCACAGTCAACTAAAATATCCCTAAATGCTTTTGGTGTTGATTATCGAAGTACACAGGATGAAGAGTTCATGTTCTATCTCAATAAAAAATCTTCTCGCCCGTTGTTTTACATTTTTTAAATCCAAGCAACACGTTTGTCAACCACAAGCTAATTGCGAAAAGTTACAAGCTATACATGTAAATAATTATTCCCTGCTAGGTTATTAGGATTTAGATTATTTTTTTCGATTGTATTTATTTCATTTCACAAACTTTAGATTTATTTCCTTTTCAATTTTAGGCTTTCCTATTTTATGTCATTTCTTTTACCTCCAAATAATTATTAATCGATTAATGAGACATGGGGACAAGTATATTTTACTTTCATGTTATTTCATTTTTTCCTTATTTTTTCTATTCTAGGATTCAAGTAAAGATATTTATACCTCCCTTTAATATCAATAATACAATTCCGCTGATATAATATTCTTACCATAATATCTCAAAATTCCCTCTAAAATCACTATTTTATCTTTTCTGGGCTTCCTACCGGGTGCCACGCTCCGTTGTGTCGCTCTGCAATCCTGCTTCGCACGTTGAATTGCCCATGGTCGCGGTACTGAGGGGAAATGGGAATAAGGCCGCT
This sequence comes from Papilionanthe hookeriana x Papilionanthe teres, assembly GCA_022702705.1. Classification (NCBI taxonomy): domain Eukaryota; kingdom Viridiplantae; phylum Streptophyta; class Magnoliopsida; order Asparagales; family Orchidaceae; genus Papilionanthe; species Papilionanthe hookeriana x Papilionanthe teres. The sequence goes on along the minus strand of CM040437.1, from coordinate 38,144,446 downwards.
TGGGGGTTATTTTATGTATATATCTTCCCCAATTAAATCACAACCTCTTCAGATTAATCCGCAGTTGCATGCTGAGATAAATGGATTGTTTAGGTGATTAATTTCTGTGGGAAATTAATGTTATTAAAGCATATTTTAATAAATTTGATTATTTGATTTTTAATCATTTTTAGAACATGAAATATATTGATAATTTCATATATATACTTCTACATATCAAATTGTTCAGAATAAGTTGTAGAATTTATATAATAGTTTGGATAATTTTGGGTATGTGAAAATAGGGTATATTTTAAAATGAATTCCATTTTTCTGTCATTTTGGGTATTACAGAAATCCTCTGGCGTTAATCGTATTCACCCGTCTTATTAGTTTGTTTCCTCCTTTTGTTTTATATGCTTAAACAAGTTTACTATTTTCGACCATCATATTTTCTATGGTTTTTTACTTCTTACTATACTTCTAAGGTAATAGTTTTTAATTCTATCCTTCATAGTTTGTAATATTTCATCTGATCATTCTTGTTTTTTCTTACACTTGGTTAGTAGTGATTTCCTTTTAGCCTGACAGTTGATCTATGCTACATAATTTGCCTCATTATTGACTTCCAAAAACTTACATTTCTAAGGTTTTTTTTATTGCATAATACTCAATGAGGACTTCATAAATTTTACTAAGCATTAAATTTTTATGAATATTTTCCATATTAATATGCTTTTTATGTAGTATTCACCAAGAACACCAAACGCCACCCGTTCTTACGTTTGATTTTCTCGGCGCGTAATAATTATTGTTATATTGTAATTATCTACCAGTTTTTTTAATCAATGTCAATTTTCTGTACATGCGCTAAAGCAAGGTTCCTTCTGGAAAAATTTAAAATATAGTTTCATGAAGAGATGATTGAATTATTAAAACATCTACCTAAGGAAGAAATGATGTGTGTCACAAGGGGCCGACTCCAAGGAAGGCAATTTAAAATATTAGTTTCATGTCTTAAATATTGAGAAGAATTTCCCACTCCAACAATTTCGTGTGAATCACAAGGAGCCTACTCTTCTGAATTTTAATCCATACAGGTGATGTGAATGATTGCTACTCATTCATATAGAAGAGGCCTAAAGCCTTCGCTTCTCACCTTGTTACTAGTGGAGAAAGGAAGCATTCCAAGTTATCTTATACTTACTGATGATGCCTTGAGAACTTCTTGTTGAGCATTGAGTACATGTAGAGTACTGTTTTGACATAAGAAATACATAGTTTGTCTGTGTTAATTGATTGTTTAGTCTCATCTTCTTGTTAAGGAGGGGTTATAAGCGCATTTTGTTTTTTCATTTTGCAGAGTTTATGTACCCAATAGAGCACAAATCTATAATAAAAAAATAAAGAATTGTGAATGGTTTTAGAATATTGATTGACAATAGCCACCAAAGTAGAATAAGGATGGGGACACTTGATAATTGCTACTTTGGTAGCACTTACCCTTCCAAGGAAGAGCACTATGATAATGGCCCATGCCATTCACCAAGGCGCACATTTCTCCTCTAGCAAATGATCATGGAAATAATCAGACATTTGAAATGATAATCCCAATGCCATTGAAGGCATAACATGTACAAGAAATCTGCCCTATATCTCTCTAATATGCTTTCTTTAGTTAGGTGGATTGTATTACATAAGCCTAGCTTTCCTCTCTCTCCATGCATTAAGTTTGAATGAATGCGACATTAGATGAAGTGGCATTTGGTCTATTGAGGGTGAAAAATCTCTTATGGAGTGATATCGAGAATAGGTGACGGGATCCTTGTCTTTGGGAATTGATGTTTACAGAGAACTTCTCACATGATACATGATCCCTCATGCTTGCTTATAGGTTTGTAGATGAAGCGATCAAAAGGATAATTTGTTTCTCGAGTAACACAAACTTCCATGATGCTACAACTTGCTAAGTTGGGAGTGTGGGAAGTAGTTTTCCAATTAATTTGATCTTCTTGGATGGCCATAGAGTAGAAGTGATATTGCATGATTAGGGAAGATTGGCGAGTAAGGAGATGGTAGGTTCCTTCATAATAATCTTAGAGGATACAAAATTCCTTGCAATCAATGAGAGTAGGAATTGACCCGACCTATGCAAGGTTCATGAATTGCATGTGTTCTTCATGTAATACAATGGTTGAGTCAAATTTTTTCTCATGAGGATGGAGATTAAAATTCTAAATTAAGCCCAATACTGGTTTTATTTCAAGTTAATTTTTATCCAATTAGTAAGAATCTTTTTACAGTTTTATTTAAGAAATAAAAAGTTAATTTTTTCTATGATTTTTGAGTTAAACTAACTTTTTTGGACTAGTGAACACCTCAGATGATTATACTTAGGGGTGTAAACGAGCCGAACACGAGCGAGCCAAGGCTCAGCTCGTGTTAAGCTCGTGTATGTATGTATGTATGTATGTATGAACACACACACACACACACACACACACACACATGATTTTGACCTCTTTTTTTAATGGATCAGCGTTGCATGTTGCAAACATAGCGCCTAGTCATTGTTACAATAAATATATCATTTTCTTTCCAACCTTTTATCTTGTAAATCTCTTTCATAAAATATAGAAAAAATGACATAAAAATACAAATCTCGTAAGATTCACACAAAAAATACTCTAACAATTTTTACGCACATTAAACATTTAACAAATTCTCTCAGAATTTATCTATTTGTCATCAAAGTAATTCTAACTTAAGATTTATCATTTTTTGTTTTTTGAGAGCAAACTTCTCTTAAGATTAAATTTCATTGAAACAAATTTAAAGAATTTCTAAATCTTTCATATAAATTATAATTAACAAATACTAAATATTCAATTATTATCTAATTTTTTATTTTTATTGATATTCTTATGAATCATAATTCCTCAGTGCTCTATTTGAAATAATTGACTTCTGATAATATTAATTAATTAGAGATTATAAATTTTTTGAGCTTAATCATTTCAAATGTTTGTCGAATAAATTTTCTTTTCTAAATATAATTTAGATAATAAAATTTTCACCAAATTTTTTCTAATTCAATTTTTAAAAGCAAATCGTAAATTTAATTATAAAGTATCAAATCTTAGCCCCAATTTTTTTTTCAAATATTCATCTTTTTTCCTTCTTTTTTTTTCTTGATTTTTTTTTGGAATTTTTTTTTTATTAAATTTCAGAGGATTGATTAAGTATTTTCTACACTAATTTAGATTTATTTATTCATTTTCATTCAATTTAATATATCATTTTCTTGGTCAATTTTCATTATTTGCATTATAGTTTAATTAATACTAATCCAAAACTGTTACTTAAATTAATTAAGTATTAGAATCTTAAATCTTTATATTAATTAAATATTGTTATAGGCCAATTATATTTTATGTGTTTAATGGGAAATTAAGTTCATAGGATCTATCAAATCTACTAAATAATTTAGTAATATTTGAAGCTGTTTTAAATATTTAGTTAATCTAATCATTTTATGAAAGTTAAAAATTTTCAAATTATTACTTCAAGGCTTTTCAATTTTTAAGATTCATTTGTTTACAAAAAATAATTACATCATAATCTTAAGCTCTACTTATCTTGAAAATAAAGTCATAGGGGTTTGCTTTATGAAAATTAACAGAAAACAAAAAGAAAAAATAAAAACGACTAGCACTATTGTTTTGAAAAGACAACCATTCTAAACTCACGTATCAACACATAAAATATACATAAATATTTTACTTGATTGTATTTGAGTTTATATTAGAGAATGCAAAACTAACTCTCGACATCAATACAACAACAACAAAAACAAAGCCTTAATCCCACTAAGTGGGGTCGGCTACATGAATCCTTTTTCTCCATTGCGTCCTATTTAGTGTCAAATTTTCGTTTAATTCTAATAAATTAAGATCATTTTTTATGCAATAAGCCCAAGTTTTCCTAGGTCCGCTCTCGCCTTTCTTAACATAAGTTGTATTTAAAACATCTACTCTCCTAATCGGATCATCGAGTGGTCGACGTTTAATGTGACCAAACCATCTAAGGCGACTCTCTCTAATTTTATCCGTCACCGGTGCAACTCCAACCCTATTACTGGATATAATCATTTCGCATTTTGTCTCTAAGTGTAAAGCCACTCATCCACCTAATCATTCTCATCTCGACAACACTTAACTTAACATTATGCTTCTCTTTTAAAGGCCAACATTCGAGCACCATAGGGCATTGAAGGTCTCACCACCATCTTATAAAATTTTCCTTTCGGTCTAAGCGGTACTTTTCTATCACACAATAGGCGGACGCATTCCTCCACTTCAACCATCCAACCTGAATTCTACTATTAACATCCCCATCTATATCACCATCGCTTTGAACAATGGACCCGAGATATCTAAATCGTTCACACCTTTTAATAATTTGATCACCCAAAGTTACACTCGTCGTCACTAGACCTACTATTACTAAAATTACATTCCATGTATTCAGTTTTAGTTCTACTCAAACGAAGACCTTTAGACTCCAATGTAGACCTCCATAATTCAAGTTTTTCCTGGACTTTTTCTCATGTCTTATCCACAAGGAGGATATCATCAACAAAAAGCATACACCAAGTTACATCCTCTTGTAAATGCCTAGTAAGACCATCCATAAATAAAGCAAAAAGATATGGGCTTAAAGCCGATCCTCGATGTAAACCAACGAAAATAGTAAAATACTTGGTCAATCCTCCTTCGATACGAACACATGTAACGACTCTCAGCATACATATCTTTAATGACTTGAATATAAGTCATATCAACACCTTTCTTCTCGAGGACTCTCCAAAGAACATCTCTAGGAACCTTATCGTAAGCTTTTTCTAAATCGATAAAAATCAAATGTGGATCCTCCTTATTATCTCTATACTTCTCTATCAAAACTCTCAATAAATGTATAACTTCCATAGTAGACCTGCCCAGCATAAATCTAAATTGATTATGAGAAATCTTTGTAATACGTTTTAACCTATGTTCAATTACCCTCTCCCATAATTTTAAAGTATAACACATCAATTTAATTCCTCTATAATTTGCACACTCTTGTGCATCTCCTTTATTCTTAAAAATGGGGACCAAAATGCTCTTTCTCCACTCCTCGGGCATCCTTTTAGTTTTTAAAATAATATTAAAAAGTTTAGTAAGCCGGAAACCCCCAAATCACCTAAACATTTCCGCACTTCGATTGGGATATCATCGAGTCCTGCGACTTTCCCCTGGTTTTCTTTAAAGCCTCATCAACTTCTTTTTACTAATGCGACGGTAAAAATGAAAAGTTTTATTATTATTAACGATATTAAGATCACTAAGGTCGATCGTACTTTCAAGATCATCATTAAAAAGTTTATCAAAATAACTCACCCACTATGTTGAATATCTTTTTCTAAATGAAAAACACTTTTGATTTTCATCTTTATGACACTTTACTTGAGTTAAATCTTTCTTTTCTTTTCTCTTTGTTTGCTAGTTTATACGTATATTTTTCACTTCGTGCAGTCTAACATGTTATAAAGATCACTAAAAGTAGAATTTTTAGCGTCACGCATTATTCTTTTATCTTCCTGTAACTGTTTTATATTTTTCCAGCTTCTACGCTTTTACATTTAAACCAATTTTTATAACATAACTTCTTATATTTTATCTTTTCGTACATTATTATTCCACCACCAACTATTTTTATTTATAGAAACTTTTCTTTTCGATTCTCCAAGTACATTTTTAGCCACTTGTTTAATAGTATTAATTAATTTTTCTCACATAACATTCGCGTCATCATGAACATCCCAAATATTTAAATCTTGAATTTTACTCATTAAAATAATTTTATTTGTGTCTTTTAGGTGCCCCCATTTTATTCTACGATGTTGAATCCTAGTATTCCTTATTTTACAATTCTTCATCTTAAAATCTAGAACTAATAATCGATGTCGGTACTTAATCGCTTCACTTGAACGACCTTACAATCCTTACAATCTCGACGATCTCTTCTTCTCATAAGAAAATAATCATTTGTGTTTTATTAGATCCATTCTTATAAGTAATAAGATGTTCATCTCTTTCTTGAATAAAGTATTAGTAATAATTATATCATACGCTAAAGAAATCTAAAATGACTCTACCTTCTTCATTAATCGCTCCATAACCGTAACTACCTATGAATATTTCGAAATCTTCTACCACTCTACCGACATGTCCATTTAAATCTCCTCCAATAAAAATTTTTTCTTCGAGGTGTATCGAGTGTATTAAGTCTTCTAAATCATTCCGAATTTATCTTTAGGCCTATATCTAAACTAACTTGAGAAGCATAAAGACTTATAATATTAAAAATATTAATATCAATAATAATCTTAAGTCGCTATAATTCTAACTCCAACTCTATTAATTTTAACAACATTATCTTTCAAACTCTTATCTATAATTACACCTACACCATTTCTAGTACGACTCTTACTGTAATACTATAGTTTTAAACCTAAGTTATCAATCTCCTTAGCTTTTTCTCCAACCCATTTAGTTTCTGGAATACATAGGATATTTATCTTTCTATGGATCATAATATCAACCAATTCCATTAGTTTACCATTGAGAGTACGTATATTCCAAGATCCTATCACTAATACTAAGTATCATGACTCAACTTTTTACTCGCATCCGTCCGTAATGTGAGAACCTCGCTTACTTGACACTACACCCGGCGCCGGCGTAGCGGCCTCGCACACTTTTCACTCGTATTCGAAGCCATGCAGCGCATCGCTCCAGGGAACGCCTAACACTTACACAATGATCAAAAGGATTCATGTCATGATTTTTTTTCGACAAGTTTTACGCTGGCTGTCGACTACCTAACACAACCCTCCACTTTTCACATCCGAGCTTGGGACCGGCAACGGCAGTGTTAGACTCTCGACATCAATAGTAAGAAAAAAACATACAAGTACAATTCACCAACAAAAGGATTCCCAAATTGATTTTTGATTAAACAAACAAACAAGTACCATGCTTAATAATAAACACAGTTGTTTTTTTGTTTTAGTTGTCACTCCATTCTTATGAGTCTGTTTGGATCTGTTGGAAAAGCTGTACTGTTCAAAAGTTCGTAGTGCTATTACAATTTTTTTTGAAAGTCGATCATGACGATTCAGCAACCACCGTAGGTAGCGAGTGCCGTCAGGAAAACGTAGTTTAATTGTAGTTTTTGAAAACATGTACAAAATGTAGTTTTGCCAAATAGGAAAAGCTACAGTGCGACACGCACCACCACCGCATGCATTGCCGCCCCAAACACACCCTATGTCTCATCACCTTCCAACAAGTGCTTAATTTTATGTCATTAGCTTGATAATGTCAAAATTCTTAGTACTTATTTCCAAAATCAAATTTTCTTGGGCAAGCTTTGATCATAATCTTAATATGTTTGTTCTATTGGAGAATTTCCTAATCTATCAAATTGTAATTCCTATTTATTATCTCTTTGAATGTATAATCTTAAGTTATTTTCTCAATTTTCCTTCAATATTTTTTTTCTAATTTTTTAATTATTATTATACTACAATCTTCATAAGAATATGTAAGAGGTTGATTTGGCTATAAACTTTGAAAATTATTTTTTGATCTCGTGTTCTTATAATTAACTTTTCTTCTATAAATCTATATTAGTCCTACCAATTATAAGAAATGAAAATCTTAATATAATTAGGATTTCAACATTTTTTCTATATCCAAAATAATAAAATAAATAGATAAGATGAATTTACCGAACTTAATTAATACATTCTCAATTATTCCTCTAGGATATGTCATTGGTTTATCCGTTAATTGAAGACTTATAGTAGTAGGTTGAACCCCTTCTATTTCTATTCTCTTAAATATTTGCAAGGACATTGAATTTATGTTAGCTCCCAAGTTTGACGCGGGAGCGCCATGCCTAGTGGTCGGGGGCGCCCAAGCCCGCGCGAGGCTTTGCAAGTGCCGCACGGATTGTTTTCGCAAGACCCATTCTTTTGCCTTATGAGGAGTCTCCTTGTCCTCTTGGTTCACTCCTAATTATCCTCTTAATATATAATTGTATTCCTAATTTTTTAGTTTTAGTTTTTGGTGAGTTTGTTTAGCACAGCCGCCAATGTCTGTTTCTCTCTTCGAGAGTTGTATCCGAAGAATTTAGTGGTGTTCCGGACTTATCTTGTCTGAGGCTGTGATTCTCCTTGAAGGGTCGAGTAATGCTTCAGCTGCATCTCGCTCCCGAGGTGATATTTATCCTCCCCAGCTTCTCTGCATGCCTTCTGCTTTACTACGATGCATTCCTCGCTGTAACTGCCCCGACAACCACCTCTCGGCTGTCTTCCTGCAGTTCATGCTCTTCTAACTATCGTCTGCTCGCTGCCAACCGCCTAAAATCATTCCTCCGACTCCCCTGTTACTGTCCCAGTCACCCACAAGCTTCCCTACACCTTTGTTCCGCCTACTGCCTCCCTGCTGCAATTCCATAAACCCCTCGCCTTGTTGTCCACCACTGTTCCAGCCACTTGAACCACATCCCTGCAACTCACTGTTGTTCCAGCACTTTCCCCACACTGCCATTGCCGTTCCAGCTGCTCAAGGTCATTCTCGGACCACCTCGCTGCTGTCCTAGCTGGCGGAACCACCTCCCCATAGCCTAGCTGTTGTTCGTCGGCCATAACCACCCATAGCTGCTGTTCTTTGCTGTCCAATCCACCCACCCCTTGCTACCGCCTCTCCGAGGCCCTATTGGCCACCAACCCCACCTGATATCCACCCTATTCAAGTGTTTGTGTCGTGTATGTTGCTAATTTTGATTTTTGGGTGTCGTGTTGTTGCATTTTCCTTTTCAAGTGTGTTGGTTGTAACCATCTATTTGTTTTCAGTAATAATATCTGTTTTTCGTACTGTGATTTGGGTTAACTCTGGTATCGTTTGGTATTAAAGCTAGCCTAACTCTAGTCTTACCTAGGATTTCTAGCATCCGCCATACCTTATCCCTTTTTGCATCCTCCTACATTGCTCTCGATCGCCGTATCTCACTGTAGCCACCCGCAACAGCATTCTAATTACCATTTTTTACAGTTCCAGTCTCCACCACCGCCTTCGTCTCTCTCCTCTGCGCTGCCATCACAATTCCAACCCTCCATTTTCAAGTCCACCATTGTTCTCTCATTATTAGCCCAACCTTCTTATCCTTTTTCCACTCATTAATTGGACCACTTTACAGTGTTTTATACATTTTTCTTTTAAGTTTACTTCCGTGTTGCTTGGTAACGTCCATTGGGTTTCTTAGTCAATAAATTTTCTAGTTGCACTAATTGAATCTCAATGTTCTTTTATAGCTGCAGGTTGATTTTGTAACTGATTACCATTTACAACACCAAGTCTTCTAAATTTTTTTCTTTAGATTGAATTTAAGAAGTGAATCCAGGTTGGTAATCAGGTCTAGGATTTAAAGGGATGTGCATCTGATTACTCCAATTTTCTATTAGGCTGGTTTGATTATTATTCCAATTATTATTCTCGATGTTTTGATTCTTATTTGAATTAAAATTAAGGTAATCTTTTAACCTGTGTTATAAGTGTTTGAAAAGTGATTGTTTGTTCTATTGTATACCAAATGTAAATTTTCCACAGATTCTGGCCCAGAGATGTCTGAATGTCCAATTTTCATCTCTTCATAACTTAGAAACGCCCATTGAGTAGGATACACTTCTTGTTTGTCTTACTTTTTGATTTAGGTTGCTAATTGAGAGGTTAAAATGGTTAATTCGTCATTTTCATGAGCACTAACTACCTTCTTAGATTTAACTCTATTAGAAGATCATTGAAAATTATTTATTGTCATTTCTTCCGTTCAGGTATAAGCTTCATCGAATTGTTTTGACATATGAAACTCTCTTGCAACATCTATATTTGACTTTAAAGATTTGATCAACCCGTTATAGAAAGTTTGGATTACCAGCCAGCCTAGCTTGTAATGGTTCTGAAGCTTGGTAAATCCTTAAATCTATCCCAAACTTCATAGATCGACTCATTGTTAAACTGGGCGTAAGATATGATATTATTCATAAGCTTGGCGGTTTTAGATGGTAGAAAATACTTATTTAGAAATATTTTGGCTAGATCATTCCAAGTAGTAATTGAACCAAGAGAAAGATAGTTTGACGATGTTTTAATTCTATCCCCCAGAGAAAATGAGAACAATCTCAATTTAACGGCGTCATTAGAAACTTTATTATACTTAAAAGCTATGCAAATCTGTAATAAACTAGTTATATGTAGGTTAGGATCCTTAACATATAAACACCCTAACTGAATATTTTTCACCATTTAAGTTATTGTAGGTACAAGTTCAAAACTATTAACTTTGATAGTGGGTTTTTTTTTTTTATGCTTTGGTGAATCCCCTCTACTAATGAACTGACATACTTCTATGTGCTTTATGTTTTCCTCCCTCATTTTGTTGATTTGCTATTATTTCAAGATTATTTTTGTTCTTTTATAGCTTTCTAATTTTTTTACTACTCTTTTCAATTTCAAGATCAAACAATATTAACTCACAATGTTAAACCTACGCTACAAAATCTTAAAGTTTTAAAGTTGACTCTACACTAACAATCATCACAAAAAGTGGAATTATTGTTACAATGGAGCTATAACAATAAAATAAACTATAAATACATAAAAATACAATGGAATTATAAAACAACGCAGCGTTGTAGCGCTATAACACGATTTGCATAGTACAAAAAAAAATCAAAATTAATTACTACACTCTAATCACCATACAACACACATAATTGATACAATTAGCAAAATAAAACAATGATAAATTGAATTAAAATATAAAATTTTAAAACTAATATCAACTTAAATTAGAATTTGACCATTGCTTCCAGGCAACTGTGCAAAAAATTTGACCTGGCCTATGCATAATTCAAGCAATTGCACGTGGCAGTTAAGTAATACAATGATCGAGTCAAGTTTGTTCCTATGATGATGGAGATTAAACTTTAAATTAAGTTGAAAACTAGCCCTATTTCAAGTCAAGTTTTAGTCAATTAACAAGATATCTTTTATAGGGTTTTACTTGAGAAATAAAAAAACAATTTTTTTTTTGTTATTTTTTGTTCAAACAAACATTTTGGACACTAAAATTTTTAGATTCTCTTACACGTGTTGTTAATCAATAACAATAGTATTCTTTATACTCTGTCAAGCCACTAAAAGGCATTGATGTTACATATTATGATTTAGGTGTCTAAATCATGCAAAAACCTTAAAAGTGCTATATTACAGTGAGTATTAAAATGCATATGGTCAATATGTAATTAAATGAATATTGTAAGTTAATAAAATAACAATCACAAAATTTTCACATCAAAATCTTAAATCTAGATTACGAAACATAAAATGTACCACTAGGCCAAGAAATTTGGGTTTAGTTACAATACATTGAGATGAAAATTAAACATAAAAACATCGAACTCAAAACACAACATTTTAGTAAATGAAAGGAAAGCACCAGGATGACATCTCAAACATTCCGAATCCACTGAATCTTCTCATCTTGCTCTTCGACGTAGCCTTTTCACTCACTCTCACACTCTACACTCTCACACTCGTCTACACACATACTCTACACTCTCTACACACTCCATTCACTCCACTCCATTCTCATACACTAAATATCCCACACAGTATTTTCTCCCCTTATTTAACTCTCAAAAACAGCCTAAGACCGCTCCCCAACTCCCTTCGAGCCGTTTTGATGGATTGAAAAACAGATTGGTTGCGGCGCCATGATGTAGCGCCGTGGCACTATAGACGTTGCCTATAACACTCAAAATGGAGTGTTGCGGCGCTGATCTCTCCGGTTTCGACCTTTTTTTTTCATGGATGCGTTGTGACACTACAAACATAGCGTCTTGGTGCTGCTATAGTAGTGTCTAGGCACTACTACAATAACTTCTCTATATACTTTCCAAACTATCATCTTGTAAATTTCCTGCATAAAACATGGAACAAATGCTAGAAAAATACAAAATAATGCAACATTTAAACAAAAAATACACAACAATATTTATGCATTTTGAACACTTAACAAGCGTTTCTATAGATCTTGAAGATGCTTTACTTTTTATTTACATTTAAATTAAAATAAGGAGGATTAATTCGAAGTGCGAACTCTTTGGAATGACTCATTGTCGGCCGTTGAAATGTGTGGGATTGAAGCTTTTGAAAAATGTGACTTGTAGTTTTATAAAGTAACATTTTGATTTAATTTAATATACATATATATTGATTTTTGAAAATACAATTTTAAATTTGAAAAAAGAGAATGGACGAATCTCATTCATTTAATAGTTTGAAATGAACGAGCGCAATATTGTAAGCGATGGATCTATCCCGAGGAATAGACACACTGTTTTATGATACGACTCGATAAAATAAACTACAGAATTTATGACATCCGTTCTAATCTGCGAACCTTTTGTGTTGACCGACAAATTTTCCTATTTAATACAAAAGAATTAAATAGGGTTTATATTACCTGGGTTTATAAAGCTCCCTATAGAGGCAAGCCCCTATAGTCAATTACCTCTCAAATGACCGAAGTCACCTGAGAGAATTCTCGATTTAGACCAGAGGTATCTATCTTCATGAATTCAAAGGGTAGAGTTTTCAAAGTAGTGTGGTAATATTAAATCTAATAGGTGAAAGACACAAGATTGGAACAATTTTGATAGGAATCAAAAGGAAAGAAAAGTAGGGGATGTCGCAGATCTGGAGGAAGACCGCGATGACTACTCAGACTATCCTATTGTTGGGCTTTAAGTTTTAGAAATGAACTTATTTAAATTTCAATCGTGCCAATTAATTATATGAATTATATTTGCATAACATCCCAATTATGCAAATAACCTGGAAGATGAAAGGATTTATGTCGTACCGGACTACGACCTCAGAATCCTAAAGCGAATTAGGGCTTATATTGCACTGCATGACTGTGCAAAGATCTATAAGAACATGTGAGGATTTATGTCGCACTAGACGAATCTACTCAATCTATGAATTATTTAAGCTATTATGAATTGTTATTTAAACCAAGGAATGATTTTCTTTGATGTAGACAAGTTTCTTTATTGAAGATGACCGTCTTGCCTCAAAGTCGTGCTTCCGTACTCCACGTTATAGTAGTGTTGCGGCTTAGATTTAGAGATCCGTTTGGAGCAGCTACGAACTTATCCAGATTATCCGGATAACGAATTGATCCGAATAAGTTCGTTTGTCCGTTTGGTTTAAGCATTTGGAAAACAACTGATTTGCAGCTGTTTGTAGATCAATGACAATTTTGCCCCTGAACTGAATAAAGAGAAATCTCAGAGAGGAGAAGGAGAACACATTTGTACAACCTGAACTTTTGTATTTAGAATCTGAAAATCAAAATTAAAATCTGAAAATCAAGTTATCATATAACCCGAACCCAAGTTATCATTTCCCGTTAAAATCTAAAAATAAAAATTATGAAGGAAATAAACTAAATTTCCTTAAAGAAACATGACGATCCGCGCATTCGAAGTGTAGAATAAACCTCAAAATCACAAATTTGCTTCACACGAGCGAGAGCTAATGAGAATAAGGAAAGATGAATAGCAACAAAGATTGAAAAGAAGGATATTTCGAGAAGAAGAAATAGCTTCCAATTCAACCTACCCTCCAATTCTCGTTGTGTGAATCGCTTGTGTGAATCACTGATCGTCTGAAGGATTGCACCAAAGAGCAGGAGGATCGCACCAAAGAGCAGGAGGATTGCAGGTTACCCTAGGTCAAGGCTGAAGAATCGCAGGTTTTCTGCTTCGTGGGATCTCGTCTTCGCGATACAGTCGGCCTTCGTGGGCGAAGAAGGGATCTCGACTTCGACGAGGAGATCCCCGGAGGAGATCCCGACACAGCTGGGAAGACGACGAGGAGATCTCCTAGCACGAACCTGGGAAGAGGAGATCCCGACACAGCTTCGAAGAGGGGATCTCGACTCCTTCCGCTAAGCTCGTAGCACGAACCTGGGAAGACGACGACGGGATCACGGGTTATGGAGGTAATTAGAAGAGAAAACGCGGACGAAAGAGCCGACCGCAGGGCTCCCCCTCCGTTCTGCTTTCAATACAAAATGAAAATAGAGTTTTCAAATAAGCTTCTAATAAGCGCGAACCAAACACTATGACGGCGTTTTCAAAACGCCGCCAGCGTTTTAGGTCGCCCTAAACGGCCCCTTAAAGTGTAAAGTGATTATGCAATTTTTAAGTCAGTGTCTTATCTTATTATTTTCTTTTTTTAGATGTGTGCTTTACAGTAAACAGATGTGTATACTACAATAAATAGGGTAACATGCTATAGTAAAACAGGAGCAGTAGTGATATTTTGCAGTGTAAAAAGCGGAGTAGCGACGGTGTAGTACAAGTAAAAGAAAGCGATAGTGACATGACGTGAATATGCTGTAATGAAAGTAACATAGTAGTAGCAAGCAGGAATATGCTGTAGTGAAAATAAAATAGTAGTAGCAAGAAAGCAAGAGTGTGCTACAGCAAGAGTAAAACAGTAGTAACAGGGAAGTAGTGCAGTATAAAAGGGGTAGTACTACGAAGATACCGTAAATGCTTGGATTACACGTAATGCGTCGCTACATTGTTATTGTCATTATTATCATTTCCTGCAAGAAATGTGTCAGCACCGAAAGAAAACAGGAGTAAACGTAGTGGGAAAAAACTAATCAACTGGGGGTTGCTACTGCATATGTGAAAGAACCAGGGCTGGGGCACCGCATGAAAAACTAAAAGAAAGAGGAAAAAAGAAAATAAATCCGTGGGGAATCCATGGAAAACCCATATAAAATCCGTATAAAAACCACAAAGAACGGACTACAAGTCCCGGAAGACCGTAAGCATGATGGCGGGGAAGACTCAGAGCTGGGCTGTGTGCGTCCCAATCTTGGATAAGAGCTACCAGACCAACACCCTATAGAGGGTAGTCCTAACCTCGACTCGGATAATTCACCTTGGACCTTTATAAATTTTCATTAATTTTTAATTTAGTTTGCATGCATATAAAAATTTATGGGTGAAAGACAATTCTTTTTGTTGTAGAGGAAATTTTATTTAAAAATACATTTATTTTAATAAAGTAGTACAGTCCACAGACCAACTACCCTAATCGAACTGGGACTACTAACAACCTAAGAGTGTTGGTGACAACAATCCCACTAAAAATTGACAAATAATATCTTCAGTTCCTAGCCTCACACTCAGTGAAGGTCTTTACTCAAAGGCGATGAGATACTATTCTAATAATCCCTCGTTTAAGCACACATAAGCACTGTCATCAACGTCCTAACTCCTAACCACCATATTTACAGCCTTGCTTGATGATCGACATATAGCAAAATGCTATACATGCACATTTATGCCTTGTACATAAGTGCAAAAAGACTCGACTAAGAAGCAAGAAGAAACAAAGGACACAGACCAAGGAGAAGGAGAGAGGAGGGAACGATCCGCCTAAAACTACGTCATAAAGAAGGCAGATCAATCCTCAAAACCGGGTAGAACAGACGACCCCGACATTTTGACGACTCAACTCCGACAAACATTTATAAGCTCTAGGATTTCCTAAAATAGACTCACTCCCTTAAAATGAGCAATTGAAGAGAAAAATGAAGGGAGAACCCTAGAAAACTGAACCACCACCTAGATCGACCCCATTCCAAAGCAAAGCCTTGACGAGGCTAAATCCAAATTCCTGCAAAGCCCAAAAACATTGGCACACTGATTTTTAAAGCCTGTGCCACTTTAAGCCCAAAATTCAACTTCTTTTGCAAATTTGAAAATCCATGATGCCTCATGCTAGAATTGCAACCCTTCAATGTCACAGAATCGGGCCCGAACAACTATTAAACTCCGGGCCAAATATATCATCAACAACATTTCAAATGAATGCTACAATTTAACCCATATGGATCCATAATCAAGCCTTCGTAAAACCCAACACTAGCCCCCAAATAGGTAGAAGGGACAATACTGAATGCGACAAAAGAACACAAAAACCGAGCCCCCAATATAGGTGCCAAGGACAGCTGCAAGGCAACGAGAACACGAAACCGAGCCCCCATCACAGGTGCAAAGGGGCAGCTGCAAGGCAGCAAAAACACAGAAACCGAGCGCCCATCACAGGTACAAAGAGGCAGCTGCAATACAACAAAAACACAAAAAATGAGCCCCCATCACAGGTACAAAGGGGCAGCTGCAAGACAACAAAAACACAGAAACCGAGCCCCTATCACAAGTACAAAGGGGCAGCTAGAATGCAACAAAAAGACATAAACCGAGCCCCCAACATAGGTGCAAAAGGGCAGCTGCAAGACAACAAAGTTAGAGAACACTGAGCCCCCAATATAGGTGCAAACGGGCAGCTGCAAGACAACAAAGTTAGAGAAAACTGAGCCCCCAACATAGGTGCAAAAGGGCAGCCACATAAGGTAGCAAAAACACAGAAAACCAGCCCCAAATGGGGCCTAGATCTCTTTCACACATGCAATAACATAACAAGGGGAGTGTAGCCAACACATATATGATAATGCCCGATTTTTCAATGAGTTATCTAATATCAAAAGTTCTCTTTCATAAATGCCTCGTTAAACCTCAGACTTCCAACTCAAATGAATACACTTGAAAACAAGCCACCACATTCAATGCTTGCATAGGGATAAACAAACATAAAGCTTTAAAACATGCTTTCCAATCTTTTAAATATAACCAACTAATAACAGACTAATAGCATGGGTAGGAGAGGAAGCACACCCCTCCAAGGATCACAAAGAACCACCCTCACCTCCATATTCTTAAAAAAAAAAAAATGGAAATACTTCTTTTCACCTCATAGTTTTAAAATAAGGCTCCTGATACTTCCTGTTTTGTAAAAAAAAAGGCCCAAAACATCTCATACATCTCAGATTTTGCAATAATGGAGATTACCATATTTCAAACATTCAAGTATCGAACGAAAAAGGAGAGCAACATATTCACATTCATAAGCCCTAAACATGAAGTTTGAACCTACAAGCAAATAATCATGCCATCTCAAGCCATAGACCAACATTTAATCCAAGAGCAAAGCATGTGTGATGTTTTTTTCAAGTTGCAACAAAAGAAAACTAGAAAAGCTTAGTAAACATTCACATATAGCTCCCTCAAGAAGAAAGTAGAAAAGGGCTTAATATGCCTTTAGCTTAAAGTAAGTCAAACCATGCATGAAGTATCACCGATCAAGAGCTCTAAACAACTAGAACGAAGAGGAGGGGAGAAGGTTATACCTCGGTGGTACCATAAACAACCAAACACTCAAAACCGAGTAGTTCACAAAGAGGCCACAAAAGAAGCAGCCTAAAACCGAGTAGTCAAAGACTCAGGTAAGCCTAAGAACGGAGGCAGCAGTCCTTCAAACTACACACACAGACACTCACTTAAACAATGGAGCGAGAGAGGAGAAGGGAAGAGCACACACCACCTTCCGACCTCACGCACACACATAGAAACCCGAACGGAGAACAGGGAGGAGAGATTAAGAGGGGAAGAATTCAAACCCAAGGCATCCAACCTCAAGGACTCCCCAAAATGCGGTTTAAATAGTAAAGAGAAATAAAAAAAGCCAAGCCAGCTTCACCCCAATTCATCCAAAACCACCGAAAGACTCACCCGCGCCAATAGATGTAAGGGACGAGTGAAATCCATCCCAAGAAGCCACGCACAGGGGGAAGCATCGAGAGAAGGAGGGAGAAGCTTTGGGAAGGAGAGAAAACTTTCCCATTTATGCCGAGGGGCAGGTTTCGCAGTTGTTCGAGCACCGATGAGGAAAGCACAAAGCTTCGAGAGAAAGAAGCTCGGGCAGAGGTGTGTGGGACATCACCGTCTCTTGCGTGAAGAGGGAAGCCACGAGTACAACAGGACGAGATGGGCGAAGGAAAGAAGCCCAGTCAAACCAAGCTAGGGCAGAGGAGCACGACCTCACGGGAGGAGTAGAAGGAATGGCGCGGGACGAGCCAGAGGCAGGTGTGGGTATAGGGTTTAAGTAAAATAAAAAGAATTTAAATTAATTTAATTTATTTAAAAGTGACGATTTTGCACCATTTGCTCACGCTCGAGGCCCCGACAAAATATATGTCATCCCTAAGCAAATTCGACGTTACGGATGCATCGGCGCGATCAGTTTGTGATCCGGAGTTGTTCGGGTGACTTCATCGTCGGTCGGGTCGAAAGTGCGTCAAATTCGATTCTTCGAAATTTTGATTTTGATGTCGATCGTCCTGACATCCTGACTTCGGCCTCGGTCCGTTGCGGAGAATTTGAAGGCGTCGAGGTTGC
Organism: Papilionanthe hookeriana x Papilionanthe teres; assembly: GCA_022702705.1. Lineage (NCBI taxonomy): Eukaryota > Viridiplantae > Streptophyta > Magnoliopsida > Asparagales > Orchidaceae > Papilionanthe > Papilionanthe hookeriana x Papilionanthe teres. Next base: position 38,125,968 of record CM040437.1, on the reverse strand, counting down.
AAATCGAGGAATTTGTGCGTCTAGTGGTGCGAAAATGTGCACGATGCTCGTACTAATGTCCGAGTGGTTCTATGGGGCTCCATTTGAATTCCGACGTCGATTCCAACGTTCATGAGCTAGATGTATGAAATCTCGAGCGGGACTTTAAAAGAGTAAAGAAGTGGCTTCGAACATTTTAAAATGAGGTGGGCCCCATTGCTAAGAATCTAAGAACGTCGGGGAAGCTCTTAAGGCTAGAACCCTAAATTTTAGGAGGAAAACTAGACCTTGACAAAAGCGAGGTCAATACTCATTTGCATTTACGAGACTTGGATCTCTTCTCTTCTCATCTAAGGTGGAAAATGACTAGATTCTTTTCAGTCTCTGGAGGCAGTTAACTATAGCAAGTTGAAATTTCAACCTAAGTGGAATCATATTTTGTGGGAAGACAATTGACAAATGGAGTGGAGATGCTGTTGGAATTAGGGGAATGCCTCAACTAGAGTGAGAAGTGAACTTACAATTGTTTTTATTTTGATCTCTTTATCTTGTCAAGACTTGACTATGTTGACTACATAGATTTAGTGAAAAATTGTGTATGTTTGCATTGTCAATGTTTTCACAGGAAATTTGATTGGCCTTATTGACTCAAGCGGTTTTTTTCCTCACGTAGAGTAATTTGAATTTAATGTAATTTTAGTAGTAGTAGTTCTAGTGACATGGGTAAATTAAAAGGTGTGATCGATTTAGATATCTCGGGTCTATTGTTCAATGTGATGGTGATATAGATGGGGATGCTATTAGTAGAATTCAATTTGGTTGGTTGAAGTGGAGGAATACCTCAGGCCTAATGTATGATAGAAAAGTATCGCTTAGATTGAAAAGAAAAGTTCATAAGATGGTGGTGAGACCTGTAATGCTCTATGGCGCTGAATGTTGGCCTTTAAAAGGGAAGCATAAAACTAAGTTAAGTGTTGCCGAGATGAGAATGATTAGGTGGATGAGTGGCTTTACACTTAGAGACAAATTGCGAAATGATTATATCCGTGATAGGGTTGGTGTAGCTCCAGTGACAGAAAAAATTAGAGAGAATCGTGTTAGATGGTTTGGTCACATTAAATGTCGACCATCTGATGATTCGATTAGGAGAGTAAATTTTTTAGATTTGACTTATATTGAGAAAGACAGAGGTAGACCTAGGAAGACTTGGGAATATTGTATAAAATATGATCTCAATTTATTAGAATTAAATGAAATATGACACTAAATAGGACGCAATGGAGAAAAAGGATTCATGTAGCCGACCCACGTAGTGGGATAAAGGTTTTGTTGTTGGTGCTGTTGCTGTATAGTAATTTGACTTTACATGCTTGGCGTGCATGATTATTTACTATACAAGCTGTTTATTGCCCAAATTATAATCATTTTCATTTGTATTTGTAACTTTTAATGAACAAAAAACATGAATTTGTGAGATCATCTTTTATTTTATTTTCAATTTCTTACCATACTTCACCTAAGAGTATTCTTTCATGCTACATGGTAAAGATAGTATGGAGAATGGAGCTATGGTACCAGATTTGCAGGCACAGGGAGAAGAGATTTCCTGGAAGCAGGAATTGGAGATTTTCCAATCTCAAGTTGATTCACTGCGGGACAAGTTACTGGAATTAAAAGTCGGCATTCAACGCTCAGAAGACGATGCAAAGAGTGAGCTGGATCTTCTTTGGTGTAAAGTTGGAACTATTTCAACATTGCTCACTTCTCTTAAATCTAAGGCAAGAAATATGCCATGTGTAACAAAGCTTGAAGATGGAATAAAGCTCAGCAATGTGGATGCTGCTCATTGTGATTGTTCAAAGGATTTGAAACCCTCTTATGAAATTCTAGCAAAAGAAGCTTCATTAACTAGTAATTTTAAGCTTGGATCACTTGAAGATAATGATCGAACCTATACTGGGGAAGTATTGAGGTCAGTAGGCATGGTGACAGATATTATGGAATCACTTGTTAAAAGGGTCATCATTGCAGAAACTGAAGTTGTTTATGAAAAAGAAAAGGTAAATTTAGGGTTGACAGAACTAAGAAGGAAGGGGCTCCAAATTGACAGAATGTCAACAAAGGTTAAAGAGATGGAAAACCTTGCAGCTAGTACAAATGATAAACTTAATGAGATGAGGCAAAGGGTTGAACATCTGATGCAGGAAACATCGAGACAGAAGCAGCACGCTGTAGAAAATGAGCAAGAGCTTTCTCGTGTAAAGCAAGAATTTGAAATGCTGAGGTCATATGTTAACAATCTCATACGATCCAGAGAGGAAGTATTTTCATCTGATAGTCATGTACAAACAAGAGATGTTTTCGATAGGTATGACACCTTTATGCTTTTTGATGATTTTTATATGGTCTATTGAAAACAGTTGAATCAAAAAATTGTTATTTAGGCATTTACACCCTTAGCATGCAATTCTTGTGTATTTACATATCTCACTCCTAAACATTCATATTTACACACATAACACTCAAATCTGTACTGTCATATCAAAATAGCACTATTACCATTTTTTATAAGTGAAATACACCTTTTCATGCATTGATTTAAAGCACCAAAGTTCTATGTATGTAAATATGAAAGTTTAAGTGTGAGATATATAAATACATAAGAATTGTGTGCTACATATGTAAATTTCCCTTGTTTTTTGTCCATATGTTGTCTGGATGGTCGTTTTGCAAATTCTAGACAAAGTTCTTTGTTAGGCTTCGGAACATTATAGGTTTAGACTAAATATTCATGATAATCAGAACTTATTTTTTAATTTATATATTGAACTGTTCTTTGCTACTACTTTCTATATTGAAGGAATGTTTCTTTGGAGATACTTCGAAGGCATCTTTTATGCTTTATTTTGGAACTTTATGCTAAAATAAAGAATCTAGAATTTTGAGATAATATGGTCTTTGGTATTTTGCTCAGCTAACTCTATTATGTTCCACTCCTCTTCTCCCTTTGACTCCTTTACATCATGCTACTTTGGTAGAATATATTTGCTACAAATTTATTATGAACATCTAATTGGAAGCTTTAGCAATTTTATTAGCATGCTAATTTACTATTGATAAGTTTCTTGCTACCAAGTAATTGCATGATTTAAATATTTTAACCTGTAAAAATATATATATATTTTAACTTGTCTTTCTCTATAAATCACTAATCAATTTATTTACCTATTTTATTTAATTGCATGAAATACAATTTTGTCAAAATTCTAGTCTAGTTGTTTGGCAAGGTGATTTGAGTTGTCTGTTTTATGAAATCCAGCTGGCTTATAAATAATGAAATAGGGCACAGATGGAGACAAGCTGGCATTTTGTCAATTTATTGACTTCATTGGTATGAAATTTTATACAATGAATATACCATGCTCAAGCTTACTTTTTCTTATGATGCCCAAAGATTTCACAGGTAAGTTGTAAGGGAAGCCCAGGAGTTGATTTTAAACTAAAAAAAAATTTAATTGCTTTCAAAAATCTGCAAAACAAAGTAACATGTGAAAGCTATAACAATAATTCAGAGTTCAACAACATGTCAGTCATTCACAAACTAGTTTTGTAATAATACGGAAACCTTACGAAGACTTTCTAATTTTTTTATTTAAATAGTGTGTTATAACAATTAAAAACTTTTTCACGGTTTCAATTCCGGATGACAAAATTATGATTGATGTAGGTTGACAAAAATTATATTAATTATTCCAAATATAATTAATTCAAAATTTTTGCTGGCCCTATGTCCGAATGATAAGGGTTATGCTTGATGTTAGGTTGAAATCAAATTGCAGAATTTATGCCTAAGTTCATAAAATGAACTTTTTTAGTGCCAGGACATTATGTAAAAGTGATGCTTCAGGAGCTATCCCAATTTTAACGTAAGGTTGGCGTTGCTGATTGTTGGCCTTTAAAAGAGAAGCATAATGTTAAGTGTTGCCGAGATGAGAATGATTAGGTGGATGAGTGGTTTTACTCTTAGAGACAAAATGCGAAATGAATATATCCGTAATAGGGTTGGTGTTGCACCAGTGACGGATAAAATTAGAGAGTGTCGCCTTAGATGGTTTGGTCACATTAGACGTCGACCACCTGATGATCCGATTAGGAGAGTAGATGTTTTAAATACAACTTATGTTAAGAAAGGCAAAGGTAGATCTAGGAAAACTTGGGCTTATTGCATAAAAAATGATCTTAATTTGTTAGAATTAAACGAAAATTTGACACTAAATAAGACGCAATGGAGAAAATGGATTCATGTAGCCGACCCCACTTAGTGGGATTAAGGCTTTGTTGTTGTTGGCGAGGGTTCGTCTGATGTACCATTACTTAATACAATTGTGCTAAAAGTGGACGTGATTTTTCCACACTTGAAAATAAGATTAGATTGTTTAAAGTGGACATTGAATGAGAATAATAGAGAATCAGTGAATGCATCCGTTACAATAATAATTATTTTTGTTTTTATAAGAAACTAAGTGAAAAGGCAAAAATTCCAAAGATACTGGGAAAATTTATAACCTTTTTTGTATTAGGAGGTTTCATACTAATAATAATAATAGTAAGGATTGTAGTAAATAGAGAGTTGAAGGATTAAATTATTGAAGTTAATAAAGTTAATGATAAAATTGTTAATATTAAGTTAATTGTTGGTGAGGATATTGTAAATGTGGTTAGTGTAATAACTGTATAGAAAAAAAATTGATGTCGGTTTGAATATTCATTTCAACTTTTTTGTAAGTGTAAGAAGATTAAGTTTATCTTGTTCGAACTAAACGAGAGAAATCGAAAAAGATAACAAGAGCAAGAGAGGTGTCGGAGGGGTAATCGAAAGCACACCGAAGGAGTATGCACGACGGTGTTGAATTCCTCAAAGGAACAACGCGTTAATCCTGTATGAGTGGGAAGAAGTTGAAGGAGAGAAATTGTACCTCACATTACGTACGCTTGGGAAGAAGGGAGATGAAGCCGAAGTCGCACGTTCTGTGTGAAGGAGAGGTGCGCTTTGCATGTGGGTAAAGGGAAGAGTTGTGTCGAGGAGCTCGATGCGCGAAGGAAGATGCAGAGGCCGAATTGAGCCCCAACATGTGCAGAGGCAAGAGTCTTCTTGGGGGAGACCAAATCGAACCGTAGCGTGCAGCTTTTGGTCTAGGGAAGACTGAGCCGAGCCTTTAGGGACCGTAAAGGTTTTAGGATTTTTTTATTTATTTATATTATATAAATTATTTAATTAAAATTGTTATTATGTTTATGTTACAATTTATGAATTAATGATAGTGATTACGTTGTTTAGTACTCGAATTAAAAATAAGGGAGAATAGAACCGATCGGCCGTGCAAGCTTGAGTAGGTGAGTTTAGGTTTTATTTATTTAGTTTTAATAAATATTCATATTTAATTTTAAACATTATAATTTTAAAGTTAAATATTGAATGAATAATATCAGAATTGATATATTTTCAAGTATGTAAAATTATAAAAAATTTTGAATTACAAGTAGCATAAAGAGGGTAAAGGTCGTGGTTTTATGTATTTAAATTAAAGTATTTTTTTTAATTTAGTGTTAATAATATTATTACGAATTGAAACAGAGATTACAAGAATTTTAATTTAAAGGATTAGAGCTTTGGATCATCGATTTTGCAGAAGAAAAAAGAGAGTGACTGAAGTAAGCTCTCATACGTTTCTTTTCCTTTGATTAAAAAAATAAATATTCTAAGATCTTGTTTGGAGCACAAAAAAATATTGTTGGCAATGATAGAAATGTAGATAATTAAAGATAAAGATAAATTAATGAGTATTAATCATACACATAACGATGTTAGGTATTGTAATAAGAAAATATTTCAAGAAGAACCAGACAAATAAACAAGATTGAAATGAGTAATTATGTTTTTATATTATAATAATATTTCTTAGTTCTCATTATATTTTAAGTTTTAATTTTGTAACATTTATTCTCCGTACTATTAAAATTTAGATTACCAGTGATGTCTTCATATTATTAGGCAAGAAATACGCATGTTAACAATTTTAAATAAAAATTGAACAATGATTTATGAAATTATTTGATTATTGTATGACATTTAGGGTCTATTTAGGCAATGCGAGCTATTGAATAATCTGCGATAAAGTTCGATTAAAAATAATCATGCGATAAGTTAGGTGAGGTGGCTATTACAAATTTTTACTTTTTTGGAAAATCCAGACTGTAGCCAGAAAGCTGACGGTGTGAAAACACTGTTTTCAATGTTTTGAAAACGCATAAGCTACCAAAACGCAGTTTACCCAAACAAGCTTGATGCGTTTTCAAAACGCCACCACACCAAATAAGCTGCCCCAAACGGGCCCTTAGATTCTAACAAACGTGAATTTATCAGATTATTAGATGATCTGTGGATTATTGTTTAGATATATTTATTTATTGGTAGATAAATATAAAATATCTCATAAGAAAAAGCTATCTTTAAAGATTGAAATGAAATAATTGTATATGCATATGTGAGAAGTTCACCTATTTATAAGTATTCGGTGAGGATGCCAATTTACTTGTCATACATAGATTATTTCTTACAAATTCTGTCAATCGTGTAATTTTGATCACGAACCACTGTGCCGATGAGAGAATATCTGTTAGGGATGAATAAGTATGTTTCTACCTTAGACAATAGTATACTGATTTGTGCCTCGTTGTGCCAATGATATATGTATCAACTGAAGTTATTTTTAGTTATGTTTAGACGGTGCTCCGAGACATATACATAAGTTAAGAATAAGATGTGCATTAAAGTTAAAATATTAAATCTTGAAAAGTAAAGCAAAAGATAATTCTTGTAATTACTTATATGAGAAAATATCTTGAATATATGATTTAATCAACATATTAGGAAAGATTAACATGCAAATTGTCTTTTTCCTTAGATTATTGTAGTTTAAAAGTATAATTGCTCTGTTAGGTTATTTTGGATAATTCATTTTGTTATTTTAATGTTTTTCATGTTTTAAGTTTTTGAATGGAAGATGAGTATTAGAAGAGAGAATGTATATATAAGACCAGGACAACAAATTGAATGGTAGATTTATTATTGGTTAAATTATATTATTTTATGTAGTGGTTCTTTCAATTTACTTTGGTTATAAACTACTAGAGATAGAAAATGAAAATAGAAAATTTTAATTTTACAGTCCACTCCCACCTTTGAAATTTTAAGCCTCGAGATGGATCGTGACAAAAGTGATATCAGAGACAATGGTAGATTGAATGATATGAATCTTAATGAAGTGCCAATTGGATAACTTTTTGAATATTTAATCATTAGTAGTTTAATTGATTTGGGTTAGGTTAACTTTGACTAGATAACCTTATTTTATCTCAAACATATGAATGCTCAATAGGAGATTGGGGATGCTCTGCAGGTGGGAGAGGAATTATCACCCAATGTCACTGTGAATACAAATGTTTTTGTTCTAGCTGATGGCGGCTATGACCCAACTTATTTAGGACTCTAGATCAAGATCTAGTGGAAACAATGGTAATTCTGCATAGATAAATATTTGAAGATGCTCTAGGATTTATGACCGCCACTATTTTAGAGAACTAAAGGGCAAATAGAAGTTGAAAATTGGCTATTGCGAATAGAGAAGATTTTGGACAGTATGTGTTGCTTGGATGTGAGGAAGTTGCCTCTAGTTGCATTTGTATTAGATGGAGAATGTGAAAGATGGTGACAAGTGTAACGTCGGGATAGGTTGGGAGATATATCGAATGAGTCATTTAACTGGGAAGATTTTGTGGAATTATTTATAGATTTGTTGGTGCCCCTTTCTACACGGAGGCAGATGCAAGATAAGTTCAATTTAATGCTTGGAGAAAAAAAATCAAGTAGTATGAAGTAGAGTTCACTACACTATGGAGGTATGCACCACAACTGATATATACTGCATAAGAATGTTACAGGTTCTTTTTCGGATTAAATGATTCAATCGGACAACTATTAGTGCCACTATGATTAAAGATTATTCAGTGCTAATAGAAGGGTCAAGTGAGTGAAAATTGATTTTTAGCAGGCTCGGAAGTATAAAGACATGCATAAGGAAGGCTTGAAAAATGTGGTACTAACAATTCATTCTGGAGAATCTAATAGGAAGAAAATAAAATCATGTGCTGATGGAGTTATTCGCTAGGATGGCATCAACACTACTAGCTTGTGTTAAGTATGAGAAGCTACACTATGATGAATGCTTATTTGGTTCTAAGGTATAATTTTTATGACGATAACCAGGAGATTAGATGAAAAATTGCCATAATTTTACTTAGAGGTCGACACCAAATGCTAACTTAAAAAGGTATTCAGACTCAAAAAATTTTTCTGAATGGATTTAGTTTTAGAAGCGGTCAGCAAAAGATGACATAAAACGGTACAGTGACTCAAGAAGCAACCAAGTAGAACATTCGATCAAGATCTATTCTTTTAACTCATCAGAAAACTAAATAGCCTATTGCTACTGATATAGATGTTAATTGAGTTTGATCTGCGATATCATATTTATGGTGAGTATCTTTTTGTTCTTTTATTTTAGAATTTTAGTGTTTGTTTGGTTATGTTACGCTCTTTAGGTTGTGGTGCTAGTTATGTTTTCATATTTCGAGATATTTGGGGATTATTTAATTGAATTATCTTATCTCAGATGTTAGATTTATTAAAATTATTTTTGTTATCACTTAACAAAAAAATAGACTTTCTTTTAAGATTCTTGGATAGTTCATATTTCATCTGCATAATGATTGGCTTTTATGAGTGTCTTAAATTTATAGTGCAAAATTTTGTTAGTGAAATTTGTAATAACATATAAAAGAAGTAAATTGATATGCTAGTTCGAATAACTGTTTCAAAGTTTTCGTAAGTGTGAAAAGATTAAGTTTCTCTCGTTTGAAATGAAGGGAGAGATCATAATAGATAAGGAGAGCAAGAATGAGAAAAGAAAAAAGAAGAAGAAAGAGGAGTCAGAGGGGAAACCTAAGGCATGATGTAGGAGTAAGGACATGGGTTTCAAAAACCTCGAAGATTCACAAGTGCGTCCTGTACGAGAAGGAAGAAGTTAAGCGAGTGGAATTGCACCTTGCGTGCATAACCCTAGCCGATTATGTATGCTCTTTAAGAAGGGAGACAAAGCCAAAGTCACACGTTTTGTGCAATGGCAAGGTGGGCCTTCCGTGCTGGTAATGGGAAGAGCTGAGTAGGGTGGCTCGATGCACAAAAGAGAGGCCAAATTGAACCCCAACATGCGGAGAGGAGGAGGCAAGACGCTCTGTCGGAGGAGACCATACCGAACCATAACATGTGGCTTTTGGTATGGGGAAGGTCGGGCCGAGCCTTTAGGGAACACAAATGTTTAAGTTTTTTTTTAAATTATATAAATTATTTTAATTAAAAATGTTATTATAGTAATATTAAAATTTTATGAATTCATAACATTGATTATGTTTACAAGCACTCAAATTAAAGACAAGGCAGAATAGAACCGATAGATCGAACAAAGTTTTAGTGAACAAAGCTTTAGTAGGTGAGTTTAGGTTTTATTTATTTTAATTTAATATCTATGCATATTTCATTTTAAAGATTGTAATTTTAAAGTTAAATTTTAAAAGAATAATATCAGAATTGGTACATTCGAAGTATGTAAAATCAGAAGATGATTTTGAGTTACAAGAAGCAAAATAGGGTAGTCAAGGTAAGGGTTTTATATTTTAAATTAAAGATTTTGTTTTTTTTTCTCCCTTAAATTGGTGTTAATAATATTGTGAATTGAATTGGAGATTAAAGGAAATTTTGATTCAATGGATTAGGGCTTTGGATCATTGATTTGGTAGAATAAACTAGGGAGTAATTGAGGCAGGCTCTCATTATGTCTTTTTCTTTGATTAAATAAATAAATATTTTAAGATCTTGTTCAGAGCAAAATGAAATATTGGTGGCAATGATAGGTGAAATGTAGGTAACGCTTTAGAGGAATTATTATGGGCGGTCAAATCGAGTAACTCTTTAGAGAAATAATTATGAATGATAGGAGAAATGTGGGTGACACTTTAGAGGAATAATTATGGATGATAGGAGAAATGTAGGTACTGCTTTAGAGAAATGTAGTTAATGCATTAAGAGTTTTAACTATGGGTGATCAAATTATTAAGAAGTGTGAACGCTTTAGATATCTCAGATTTATTCTTCAAAGTGGTGGTGATATAGATGGGAATGTTATTAGTATAATTCAAGTTGGTTGGTTGAAGTAGAGGAATACATTAGGTCTATTATGTGATAGAAAAGTATCGCTTAGGTTAAAAGAAAAATTTTAGAACATAGTGGTGAGACCCACAATGCTCTATGGAGCAGAATGTTGGCCTTTAAAAGAGAACCATAAAACTAAGTTAAGTGTTGTCGAGATGAGAATGCTTAGGTGGATGAGTAGCTTTACACTTAGAGGCAAAATGCGAAATGAATATATTCGTGATAGAGTTGATGTAGCTCTAGTGGCTGACAAAATTAGGAGAGTCGTCCTAGATGTTTTGGTTACATTAAACGTCGACCATCTGATGTTCCAATTAGGAGTGTAGATGTTTTGGATTCGACTTATGTTAAGAAAGGAAAATGTAGACCTAGAAAGACTTGGGCATATTGTATAAAAAATGATCTTAATTTATTTGAATTAAATAAAAATATGTCACTCAATAGGACACAATGGAGAATAAGGATTCATGTAGCCGACCCCACTTAGTGGGATGAAAGTTTGTTGTTGTTGTTGTTTTGTATCAACCATACACATAATGATATATTTAGTGTTGTAGCAAGAAAAGAAAATTTTAAGGAGAACGAAATAAATAAGATTGTAGCGACTACTTATATTTTTATGTTACAGTAATATTTCTTCCTTTTGATTATATTTTTTATTTTTTTATTTTCAACAATTATAGTCCATACTATTGAAATTTAAATTATATGTTAATTCATATTATTAGGCAAAAAATGTGTACTTGAACAATTATGCATAAATAATTGAATAATAATTTTTCTATAAAGTTATTAGATTATTAGATAACTTAGATTCTAATAGTGCTGTATAATCAAATTATTACCTGACATTTCTATTCTAGTCGAGATGCATTTATTCATTGTTAGATAAATACAAAATTTCTCATAAGAAAATAATGTGTGCTATGAAGAATGAAATGAAAGTATTATATATATGTATACTGTATGTGCACGCTAAGAGAAGAAGTTGAATTTTTAATGGTACTGGCTGAGGATGCAAATGTATCTGCTTACGTAGATGTTTTCCTACCTTCTCATGCAATCTTTTAATTTAGATCACAAACCATTGTGTCAACTGGAGATTATCTGTCAGAAATATCCTTTCACCTCAAAAAATAGTAGAACTGGTTTGTGCCTCGTTGTGCCGATGTAATATGTATAGCCATGGATGTTAGGTTATATTAAGATGATGCTTTTGAAATGGATGTACAAGTGAAGAGGAAGATGTGTATTGAAGTTAAAAGATTAAACATTAAAAAGCAAAATAAATGATAATGCATGTAGAAATTTTTAGATTTCTTTTATGAGCAAATATTATGAATATATTATTTAATTATTATATTGATTTATAGTGCATACTACTAGCATACATTTTATCTTCTTTCGCTTGGTTACGATAGTTTAGAAGTATAATTGCTTCATCGGGCTATCATGTTTTAATATATTTTCATGTTTAAGATTTTGAATAGAAGATGGGTATTAGAAGAGATAATGTGTATAGAAGCTGAGGACAACAAACTTAAATATAAACTTATTATTGGTTAAATTAATTATTTTCATAGCGGCTCTTTTAATTTATTTGTATTATCAACTTGTTAGTGATAGAAAATAAAAATTGAAAATTTTAAGTTCACCATCCGAACGTTAATTCTTGCCTTGGAAAGTTTGAGCCCCCATGCCGGGTCGTGATTGTTAGTGATTATATTTCTCAGGTTGGATTAAAAATAGTTTAACTAATTAATTTTGGGAAATGAATAAATGGATTTCGCTCATTAGCATCTGCTTTATTTCTTTCTTGTGCATAGAAGGATGGATTGAGGATGTGGAGGTTCAAAACTTGATATGCACATGAGTGCAAACATAAAGAAACAGTTAGGAAAGGTTGTCCTAACTTTGTTAAAGTGATTTTTGGATGTTATTGATTATTTTTCCGTGTTCTTTTCTTCATTTTTTTCTTTTTTAAAGGGTGGGGTTTTATTTGGGTACTGCTATTATCATGATGCAAGGTCCATGACACAAATGATAATTGGGGTGCTAGTGATGTAGGAAAATATGCCATTTTGGTTGTGGCAGTGTTAATTGGACATTTTCTGTTAAAGAGCTAAATTTTAAATGTTCATGTTGATGCATTTTTTTTAGGGCAATGATATCAATAGTCTTACAGAGTTTATCATATATCAAAAGAAATTGTATCTCAAAATCTAACATAGCACTTATAAAATACAATTTAAAAATTTGCACCCATTTTGTAAATTATGTAGAAAATACATTTAGCTATCATCATTCACATACTTCTTAGGGCATTTGTATGTTGTTTACAGTAATTTAACATAACACTTAGAAAATGCTAGTGCTTCAATATTGCCTAATGTAGAGCTGTCAAAAGAGCTTGTTGTTCGTGAATAGCTTGTGTTTGGCTCACTTATGGCTTTTGTATGTTGTTTACATTAATTTAACATAACACTTCGGAAATGCAGGACTTCAATATTGCCTAATGTAGAGCTGTCATAAAAGCTTGTTGTTCGTGTACTCATGTTCGGCTTGCTTAGCATCTTGTGTTCGTTTCGTTCATCAAGCAAGCGCATCAAATATGAACTTTTTAGCTCAATTGATAAATAAGCCGAAAATGAACAAACTTTTGTTCGATCGATCGGGTTCAGTTTGTTTTGAATCGAATTACTTAAGTAATTAGATAAATTATATTTATTATTATCTTTTGATATTGATTTTTTTGCTGATTTAAAAAATTTTTTTAACTTTTATTATTTTTTATATCATTCAAGATAAATTTGAGCAAAATACGATCTTAAACGAACAAATGAATTCGAATTGAATCGAGCATGAATATGCTATTAAGGAGTTATTTCGAAACGAGTCTGTTTTGATTAGATTGAGTCGAACACACACAAATACTAGGCTTGCTCAAGCATGGCTTGTTTACACCACTAGCCTAATTGCATGTTTTGCTACCCTAATGTATGACATTTATGCTTGGTTTCATTTTTTGTCACTATAAAATAATGCATGTATATGATTTGCTTATAGATGATTTAATTTTTCTGATACTATTTTTTCCTTTTCCATGTTCAATTTCATCCATCTAGAGGTCAAACACCTAGAATGTAGTTAATCATAGGCAATGGATTTGTGGCTTTGTTGAATTTCATTTTGAAAATTCACCAGCCGATGCAAGCACCAGCCTTTTCTTGTCTCTCTCCATTTCTCTGCTGTCTTCTACACTGTTAGATGGTATAGCCAGTAACCTCCACCACAGTACAATCCACCTGGTTGCACCTTGATCCTTTGTGATCCGAATGTGATTTCCGAAGCTCATTTAGAAGGTCAATATATAATTGGTCTGAAAACTGATGGCGGGAGTGTGATGGTTAGGGACATGAAAGACAAATGTGATGTTAATGAAAGTGAAAGCAATAGAGAGAAATAGAAGAATAGTATATTTGTAAATTATGAAATTCTCCTCTCAATCCATCATCTTTCTAAAACCATCAGATGCCTAACATTATTTTTCGGACCTTATCTATTGGCCCTTTCTATGGGTTTGGAGCTTGGATTATGATCCTTATTCCTTCTTTTCAACTTTTAGCTGTCTCTTCACAGTCAGCTAGTACCATAAAATGTGAACTTTATCATTCGACATGTATTTGCAATTATTTTTTATAGACCATTCTATTTACGTTGTACGTATTATTCCATAACTTTCTATAATTAACTTTATATATTGTAAGATAAACAGTTGAACATATGATAGAAAATTCATGTCATTCACGCCAACACCATGAATCAATTTTATAACAAAACTAAATCATAAATGAATGTTGGTTGATTGAATAACTATTAATAATTATTACGGCAACTGATTTAGAATAAAGAACAATATTACCATAAAAATATAAGTATTTGCTTTGACCTCAGGAGTTTTATTTAGCTTACTAACTTTTAAACGCCATCTCTGCAGTAGAATACCTATATCAAGGTGCACATAAGCATAAGATTTCTATATTTTGACACTTAACAAAACTTTCTTTTCTCTTTTTACTGTATTCCACTCATGTTAAATAAATATACTTCTATACTAATAAAGCTATGAATCAAAAATAGTTTATATACTCCACTCAAATTCATAATCTTTAGTGACCACTAGCAAATCTTTTGTTTAATACGTAATCTATCATGTTATCACATTCATAAAAGTAAATGTCATTCTCTTTTATATTTTTAACTTAATATTAAATTTAATATTTACTATATCACTGCCATTAGGCATTTACTTTGCCACTTGGTCCTTAAATATTGTCTCCTTTTATTCATGACATATTATTTAACTAACAAAAAATTTTCAATTTTTCTTTTCGCAATCTTACTTCTATACCGTGCATCATTTGAAATTAATGTTTAGCTTTTTTTAAATATTTAGATTATCATTTAATCTATTGCTTTTTTGCAGCTGTTTTCTCGAGCTCACAACTGCTTGCTCTTTTGCTAGCATGCAGTGGATTTGATCACCAGTTGATCTCATTGCTCTTGCCCATGCCTACTCTGGTCCATGCTCTCTGTTCCTCTGCTCATGTGTTCCTTTACTCATTTCCAGTTTCCTGCTCGTGCACCCTCTTTCTTTTCTCTCAGTTCTCACACCTAGTCACGGCAGCTGTTATC